>JAWNNS010000640.1:4800000-6000000 GCA_035044605.1 Scaptomyza cyrtandrae | reverse complement strand
CACATTATTGATGGCTTGCCACAATTTTGAATCCACTGGTGAATATTCTGGCGATTCGGGCCAGCAGCAGCAGCTTTTGATTTGCCAATTATGTCTCGCAAGTGAATTAAAATGCCTTAATTGTTAGCTTAGGCGCTTGTATAGTGCGGTTTCCCTTACAGCAACTGGCAACTAGCAGCGGCTGCTGCTGCTGCTCCTTGACATCAGTCTTTTTCTCTCAAACTCGCCATTTCGTCCTCGGCAGCTGACAAAGTTGATCATTTCCCGGTGCGGTTGGCAACAATCCCAAGTGATTTCCTAACTAATCTTCACTAAGAAACCCCCCAACTGTCGTTTGGCAAAAAGTTAAATGTTTGGCAAAAACTTTACTTCAAGCCATACTGCAAAAGCAGCTTTAAAAGTTTTTGCTTTTTAAGCTGGTATCTGCTTGTTTGTGACAGACAGCCAACCAGGAAGTTGGCTATATGAGTAGCTTTTCGGCCATAAGCGGCAGTCAGTTGAGAGGAAAAAATGTTAATGGCCAGCTCGAAAGCATAAGGCAAGAATTCGCAATCAATTATGTTTAATTACTCATAATTGAAAGTGATCAACTGTAAATTGAGCCTTAACAGATTTTCTACTTTTTCAATACTTCCTCACAGACTTAAATTCTACAAACGTAATCAGAGTATTTTGTTGTTATTAAGTTTGCTTTTTTGTTTTTATTTGATGCCAGTTTAAATTAAAATCATCTTATCAGCTTATAAAATCAATGCAATTTGTTGCTTGATTTGTAATCAAAGATTTTACAATGAGTTTTTGAAAAAGATGTAAACGATATTCTTGATGTTTTGCTAACATTACAATAAACCAACTTTTAAGTGCTTAATTTTTCATATCTTTTTATCAATCGATAAGATTAAAACTTAAGTCATACTAAGATTGAAAAGTAACTTTGCAACAGTTTATTCTAGCATCCACAAATTCTACAGTCTACAATGAAACTTTACTGACTAAACGCAGATTTTCATTCAGGGCGTATTTTGTAATGTAGCAGCGAACAATAGTCACATAAACTTGCATTCAAGCGTAACCTTTCTATTGAAATATATACATGGATAGATAATTTGAAAAGCCTTTTAATGAAATGTTTAAAGAGCCTGTTTTGTAATGCGAGCTGGTCAAGTGGTTTGGCTTTTCATTAATTAAATTGAAAATTGGCAGAACACTATCATAGCTTGTCCATTGTGGTTGTAGTTGTTGTTGCTATTTGTGGTCGGGTGCTCTTGTGTAAGTTTTGATTAGGCATTAGCACAATGACCAAAACCAAACCGAAACATGTCAGAATTAAGTGCCCTGGAATCTTTGGCCGCAAGCTGCCTTCAATTGAATGCCTTGTCCAAAGTCTCATGGGTGTACTATGTATATGCCTGAATCTATGCGTGTGCGTGTGTGAGTGAGCGTGTGTGTGTCGGGCTTTTATTGTACGCCTGGCTGCTTTAGTGGCTATGTATTGTACAAGTTCTCAGGTGTGTTGTAGTGTGTTTTAGGGGATATATATTGCTAAGCTCCTGCTTGCCATTAATCAAACCGAATGTCTGGCCAGACAGCCGCGAGTTGCGCTACTTTATTTACCTCGCTAATTGCATGTAAGTATGCATGTATGTGGCTTAACGGGGCGTTGCTGCCAACTGCTAATTGTAGACATCTTTCAACTGATTGTATAATTGCTGGCCTATTGCAAAAGCCGTCCGCTAATTGAAACATTATCATCTGCTTAAACTCGTAATGAAATAGGAACATAGAACGACGGCTTGTCAAAGTCTTTGATATATAATTCATAAACTTATTTGCAAAAAGCCCAAACAGTTGCTCATCTGCGTGCCTAGTTTAATTTAATTGTCGCTGTATCTGTGATGTATGCGCCCGACTATTTAGACTTAATGCATATTATGATTAATGTATTTTTATTTCCTATATATCGTATGTGCACATACTATATAGTAGTTCTCTCAATAGCAGCTTTGCAAATACTCATTAATTGTATATATTGATATTTGTAAACAAAGAAATAATCAAATGCAGCTGGCAATTAAAAGCTCTCTACCGTTATTATAATGATAAGTTATTATTGTTATTGTTGTTATTGATATAACGCTGAACACCTGTGCATACATTATGACCCCAGCGGGGATTAAACCTCCATAACAATCCATTCTAAACAAACAAATGTTGCATGTACACAATTCTAGCTGTTCGTCTGTTGCCTACTGCTGCTGCTGCTGCTGTTCGCCTGGCTTTGATATTTTCCGAATGCAATTTGAATATGAACTAGTATTCGACACTTCACACACACACACACACACACACAATAAATGTAAACGTGTATTTATTGCAACAGGAAAAACAATTGTTAAGTGCCGAGTTGGAATTCCATTAGACAGACAAAAGGGCGTTAAATTTTGAACAGGGAATTGCTTTGAGCATTAATTTTAGCTCTCTTTGGGGACTAACATAGGCACATTCACTTGAACATGGCTTATATAGATATGTGAGTGTGATTGTGTGTATGTGTGCACTCTCTACATGTCGCATTTAATTAGGGAAAGCTGTATGCTCGCTGCACCATGAAAACTGGCCAAGTTCGAATGTTGTTCAATGAATTGAACATCTTAATGTCTTATACCTTAATGACCCAGACAATTATTGATCTGAGCTTAATCGATTCGTTACAGCTAAAAGTTTTGAGTTTGAGCTACTTGTCTACTTACTCAACTAGCAAAAGTTTAAAATTTTCTGTTAAATTGATATTGTTTTAATCTCTTAAGCTCTTGACAACTGACTTGAAGTGTTTCTTTAAACTATTCTCTTGTCTTTATAACTTTTCATTTTTGTTTTCAATTAGTTTAGTGTTCTCCTTGTTACAAAAGGACAGTAATAAATATATATATATATAATATGTATCTTTGTTTGTATGTTTCCGCATTTTTAAATGCATTTGACAGTGAATGTCTGCAAGGAGCTCGAGTTCACAGGAAACCTGCTGACATGCTTCTAGATAGATAGATAGCACGATAGCATCTTATTTTGTATATTAAAACAAAACATTGGTAAACAACATCCTTCCTTCCTATTTGCTTAGAACGTTACTTAGCTTTGTTTTTGTTATGGAAAATCTGAAATGCAAGATTTGATATCTTGTTAGCTTAACAAGTTTTAAATGAATTTTGTGCTTTCGCAGTTATTATTACTTCATCTTTATCAAAGACACACAATTTATTTATAGTTTCTTATTATTTTCGATTTATTTCTGTGTCTTCAAACTCAATTCTTGTTTGTTTTATGCTGCCTATCATTTTTAAATTGCCTACCCATCACTAAAATATTTTATCAATAAAATTATCGCTTTCGTATCGTTTTAAAAGTGTTAAGTTCAACAGCTGTTCAGTTTGGTCACCTTCTGAATGACTGAATCATTTTGAAACTTATTCAATGAGTCGCCGCCTTAAATAAACATTTGGCCGTCTCATATATATTTGGCAGTGTAAATAAATTAAATTCAAATCTAAATTGATATTACCAACGGGCATATCATACTACAGATATACACACACACACACACACACACACACACACACATACATATATAAAGAGTAGGCTTGTGCTTATCTGTTGCCTCGGCGCCATTTGCCGGTCAACGGTATGCAGGGTGGGTGGTGCAGAGCGTTGTTTAAGGGGGTGGGGCGAGGGGTGTGTCTGCGACTTTTTATCACTGCTTAATTATGTTACTGATAAGCGGATTTCACTTTTTCTTTCATTACGCTGGCCGTTTGCTATCATAAGTTACCAGTCTCTTTTTTTGTTTCTTTAGTTTTATTTTTTTTTTTTTGGTTTTTTTTGGGCTCTTGAAGTGCACAGTTAAGATTTAGTTAATAGTTAGATTAAATTAATAGCTATGTGATTTGATTGACGTTTAATGGCAAAAGAAAACAAAACAACACACACACGCACTCATACATTTTATGAGCTGCTGCCAATGATGGTGTTTATTTCTGTGCCTTGACTGTAAATTGATGTGTTATCCCACTTTGATTGAGATTGTATATATCCCGCAGGTGCTAAAGTCCGTGTAGGCTGAACAGCAACATTAGGAATGGCATTTGAAATGTTTGCCTAATTATTTATTTGACGCTTTAACTACGTATTTATTGCCAGAAGCGAACGTTGCGTATACGTGTTATGAACATTGCCTGCCAAGCGCCAGCAAGCGACCGCAATTTATACAAGTCATTGACATGGCAAACAAAATGATAAAAATAGTAAATGGCATAAATGTTTACATATATATATATATCGGGTAATTCAAATATTTTTATTTCTGCATAAGACAATTTGAATTGTGTGTGATTTTAGTATCCGGCAAGTAACTCATTCTATATATATTAGTATGTCATTTTATTGACCTAGCCGTAGCAAATTTCAACCTGACCTGTAATCTCATTTGTCTTTTTCATATATATATATATATACATTTTCTTTTGTTTATCGCTTGTCGTAGCTGATAAAAAGTTAGTGTTGCTTGTTTTAAAGTATTTGGTTGCTCAAGGCCGTCCTTGGTTTGTGCTGGTTATAGATAGAACGAACAGTTATAGATCAATCAATTAAATATTTTTAGTCAATTGCACATTTAAGCAGTTGTCAAATTTCAAGTTTTTATATTTTACTTTCCACTAATACATATTTATTATATTAGTTTCACTTATTAAAATATTTATTATTTTTTCCATTATTTCTTTTTTTATTATTTTTTTTAATTTCATAATTATTAAAAGACAATCCATTCATTTTGTATACCCCTTAGATATAATATTATATATAGAGTTATCTGATATCTTTGGTATTCCATTTAATAAATTCCATAAATTTTTCTAAATTTGCTGCACTTTTTACTATTTGTAGCTTGTTAGCGAAAATTGTTTGTTTGGTAAACGCAGCGTCGGCCTTGCATTCCATTTTCCACTCAACTATGTATATTATGGTTTTGGTCAAACACATATATCTATATTTGAATTAAATTCTGTTTTTAATAGCACATGTCTATTTTGATGGAAAAACACTGAACTAATGTCTGTGATCAATTAGTATCCATATAGTATTTTTGAGCAAACAATTGTGACTTAGTGTGGTTTGTGCGCTCTGTCTTTGTTTAGTCAAATTTTAATTGTTTCAACTGCTTTTTATCGCTATGGTTATTTATAAATATAGATAAGTATAGTAAAAGTGTGCGTATTTTGTTTCCCAATTAATCATGCGATTTCAACTATTGCTGTACAACAAGCAACAACATTTAAGATAAAAAAAAGTTGTCAACTAACTGAAACTAACCATTTATGCATGAGTTAGATTGCCATGATAGTATTTGTCTAAGCATTCAGTAACATATGCAAATTTAATGTTTCTGGTCTCATGCATGTTTGATATACAAAACAAATGGGCATTGTAAAAATGTAAAAAATAAACCTTTAAATGAATACAACAAAAACGCAATATGAAATGTTATTTAAATCTCTTTTTATTTTTATGAATTTTTAATTTCAATTTACTTCATTTACACAAAAGTAAAATAAATATTAAATTTATTCCAAACATTTAATATTTATTTAAAGCCTGTGCAATATGAATTTTAAAGTTTATATTACGAGAATTAATGGAATATAACTAAATTAAAATATTGTATATGCATCAGATTGTGTGTGATATTACTTTAATTTGCATTTATTAATATCTTTTCAACATAGAGAAGAGCTTTAATATTTATTTGTTAGATGATTATTGTCCCCTCTAAATTTGACTATAGATTAATGCATAAAACAAGCAACTGATTATCGCATGTATTTATTTTTCTGCTCTTTCTATATATAAGTTCATTCACAAATTATAAAATATTGTCACAAGCTGTGTCTATTGAATGTAAATTTTTTAATAACACACAAGAATATGAAGTAAAAACAGATTTTTCTGGCCTCATTGCGTGGCAGTTATCTTATTTGAAAGTATTTTAATTGGAATTTGCAATTCTGACAAAAAAAAGCTGCGAGCATCGCCCGTTTTGTGGCACCTCCAGTGACAATTCGCAGCTGGAGATGCACTTGTGTCACCATTCAGCCACACCCACACACATGCACCCACACACACACAAGCTATGTTGCATAAGTGCAAATGTTTTGGGTGCTGCCAACGGCTGTCACATAAATCGCATTGCGAATATTGTTTAAGATTTGTATTCAAGCGTATGTGAATGTGTGTGTGTGAGTGTGAGTGTGTTGTGCTACACCAGCACTGAACTATAAAACTTCGGCTATTGTCGGCTTGTGGCATGCCATAAATTTGACTGTTTTCTTTTTTGAACGCCATTTCTGTTCTCGACCTTGTTCAAGTGCCACGCGCTGCGTTTTGGCATCGATTAAGAAACTAAACAACTATTTACTGTTGCCTTGGATTCTATTTATGGTTGCTCAGGGTGCGAGAAGAGGTCACTGCAGCGCCTAAACATAACCAAGTGCTGCACGCAACGTAAGGTCCCATTAAGTTCCTTGGCAACCTTGCCGCTTGAACTTAACATTTACTTGGCACACCAGCGCAGCCTTCAATGCAACTATCGTTTAGTACAACAATTCTTTTCATGCTTTTGTTTTTGTTTTTTGCTGGTGTTTAGCTGGCTCTGCATTTTAATGGTCTTTATTGATTTTAAGCCTTTGTCCCAAGCTGCAAAGACATAGCGGATTCTCGCTCTTCACCTCTCATCTCCCTGGCGCAAACCCCTTTTGGGCCATTCCTAACATGCTAGCTGCCTGGCTTGCTGCCTGAATGGCAGTGCTCGTTATGAGCAGTTCGCATCAATTGACGCGTGCTAATGGCTTCAGACCATGGCATATCCATTCACGTACTAGGTACAACACGGCGAAAACTTCACTTGTGCTGACATTTAACCCACGGCATCTTCCATTTTCTCCAGCTCTTCCTTTTCTCGACTCTTTTTCTCTCTTTCTCTGCACTTACATTATATTTCAATTTGCGCGAAGTTTTTGCAGTGCACTTCAACTTGATGCTAATTAGTACATAAGTTGAAAACTGCTCAAACGAGATGAAAAAACTTAGCTGAAACCCTTTGAGTGTTGGCAAATTCCTGTTTATTCACAGTTAAGCAAACAAAGTACAAAACTTTGAGGGCACAATAAAGAATAAAGTATTAAAGTTTTAAGGCTTCATGTCTTGGTACGAATAAATCAGAAAAATCAATAATAATAATCATAACAGTCCTTAAAAGAAATCTTTGGTATAACATGGCTTACATTTGAAAGTTGTTTTTAAGCAAATAGGCTTTCATTACCATGTGATTTTAATTGCAAGCTGCTTGATCTTTGGGAACTATTTAAATTTTTATTGACTTTAAATTTAGCATTTTGTATGAAGAAAAGAAAATATTTAAACAGATTGCCCCTACTAAGTTCTTAAATGCCAAACAGATGCGAAAAAAGCGTTTTCCTAACGTTAAGCATCTTAAAATGTAGGAAAACTAAAGCTAACTTGGCGTTTAGCTCTAAAGCTTATATTCTTATGAGTAAATTAAGCACATTTGATAAAATTCTTAAGGAATAATGCGTTGTTTAGACTCTAACAATGTGTTGATAAATTTAAAATTTTTAAAATCCTTTAACTTCTTTCAAACTGCAGTTTGTGCTGCAACAATCAATATTATTCCAGGGTACATATTCTTCGCATACTTTGTTGTACCACCAACATTAAACTTGCTATTTTCTCTTTGCTTTCTGGCAATGGTGTGCCACATTTTATTTATGCCTGGGTTGAGTTTTTCGCTTCCGGTGTGCACGCCTTGCTTATCAGCGCATTTTCAGTTTGTTGTATGCCTGCCTGTCTCAGACTGTGACTCTGTGGCTAGGACTCGAATACAGACCGAGTCTTGGGCTTATACCACACAGTGCTTTCTGCTGCTTGCTGTTGTTGTTGATGTTCTTGTTTTGGCTGTGTTTTTGCATGTCATGCGCTTGTTTGCTTTGTGTTTCCTTCCGTTTTCAATTTCTTGTTACTCCCTGACTAGTACTACACTACACAATTTTATATATATATTTTCTATATAATTTTTTATTTTTTTTTCTATGCTTGCACATTATGTGCATAATCTTCATGTGACATTTTTCCCGAATACACAATACACACATGCAATGAATAGGTCTTGGCTGGTAGATGGCAGAGGCTTAAGTTTCTCTAACCCTTTAATATGTGCCAAGGCTTTTGTCTTTTGTTGGTTGCTGCTGCTGCTGCTGCTGCTCTTCTCTTCCAATTACTTTATCACAAGCCCAAGAAATTAATTTCTTAGGATCTTCTTTGTTGCAGCTATTTGTCAAATTGCAACGGCAAGTGCAACAAGCTTACATATTGCCTTTAAAACTTAAGAGGATAAATAAGACTTCAACCCAGACACACACCAAGACATATTGCTTGATTTAATGCCTTTGTTTATTTGTGGTACATTTGTTATTCCTCGACTTAATTGAAATTTAATTTAATTTATTGCTATAACACAAACACACACACACACACACATTTACAAAATTATTATGTCTGCCCCACCTCAATAACTAGACACAAAGCAAATATTTGCACATTGCCCATACATTTGATATTGAATAGCATAGACATATTTATATTTGATATTTTAATTGAAATACCAAGTCGCAATTTCTAGTTACAGACCCGAGGGGCCCCACAAGTCACGCGGAAGTAACAAGCAATCATTAAGTCATACACATTAAATACATTAATTTATTGATTTTCCATACACGAACATACGAGGAATATGCCTAACGCACACACATACAAAGGCATACAGGCGACCCAAAACCCAACTGGTGCTCATCTTTCATATAAATATCGCAGTGACTTCCGCTTTGTTTGCGCTGTTTGCCTGCCCAGATCCTATCAATAAAAGATATGCATGGGACCTGCTCGCCTTGTGCCCAACAAACACAACACAAACACACACACGCACGCAACACAAATGCATAATAATTGGAACGACCATCATAAACAGAACTCACACTGAGAGGCTGAGATAGAGAGAGAGAGAGAGAGAGTGAGAGTTTGAGGAAACGATAAAAGAAGCCTGTCGGCAGCATAAAATAGAAATGTATGCGTGATTTGCTCCTAAAAATAAATCAACCAAAAATAACGATATTTACTCGTAACAAACAACAATTGATTCACCTTATTTGTTGTTTGTTGAAAACAAAATAATGTGTTAAAAGATAAAAACATTTTTGTGGGAGAAATATATGGGTCGCAATTGTATTGAATTTTACACAAATAAATAAATCACTTTAATGATAAAAAAAAATATTTACAAAAACACCTTCATAAATTCAACGTGAAAGTCTTTTGGGAGCAATGAAAACCAAATTAAAGCTTTTCGCTAAAATTATATTTTTTTTATTTATTATTAGTAATTATTATATACCTGATATAGCTGGATATTGAATTCATAAAATGTATAACCAATTTCTGTTCATTTTATTCATATCTTTCATCACGTGGTCATCTCGAGAGTCACAGCTGCTAAGATGGGTCAACTCAAGTGACTGACACAACCACAGGCGAGATTTCTTATTAGCCTCCTCGATACAGGGTGGCAAACGGTGCCCCTAATGGACAATTGACAATTCTAAGGCTAATTAATCTTGTCACTAGACAATATAAAAAGAAGGGATCATGGGGAAAAGAAAAACAAATACGAGAATGTTATGTGCACACAATTTGAATGTTGTACAACATAGTTAAAGCTGCCAAACAGCTGAATGCGTATCCTTAGGGTGGGTAATGTAAAAGTAGAATGTGAAGAGGATAGTTTGGGGATGTCACGAGTGCATATTATTCAATTAAAATCGCACTATTACGAGTATTAATCTCGTTGGGACAACTGTCAGACACACGCACACGCAATCAATGTCAACACAGAACAGACACACATACTCATACACATATGTACACATGAACATGAAAGACCTGCAGCTGTAGCCAAGAGAACTTGCACATGTTTTCATTGAATTGTTGCTTGTGTGTGTGTGTGTGTGTGTGTGTTACTTACTTTGTTGGATCCTTGTTCTTGGTTAGGATATTAATACTTGGCAGCCATACCCATTGCTGTAGCTGTATTAAGACGCACATAAATGTCAGTTACAAGATTTGATAGCCTCGGGTTAAGACTAAGCACTAAGCGTATGCGTGTCAACCCTCTAGGCAAGCGGGGGCCCCTATGTGTGCCTGTGTGTGCGTACGTATATGAGTGTCAATGTGTGTTTAGGTAGTAAAGTTTGTGAACTGTTAGATCTGCTTGGCATCTTGCTATAGTTGGTCTCAACTCCTTCTTCCCCCGAAAGTATGCAACAAAATGTGTGTAAACTTAGACCTTCGAACTTGTTCTTAATTCCAAAATTTGGTGCTTTACTTTTAGTGTAGTATGAAAACCTTTACTAATAAAAGGTTATATAAACTTGACTTTATGTATCTTAAATGCTATGAATATATTCAAAAATCTATTAAGTTTAAGGATAGCTTTTAGTTGAACAACCGTAACGCCCTTAAGAGCGGAAATTCTAAATGAGTTACAGCCGTCGTTAGACTATATATCTTAGTTTGACAATTTCAACTTAAGTAATCTCGTTGGTTCTGTTGAGTTTAGTGAGTTGTGTTGTTTGGCTGAGCTCTCTTAGTAGATTTAACAACAGCAGATACTGAATTGGTGGGCTCCTTGACAGTTAGGTTGCAAATTAGGCAACTGTGCAGCAAGAACACGGAATATAAATACCACAGAGTGTGCTCTTAATAGCAGTTAGCATGGGGTATTGCCCCATCTGACAGCATTTTAAGAGGCTCGCATATGCTGGCTAAAGTTGCAAAAGAACTAAAAAAATAAATAATAAAATAACAGCCAAATGCTTCTGCTTTTGCTGCTCCCAAAACGGAACTTTTTGCACAGAACGTGAAGCTTGTTTTTGGTGCTGCTATTGCAGCTGTGCGCCGGTGGCACTAAGTGGCGCCCAGCCAAGGCACAGCCTCACCAGCAGCTCGCTCTGTCCTTTCGTATCTTCCGTGTACGTAACCTCCTGCGTGGATTGTCTGCTGTATCTGGGATCCCTGCTGAGAGCTGATATTATATGTATGTGGAATGCTCTTGCCCACCCCAAGTTTGGCTTCTTCTTCATTTTTTTTTACGGGAATCGCTTTAAACTTTATGGCTCAAGTTGTTGGAAATTGGGGTTCGAAGCTGAAGCCGCTGCTGCCGTTGCTTTCGTTGGATTGCTGCTTGCCGTGTGTTTTATGTCCTGTAATCGATATTCTCGCCAGCTCTACGTGTTTTTCCGCTGTTTATTCACCTACCCATTGACCAGCCCTACCGGTAAATTCAATATATTTTTTATTTGCACAATTTTCCAGGTGGCCGCTGGTTGCTGCTGCTGTCCTTTCTACATCTGTCCTTTCTGTCAACCTTTCCACATTTTCACTGGCTTCATTTAAAGTTACGTAATGTTTGCATTAACGTTTTTTCAATAGTTACTGGCTACTACTACCCACCAACTCTATTCCAATGCCCAATCTTTTTCTGTTGTCTGGCTCCTTCTATTGAAACCGCAAGCCGCAATTCCATTCACACTTTGTCGCTGGGTGGTGTGAAAAATACGGCTTAACAGTACATTTACTCAAGAATTTATGTGTTTATAAAGAGTGTGTGTGCGTGTGTGTGTGTGTGTGGCTTTGTGTGATTGTGTTTTGGCGAGTGTTTGTGTTGTTTGGACAGCAGCACAGCATCTGAATGCTGTGGAAATGGTAGACAAGTGCCGATTACGCTTCTGGTATGCGCACAATGCGATTAGAGCGTTCATACATTATTCAATTTGCGAAGCAAATAACTGAAATTTTGAAAGGGTGTATAACTCAACAAAGTCAAAGCTATCAATCCAAATGGCATTTTAATTTTATATAAGAACAATGTCGGTTTAACATACATAACTTTACTTGAGAGTTTTGCTTTAATTAAATTTGTTAAATTTTATTTAAAAGTACAAAAATATTGAATGAAATGAGAGAGATCAATAAAAACAAATACAGCTAATCTGATATCAATGGTTTAATCTGACTCTTCGTTAAATAAATGTTCTCAAATATGTGTGTTATCGTTTTGCATTTGTTCTGCGTTTGGCAACAATTGTTTAAGCGATTTTATCTTCTCGTGTTTGGCTGCGGCATCAATTATTGAAAAAATTCACGCTGCTGTGTTAGCAGCAACACCCCTTTCCATTATTGCAACGCCATCGTCGCACATAAAAACTTATATTTTTTTTTGGTATTTTTTTTTTTTTTTTCAACTAAACCCAGTGTGGTAGTTAGAAGGTGGCGACGGTGAATTGTGTGAAGGAGCGGCTGGGGGTGCAGCCAGCGAGAGTGTGGGCCAAGCAATTTATGCAAAATCACGTATGCAATGACATAAAAAACTATAAATAATTCAACAAACCGAAATGCATTTGGGGCTGTAAGTGGGTGTATGAAAATGTCAGTGTGTGTGTGACAAAGATGCATTACACATGGTGTGATGCGAAATATAAAAATTTACAATTTAAAAGTGCAATGCAGTGTGCAGTGTGTGCAAGTAGGTAGGGGAACTTGCTGATGTCAAGGCATTTTAGTTTTTTCAGTTCTCTAAGAGAATGAGATACAAATACGTCTGCATATGGGTGTAAATGTATTTGTTGTAAATGGGCTCAACGTCATTGACTTCTGTTACTTTAAGCACACTTTGTATATTATATACACCTACAACCACACTTTGACCCATTTTCTTGGGCCTGTGCTAATCTTTTTTATGTTATGCTCCACCCTTAGCCTCAAGCTTATAGTCTTGGGTTACGAGTTACTCGCTGCTTGTCGCTTGCTTGTCGTCTTTTTGGGTAGCCGAGATTCAATAAAAGATATTTTTGAATGGTTGGCAATGGCAAACACAGCAACGGCTATGGGCCACGAATGTCTGTTTGGTACTTCAATTTTATTTAACTTTTTTGGCTGACAGCTGAGCAGAGAGAAAAACTGAGTGGTACTTTGCTCGAAGTTTATTAGGTTCATCAAATGCTGTCAGCAGTCAACATATGCGACTTTATTTGGGTCGTTCTCATAGTAACCAAGTAAGACACGCCCCCGCAAAAGCCCATAGTTTAACCTAGAAAAATATCCCAAGATATTATCATTGGAATGTTTTTTTTGACCTTGCTACAAAAGGTAAAATGATAGTTCAGGTTTTAAAGTAGATCTTATACACATAATGTGCTGCCTTTGATAAATGTGGATCAGCTTTAAGTTCTTGAAGTTCAGATCATTTAACAGATTTGGGATTTAAATTTGCAGGAAAAAAATTTAACATTCATTTAACTTATATGGAAATGATTTAGTTATAAATTACATAATTACCACAACCTATTATTATATTTTTTTTTCGACAGTTGAAGTTGTATGATTAAATTTGCAGTAAAAAACAAGTAAGAAGGCTCTAGTCGAGAAATCCCGACTAGACAATACCCTGATCCCTATACCTTACGCGTACAGTCAGTGTTTGCAAATATGTGTGTTTGTATGTACGCACCTACTGCATACTGCATACACAACTTCAATGTCCCATATCTCCGGTGTTTCTTAACCGATTTTAATAAAAATTTCACAGGTTGTCATTATTTTTCCCATTATTCCAAATGCCATCTCAAAGTTTTCAAAATTCAAGATTTTGTTGTTATTGATCACATGTGTATATCGAAAACGGGATGAGTTATCGAAAATCGAAAACAAACTTGTACTGCCTAGGGATTAGGCGAGCTTAAGTTCGAAATCTGGATTCTCTAGCTCTTATAGTCTCTGAGATCGACGCGTTCATACATACGGACAGACGGACAGACGGACGGACAGACGGACAGACGGACGGACAGACGGACATGGCTATATCGACTCGGCTGTTGATGCTGATCAATAATATATATACTTTATGGGGTCGGAGAAGCTTCCTTCTGCCCGTTACATACTTTTGCACAAACCCATTATACCCTTTTTTCCCATTTTTAATGGGATCAGGGTATAAAAATATATCAATAAATAAACAAACATATTTTAATTACGATAAACTCATGATTTGCTTTGAATGTTTAATGCGTTATAATAATAATAAATTACATGCCAAAAAAAAAAAAAAAACACCGTGCTTAAATCCTTTCTGCAGTATGTAACTTAAATATTAAATATCAATTTAATCATCTATTTTACCGATATTCTTTTATTGCAGTCTGACAATCTCAACGTAAGCAGAAATCTACTCCAGATATTTTGAGTAAGTGTAAAAAACTTTGGCTATATATGATTTTTTACTCATATTTGTGTATCTATTGAGAGATTTTAAAGAATTCAAGTTGCTCAAAAATTGACTCTAGGTTTAGCTATAAAAATGAGCATTAAGCTGTCTGGAAGAGATAACTTCATATGAATATATTGACATTTGGAAGCTGACTCTTTGTCATTTCTGTGGTTCTCAGCGGTTTAATTTCTGCTCCTCTTTCATATTTTGTACATATATATATTATTTCTTTTGGCTGTCGGCCAAGTGGGCGTGCAGTCAATCATGAAAAGGCCAACATCCGCAACGGTTAATGTCCTGTCATTTGTATGGACATCTAAGGGTGGAAGAGTGGCAGCGTGTGGGTGTGGCAACTGGATTTGCTGCTACCTTAATGGCATGAAAAGAAAAAATTCATAAATATATGAGCTACGTGCGGTGTATTCGAAATCGCTGTCTGGCCGTTTCTTTTTTCTTTCATAATCAATCCTCGACCAATGATTTATGCAAAACAACCACAATTTTGTCTTTCAACAGCAATGGAAAAAGCCAAAAACTTTTATGCATTTAAATCAAAGTCAGTGAGGGCTTGAAGAGCGCTTAAACCCTTGCGGTTGCGTTTGTTTATTTATTTGTTCAAATAACCTAGAAATGAAGAAGTTTTGAAGAAGGAGTACTTACTTCAAGAGTACTTACTTTTTTATATTATATAATTAATTATATTAAAAACAAAACCGATTTTTTAAATTTTTTTTAGATTGTTGTTTTAAATACTTTACATTAAATTATTGACTTTATTTTGTTTTACTTATAACAAGGTATCTTATAGTTGAGCACTCTGTCTCTCTTGACCACATCTAGGCGTTGTTTTTGCTTTGTTGCCCTTTTGCTGCTGCTGTTTATGTTTTGCTGTGGTCAGACGCCATTTTTTGGTTAATTATTTAAACCGAAGCGAGTGCTGCCGGTTTTCAAGCGGTTGCGGTTACTGCAACAGAAATAGATGATACCAACAGCCAATGGGCGGAGGATAGATTGGGAAATTGTGGAAAAAACAGGGGCGGGCCTGTCAGGCAGCAAAGGACAGCGTTTAAATGGCTTACAGTATGTGGTTGTGCTGCTGCTGCTGCTGCATAAAGCTGTGTGATTATATGTAAATGTGTAAAAAGTGTAGCTCGCTTTTTTGGATTAAACGGTGCGCTTCAAAAGGACCAGTAAGCTAAGACGAAGCTTTTTGAGTTCATTATGCGAATGAGGTTTGTTCATCATTATATTCACAGTTTGTGTATGTGTGTTTGTGCATCCTGTGGCTGTTTACAAAGGTGGCTGCCAGTCAGTCAATAAGACGGTCTGTCTTTTTTGGTCAGTCGACTGCAGCAGCAGCAGCAGCACGGTAGACAAGTTATACACATCCTGTGACCGCATCCTGTCGCCGGCAGACCGCTTGTTTGCCACCGTCTACCGTTCGCCGCCTGCCGTCTGCCTCCCCTTCTCCATCATATTAAACGTACTTTACAACCTTTGCTTAGAGCTTAGTGTGGTTTCTTCCTTTCACATTTCCTGGCTCTTTTGATTTCCATTGTTCGCTGATGATGCGCCGAAGCATTCATATGACTGCTCGTGCTCTTAGACAAGGCATTTTGACGCCAGAAGGAAGCCATGGCCGACGACCAAGCTGCCTAACGAAGCGTAAACTAAACGCTCTTTTTAATGTTACTTCTAAGAATGTCTGTGTGTGTGTGTGTGCCAGTTCACAAGAAATCAAGCGTAATGAAGCCCACCAGCAGCAAAATTACAAAACTGGCACAAGTTCATGTTTATGTTCTCATCCTTTTATCCTTTTCAACTTACCGCTTCCACTTTTCTCTCTACAAGCTGTTGTTCTTGTTGTTGTATTCATAGAATACTCAAACGGATGATAATAGATACGCATGTACTCCTACTGGATCGGCAGACACTACAATTGGGCACTTTATGCTTTGCAGTGTTCGAGACTTTGCCAATTGGGTCCTTCAAAATGGGTAAATGAGCTACGCTAAGTAATCCACTCGATGTCCAATTAGCGCCAATTCACACCCGGTTCTCCACAAAAGCGCGTTGGGCTCCTTATTAGCTTGGCTAAAAACAAACTTGAAAGCCAAATAACGTGGCGATTTTATTGATGGTTCGTTCCTAATTGATTTTAGAATTGGCTGCCAAGTTGGCAGTTAATGATCTGAAGGGTATGTCGGTTCAGGACAAGGTGAAAGTATAATCGATAAAAAGTAAAACCAGCTAACAGCAAACAAATAAAGATTCTAATTAAAACCACTGCTATTTGTGAAAATTGTTGAAAATTCATATACATTTTAACTTAAGCAACTCTTAAATTATTTCCTATAATGAGATTTGAGGTTCAAGTATACAACTCTTACTATTATTTCCAAGGTACTTTTAGCAAATTACAATAAGTTTAAGCTGAGGCTCAACTTGACTCCTACGATCACAATTTAATTAGTCTTTTTTTTTGATTGTAATTTATATTCTTAATAAGCTACCAACATATGCATTAATTTGACCATCGATTTAAGAACATTCATATGCCATGTGGTCGTATTTTTCCACTTTCATTTAAAAATGTTTACAAAGCTGTTTTGAATGAATTGCGAACGTGAGCCATTAAATAAAAGTACCACAGGGCGTATGTGTGTTGTTATTATTGTTATGCGTGCAATAATGCGGTACAGCAATAACAACAATGACATTAAAAATCAATGCCTAATTGCCATAAAAGTACAATAAACAACAAACATTTGAAAAACTTTATCTTGCGGAGAAAGAAAGAAAACAGCATAATAAGTAGCTGCATACTAAACTGAAACAAGCAAGCAAAAATCAAAGGCAAGACACAATAAAATGGCTGCAGGAAATGATGTGACGTGACGCGCGGCTTTTGTTTATTTTAGCTGATGCTTGAGTGGTTGCTGCTGCTTTCTGTGTCCACAACAGGGACAACCACAATAATAACAACAACACGAAAACCCTAAAGGCAATAACAACATAACTTGTACATCAAATATCAACAACAATCCCAGCAGGAGAAGGCGAAGGCATGGTGCATTGAAATTGTCTTCATTATTATTTAATAACCTTCAGAAGTTGCCTCAACTTGATTCGATTCGCCTAGCTCTGTCTTTAGTTTCTGCCTGGCTTTTGCCTCAGGTTTTTTTTTATACCCTGATCCCATTAAAAATGGGAAAAAATGGTATCATGAAGTTGTGCAAAAGTATGTAACAGGCAGAAGGAAGCATCTCCGACCCCATAAAGTATATATATTCTTGATCAGCATCAACAGTCGAGTCGATATAGCCATGTCCGTCTGTCCGTCCGTCCGCTTGTATGTATGAACGCGTCGATCTCAGAGACTATAAGAGCTAGAGACTCCAGATTTGGAACTTAAGCTCGCCTAATCTCTAGGCAGTACAAGTTTGTTTTCGATTTTCGATAACGCATCCCGTTTCCGATATACACATGTGATCGATAACAACAAAATCTTGAATTTGAAAAAACTTTAGATGGCATTTTAATTATTAATCAAAATAATAACAATCTGTGAAACTTTTATTAAAATCGGTTAAGAAACACCGGAAATATGGGACCTTGAAGTTGAGTATGCAGTATGCAGTATGGTCGTACACACACGCACACATACTTGCAAGCACTGACTGTACGCGTAAAGTATAGGGATCAGGGTATTGTCTAGTCGGGATTTCTCGACTATAGCCTTCTTACTTGTTTTTTTTGTTTTTATGTCGTTACCAAACCTTACATTGTGGTGCTTCTGACACGTTTTCAAATGCCGTCTTCACTGACTGTCCATGGATGACACAGCACTGTCTCTGACTGCTTATTAAAATCAGGCCTGCGGCAGTTCAAATATCCATATGATTCTCTGTGTTATTAATGTACATTATATAACTGTAATGATATGCAAATGCAGTTTTAAGATGCACATAAACATAAGCGGTTTAGTGAAGCTCAGAATGCAATAAAAAAATAATTTGGTAATTGGTAACGGATAAATATTTAAGAATCTTAGCTTAATCACTGGGGAGTTTAGAGTCTCCCAATGCGTTAGCTCTTTAAATAACCAACCAACTCAACTGATTTATGTTCGATGATTAGGATTATGAGTCAAGCAGCTGCTATGACTACAACCTTATAATCTTAAGCACTCGGCTTATCTGGATTTTAATTGTAATCAGCTTATGGCACATTAAAAAAAATTAGAAACAAAATGTTATCAATTGTTTGATTTTTGAATAAAATATTGTTGTGATTTTTGATGAACTCACTTTGGTTAGCAAAAAGTTAATCGCTATGCCAAAAACAAAGACATAAACATTTATGGGCTTTCATTTTGTTTGCCTAATATTTTTCAGTAGTATTCCATTTGGTGTTTTAAGATCTTTTAAGAGCACGTGCTTAAGTGTCTTTTGTGCTAAATATTTGCACACAATTTGTATTCTTTCCTTTGTGGCATTACTTATGTTCCTTACTTTGTTGGTGGGGCATTAAGTTTACAAGTAGAAAGCTTATATTTTAATGCCTTTTGCATTTTCATGGCACACACAAAATACAAGCGAGCAACAGCATTTGTTTTTTTGGGTCAATTTCAGAGTACTCAACAACTTGAAGTGATTTTAATGCGTACTCGAAATAAAATTCGTAAAAATTTCGTGTGTGCCCGGTATGTGGGTGTGTTATCAAAGCGATTGAAAAACAATTACACTTCTGTCATTAATGTTGCATGCTTTTGACACCACCAAAAATGTGTCTAGATGAGAGTGTGATCAACTAGGAAATACCCCTTAGACGCCCTTATAACAATTATTTTTTGGATTAAAAGTAACTCTTAGCTCTTCGAAATTTTTTCTTAACTATAAATGTGTAAACTGAAAATAATATTCATATGTTTTTAAAACGTTCGAAAATATATGTTCATGTAAAAAAAAAACCTCTTTAGATTCTATCACTTTTTTCTTTTTTGTTAAATGAGCTTACCTTTAAAAACCTTTCTTTTCCTATCCAATTGATTGAAACAGGGTATGAAAGGAAAGAAACAATTGCTAACCGAATAAAAACGTTTTAATGCACAAAAAAAAACTTTTTCCCACTTGTGGGACACACACACACTCAGGCAGAAAAAAGGGTGGAACGTATTCTGTTGTTGGCCGTGGCAAAAAAATTTCATTTGTTTACACGATGCGGCTGCCTGGCTAACCACATCAAAAATAAAGAAGATCCACATCGACAAAAAAGAAAATTTTAAATTGATTTTCAAAAATGTTTAAATAAACAAAACGTATTTACTTAGCATACAATAAATTTGAGTTTTATTCTTTTTCAATGTTTAAAATTGCTTTTTGAATTCAGCAAACTTAAAGCTGAAAGGAAACTAAAAGTGTGGAACGAAATGGAGAAATACGGCTTATGGGCTAATGGTCGGCTTTATTAACATGATTTCTACGCCCAAGCAGTAGCTATGTGGATGAGACAGAGAAAAGTGGAGGCAGCTTATCAATGAATCACCAAAGCATGTGATTGATGATTGAATGTGATGAGTTTGAGAATGTATGTATGTGTGTGTGTTTTTATGTGTGTGGCACACTCCAAATGTGGCTTCCGCAGCAGGGATTAGGCGCCAGGAGCTTGCATAACAAGGTGACAGCAGCCATATGTGTGTGTGTGTGTGTGTGTGTGTATCCCCTCATCAGCCGACAGAAGACAGATTAAAAGTGAAGAACTTGCAAAAATGCTGGTAAGCTGGAGAAGGCTCAAGTTTTGCCTCACATACAAACAACCATCTACCCTAACTAATAAGAGTTGCCTATGCATCATTGTTGTGTTTAGGCTTACAAAAAAATGAAGTACCATATTAAAATTGAATGTAATGGCTCAATGATGGATAGATTTTGATGTTTTTATTGTTCAAAAGTGTATGTGATCTATTTAAATTTATTGTTATTGTTTACTAGATGACTAGCATTTGATATGAGCATCACAATCGCTTAAAATATTAAAACATTAAATTGATTGTAATGCCAGTTAACAAGAGAGTTGCCGCTTCGTTGGCCTTAACTCTCGTTATGTTTGCCATTGTTGTTGTTTGTTGTACCTGTTTGCGCACATAACACTGGCATCATCAACCGCAGCTGCTTCACAGGCAGATTTACGCTTCCCCTCTCCTCACACGTAGCCTCCTTCTGTGAAGCCACTATTTTCGTTTTGCTTTCCGGCATAGACCAAAATGTTTACACATACGCGCGATTTTCTTTTAACAATTCATCAAATGCGCTAAGCGGGTACAAAAAACTTTGACACTCGACGTTTCTGTTTGAAAATGTTTGCGTATGTGTGTGCATATGTGTGCGTATGCTTTTTTGTGGGTGTTGAAGGCACGTACAAAGTTTGACAATGCTGCCAGCACTTCACCAACCCGCTCGACAACCACCAATGCCATATCAATCATCGGAAAAACTGTGTGAATTTTCGCCCATCCGCTCGACCCAATCTCACCAAGCATATGTGCTTTAAGTTATTTATTTTACTTTACGCTTTAAAAATAACTAAATACAATAACTCAAATTGATTTTGCAGGTTGTGAGAATATCTATATATATATTTATATATCTACATGTGTGTGTACATTATTTACAAGGCTCGAAAAGCAATATTTATGTGTACGGTTCAGAGTGGGGTGAGTTAAGGGATAGCAATTAGTTAAGGCTCCTTATATACATCAATTTGCTTGTCAGTATTTGGCATTTCACTGTTGTATGAATTTGTGAAGAGCAGCAAAAGAAAATATACAATCTCATTTGAGTGATGCTGTTTATACTATTTATATAATAATATATATTTGTTTAAAAATGCATATCGATATAATTGGCTTATTTTGTATGCCAAAATACCATTTCTTTGGAATTTTGCCAAGAAACATGATTTAAGCTAACAACCAAAATACTCTCGTATTAATTCCATTTCGTCATAAGAATTACTATTACTTTGCTTATTTTACTTTAAATGAGCTCATCCTTCGAAGCTTATACACATTGAAATAATCATTGCATG
Source organism: Scaptomyza cyrtandrae (assembly GCA_035044605.1). NCBI lineage: Eukaryota > Metazoa > Arthropoda > Insecta > Diptera > Drosophilidae > Scaptomyza > Scaptomyza cyrtandrae. The sequence goes on along the minus strand of JAWNNS010000640.1, from coordinate 5,978,471 downwards.
CAGAACTCTATCGAGCTTGGTTATTACACATATATTTGCATATTTGCATAAGCAATAATCCACATTTATTTGCTGCACTTGTGTTGTACTGCAGTTCAAAACAGACCGCAACGCATATAAGTTAATTATGACTATATAATGTATGAACAACAAAACACCAAACGCATCCATTTAATTAGGGAATTCATAAACATTTTGTGTGTGTGTGGAGTTGTGTATATATATATATATATTTATTTATGTATATAGGTGGCTTATGGTTTTAGTTTTGTTAATGCAAATTAATTGAATGAATGCATGTGGCTCCGTTCACCTGTTGACTCAGAGGTTAAACATATATATTCAAATAACAGAATTAAGCAAGTAGAACAAAAACTCTGGCCATAGTTCAATTTCACAAAACGTGGCGCTAATTTAAGCTCAAGTGTCAGATCGCACTGATTTATATAGTTGAAATGGTTGTGCCATAAATTCACGCTGGTTAAATGGGCAATCTAAATGCGTGCTTGGAGCTAAGTTTTTAGCCTAGTCTATTGAGAGTTCTTGTCAGCTAGCATAGGCAAGTCAAGAAAAAAAGAGAGATAGAGAGAGAAAAAGTATATACATGATTTATTTTCATTCGAAACTTCAACTTAAGCACACACAATTTGTGCACAGACGCCGCAAAACTTTTCACGCGCACACTTTGTACAAAGTAGCTTAAGAAACTAAGTGAAAGAAGAAAGCGAAGCTGGGCTGAAAGTAGCAAACTCAGCGCAAAAATTTTAATTTTCGCATTATAAGGTTTGTTTTCCTTGCTTGCAAAACGTGAAAGTGAACAAAGGGCTGTCCTGCAGGTCGCTGTTGATGTTGTTGTTATTGTTCCATGCCTGAATGTATCCTTTTGGCGCCTCTCTCGAAAATGCAGTCATTAATTTGCAGCTTACAGCAGCAGCAGCAGTAGCCAAGCAACCTCAAGGCTTATTGGCTAGCGCGTAATATGCAAAAAAAAGTAAATATTATTAAGACTCCAATTTAATTGCCAGCGCAAAGCTTTAAAAATAACTCGGCTTCATGTTTGCGCGAACCATTTTTTATGCCAGCCTCAAACTTAAAATCCAAAACAATTTCATTTGTTTGCCTGCACGGTGACAGTTATTTTGCCGCTTCAACAAACGTCCCGCTGCCATTGCTCACACAGTTGACCAAATGGTAGTTTGCCATTGCATTGGCACGCGATCATTAGTCAAGAGCAACAACAACTGCAACTGCTGCAGTCATGCAAACACTTACATCAGCTGCAGTAGGAGTTAGCAATGGGTAAGGGACAGGGGAAGCAGACAAAGAAAAGTTACAGTTGCACTTGCAGTTGAAGTAACAGCTTCGCTTGACACTTAATCAAAGCTGGACGTGGCAAATGAAATCGCCACCTGCTTTGAAAAATTATTCTTTGCAAGTGCACTTTCGAATAAAATACCAATTTTATAAATATACAAAATTTTGCTTATTAAATAAAATGTCAAATTCACTTATGCTATTTTTTTTCTCTAAAGAAAAAAAATCTTTAAAAACCAAAAGATAAACTTTTAAACTTATGAATTGAAACATAAATATTGTAATTAACTAAAAAGTTTGGCTTTTTTATTCCCACAATAAATATTTATACTAATCACAAATTCTTAATGAAAATATTCTTAAAACTACATTTCTAAGTTAAGAAAAGTAAGAAAGCTCTAGTTGAGGAATCCCAACTAGACGATACCCTGAACCCTGAAATTTAAATGTTCTTTTCATTTCGACTTCAGAGCTTTAGAAAACTTGTACACAAACTTGTACGAACGAATGCCGAGAAGTGTGCTCAAGCTTATTGGTTAAGATTGGTTTTAATGGTTTTTGCTGGTTGCTTTTAGTTTCTTGGTTGCTTGTTTTGTCATGGCGTAAGCAAATTAAAAGTTTCCCTTATTCTACTTTATAGTCAGTCATTATAAAGTGAATTTTATATAAGCTCGTTGTTCGAGTGGCAGTTTGCTAATTAGACAGGTGAAACTTTCAGACACACAACTTCTGGTCAGAGTAAATGCAAATCCAAAACACATTCAACTGCCAGCACCAAATATCTAGCAAAAAGTTTACTTCTCTTGGAAAAAAGGAACTGTTTGCCGACAGCAGCAACCACGACGTTATTATCGTATTCCCACTCGTTTTCTTTTCTATTATTCTCATATTGTGTAGTCGCAGTCGTGCCAGCGACATAATTATGTGCCGCCAATTTGCATTGCGCCCACAACACAATCGCAATAAAAGGCCATAACAATTGAAGCACACGCCACGCAACGCTATCGGTAATGGCATAGCAGCTACCTAAAAATAAGTCATTATAACGAATACATAATACTCTTGTTGATTTGATTGGATATGGATATTAATGTATATTTTCATTCATAGAAAGTTATTGTACTTTTTTGTAAGCCTTAAGCTTAATTTTGTTATCGATTTATTGTGAAAATGGGTAAAAGTTGTTATGACTTTGATTTTGTGATTGCTACATTGTAATTTTAATTAGATTTTCTTAATGACATATTAAAAGGCAATATCATAATACCAAAAAGCTATATGTAAGGATTCTAAAAGAACAGCCTTACGTTACATTATTCCAAACTGAATAAAAGTACTCCTACCTTTAGTAAGTGAATTACAAAAAAACGAATCGTGTAGCAGTTATTTCAACACCTTTATGGTGCTGCAACATTAGTGGGCCACCTCGACACAGGCTAAACACACACACACACACACAAACACACAAACACACAGAGAAACACATGAAGGCTCATGTAACTGACCACAATGGCTTTGGCCAATGCTTGGGGCAATAACTGGAGGCTTGTATGGCACGGAAGGTTGCACGGAGGTGCCAGAGTGGCATGCAATACAAACCGACACAAACGCCGACGCCACATTTACAAAAGCAATAGATAGAAATCTAAAGATAAAGCAAATTGCTGTGCTACAAAATCGTTAACTGTAATTTACCGCATTTCAAACGCGGCCCATTCTTCTTCGTCTTCGCCTTCTTCTCCCACCTGCCACACATCCTGCCCCCCCCCCCCTCCCCCCTTCTCACCAGCATGCAAATGTTATGAATGTAGTTGTTCTAGTCGAAAGAGTCTTTAGTTCTGGCACAATGGGGCCGCAATGTAAATTTAATTGCGTTTCTCTGCCTAAAATCGTTTCGTTTCGTTTTGTTTGCTTTGCTTTCGCCGCCAGTTAAACATATTTACAATTGCACCAACCGCAAACTTGGCACACATTGCACACACACGCACACGAAGACAAACATACATATGTTAAATAATTGAGTTCCGCGGAAGTTTTCAAAGATTGGCCAATTGCTAAATCACACGGCTCGACACCAATTCACAGGTTATATTACGTTATCGTTATGCAACGTTCAATAATCAAACTATTTTTGAAGGGTGTTGAGCGTTAGCAGTTCGTGAAAACGTTTAAGTGCAGTTGATAAACCTCATTCAAAAATATAATACGCCCCTTGGCGGTACGTCGTTAAAAATAATAAGATACGTACACATAAGCTTCTGGTTAACAGCAGTAATGCATTGATAGGTTTTTTGAAGTGTGCAATTTTCAGCTGTTCTCACACAGCTGTTCTCTTAGACACACAAGAAGTCCAAAACAGTTCACGATGCCATCAAAAATGATGTTATTGCATACGAAAATGCTCTCATTGGCACAAAGTGAAAGGCACTAAAGTAATATATAACTTCACACATTTTTGGGATAAAAACTGAAATACTTACATTAAAGCAAATAAAATATAATTTATCAGAGGTCAATATTCTATAAACCTTAATGGAACCTAAATATTTGTAATGAATAAACAACACAAACAAAGCAAAAAGCAATTTCGATAGGTTTAGATCTTTATCAGCCTGTTTTATTTTGCTATTTAGCAATTTTTTATCACATCAATTGTATATGCAAAACAACAAAAGAATTCCTTACCCCAAGCGAGTATACATCATACGCAGCGTGGGTCCGCAAAATAGCACTGTAAATTATCGCCTACACGAGTTTACTTTAGCATATTGCCTCGGTTCGATCACTTAAGTTGAAGTCTATCCATCTTTTAGGGTCGGTCCTGCCATTTCGAAAGTGTTTTTGTGTTTGTTTTTTTTCTGGCCGCGCTTATTGATGTTGATTGATTTATAAACATTTCAGCGCCGCAGACACGGCACAAATTAAGTTGTAGCCAAAACAATAAACAAAATAAAATAAGCATTTGGGACCCATTTGCGGCCTTCTTAGCTACAATATTCGTAGACTTAAAGACCAGCTGCATGTCATAGATGTAGCCAATGTCATAACTATTCATATGGCATTTGCAGATAAGAGCATCAAGAGCCAACAGTTGTGTGAGATGTACTTAAATATTCATAACACAGTGAGTGCAAATTGTGTTCGCATATTCGCTGATTAAATTTACCCACATTCAGGAACAGACTGTATTCTTTTTGCGGTGGGCGTTCCGGAGTTTCAGTAAAAAGGCATTTCATTATAATTAAATGAAATATTCTGTTTGCCATATTGGCTCATGTACTATAGCTTTTCATTGCTCCAACGTGCAACTAATGCGTGTTGCTGCCACATAAGCACAGCGCTCATTTGAATTATACTTTCCATTTTTGGCTAACTGTTTGGCTAATTTCAGCCATGTATTTTCATTTCTCGCAAAGCTGCAACAGAAAGTAGGCAATAGAAATTAGTGGCTTTGACTTTTGCATGCGCTGTGGCAATTAAAGCCTTTCCGTTGCAATTGAACGTGCGCCACAAAATTCAAAAAATCCAAAAATGAACTTTGAATGCTCTGTAGTAATTAAATGCAGTATAATGAAATCCTAAGAACAGCTATTATTTTGAATTATGAATCTTGAGATATGGTAAAGACAATGAAGTTGTTGTTAGGTACAAACTAAAAGTTATTTAAATCGTCGGAAGTTTTTATTACTTTTAACAACTTTTCCTAACTACTCGAAGGCTTTAATTTAACTCCAAATAATAATGTTAAAAAAAAATATTCGACTTTAATTATTCCTTCACAACACTATAGCTGTATGATTGCCAGGTACAAATCGCTTTCGTGTTGAAATGCATACCTAATAGAATTTCACAAAAGCACGAAAGGGGCATATTTTGTGTTTTTTGTACCAGTTTCAGGTGACTTTTTGCCGACAAATTCATTACTGCATTTGTGTGAGTGAGTCCTCATCATTAGTGCTGAATATCCATTGGAAAAAAAATAAACAACTTTGAATGCCATTCTGTTGTCTGGCCAGTGGCAGGAGAAGTAAAAAGTATAAAAAAGAAGCAGGCGGGGGGTAAGCTGGTGTTGACGCTTGCGGTCGCCAGATGGCGCAATGGGGCGTGCACATTGGCAATTAGTTGAGTTTGAGTTTTTAGCCTCACTTGCCAACGTGCTCTTTGTCAATGTTGTATAAATTAGTTTGTTGGGGGCAGAAAAAAACTGGCAAAGGCCAAATGTGTGGTCCTTGGGGAAATTTAAAACCACTCACGTGTATATATATGTGTGTGTGTGTTTTATGTGTGAATTGTAAATTGGTTAAGTAGGCTTTGTTCTTTAAATTCAGCTTTTTACTTTTCTCGCAACTTTGTTAAAAACATATTGTGTATCAAAATTAACTCCAAATACATTTGGTATATACAAAAATATTTTCTTGTCTTATATACATTACGTCATATACTAATCTGAAATGCCACGTCAGCGGTCGGGTAGCCCTCCACCCAAGCCAGCACGCGGAGGCAGCGCCAGGAATAGCAGCAGTAGCAGCAGTAACATCAATCGTAACAGCTCCTACGGTCGAAATTCACCAGTTGTGCAGTCTAAGCCAGCACCAGCTGTAGCTCCTGCAGCTCCTGTAGTTCCGACGTCCGCTCCTGCTGGACGTTCTACAAGCGATGTTATGAAGGATATGGCCGCCACTGCAGCTGGTGTTGCCGTTGGGTCTGCTGTGGGTCATGCCGTCGGTGCAGGCATAACAGGTGCGTTTAGTGGTGGTGGTAGCTCCAAAGCAACAGCAGCTGCTGAGCAACCGGCGGCGACAGAGCATCGACCACGCAGCGAAATGGTTGAGAATGGTCCTTGTGCTTTTGAAATCAGACAGTTCCTCAAGTGCAGCGAGGAGAACAGCGATCTAAACGTTTGTCACGACTTTAATGAGGCAATGAAAAGATGTCGTCAACATTATAATCTTTGAAGTCATTAATAAAAACAAGGGCTGTTGAGAAAGTAAGAGAACGTTTGAAGTTCTCAATAAAAATGAATTGAATGAAATTATTTAATTGGCTTTTAATGAGGCTTTTTAGTTCAAAGCTTTGTCCCACCTATATTATTTAAGAGACAAAAGAAAGCAATTAAAATATTTTAGGTGTCGCACATGTGAATGCCCTTTTCACTGTCATATCCCATCCCTCCCACCTCTATGTCTAACCATTCCACGTCGTCCCATTTTATTTTTAACACTCTCAAAGTGACTGCTGCACAATCCTTGACGCCCTTTGTTGTACTTTCAAATGCGCATCCGGGCCTCTACGGCTTTACTCTTTTTTTTTTCCTTTCGCATGAAGTATTTCGATTTTCAGATAAAATGTGCCATGCAGTACAATCAGTTACCAAATTTAATCACCTCCAATTTATTTAAGAAAATTATCTCATTAACTGCATTATTAAATCTTTGTCATTATAATTTTTTATTAAGAGTATTAATCACTCGGTGTACCAAACAAATTTTTACCACTGTACCGCCATTTTTGTTTTTTGGTTTTTTGTCATTTCCAGTTAATTGTGATTTTGTTTAGTGCCTACCCTGGCGTTCATTTCTCACCCCTGGTTGTTTTGGGACTTTTGTTTGTGTTGTTACTTTGTCTGCGCTTTAAAACATATTTACTTAAATTGTGTTGTTGTTTCGCTTTTGCTAACGATTTTCGTATTCATCGCACTTTTCATAGCTCGTTCCTCTTCGTTCGTTCTTTAGCAAAGAAAAACTTTTTCATTAGGTTTTGCTTTCTTTCTTTCTTTCTTTCTTTATATATATTTGACGTTTCTGGTGTTTTTATGGTATTTTTTTATTTTTCTTATCTGCTTGGCTTGCGCGCAATTAAGTCCGTGAAATGTTTTGACAGCGGCTTCAAGCGTTCTCTAACTCCCGTCCCTCAACCAAAAACCAACTTTCCCCCGAGGCAATACACTTTTTTAGGGGACACCGAAAGTAAGGATTGCTTAAGCATATATTTGCATGTTTGAATCCCAAACGCTTTGTCTGCGCTAATGAAAACAAATTTAATATTTTTTGAGCAAGCGCCACCTAATAAATATTTATTATGTTCTTTGTAAATACCCAGCTTTATCGTGCCCTCCCTTCAACTTAAATTCTCGCAATGCACCTGCCACAAACAGTAGCAGCAGCAGCAGTAACGGCCGCAACTCATTGTGGCTGCCCAAAATGCCCAACTGTTGGACGTGTGTGTGTGTGTGTGTGTGGCTGTGTGTGGATGAAGCAGTCAAGCAGCAGCTAAGGTTGCCACGGCATCATTCTATTTGTACAAGAAATTTATCAATTAATCACTGCAGTTTATCAAAAAATAATTCGTTCAATCTAAATAACTTAAGGTCTTACAATTGAAATTCCATAAGAAATCCTTTTTCTTTTGTTGCCGAAATGTAAATCGATCTTTGAGCAGCGAAACGTATTTCATATAAGTAACAATAACCAAAGCTTCATAACCTTTAATCTAATTATGCTCTTCATTGTTGAGAAAAACGTCTGTAAATCCAATCTGAAAAAACTCTCAGCATTTCAGGTGCCAGCCAACGCTTTCGGGTGAAGCTTTTGTTGGCTTTTAACGTGCTCTTCTTATAAATGCACAAAAGCCCACTGCCAACGTGATGAAAAATGTTCAAAAAAACAGACAAACAGAAAAAAGATACAAAAACACATACACAGTATAAAATCATGTGAAATATGGTATGAAAAAACACAACACAATCAAAGGATGGTGCGGATGCGAAGAAAATGAATCTACAGGCGCTTCAGAATGTTGCAAGTTAAAGTGTGTGCACGCAAAACGAATTAAAAGCGGGATATTTAATGTAAAATGTTTAAAATTGCGGCTTTTTATGTTTTTCATTCAATTATGGGTTTTATTTGCAATAGCAGTTGTTTTTTTTTCGTGCTATGCTTTGCGGTCTGCCGTGCACTTTATATTTTATATTCAATCAGTTATGAATATGCTAATGAAAATAAAATCAAATCAAATGAAATCCAATAAATTTTCAAGTTGGCAAGCCAGTTGAGGCGTGCAATGCGATAAATTGCATCAAAATTGTGTAACCAAATTGGTTGAATGGCCAATAAGTGCATTTGACGTTCAGGCAAATGTATTTATGTGTCGGTGTGTAAGTGTTTGTTTGTGTGTGTGTGTCTGTGTGTCTGTTTGTGTGTCAGCTTGACATTTTGGTTAAGCTGGAAAGTTTGCTGTTGCACAACTTTGTCAGAGCGCTGTCAGCGGAAACGGAAATGCATTTCCGAAAACCGGAAATGTACTTGCATTTGGAATTGCATTTGGCCATGGCATATTTGCCACCCGCAAACAAAAAAGGGATGTAAAATAAAAAACCGAAAAATGATAATAAAAAAAATTATCCGCCTCAAACATTTATGGACTGCTGGGCGGCCCAAACTTCTGGCCAGCCATATGTCAACATAAATAAATGTGCCAGAGCGAAAAACAACAAGAGAGAGAGAGATAGAGATGGAGAAAGTGTAAGCACTTAATAAATAAAAGTGAAGGATAGCAAGCAAACAGGACATGAAAGGACAATACTCCAACTTTTTTTTTTCTCCACTTCTTCTGCTTTTGTGTCTGCATGACTGTATAAAGGAAAAACTTGAATATAACGAACTTGGCTATAACGAATATAAAAATATGGCAAAAGTCTTTCTCACAGCAAATTGTCGCGGCATCTCTGAGGCGACAAAGAGCAAAGTTAAATATTCTTTAAATATTATATAAGTTCACTCTTATGGTTTGTTTTTTGCGCAACTTTTCAACCTCAGCTGGTCAGGAGTAAAAAAACAATTATTTTTTACCTAGCAGTAGCAATAGTAGTCGTAGTTATTTTCAGTTCGCAATTAAGCGTCTTAATTAAACAAGTGTAATCTAAACTTAACTAAGAAAAACCCTTTAAAACGTAAACCGCTTCGTTGCCTTTGCCGTGTTGAAAAGCATTTACATATTAATTAAACCTTTTGGTGAAAGAGCAGCAAAGCAGCAACAAAGTGGCAAGTCCTTAAGCCAAAAGGTCAAATACCAGACGCCCTTAGCCACAACCATTAGCTAAACAAACCTACACACACCGATACATAAAGAAATACTTGAATAGATGTGTTAAAAGTGGTTTTAACAATGCAACTTCGCAAAACTTTCCTGTCGGCTCATAAAACAATCTTTAAGCTCGTTAAATTTTCAATAGAGCTTTTCTTTTTTTTTTTGTGGCCACACAATTTGCCTTTAACATTGTCTTGAGGGCCTGAAATACATATATGTGTCACTTAAATATCAATTTAATTTCCATAATAGGCCCCCAAAAACTCTCAAACACAAGCTCACAAACAACAGCTGCTATCTCGAGGGACTTAGCTTGTGATTGACACTTTCCTAAAAAATTCGCTTAAGCCCATTTGGCATACCCACTCACACAAGAGTACACGGCACGTGAACGTTTATCGCTTTAGATCAAATATTGTTTTAAGAGCCACCGAAAAAAAAATTCGGCACGGTAAACTCAGCGCTCGTAGAACGCAGTAGAACAATCAAATCTATGAAGACTTGTGCTAAGTGCAACCATTGTTAATTTTATTTGTCTTGCACTCGCCCCATGAAAGTTCGAAACGAAAGTGCTGCTAAAACAAAACCAAATACTAAACAAAGATAGTTAAGGCCAACTTGTGTGCAAGAACCGAAACTTAACCACCCTCCATTAGCTCAAAAAACGGAAGTTAGCTTGAGATGTTTGAGGTTTGGTAGAGAATTGCGATTGAATTTCAGCATTTTAAGTCATTTGTGGCTTCTGTGAGCTATAACATTAATCAATGACAAATTCTTTAACTGATAGTGACAACTATTTTATAAGGTATTTTTAGGTCTGTATTTTCGTGTAAAAACAACCTATTCTCTGCCATTGCTTTTTCCCAAATACGCTTGGCAGAGTGTATAAAAAAAAATAGCGCGAACATTAACATTACATTTATATAGATGGCGAAATAGTGAGACAAAGACAACTAAAGCCAAGCTCTCATGTGTACTACGTATATACTTAAATGGATACATGTATATATTAAGATGTTTATACATATACTTGATGCGAGAGTATGCAAACAAATAACAATAAAAGCAAACTTAAAAGTCCATTAAAAATGCTTGAGCGACGTTGTGAAATTGGCGGACCGCATCGAGTTAGTCACGTACCCTCCACGCCCTCTCCTCCACCGCAGACTGTCAGATATTTGAGCCAGGGATGGAAACTTGGTCCGTGCCGCACTGTTGCTGCTGCCACATCACCAAAGTCCCCGACAATAAATAGAAATCTCAATTTACGACGCATTAGTAGCCTCCCCGATGCCAGCAGGACCCATAGTTACTAACACAGTTGTAAGTGACTACTGTGGATCCTATGGCTGCTGCTGTACCCGGCCTGACTGCTTTGCTCTAATGGCATTTGTGATGGCTGCGGTTATAGTCGCCATTGCTATTTGCGTCGGTCGCATTTGACGATGATGTTGATGTTGATTGGTGATTCGCTGCCGCTTGTATTAATGCCTTGCTCTTTCTCTCTCTCTACATTTTCTATACGCGCTTTCTAGCTAACCATGTTGTACAGCTTGGTTAGCCTAGAAAAACTAGCACTCAAAGTGCAAAGTCAAACATTTTTTTGCCAGTCGGTCACTTTATCAACTAAATGTCGCAAAAACTAAAGCTAAAATGAGTGGAACGGTACGTTATCAAAAGAAACACATAGTGTTCAACGATTTAAGTCTGACGCAAAAAAGTGCGCCATAAGTTAAAACACTTTCAAAACTTTCTGACTAACTTGCGACGTGACATAATTTGTGCTAATGCCAAGTGACTGACAGTCAACACGTGTGTGTATCTAAAGAAAAACTGCAAGTAAGGGTAAAAGTGCATAGTATCTACATATTAGAAAACAAATACGGAATACGTGACTGCATTTGCATAAAAGCTCAAATATGTAAAAACGTACAAATGGCGCTTGTGTCATAATGCAACTAATTTGAATATGATAAACCATCAAGGCGTTATAAATTAATGCAAGAAAAGTTAACTTACTTTTTAGTTCAGACTGTCAATCTATAACTGAGCGATATCTTATACGGAAGTCTTATGAATTTTATAGACAAGTAAAAAGGGTTTCTCTAGCTGAAAACCGATAATATTGCGTTAACTCTAATTCTTATCCAAACTCAACTTAAATTAATAAGCTCCAAACCTTTTGTTCTTAGAAGCGTGTACATCAGATTAGGTCACAAAGGAGCCAGCAGGATAATAATGTTCGGGATGACGGGGTGTAAATAAATCGAATTGCAGGTGCTTCTATTAAACAGCTTTGCCACCCACTTGCCACACTTCCGGAACACACACAAAGGCAGCTGTACAAATTAGCCATGTAAAACACACAAACCAGATACAGATTCACTTACATTTGGCTGCTGGTTGCGGTTATGTTATGTTATAAGCAGCGGAAATTGTGTGAGTAGATAACCTAGAGGGGGGAAAAAAATAAGGCAACGATTGCACTTTGGTTTGGCAGCCATGTTTCTCAGGGCTAGGTCATTTGGGATTAAGTGAACAGAATTCATGCCGACATTGTTTTTTTCTTCGGATAAGTGCTGTGTGCTTTGCGTTTTGTTAGTCAGTCAACCATTAAGGCTGCCAGCGAGATACCCTACCACTTGTAGGATGCTTGGGTGGTTTGTACCCTCAGTTGATAATACAACAAGTAACGAGAACAAAACGCAGCTCCACTCAGCCAGGCCAAAGGACCAAATGAAACCTCAGCTAATTGGCACTTGAATGGCAAATACTAACTCAATTGACTGTGGCCGAGTGAGCGAGTGCTCTCTTCTCTTCTTCTGCTTAGTGGCTCTAGTCGCGGCTCAGCTAACGGTTTTATTTGGCTTCCCACTCTATTTTGGCAACCATTGTAATTTTGGAGGCAACCCGCAGCAGCAACCTCTTAAGCCCCTATCCCACGATGCTTCTAGCTGCTGCGGCTGCTGTTGCCATAGTGTGTCAAGTGCTTTTTGATGTACACTGAGAAAAAGTTTAGTCCAGTTTGAATTTTCATAGAATTAACTTTACTTATTATAATCATTCTTTATAATACTTATCCTTTAAAGTCAAAAATACCAAAAGTTTAATGCTTTCGTTGGACAGACGCAAGTAGCTATTGTTTTTTCTCTCTGTGTTATTAATGCTAGCAGCTCCTTCCGCCCACTCTTTTAGCATTAACCATTATTGTTCGTTGTGCTGCCTCTTGTCAATAAATAGGCAACTGCTGCCGCCAGCAGCTATTATTTTTTAGAGCAGCTAACGCTTCGAATACGCATTACATTAAAGTTTTGTGTGCGCTCCATATTTCATGAGGATTCGATGGCAACAAAGTGCAGTAGTTGCTGCAGTAGAAGTTTCTCCAGTATAGTTCGTCGCATAACTTTCATAAATTGCAACGTCACTGTGTTACGGACTTGGGCTTAACTTGGCGTAGTCCAAAAAAAAAATAAAAATAAAATAAAACAACTAGAACTAGTCACAATGTTTTCATGCCACAACAAACTTTCCTTCACCAAAAAGAAGAAAACGATAGCGACATAGGCACAAATGCAAACACACAAACATACACAACTAGGAACATAGATTGCTTCTGTGGAAGTTGCCATTTTGTGGAATGCAAGAAAGTTTTAATTAAATTACCACAGCAGCAGCAAAAACAACAATCGATTTTGTTGTCTTTTTATGAACTCACTTTCCATGCAGTTGGCCGAAAAGTTACTGAGCAAATAAGTTTTGCGTAAACTTACAAAAGGCTATTTTAAAGCTTTTGCCAAAATGAGCTGACAAATATGCACAGCTCAGTTATGTTTCAAGAAGTACTTTCGTTTAAAAGTATGTCCTACTGATAAAAGTTGTTTTCGGTTTTCAACACTTGTTAGTGGAACATTTAGGTGGACCAAAGAAAACATATACTTAATTTATTCTTTGCATATATTTGTTTCTGCTGCAGGGTATCTTATAGTAACGCACTATCGCCCATTGTTGTTGAAAAACATCTTAACGTAAATGAAATTGCGTACTTGGGTAGTAAAAACAGTTTTGCATATATTTTTTTGCTGCTGCGCAAAGAAGAAATCAAACTGTTGCATCTTTGATTGTTCCTTGTTGGACTTAAAATGCAAATTTCGAACCTCCTCGGTCTCTTTCTTACTTGCCAATCCATTGGATGCCAGCAACAGGCAGCCAACTGGTAAATATTTACACCTTAGCCCTCTGGCTTGTTTGCAAGAATTTCCGCTGCAGCTGCAGTTCCCAGATCCAAAGGCAACCACTCTGCGTGTCTCGACATCCTTTCCTGACAACTATCGCGCTGCAAAACTTTTCATGATGTTTGCATATGAATAATGCCGTGGGTTGCTTATAGTGGGCGGCATGGGTTTATGTAAATCAATTAAAATGGCAAATGCACAAGTGAAAATATTAACTTTGTAGCGGTCTTAAATCTATTTATAAGTCAGTGCAGCGCGATAATTGGACGATGATGTTTTTGCCATGCTTATATTCTATTTGTATCGCATTACTGAATAATTAATCAAAAAACCAGCTGGCTAACAATTTTGCTTTGCTAGCCCGCAAAGTGGCTTCTTTCAGCTTCATATTTATTTATAGCTCGAACCGACGACGACAGCATGACTAGTTAAAAAGTTTTTTGCTTGTTGTAGGAATTACGAAAGTGCTCATAAACTAATCTCCACCCATCAGCAATGGGCCAACAGAAGCCTTAACGCACCGTACAAAAACTTTCCTGCCCAATTGCGTGACCATAGATAGATAGAAAACGACATTCGCACCTGTCGCCGAATTTTCCACCTTTGCCCATTTCTTCGCAAGCCACAAGTTAGAGGTGCTAAAACCACGCCAACTATATATATATACATCAATGAACTGTACACGCATTTTGCCACAACGACCAAATGTTAATTCAGAAAGCAAATGCGCAAAGACTATTTGCCTTTCATGTTTGTCATGCTTTTACCCTGCGCGATAGAGTGCTTTGGCTATGTTAGGTAGCTAAAAAAGTTTGCTAGTTATAAAATATTTTTAAAGATGAAGCTCAGCTGGAAGAATATTTAACAGACAACTTTTTAATTCCTAAAGGCTAACTAAAAAATTTAAATTTCTTACGAAGAATGAAAATAGTTTTGGTTTCATGACATTTTTCTTCATATAGGCTCAAGGCAATATTTTATTTATCCTGACTTTTTCATAGCATTTTTCGTAAAAAAATGCAATACAATGTTCCCAGCAAGAGTCTACAATAATCGATATAAATCCAAATAAAATGCTGTTCAGTTTATTTAGTTTTCTTCTTAGCTTCCTGTAGCTTGGGTCTCACAGACATTTTTTTTGGCTGAACTTTTATTGTGGAAATTATATTCTCTTTATACTCGTCATCTATTTATAGACAAGATTTCATTTTTGGTTTGTCACGACACAAAGTGAAATTTGCCATCCAAATTTCAGTTAAACGCAAGCACTAAATGTGTTATAAACATGCTAAAAATACAAAATTTAACATAAACGTCATATTCGCGCGTCACATACAAAAATATCATAATATTCTATTAAAATTCACTTCCAGTGCGTGCTTTTATGTGTATGTTAGTGTATGTTGTATTGGTCTTTAGATGTCTGTTATTCAATGCAAGAAACGTGTCTGTTAGCGTTCGGGAAATTTGGCAAATGTCAGACAGCTTGTCAGAGTGCCAACGTGAGGTTCTATTGTAAAATCTTATGAATGAAAACGCAAGCAACTCAACAGTTTTTAGCACCTTCACTCCACGAAGGAAACTAAAATGCATCAAACTTTGGCATTTGGCAGCTGTCGTTGATTGTATACCTTGTACGAGTGCAGCCAAATAGTCACGTTCTTATAGAGTTAGCGGTAAGAATAGATCAATTTAAAAAAACCAGTTCGTGCTGTGTAATAAAGATTGTCAGATTGTTGTTTGATTTATTGCCGAAATTCGTTGCTTCTTTGTGTTCTGTGCTGTGTTTATGGCTCATTAAAAAATGTCTTCAAGTTTCACTCCTTTGAAGCAGGAAATAGAAGTCGCAACGCTTTGAGGTTGATCATGATTCCTTTTGCTTGGCTCAACTGTATGTCTCAAATTGCAATCAAAAACCAATATTTGAATTTTTTCACAACCTCTGGCAAGCAAAAGGAAATTTCTCCCCAAAAAGAAAAAAAAAGTAGCAAAAGGAACACGCTGCTTGCAAAAGCAATAAAGCTAAGCAAAATACATAAACAAAGATACACATTTAAAGACAGTTGTTTGAAATACCCTATGAAACAGTTAAAACTAATGTTTTTGTATATAAACTATTTAAGAAATGAATTTCAGTAAAATTCATTTTTTGTGATAATGATAATGATAAATGTTCGTTTTTGTGACTTTAGTATACCTTTTACTAAGATGTACAGGTACAGGGTATACACGAGAAAGGGACAAAAACAAATACAAATGTAATAAGAAACTTTTGGGATGTGAGTTTGGTTTTATAAATGGCCTTGGAAGTGCTCCTTGGCGCTCAGTCCGCCATCTGAAAAAAGAATTAAACTAATATTTATCAAAGAGATGAGCGAGACGTGCTTCAGCTGAACAAAAGCAGTGGCCGGCGCCAAAGTAAAGTGGCCGAAAAGCATAAGGCGAAAGCCAGAAATATGAGACGACTGGGAATGGAAAGTAACAAAATAAATGTGCCACGAAGACAAAAGACAGAGGGCGTAGATGGAGACCTAAATCCAAGAACAGAACTAAACTGCAGCGTCATGAAACCAGAACAAAACCAAGAAAAAAGAACAGTGAACAGTCTCAAGTTTGCCAAAGCCATCATTCTAAAATGAATGAACATACATCCTTTTGCTCTTAATGCTCTTAATGCTGCTGGCATCTGACGGAGAAAACTCTATGCATGTTTATGTTTGATGCGTGGCTCAAATGTTGATGCAAACTTTATGATAATTAGCCGCTGCTGCAAAACTTTACGAGCAGGCCAGACCAGACCTAAGCAGGCCCATTGTCCTAATGCCTCGCACCTGCAGACTTTAGGACCTCTTATGTTCAAGCAGTATCTTATTGCGCAGCTGCTTGCATAGATAAGCTGGCATAAGTGGGTGGCTTTGCCACACTTCTCAGTCAGAAACGTATGTATGCCAACCACTCTTGCAGTGGCTGCTATTTTCTATATTTTTTTTGTGTGCATTCATCGCCATTTTTGTTCTATTCAAAATGCTGGTGTTGCATGCATTTCGCATTTTCGCAGTTTAAAAGTTCGTCCTTTTCATTTGGAGCTTGGAGCTGTTGGCTTAGCAACAGAAGTGGCCCATTTTTGACACCTGAATTTAATATATTTAATATGCATGTATATACTATAACGCTTTAAAGAACTTTGCATTGTACTCTAGCGACTACCCTTATCTCTTCTGCTCTCTCTTTCCCTATCATTCTATCGTTCTTTGGAAATTGCGTTAAATTCGCCACATAAAGCGACAATAAATATGGGCTATTGTGCAGCTCGGTCGACTTGCAGCTTCAATGCCGAACTGAACAATGCTCGCCCATAAATTACCTAAATTGAAAACCATTTTGCCTTTTTTTCCATTCCGAAACTGTGTTTTCTACTCTTACTAGCGCTGCTATTTTTCCTTACCCAACCAGCAAGCCATTCCGCCGACACGCGCCACACTTTAATATTGATTTCAATTTTTTTTTATATACTACACTAATAAAATTTTAAAATTCAAGTCGATTGGATATGTGAACATAGATGTGTGACTTGTTCCTCAATGCGTTTAAAAAGTTTTTCATTAAACAATTGAAAAGTAAATAAAAGTAAAAGTTTGGCAACAAAATATTTATATTTTTAGTGTTGTCTTCAACTTCTTAATATTGTTTGTTTAATGTATTTATTAGTTAAACTTTAGACAATAAGCACACGCAAAGAATTAACTTAACTTTTGGTTTTTGCGTGTGTCAAAACAAACTTTGCTAATCCTGTCAAACAACAAAAATATTATCTACTAGTTTTCACATTCAGACAACGTCATCAATAAAAAATAATTTTGCCAGCCAATTGAAGTGTATTTTGTATTCGATGAGTATGGCTTTTTAGCTTTCGTTTGTTGCTCGCATTTCTTTTTTTTGCAATGGTTTTAGTTTTCGGCGCGCACATAAATATGCAATAGAAACTTTTCTCACGTTTTTGATTGCACTATTTATTTGTTTTCTTTTGTGCAAAGTCATAAATATTTAATGATTAACAGTAACTTAAATGAATGCATGGGCAGCAGCATTTGTGCCCCCTTAGCTGGTGAAGAGCGAGATCTATGCCATTTATCTATTCAATATTTATATTTTTCATTTAACTGCATACAAAAATGGCAAAGCAACAGCTGGCCTTTTGTTCAAGAATAAAAATGATCCACTTCATTAATTAAATTAAAAATCTTTGTGTCATGCAGCAGCTTGCCAGCAAATGTAACGTACAACACAATCATCAACATCATCGCCATCATTATCATTATAATTATAATGCACCACTATCGTGGTTGAATCTCACAGTTCGTTGGGCGTGTGAAGGTGTATGTGAGTAAATGGCTGAAGGAACCGCAAAGCGACTCACTTCCAGCTGAGTTTATGCGCGAGTATGTGTGTGCTCGACGAATCCTGCCAGCAGTTGCCAGTCCTGTCAACACATTCATAACGCTCGTGTTGCATGCTGGCGCTGTTGCCGTCTTTGCTGGAATTGCTGATGCTGCCACTGACTGCCACAGTCTTACACGAAGCGTAAACTCAATTAAAAACTGTCGAGCTCACCGCATCAACCACACTCACATAAACAAACATGACAGTACTTGATTATCCTTATCCAGTGTCTGGGTCTGTTACACATCCTGCCACAAATTTGCTGCTGCTGACTCTGCTGCCACTGCTACTGTCGCTGAATGTAGAATGCATTTGTTTGTTTTATTTTTCTATTCTGTTTTCTATCTTAACACACGCATTTCAAACATTTTGTCACAGAAAGTGTGTATCAGATGCTGTTGCGGAGTGAGAGTGTTTATTATTAAAATAATTTATACATTCTTTGCACTTTTGGAGCTTGCATTTATAACTTAATTTTGTAAAATTAGCTGCAAAAATACTTCAAACTTAATTAAATTTTTATGATTATCTCTTCAGTGGCTTTGAAATGGCTTAAAATTTTATTTACTGTATTTCAAAAGATTTTAATTTTAATTTTAATAATTTAAAAACTAAAAGCCAAATATTTATTCTGTTGCTTGATAAAATAATAAACCAAATCCCATTACTCTTTATATGCAAGTAAAGTGTACGCCCTTGATTATTGTCTAACAGGGATGTTGTAGAAGGGAAGAATACATAAACAGATTATTATCAAAGTGCAATCGTCATGATGGGGGGTAGGTAGATTGTAAATTATCTGTTAATCGGGAGATTGTTCAGTGGGGCGTTTTGTATTGCAAAGGAATTGAACATGTTGATATTGCTGCTGACAGTTGATGTAACTGTAATTAAATCAGCTGTTGCAACTGTTGACAGTGCGACAGGCATTTTTGTTGCATATATTGTGGGTGCAGTGTACCGCGAACCCTACCCCTTACACTTACTTACAGTTCGAGTTGGTTGCCTTCATACATGCATACATATATACATATATCCTACATATGCCTACAAAGTCTCAAATGCGGCTAGGCGTGACGTTGACGAAGCGCATGCAACAGCTCAGCTTGTTAGAGGGTGATTAGGGGGTATATAGGGGAGTATAGGGTGCTGTGTGGCACAGTAGACGATGACATGGCGGTTTGTTGTACAGAGTGTACAGAGTAATTGAGATAGGGAGAGATTCAGGTGAAAAGTTCGAGCGAGTTTTACGCTAAATTATGCTCTTAGCAAGCACGTGTGTATATGCTTGATGGATTTTGTATTATGTTGCTTTAATTACATTATTTACCCTCTTTATATTTCAGCTGTCTTAACATTAAAGCTAACGAAGCAAAGGAAAGGCAAACAAGAAAGTGTAATAAACAGGTAATTTTTCTTGATGCTGAAGAAGATTTTTGTTATTCCAGACAAGTAATTGAGAGTTTAAATAAACAAAAAATAAATATGCATTTTGTTTGTTTGTACTTTTGATATTTAAAGCAAATATTCTTTAATATTATTTGTGTATTTTTAAGTTCTTATTCTGTTAGTGAATTTTGCCTTTTACGCTTTATTTAAATATTTTACACACATTAAATTATGAAGTGCTCCAAGTTTGGCCGAGCTTCAACAATGGCCACAACAATACAATTAGAACTTTGAGTTTTATTTGGCAAGCATATAAAAATATTTTATGACTCACTCGCAGTTTATGGACAATATTGCATTAGGGACACGCTCTATATCTCTTTCTCTGCCAACCATCTCACTCGCTCTCTCACTCTCTCTCTCTCTCTGTGTCATAAAACTCCCTAAAGTTTATTGAGTGAAAAATTGCTGGTAACAAAAAATGAAAACGCTGTTTGTGCAGCTGCTGCAACAAAATTTCATTACATATACATGATATCTTTCCATATGAAAGCAAACGCTGCACAGCTTTAAGTGAAATTCCTGGCAAGGATATAAAGATGTTGCAATATGAAAAAGTGGAATGCAATAGCTTGTGGCAGCAATGACAAGCCAGATGTTTGAACAAAAATATAAAAGTCATTTTGAGTATTGAAAAAACTGAATAAAGTAAAGTCAAATGAATGTAAAGCAGTAATTGAATTAATGGGACATTTTTAAATTGTCAGAACTTAAGCTTTCAATGTGTTGAAAACGAAAAGCTCGCATAGATGATGTCACTGCGTCTCAAACAAATAAATTTAATTTCAAATAAATATTTCTTATAGTCATACATTAAGCAAACATGCGTTCAATATATAAAGCATGACAATCTTTCGCTCTTGACTTGTATAAAATAAACATTTATGCAGAGAAGGAGCCATAAATTTGCTATAAAAAGCAGGACAAGTGAAAAAGAAGGCAAAATCATCATCATAGTCGCGATTTTCTTCTTTAAGGCTTTTCCATAAGTCGCCATCATAAATAATCACATAAAACAACAATATGCACAACATGTTAGTATTTGCTGTTGCCTCACAAACCCTATTATTGTTATCATAACAAAAGGAAATCCAAAATGTGAATACATAAATACCATTTTTTTTTTTTGGAACAGGAAGCTGGCAAACTGTACCCGCAATTTATGTAAAACTTAATGCTTTATTACGATACACGCACACACACACACACACACGTACTTACATACATATGTGTGTTCATGTGAATACATATGCAAATCGTATCACTCAAACGTATATACGCCTACCTTATGCCAAGCTAAGGGACACAACGCGACAGGATCCGACTTGACTGTACGTAAGGCATTATCAAACATGAAACATGAAACACCAATGAAAATGTCAGGCATGAAACGAACGAACACAGCAACAAAGATAACAACAGTAAAGATAAGCAATTTCCCTCGTTTTCCAATATTTTCACACATTTTATTATGCACACAAAACTCAACACACACACACACACACACACACACACACACGCTTAGACCTTAGCTTAGGCATACTAACAAACATACAAAATGCTCACATATGTCACCGTGTAGGCATTTTATGCCCGAGCTTAGTGTTACACAGCACAACAGAAACAGGTTGAAGAGAAAATTCATTTTTTCAAATGTTGATATAAAATTAAATTTATTTTAAGACGTTTGATTGCATTTGCGTCAATATTTTTTAACATTGATGCTATTGAAAATTTATAAAGGACAATAAAAATGAATATGAGTTCTTTTTGTGGATTTTTATTAACCTTTAAATCAAAGTAAAGATATGTGAAAACAAACCCATATCATAATTTACTTAAAAGCTTCTGCTAAAAATGCTTTGCTGTTCTGGACATATTATTTTCTTTGACATTAGATTATTAAAATAAAAGAACTTGTTGCCCAACATACGTATTATCTTGACAGCCATCAACTAAGTTTATCTTCCCTAAAATTACCAAGCAGCTATGAATAATTCAATTGCCACTGAAGAGTCCTTAAAATATTAAGGCATATTAAGTGCCTGTTAGCTTGGTGTAAGTGCGCTGGCATTAATATATGATTCAAAATAAACGCATTCATTATTTACAGGGATGCTAAACAAGAAAAACAAAAAAAAAACCAGCAGCTGCTTGACACATAAACATCAAGTGCGCAACACGCCCTCACAAAAAAAATAAACACATAAAATTGGTAAAAAAAATAAACAAAAATTTGACGTCTGTTTAACCAGCAACCAGAGAGAGAGAGAGAGAGAGAGAGAGAGAGAGAGAGCAAGAAAGGTTGTGGCAGCAGAAGCCCTTATGTGAAAAAGGGCATCAATGTCGACAGCGTCAATTTAAAATTGCTGGCTTTTTAACTCGCATCCATTTACAGCATTTTTGCGTGTACCCTACTTCATGCCACCCCTTAAGCCCCCTACCCACTGTCAGAGTGATGATGTGTCAGATTGAAATTACATCAGACACTTGGCGAATGGCAAATGGCAAATGGCAGGAATGTCTCACAAGGATAACGAGTTTTACAAACAAGCAATATACCAAAAAAAAATATAAATGAAATTGAAAAAAAGGTTGGCAGACATGTTAAAGAAATCAACTTTGATGATTCAATAATTGAAATGCTCGCACAAGCGCATACGCAACGAACGTTTAGACTCAGCTCTCTCAAGCGCAAATTGCGTATACGTGGCATTGGCCATTCACAGAGATATTGCTGTGATTTTAAGTCATAGCTGTCCATTAGGCAAGTGGCATTTACCACTCTCTACTCTTGGCCAGATAGAAGCACCCTACACTGTGCACTTTACCTCTCAATTTTTTTGGTCCCTGCTTTGCCAGTCCCTTGCCTAAGTAAAAGTCACTTATTTCATGTATTTTGCACTGCAGACACAAAGCCGCGCGGATTTAAAAAGCTTTTTACAACAACAAAACAGAAACAAGTGGTTTAATGCGCCAAGTGCAGGGCAAGTTGGTATACGTTTGGTATATAGGGGGTGAATGTTGTTCTGCGGAATGCCTTAAAAAGAAGCAATCCGCAGCAGACCATGAAGCTAAACCCACATAAAAATCACCAAACCAACTGCAGCAGTACATTCCACAACTTTTCCTTGAGCGTATTGCCCAGTCTGCTGCATAATCTTCTTCATTTTGTTGGTTGGGTGTGTGTTGTTGTTACAATTGTTGTTGGTGGAACAATTACTTGGCATATCGGGATAATTAAGTTTACGCTTGCTGACTTTAAATGCAGTTTGACGGACGACGCTAAGCTTATTTACTTGGCTTTAAGAAATCGCCAGAGACAACAAACAATTGACTGTGTTTATTTTGTGGAATTGCTGCGGATTTGTATTAACTTATACAATAAGCTGCCGAATAAGATATAATAAAGCGATTGAACAATATGAGGATTGAAACAATAAATCACATAATTTAAGGGCGAGATATTTTTCTTCGTATCATATTTCTCGTATTTACTTTTCAAATGTTGTACGCTTTGCTCCACAAGTTATCTTTCTTTATTCACGGAACCAGAGAAAAAAGTGTTTAAATGAAACTTGCCAAAGCCAATATTAAGCGTAACAAAAGTTTTCGTCTTCGATAGCAATGCATGTTGCTTAATCAAAGCTTAAAATTTAAGCCAACTTTGCACTTGGCTGCACTAAATGGTTATCAAACCAATAACACAACTCTTACATTTCCAGTATCTTTTGCCTGCCAAACCAAACTAGCTAACGACAAATCTTGGCTAGAGCGAAACTCATCCGCTTAGACTTTCTTACCTTCCCTTGGCGCCTGCCTCTTGTATCCTGGCTGCGTGTTTGCAAACCGTAAAGCAAACAGACAGACACAACCAACTTTGGAAGCGACTGCGGCAATCCCCAAGACGCTGCTCCGTCTTGGGCTTTGGAGCAAGACCGACAAAACTGCTAAATATTTGAAAAGTTGTGCAGTGCCGCACTGAGAGTTTCTAGCCAAAAATGTCAAATAGTGTAAAACTTGCGGTAAATTGCCCAGGGCGTGGTAACAAATCCAAATGTACAGAAAGTCACGTAAAAGCGACATCGAAATAAGTCCACATACACACACACACACACATAGACAGCGAGCAAAAAAATTGCTCATACGCCGCATTGCCAGCGCACAGAAACGTGAAAGCCAAATTATTTACGTCCCACTTTCAGCTTAGAAGCTTTTTAATACGAGCAGCTGAGAACAATCTTTAGGTGGGAGGAGGAGAGGGGAAGAGAATAATGATATAACCGTTTGGGGCATTGGTATGCTTGGCTTTTCGGCAACTCTCCGAGACGCATAATTAAATTCAATTATTTATGTACCACTTTCAGGGCTGGGCAGATTCCCCAGATGAGCGACAACATTTGTGACAGGGACTTACGAACTGTCCACAAATGCTTAAAGCGGCTTACACTTTGTTTCTTTGTTGACCAAATAATTGCGCCATTTTAATGGCTTGCCCCTGACTGCTACTTGTCTAGTCCTCTCCTCACCCCTCTTTCCCCATTAAGCACCACTGGTCCTGTTCGTCTGTTTGCCAGTTGATTAACATAATCAAGCAACAAAATTAGTTGAGCGCTTTTCACAAGCCCGAATGCAAAATAGTTTCATGCTCATCGTATGCGTATGTATGTATTGATGTCTACAAGTTTGGAATTCAGATTTTGGTATAAAATACAAATTAAATTTGCAGCACACGGCTCGCCAGAGATGCGCAAAGCAAATTACCGAAATATTTTCAAATGAGAATGTTCATCGAGATCTAATAATAATAAACAACATAAAACATTTGTATCTACAATCCAAATAAGTAAATATTTATGTATGTGTATATATATTTGTGTACACTTTATAATCATATCAAAACACACTCTGACAATTCTCTTATTGTGGCATTTCCCCTGCATTGGTTTATCCTTTTTCATATTGTGAATATTTGCCATGTGATTCGATTTATCTTCGATTTATATAAAATCATTTTCTTCGAAAAAAAAATATTTTGGATCAAAAACAACCTAAGAAAATCGCACAAAAGAACTAATTTTTATTCGTTTAATTTTGTTAAAATCAAGTTAAAGAACATTCAAATGTCGACTAATTAAAATGATTATATTGGCTGTAATTATTTGTAGTTCCACGGAAATTGCGTTTTATTTTAAACCAATATTTTTACAGTTTAATTGAAATTTTTGCTTAGCGCATTTACCTTTTTGTTTTGCATTCTCATTTGAATTCAAATCGTTTGCGATTTAATTTTGTGCATTTTTTTTTTTTGTTAATTTTAAAATTTTCAATTTCCATTGGCTGACGCATTTATCTAATCCGAGTTTATAAGTCCTTGCACGCTCAGGTAGTTGAGGGCTTAATGGTTAGCGTGTGGGTTAAGGGGTGATGTTGTTGTTTGCGGGCCGCTGCAGCTGTGACATCGTCTGGCTGTCTAGACTCGCTTTTGGGCATTGTTATTTTTGGTCGAATTTAATAAATTTACAGAAAGAGAGACACGTAAGTAAGGCCAAAATGCCATTGCCACAATTGGTGGCAACGTTGCCACATTTTGCACAACAGTATAATGGAATTAAATTCAGAGCACAATAAATAAATTTCAGTCTGACTCGCGGTTTTCAGGCCGCAATCTGCACACACATAGCCGAGAAAATGCCAAACGGTAGCTGCAAACCAACCGGCAGCAACACCAGCAAAAGCAACCATTTTAAGTGTCTTTTGTTTATTTGGTACGAATTTTAAAGTGGTGCGTGGTCGCTGGCGAAACTGAAGGAAAACAATTCAATAATGAGAAGAAGCATGAAAATGAATACAAAAGGCAACAACGGTCTTCGCCATCAGCTTCTCTTGTTTATTGTTTGCATGTCTCGCATCAAAAAGATGAAGGCAGACGATGATAATTGTATCAATGATGATAATTATGTTGTTGGTGCTGGGAAGAAATACATTTGCGTTTTGGCCGGCGGGGGTCAAAGAAACTCATGCGACTCCAACGTTTTTTTTTATTGTCTGAAAATTTCTTTGGAAATGATAACAACGGCAGCCACTAACACAATTGCATGTGTGAGTTCGTTGTGGGTGGGGAAAGCAGAAATAAAGAGAAAACCTAAAGAACTTTAAAGCTCATGCAATATTTAAATATGTTCGACAAAACAACCTTTTATATTGTTAAGAATATTTCATTATACATTTCATAATTCATTATCTGTAGATTAATTTATAACATTAAAATATTTAAATTTAATTTTCTATTTCCCTCATTTCAGCAGCGCGACAATCAGAACCCAGACAGGCGGTTTCAAGCAAACACCCCAACGCATTGAACATACCATCCATTCATAGATATGGATTAACCAACAAAGCTATAAAAAACACCAAATGTTTATCTTAAAGTACATCAGAACTAACGACAGCAACATCACAATAAAAACAACAACAACAACATCAGTAATCAGTCAATAGCCGCAGCCGTGAGCAAAAAAACATTATTTATTAGTCTGACCGCAAATATCATTTCATTAGGCATACAACACTGCGTTAGGTAGCAGTCGGTCAGACAACAAATAGACAGACAGAGCGCACATATACATCAAATTAGTTATCACGCTTGACAAAAGCAAACGCCGAGGGGTAGTACAGCAAACAGTTCATAACAGCCATAAGCTGAAGCTGTAGATGAGCGCCTGAGCTTTGCGACTGCGGACTGGGACCTCAACAAAAAATTAATAAGACGACTTTATTTTTATTGAAATTATGATTAATGAGAGGAATATTGGACGACGGCAAACCAAGAATCAGAGCGCCTTATGCTTTGCAATGAAATAAGAGCAAAGCCCATGACAATGATGATGATCATTAAAATAATGATAATGATATTGCGGACAAGGCGCGAATTTAACTACGATTGCCGATGGTCCATCTAGACACATGTAGCCATGGAGCTGCTGGAGATGATAAACATTGTGAGAATTATGATGAATTTAAACACTGGCAGGTCAGTGGGTGTCCAAGCTGTCGCCGCTGTTGATTGCCGGTGTGAAAGCAACATCAATTGAAAATACGTTGTGCATACGACACAACTTGTACAAGAAAACTATAAACTAAGAAGAGAAAGAGAGCGATAGATAAAAGTGTTGGATTATTGTACTAGGCATTAGAAATTAAGTAATTTGATGGCTTCGTTCGGGCAGCATTGCGCAAAAGCCGCAGCCCGTAGACGATGCCATCAGCAGCAGCAACAGCAGCCAGCAATAACGAAGCAAAACATCAACAGCAACAGCAAAAATAACAGCTATAACAAACTGATCTCGACAGCAACACTGACGCTAATCATACTCTGCCTAAGTAGCTGTATAGCAGCAAAAACAACAACAACGACAACAACAACAACAACAGCAGAAGCAACTCATACAGTAACAACGGAAAGCCCAGCAGCGAGCGAGGATTTTAATAGCAGCAGTGCCTTTTTGGGAGCCATTGCTGCGGCTGCCGCTGCTGCAGCTGCTGCTGGTGGTGATGGTGGTTCATTAGTTAATAGCAGTCCCATTGCAATTGTCAGCATTCAGGGTTTTACGAGCAGCACACCAAATGGCAGCAGCAGCAGCACCCTCATCTCAATGTCCGATCCGCCGCAATTGCTGGACGAGGAGGAATTTGAGTTGCCACCAGTGCAATCGGTCATTGTGAGCATTATACTGTTGATTGTCATATTGGGCACTGTTGTCGGCAATGTACTCGTCTGCATTGCCGTTTGTATGGTGCGCAAACTGCGAAGACCCTGCAATTATCTGCTTGTGTCGCTTGCGTTATCCGATCTCTGTGTGGCGCTGCTCGTCATGCCAATGGCACTACTTTATGAGGTGCTAGAGCGCTGGAGTTTTGGCACACTGCTTTGCGATATTTGGGTGTCATTTGATGTACTCTGCTGCACTGCGTCCATACTGAATCTGTGCGCCATTTCAGTGGATCGATATTTGGCCATCACGAAGCCATTAGAGTATGGAGTAAAGCGTACACCCAGACGCATGATGCTGTGTGTGGGCATTGTGTGGTTGGCAGCTGCTTGCATCTCACTCCCACCATTACTCATACTGGGCAATGAGCATGAAGATGAGGATGGACAGCCCATATGCACGGTGTGCCAGAACTTTGCATATCAGATCTATGCCACACTTGGGTCCTTCTACATCCCATTGTCCGTGATGCTGTTCGTCTACTATCAAATCTTCAAGGCCGCCCGTCGTATTGTGCTGGAAGAGAAACGCGCCCAGACGCATCTACAGCAGGCCATGAATGGTGGTGCCGGTTCGCCACAGACGACTACAGCGCCACCGTTGGGCCACACGGAGCTGGGCAGTGGTAATGGTAATGGTACCGGGCATGGACATCGTCACAGCAGTGTGGGCAACACATCCTTGACTTACTCCACATGCGGCGGATTGAGCACCAGCGGTGGAGGTTGTACTGGCGGTGGTGGCGTGAGCATACCACATGGACATCACGGCAGCGGTGGTGGTGTGAGTGGATCCACGGGACTACTCGGTTCACCGCATCACAAGAAGCTGCGCTTTCAGCTAGCCAAGGAGAAGAAGGCCTCCACAACGCTGGGTATCATAATGTCAGCATTTACCATTTGCTGGCTGCCATTCTTTATCCTAGCACTGATTCGACCCTTCGAGACGATGCATGTGCCGCCTTCACTCTCTTCGCTCTTCCTATGGCTGGGCTATGCCAACTCACTGCTGAATCCAATCATCTATGCCACGTTGAATCGCGATTTTCGCAAACCCTTCCAGGAGATACTCTATTTCCGCTGTTCCAGCTTGAACACTATGATGCGAGAGAACTACTATCAGGATCAGTATGGTGAGCCGCCATCGCAGCGTGTCATGTTGGGCGATGAGCGACATGGTGCTCGGGAGAGCTTTCTGTGAAGTCATGGGTACAATGGATTCTTGGCTCCTTGAATTTCTATATAAGTGTACTATTATGTGTTGTTCTCTCTATGCTGGATCTAAGCCAAAGCGAAAAAAAAATACTAATAAATCTATGCTGCTTGGCAAACAAAATCTATACACACATCTTCTTTATGGATATGTAACTGTTTACCTATGAGTATTTTTTGTACGTAATAGTGTTGCACAACGTTGCAAAACCATAAGTACATTACGATAAATTATAAACCATAAATGATAATATGATGTAGATGACAACTCTAAATGTAACTGAACGTTGTAATTTTTAAATGTAAATCTAAGCAATGATAAGCACACAACCCATCAAACACAGATACACACATAGAAAGACGGTTGTAAAACTGTGAACCCAAAACAGGTTTTAACACACGGTTCCTTTTTTCAATACCCTTGCAGAAGATATTGTAATGTATTTGTATGTTTTTTTCTTTAAAAAACATTCAAAAATAAAAATATAATTTTTTATGTCTGTCTGTCTAAGATTGTGTAACTTAGATATTTTCACATTATATACCATGGGATCTGCAAGGTTATTTTGGCTTCGGCAAGCCCGAATGTTACTGATTTTTTCCAGTTTGTTGTTTCCAAGTTGCAAAAAAACCAGTCAAAATCACAAAATCGATATCGAATCTATTGAGCCCACAGCGAGCGTTGTTCATTTGCGATACTCAAAACTGAGCCAAAAATTATATATATTAAAATAAATGTGTCAGCTAATTAAACTTGAAATATGTCACATTAGTTAATAATTATCATCAAGCATGCATGACAAGGCGAAAATGGGCTCTATAAACTGTCAAACTGTAAATAGTTAAGCGCGATACCAAAAACAAAACAAAAATAAATCAAAGATTAATATAAATATATGTATGTATGTATGTATGTATGTACATGTTTGCAGCTACCAACTGTCTCGCATAGCTGAAGCTCAATACAAAATATACTTTTAATGTATGTGTATGTATTTATTGAAATGAAAACTTTTCTGCATTATTTTTACTATATTTTTTTGTATTTGTATAAAAGTCACGCCTCTCTGTGATACCAAACATTAAGCATTAACTTTTATTTTTAGATCAACAAACTGCATTATAATAATATGATACTAAAACTAATAGCATATACAAATACTACCTACAATATAAGGTTAAAGATAATTTATATATGAAATATATACATGTGTATATATATATATATACGTATGTATATCAAGTCTGTTTAAGTATATAAAGTGTGCGTGTTTTTATTGTACGTATTGTCTACATTAAGCACATGATATTTGCAATGGAAAAACTAAATACTGAGTTACATATGTATAATGAATGTGTAATTTAATGTTGAACAAATGGGAGATAAAGAAAAAAAAATATATCTCAAAAAACAAACATAAATACAAAACAAATAAAGGAGCATGACAAACTAAGCACATCAAATGCTATGCAACATAGAACTAAAGTTCAGTAAACAAAAACAAAAAAAACAACAAAAAAAAACAAGAAAAACACAAAAAATACTATGTAAACAAAAGTATTTCAAAACTTTTCCGAGTAAAGCTTACAAAACTGTAGAACTGCATTTGAATTCTGTTTTCCACAGCTGCAAGTGCTAAATATACACAATATATAAAAACCAAAAAATGATAGAAAAAAAGAGAGCAAAAATTAAAGCAACAAATAAAAGGCAAACCATATAAATGTAATTCCAAAAGATTTTGTTCTTTATTTACTTGACTGTTAACCAAATACCAACACAGTATTCCAGCCAACTAATCACAACAAAATGTGCAACAAATTATCACAGCAGCATCATATCATGTGTAAGTTATCCAAAAAACTTTTCTGCAACTCGTTGTTGTTGCTTATGTATTTGGGTTGAAAAGTGTCAGCACAGGCTAAGCTAACAGAATATTTTTGGGGAAATTTCACAAAGTTAGTGACTCGAACCACCTAACTTTGAGTTGAAATGTGGCAACTTAAACTATCGAAAAGCTGAAAATTATTTATCCATTAACAAAATGACACTTAAGTTGCAATTATTTTAGAAAGACTTTATTTATTGTTTCGTTCTTCAATTTGCCACAGCGCAGAAATAAACTCATTAAATACTTCTTGGAAAAATAAAGTTGATTAAACTTTCATTAACATTTAAGTTCACTTGTTCATTCGTTATGCAGCACAAACGGACACTATAATTCCACAGCAAACTGACAGTTGACCAACAGTTGCCATCGCCATGCCAACAGTTGCCATCGCCATGCCACCAGTTGCAAATTAAACGTGGAAACAAATTGCTGCACATTGCCGAAGGTTATATACTCTTAAAACATAAAAAGTAAGAGATGCATATTTTGGCAATCAGAGTTGTTAGTCTACTCAATCTAAAAGCAATTATAAAATTTGCATTCAATTTCAATCTTGAAGAGCTAAAAAATCTTACAATTGACCAAACGGCGCACAATTTTTGGATTAAAAAGCGAGAAAGATAGTAGTTTGTACAAGTATAGTTATATCTTCTCAGGTGCTTAGTCAAATCTGTTACGCTATTAAAACTTAAATTTAATTGATCCCCTCAGGAGTATACTATTACAACTAATGGATTATTCTTTTACTGCTAGCAACAAAAAAAAGAGATAAAAAAATAAATAGAATGCAGCAGTTGCCAAGTGTTGCAAACAGTGCTGCAAGATGTCAACTCCACGAACAGTTTAACAGACTGTGAGAATTAAACAGGAAAAATTCTTATAGAGAAAATATGTTCTGTATATATATAAACATATATATATATAGGTACATGTAGAGCTTATTTGTTAGTCAGACTGACAAGTTGTGCAAACGTGCGAAAATGCGCGGAAACGGAAGCAAAACCAAGTGAAACATGGTAAAAAATATAAAAACGCAAACAGCAACCAGCAAGCAGCAAATGCCAAATGCCAATGGCAAGAAAAAAAGCCAGCAGCAGCTACAACAAAACAGTTGGGCCGGAAACACACAAAGGCGTGTCGCATGCAAATGTGCGTATATATGTATGTACGTTTAAATCTGTATCTGTGCAAGTTTTTGAGCTATAGTTTTGGGTAGCCAAAAAACAAGTAAAGCAAAGCTGAAGAAGCAGCAGCGACAGCTACTTGACACAGTACCGAATTACACATTCGGTGTGTGTGTGTGTGTTTTGGGCATGCATTGCTCAGTAAGTAAGGAGGCGCACTCTAAAAGGCTATGACAATGACAAAGTGATCTTCCGGCGCCAGATACTAGCTCCTGGCTATTGCTCCTCCTGGCTCTTCCTGCCTGCTGCTGCTCTGCTGATAAATGATGATTTTAAGCTCGCTCGTTGCTACTTGCCACGTTTGCCACTTACAATGCCACTTTAAGAGGTATGCCGCCTGTGCAGACTGAATGGCGGCGATGCCAAGGACAAGCTGTCCACCACATCAACCTCAACCAGACAATTCTGAATACTTATGGCGTATGTGTGTTATGTTTTTTTTGTTATTTGTGCTGTTTTTCGACTATTTCACCCTGCACCTAAGCGGATTTTATATTCAAATAGCTGTGCGAGGGGCTATTCACAAGAAAAAAAGACAATCATAAAAAACGAGAGAAACGGATGAACAACAACAACAGTTAAAAAAAAGAGCTGACGATTGCAGTGAAATTACCGTTGTTGCTATTTTTATCGTTTCGTATCGTAAGCAGTAAAGTCTGCAGTTTTATGAGCACTTTTGAAGATTTTTCTTTTATTATTACTCCTCACAGTTTTTTTTTTTTTTTTTGTGACACTAATGCGACGTTTTTGAAACATTGGCAATAGCGATTCGTCGTGAAGTGAGTGTTAAAAAAATTGAAATATCGAGAGCAGATAAATAGCTTGGCAGTTTAGAAAAATGCGCTTATGAAAATGTCTGAAATCGTCAGCGTGTTACCCAATGGAAGGACAAAAAGTGCTAACTATTGAATCATAAATCAGTAGAGAGCGACGATAGCTTCATAAAAAAAAATATACATTTACCTAGGACAATGTGTAAAGTCGAGAGCAGCCGAGACAACATATAAAAAAAGGCTGACTAACCCAAAAAAAAAACACACAAAAACAGGTAGGTGAAAAATTTAATGGCATATAACCTGCAAAACGTTGAACTGAATTTGGTTATAAGAAATTTAATGATTAATATGAAGCACCTGCAGTTTTTCAAAAAATTTCAGAAACTAAGATCGAGTTTCCCCCAACAATTGGCTTATACATGTAATACCAAAGAGCTTGCATATCAAATTAGCTAACTGAAGTTGAAACAGTAACTGGGATTGATGATTTCATGCATACAAATGAATACAGAGGTGTATTCCTAGTTTGTTGAGAGATTCTCACATACAGTTTTATTGGTTCGGGGTTCAGTGTCACGTAACAAAAGCCCAATTGAGCTAAATGTTCAACCAGTTTCATTTTAGTTCTTGTAGTCATTTCGAAGGGCATGTGTTCTTGTACGTCTGTGTGTGAAATTGACTGCAGTGTGTTGTAGGAGCAAGGGAAGCACTTAAATGTTTGATAACACAGTCAATAATCGATAGAGTGTTGGAAGTGGAAGCTATATTACGCTATAGGTCAAACAAATTGGCAGCTCTTTGTATTAGTTAAGTAGAACAATTGGGCTCCTTCTTCTGAACACAATCCCTTTTATTGAAGGCCAAATCTCTCAAGTTACATCTTAAATTCAATAAATATCGGAACAGCCATTTACTAAGCTGAATTGCAATTTGATATTTTTTATATATTTAGGTTAATAACTCTGTGGCAAAGTAACGTTTTAAGTTCTTGAGCTAAGATATGAGAATACACATAAAGATATTATATTCAATAAATTTCTATTTGTCTTCTTTGGGACAGAAAAAATAAAAATAAAACACTTAAGGGAATTTAATACCGAAAATAAAGTTCGCAAATATTTTATTTAGTTTACTTTTGGGTATTTGCTAAAATAAAAATATTTCATGACACAGGTCTAGTTTGGAAGGACATTTAATGAAAATTTATGTATTCTTTATACAACTGGAATTTGGAATTTGATTAGGTGTTATGCAAATTTTAGAACGGCTGTCCAATTAGTTAAATAAGAGATACAACAACTTTGGCTGCCAATTCCATAGCATGCCAAAAAATTGGAATTTTTCAAACAAAAAATTGAAAGTTTTCATTGTCACCAAATTTTGCGTATACGCTACACAACCTAACAATGCTCCCAAAAGTATGCAGCATTATACGATAAACCGAGTTCGCCGAACCAACAGCTACACGCTCACAAACAGCCCAACACACAGTCACGCATATATTAAAATGTATTTAAAAGCGCTGAAAACATTTGTTTAACGGCGATTCAAATCAACAACAGCTACCTGTCCGCACAGTCCCCACGATCTTTATAAAAATATTTTATTAAATGTGCTGTCAGCCCACGGGGCTTGCGTCACCTAACAACGCACAAATATACACGAAAAAAAAACTGAAATATCTGAGAATTTGTACAAAATTAAGTTGATTAAATGGACTTAGCAGCGCGATTACACGCAAGGCTGCATGAAAGCTGACTAAAGGAACATAGCAACGGGTGGCAAGAATGGTCGCGGTTCGGTACTGTTCGGTTTGGTCTGAAACGCTATGCGTGTTGTGTTGCCTGTGAGTATTCTTTTCATGGGCAAAATCCCAAAGTACAACACCAAAATAAAAAAGAAAAAAACAACATATTTTTCATTTCATTCTCATCACATTGCTCTGGCCATTGAAAGGCGGCGCAGTCGGCCAAGTGAACAAACGAGAGCGACAAGCGTCGAAACTTTGGCCATAGAAATCTCTGTATCGTGGGAGCCACTGTTGACTTAAAGCCATTAAATGGCGCATGATTAACGCTTTGCTCTACAAGACAATTGATAAAGAATAGAACAACAGCAGCAGCAGCTGCCAGTCATCCCAAACAAAACGAAGTCTCTTTTAGGCGCTATTCTTCTTCTTTCTCTTTCCACTTGAAAGCGCACAACAAAAGTCAATACAGCTCACAAAACACTCGAACGAAGAGGAAAAGTAATTTCTTAATAAAGTTTGTAACAAATAGTTAGATAAATGTGACCCATTAAATCTATATTTAATAAAAATATGTTGATCTGCATTATTATTATATCACAGTATCAATTTCATAAGCAACCCAATCTCAGCTATATAGCTATATATTTATATCAGATGTTAACAAACAAAACTATTTACAGTTACCTAACTAAAAATCATTTATACACGTATGAAAAGTGTAACAGCTTTAGAATATTTGAATAAGTACTCTTGATAACAATAATAACACAACCATAAAGAGCATTTCAACTTCCACCAGCCTCAAAGACAGCTCGCCTTCCGCTTCGTATGTTACCAACTGAGCGGTGACGGATACAGCGACCGTCCAGCAGCCATATAAGAAATAAAAAAGCATTTAATGCAGCGTTTAAATTCTTTTTGAGCTTTTTGTTGTTGCTCTTTTTGTTGGTCGCCAACTTTGGCATTGTTCTTAGCCAGTTCACAAAATATGCTGTGGCATTTTTTTTCGCTCGGTCCCCGCCTCTGCCATCCTGCCTCGATCTCGCCTGTTCTTTTGCTGTGATGCTGCAGCAGGCGTATAGAATGATTAATGTGAAGCTGGCGCAAAACACAGGCATTAATGGGCGGTCAGTGGAATGCGATTTAGTGGGTATGAGTACTCTTACTTGGTTACAGCTACATTTTTTACGTGCTGACCTTACGCGAGGACTTTTCAAAACTCTAGCAAATTGCGGCACTTAACGCGTACGACCAGAATGAATACATATAAATGTATATATGTATATATATATGTGATGCCTGCACGTGCAGTTCAACAATCTGTGAGCAACGGAGACACATAAATTAAAAGAGGGAGAAAGCAACTGATACAGAGAGAGAACATAAGATTGTGCACAACACGGCGTATGATTAATCTGTTGTATTACACAATCTAATGGGCAGCTCGTGCCGTACTCGAAGTGAGCTGTCAGTGGCTGTAGCTTGAAGACTGCAGCTTGAATGAAGCTTTTTCCACCTAATTTTAAGGTTGGCTTTGCTTAAATCTTTATTGATATGCATTGGAGCTGTAGCTCGCCGTGTTCGTCAGCAAGAACCATGAAAAATGGGCGCTATTAGAGCCAGCAAATTTGCTGCCTTGTGCCACAGAAACAGTAACTGCATTAATTTTGTAGCACGTTCAGTAGCGTGTCGGTGTTCACGAAATTCCCCAACCGCATTCCATTTATGTTAATGATCTGGCCAATGCGAACCGCATTCGAGTTTCATGTTGCCCAGCACATGGAGGCACATCTCTCGAATGAGAAACCATAAATTATACGCTGATTGACACGACTCGATTTGCTACCAACCAGCAATGAAGCTAATTGCATACACCGATTGCTCCGATATATGAATGTACCAGGTCTGTGTTATGCAAATGTTGTACACACACAAGTTCGCTGGTTTTATAACTGATGATGCCACATTTGAATGTAGACAGATTTATGATGCGTGTAGTAAATTGAAACACAGTTAAGTCATCTAAACTAAGAAGGCTTATTTAAGTACTTGATTGAACAAAAACTTCCAAATCACATTATTATTATTTTTTTTTTTAAACTTCAAAATACGAAAATGTTTTAAGAACACTGTTCAATGTCGTATCTATTAGGCATGCCTCTGACGTAACATGGAGCTGCATTTCAATGAAGTCCAATTGCAGCCAGCATTAGTTCGTCAGGCACGACATGAGCATCACGGTCATGAGCATCACCACGAAGAACATTTGGATACAGCAGCTGTAGCAGCAGAAACCGGTACAAGGCAGCAATCATTTGTGAAATCTTGCGAAAACACACACGTTGGTCATGGCTCTATGATCTTTCATTTTGGGTCTACTGAATCAATTCTGTTCGGTTTCTGGCAAACAAACTCAACGGTCTCAATGTTTTTATCTTGCCTGATCGTCTTCGTTATAGCCGTGCTCTATGAGGCCCTTAAATTTTATCGGGTATGGCTAAAGAAGTGTGAGAAGAAACGTCTAGCAGGCGGCGCTCTTGTGTTTTCTTCTGCTGATTCCAGCTCGAAGGCAGTCGCGGAACAGAAGTTTCCGTTACCACTAGGGATCTCAGGAACACCACCAGTGCAATCACCAGGATCAGAAACATATCCGCGCCAGTCATTTGGCAGACGTTATCCTTGGCTGTCGCTGGCACACTTGTTTCAAACGCTTCTCCATATGCTGCAAGTGACCATCTCGTTTATGCTGATGCTCATATTTATGACCTTTAATGTGTATCTTTGCATTGCTGTTGTCTTGGGTGCAGGACTCGGTTATTTCATATTCTTTGCGCGCTTCGAGAATATTTCCGACCATTGCAATTAATGAGAACGATGCTACTCTTCAGTGTTCCTCTGTCGTTCTCATCTTCTGTGTGTTCTCTGTGCTAATGTATTTTTCTAATTAAGCCAAGTTATAAAAAATGTAATAACAAAAAGGCCTAATTGTTCATGTTTATGACTCATAAAACAATGACTGCAGCTACCGACAAAACAGAACAAAACAAACCAAATAATAATAAAACAAAAACATCTGCAAATTGGTCAAAAAGGATGCCATGCTCTGTGGCCAAATAGGCGTATGTGTTATCTACGAACAAAATTAGATGGAAAGACAGGAGCCTCTAATTACATAAGTACAACTGTAGCGCAGCATCTGTTTCTTACTGGAGAGTGTATGGTAAATTCGTTCAATTTATACGCACATTATCTTTGTTTTTGTTGTTTGCATATCTTTGCGCGACTTTACGGCCGTTTTACGAGCACGCCAACAGCTATAAATACATACATACAGGTATACAGGTAAGCGACTGAGCGTGTATTTCTGTTTGCATCCGTCTTTTTCATATTGCCGTAATTATGAGAGCGATAAACCTTGGATCCCGGTCTTTTTCAACTTTACTTAACTTATGAGCGCTCCTCCACTTTGGTCAGAGCTACTATTGGTGTTGGCCAACATTCAATTAATATTTTAATAAGCTGTCTTTATGCCATTTGGCAAGCGGATAACGAAATTTAGCTTTCATACGCCACGTTGCACATGAATGCATGAAAAGCGCATTCACGTTCACATTCACATTCGCGGCCGCTGTCGACGTCACAAACTGAAGGCAAATTCACCTTTAATAATTCACACACACACACACACACACACAATTGGCTTATACATACAAATGAGTATTTGTGTGCGTGTGGGTCGTAAAACTTGACCCAAGGGTACGTTCATGAGCCAAAGCGGAAGCGGAAATGCGTTCATGCATAGCAATTTCACTCGTCATCGAGGCGAGCAGGCAAACTTTGCAAACAGGCAACGTCAGGCAGACATTGGCACAGCCATCATTATCGTCCCTATCGAGGCTGAGTAATGAGCAGACACATAAATAACACTATAAGAATATTATGATGAACCATTGCGATAATGAGCTATGTGTGTTTAATGAATGTGAATGATTCGTGTTCTCCGAGCAAATAAATGAAATTGTCTGCAGAGTGAACAAGTGTATGGGTTCATCATTGTTCATGTTAATTTTTAATACATTTCGCTTTAATAATTTATAATAATGAAAGTTTTTACATCGATGAGGCATAAGCAAAGTTGTGGTTGTCATGAAATTACAATCATTTAAAATTTATAAGGACAATAAAGGAAAAACCATTAAAAATCCTTTTATCACATATACGATTTGGTTCACTAACCGTTTAAAATTTTATTTCATTTTAAAAATAATTTGTCATCGTTAATTCTTCGTTTTTTACTGATTCGACCACAAGAATTTGGCTTTGTGTAGCTTAATGCCATATCGCCCAAATGGGCAGGCATATAAGCATAAAATCTAGAGCTAGTTTTGGCAGTCCGATGGGCTCGCACAGCAAAATGGAAAATGCGACCTAACTCCAAAACGGATAGCGTAAAGCTTTTCTTATATTGATCCCAAAACCTTACCATCTCTGGACGTAGCGCATTGTGTGCGGGAAAGTTTGAAACTGTACTCTTTGTACTCGAAACTGCAGCATGGCGTGGAAATCGCACGAAATCATGATTTAGTATGAGAGTAAGATGATTCATAAGAGTTGTACCTTCCGCATAGCTTTTCTTGCGTTCTTCTTCTGTGTAACGTTTGCCATAACGAGAACGAATCCAATCCCGAAGAATCGGAATATAATGAACATCTGGAAGCGTGGGCAGAACAAAACGCCTATCCTTGGCCACATGTTCGAGGCCCACACGCAGCATTTCCGTCATCAATTCCAGATCATCTGCATCATAATTAAATTGGCCAAAGTTTAAACGTTTTGATTTCGCTTGCGTTGCCTTCGTCTGTTCATAAATCTCTTGAAAGAGATCCATGCTCGATTTAAACATGCTTTTTGTTGCGCGATCCACAAGTCCATCCAGTGAACCACTCTTTTTGGCTTCGAGCACCGCATTCAGATACTCAACATCGTCGTCCAACGCTTTGATAAATTCTGCTTTTAGACAATGCTTTTGATTATACAGCAACTTCTCATCTGCAAACAGCTTACGATAGTTGAATTTATAATTTTGAGCATTTGAACTGCCTAGATTAAAGTAGCTGCTAGTAGTTTTGCACTGAAATTGAGAAGATTTATCTTCTTTCTTCATTTTAGTGCCATCTACTCGCAGAAACTGCATCAGGCGGCTCGGTCGTTGCTGATTTAATAAAGGTGACCATTGCTTCTTCTCCTGCCCTAGACTGGTATCTCGGCAGCTAGACGCCAATGGATCATGTCCCTCAAGTAGCTTAAAGCACGTGTGAGAGTTATCGACAAACTCTAATAATTCCTCATCACTTTCACAATTGCCCAGATAGACGAAGCCAGGATCCAAAACATCTGCACAAAGACGTTTTCTCGTTGAAGCCATTCGTGTATTTACTGCCATTTTATGAAACTGTTTCCGATACTTTTCCGTCAAACGATCCAAGTGCTCTAGAGCAAGTCGACGGTTTTTCTCTCGCTTGGGGTAATTTACATCTAAAAAACGCTTAGCTTGCTCCTGCTTAATCAGCTCCAGATTGTACTTCAGCGACTGTTCCATTGATCTTATCTCTTTGTGGCATGCACACATGGACTCCACATCGCTCGCACTTAGCTCGGCCGCTTTCAGTGAGGAAAGAATGTTATCAAGCTCCTTATTGAGCACAGCTTGGACAACGCTTTTGCCATCGTTGAAATTAAAGTCACCGAACCAGCGGGACCAGATCGACGATGGTTCCAGGTTCTCTTGCCGTTGCGTCAATTTAACAGCTTCTTTTGGGGGAAAGGACTGCAATCGTTGCTGACTAGGATAAATAACCACTGGCTTTTCGAAATATGGCGAAAAGGGAATCTCTGATTGCTTCTGCTTCAAACTTTTTTGCTTGCACCGGAGTTGACGAGCTTCGGCCTGATCTTGTTTCAGTTGATCCGCTGCGGAGTCATGGGGGAGTGGAAGCACACTATCCAGCACGTTCAGCGTGGGATAAAGATCCAGCCAGAAGATGGCAGACATAATAATCTGTTCATTGAACGCGTACATAATCTCATGATTATCCGTCTTGTAAAACATTTCCATCAGGAACCAAAGAAAGGCCACTTCATTACCCCGACTCATCTGAAGTAATAGACGCAGACCACTTCGCGGCGGCCTTGGCGTTAAGCCAATCAGGCATAGCTGATGAAATGTCCGATGTGCACTGCCCTGCAAAATGTCATAGGTGAGGGCATGATTAAGGCCATGTGCGGCGGCCAGTTGGGTATTAGAGAGACCACGATACCACAACGGCTTAAGAATGTTATTCATCGCACTTTTTCCAATCCTCTTCTCGATGAGCTTATGTATGTGCTGCACCTGCTGCATGATCTCCGAGCTATGATTATGCTCCATAAGGCAACAAAATTCTCAATTTAGTTTAACCAATTCAAGAAAAATCACTTTTTAAATCACAGAAATTTAATCTAGTTAAAGTTGATATTATGAACAAAGAAAAGTTTGTTATATTTTTTTGAAGTAAAAAGTAACAAATGAAAGAAATTATTTGAAAATATTTCGAATACTCAATGCAGTTTAATATCAAGCCATACAAATAGTTCATATGCTTTAAAAGAGTAAATAATAAATATATTTTCTTTAAACACATAAATTGTGTTTATCACAAAAAAAATCTTATGTGGCAAACAACTATCTTTTTGTAAAACTTTGTACATAAATACCACAAACGATTTGGGGTTTTCAGTTGACATTCAAAGTTCATTTATTAGCTTTCCGTACAATTGACGCTCAGACTAACAAATGCCTGGACATGGGTTTAATGGGCTTTCCCCTTCAACCAACTATCTATCATATGTGTGTGGGTGTGTTTGTGCGTGCGTGATAAGAACTTTCCTTTTGTCTGGGAGTGTTTGTGACAATTTGCTGGTCCTTTGCAAGCCCGCAGAAGTACATCATTAATTTATTAGCAAGCCAAATAGGCGACAACAACTATCAGGTCTCTGACACAAGCAATCAGACTCAGCAGTTTGGTTTTTTTTTTTTGCAGTAGAAACGTGTCGCCCCCGATATGCTTTTAGTTTTAGTGTATGTATGTATGTGTGTGTGTTTGTTTGTTTATTTGCTTGTGTCTGTATCTGTATTTGTATCTGTGCTTTGTGTTGTCTGTAACTGCCTTAGATTATTGCTTTGCCATGCTTGTGAAAGAACTAGAATTTACAATTAAGTTGGCTTTAAGCGTTGGCCCTATATATATATGTATATATTTAGGACAATAATTTATGACTTTCCAAATTCGACTGTCAATTTAATTCTTTAGAAAACTGACAGCATTCGCTGGCATCACGGCCGGCCTCATCATGCGTCCCACAAAATGATTTATGCGATGCCAGGCTGACAGTATTTTTGGCCAAACAACATTCATACACATGTCTCCGTCCATCTGCAGTTAGAGAAAATGTTTAAAAATAATATTCATAGTTGTGCAAAAGAAATTACGAATTGTTCTTGTCCAAAGTACGATTTCAACATGAAATGATGTAAACGAAAAATAGTTAAATTATTTTAAGTAGCTCCAGATAATCCAAAGAACTGTTTATTTGTGATATTAGTGATGTGTGTATTAATCCCACAATTTTTTCTTCTGTGTATTCTTTCTTGGCATTTTGTTTGTGTGTATGTGTGTGTGAAGTGCTTTTGCTAGTTTCCTTTTTCCTGTCACTTTCAGCGAGCGACACGTGCCTAACGCCTGCAGAGCTGCTTATGTTAATGACCCTTAAAACCCTAACGTAGTAGCCCGTTTCTCGAACCACAGTTCGATGTCTATCTAAAT
This sequence comes from Scaptomyza cyrtandrae, assembly GCA_035044605.1. Lineage (NCBI taxonomy): Eukaryota > Metazoa > Arthropoda > Insecta > Diptera > Drosophilidae > Scaptomyza > Scaptomyza cyrtandrae. The sequence goes on along the minus strand of JAWNNS010000640.1, from coordinate 5,936,504 downwards.
CCGTACCGGGCTTATGCTCGCTTCTATTATTTGACAATTGGCATGTGTTTACTGGTCATTTTCATGTATTTTACCGTGTTTGAGATCTTAATATTTGATACGCCTGGCTGGCATTTTCAGGTAAAATTTATCACCGTTGCCATTTATCAAGGAAATTCATGTGGAAAATACAGTTGCGGTCGTTTCGCCTGAGGCACTCAACATTTTTTGTGACGCTACTCGCTGTGTGTTTTTGTGAGCCAAGCTTTTTTGCAGCTTTTACGCTTGATATGCGGCTAAGAGCATCAGATCAACGCCCAATACAAATACCACAGTTTTTTCGTCAGTTTATCGGTTATTAATGTCATTTCCATGAAATAAACAAAAAGATTAAACGCAGACCGTTTTTATGCAAAGAAACTTGAATGACGATAGTCATTCTCTATAAAAATAGCAAATGTAGAGAAACTTACAAGCTACGTTGGGTTAAGTATTAATTTAATTCCTTGTAATACTACCTATGAAATCTATATGGAAAGTTTTTATAACAGCTTTAAATTTGTTTAGAATACTCTGATGGGATTTGCTGGAAAAGTGTTTGGTGAAACACTTTGAGTATTTTTGTTTTCCTTTATCAGCTTAAATTTATAAGTTCTTAAAAAGCAATCAAAGTGCTTTAAAGTGATTTGTATAGCATTAAAATACTTTTATTTGAAAAGCACAACTTTTTAACGATTTGCAGTATTTCAAACATGGTTCACGTAACTTTTTTAATGCATTAAACACTTGAAAATGTTGAGAACACTCTCTAAATGTAATTAAATGAGGGCCCGAAGGTTGAGCTGTTTATTAAAAAGTGACTTTGCAAATGTATATCATACATATCATTTGTATGTATGTTGCATTTTATGCCCGACCGAAGAAGCAATTGCAAAAGCAGCAGGTTAAGAAGAGCAATGAATATGAAAACTAAAGCAAAGATTGGGCAGAACTCACGTTCTGTCTGACTAAGCGACTGACTGACTGTCACTTTTAGTTACAAATCTTTTCACTTACTCCTAGTTCTGTAATCTTATTGCTATTGTTGTTGTTCGCGTTGTTGTTTGTCTGTTTTAGTTATCCCTTCTTGTCGTTTGCGCCTGAACGCCTTCGATTGTTTTCACTGTTTGTTGGCCCTTAACGATTCGCGCTTCACTGATTCAACAATATTGGGACACACCCATCCAGAAGATATATACTTTGTTTATACACCAAATAGGCGCTAGTTAGATTTGCATTTTGCTTTTCCGGCAAAATGGAAATGGAAAATGCCGCAAGCCAGGCTTATGCCATGGCTCACCACTTCACAACTTATGAAGTCACGTGCGACCACACTGTTGGGTCAGGAATATAAAGCATACTCATCCAACTGCCAGTTATACTTTCAGCTAGGCAAAACAGAACCCAAGACTCAACCAGTAACTGTTGCTTGACAATTTTCAAAAACATATACACAGTAATCACACACATACTAACACAGACTGAAGCTAAAGTAAAAGAATTTTACCCATATTCAGAAACCTGTTCTTATTATTTGAATCTTTTTTGCTTTTACCTTTACCCCATCGGCGAAATTTAACGAGCTTCTCTAACTTTATGTTTGCTTGTCATGTACACATTTTGTTTTTATTTGAAACTCAGCAAGTCGGCAACAACTACAACGACGATGCCTTTTCCTCCGCAGTTCCTTTTAGCTTCGGTCTTATTTTAAGTGAAACATTTTTTAAAGCCGTCTTGAAGGCGTGCGCTCATCTGAAATACACACAAACATACAACGAGTGCCATTCAACAGTTTTTGGTTAATGTTAAGATGTATAAACAAGACTGCTCGTGTTTTGTTTGCCATAACAACACTTAGATACCCTTACATATATGTTTTTATATATCATTTCAAGCTTTCTTAGCAACTATCTAAGTGTAAAACACTGAAAAATAAAATGAAATAAATATAATAAGTATTTAATAAGGAACCAAATGTTTTTAAAATCTCTTACAACACACATATCAAAAACATGATTTATCCCTCCTCAGTAAGAGCTCTTAAAATAAACCTCACATACGAATGCAAAATGGACTGACATGTGTTCCCGTGCTGCCATTTGTCGTTGTTGCTATTGCTGTATGCTGATGTTGCTGTTGTTGATACTTCGTGGGTTGCTTGTTGATAAGTATAACGCCCGGGGGGACCTAAGGCGAATGCAAAAGCCAAAGCGAAAGTAAACTTTGTTGCTGGGCTTCGTCATCTGTTGGTTGAACGCCATTTGATTATAAATTTAATTTGTCTTAGGCAAAAAATCTGTTGACTTGTTTCTGCTTTTGACTTGCAAGGCTCAACTTTTTTTCAGTATAATTTATTTAGCATATTAATTTAATCTTGCAGGCCTGGCGAACCTGTCAAACAGATAAGCTTAGGACTAAAGGGCTTATGGAAACGATTATGCTTACAAGCAACCAATTAAAAGCTTAAAAAGCTGAGGTCACAATGCACTTCGTCACAAGCTAAACCAAGTGCAACACGAATAGTTTAAATGGTAACTAAATATTCCTGGGAAAATGCAAGCAATCAGTAAAATCTTACAAACTAACAAATCGTAGCAAACTTTCTCATGGCAGACGAAAATTTAATATTTGTGTGTATGTAAATGCTTACATACTTATAAATATTTGTATGCATGAGACGAATTTACTTATGTACTTATATATATGCGCATATGTATATGTATATGTATGTGCATATGTATATGTATATTTATGTGCATGTGTATGTAAATATAATGTATGAGTATATGAAACTAACTTACCGAACGTTTCTTTTCCTTTGTGCTGAAGCGTGGGTTTTGTGACTTGCTACTTTATGCGTTATTGAATTTCACTTAACAGCAACTGTGCCAACTACACTGTGTGTGTGTGTGTGTGTGTGTGTAGATGTATGTATATCCCACACTTGAGTGCCCACAACTGTAAAATGCCACTTGAGTTAAGCTCTGAGCTTTGGCTGTTTTGTGGCTTAGTTTTTTTTTTGGTGCTGTTGCCATTTTTGTTTTTCACGTACCCCTTTCAAAAAAGAAGCAAGCAGGTATAACAAGCTCATTTATTTTTTGAAAACGTTACTTTTTCTTTTTGTGAGTAGCTAACAGATAGTAAAATTTCATGTTTGCATTTAGATGGAAACATTTTTGTATTTAATACTGGTTTTAGTACAAAATAAAGTATTTAGTGCTTACTTTATGGTTGCCTGTAATTCAATAGAGGGTATCTATATCGAGCTACTGTTTAAGTTTTAGTGCACAAATATTATGAAGAAATATTTTTGCATGTGTGCTGGATGTGAATGTTGCCAAGTAAAACTGTTTCGAGCGCCAAGATACACTAAGCGAAGACATCTAGAAGAGAGATAGAAATATACACGTATATATGCATAGTTACACACTCTACAAATTGGAATAAGTTTTCCCACTGCTCTCTTTGTTTATCTTTTGCTCTGATGCAAAAAGACAAGAATTTTTTATCCCATGATAACAACTTTATCTAGATGTTTAGAAACTAACGAAACAAACTACGCGGAATTCTTGTTATAAGTTGCATGTGATATATTTACTTATTTGTTGCACAGAGTTATTGCAATGAGCGCAGAGCAGTTGCACAGAAACTCAATTTGTTTCCTTTGATATTTCGAAACACTTCAATGAATTGAAGGACAAGTTTAGCATAGCAGCTGTGAAATCAAACAGATGCAACAACAACTAATACAAAAGCAACTTGTCTCTATAGAGATTGCACTGAAAGCCAACCCTTCTATTGCTTCTGTACAGAACTTTAAAAAAAATAGCAATGACAAAAACAGCAACAACAATTTAAAACTACGAATAGCATACGCAATGTTGGCCCGTATTGACAAAAACTACTAACTGACACTGCCAAAGAGGGGCCAAAGGGCAACAAATGTCAAACAAAACTGCATCTCACCTCAGCTCTTGCCTCACACATACTACGTACGTATACTGGCAGTGAGAGCGAAAAGTTAGGCTACAATTTCTGCCGGCAGCGACACGAGCTGCGCACTAACTGAAATTAAACATGAAAAATGCAGCAGCTGGCAGAAGTTGCTCCCGTTTGTGATTGTTGATGTTCTTGTTAGGGCAGCTGCACTCACAATTGGCAATGGCAACTGGCCAAAAACTTAACATGCGAACAGGGAACACTGCGCAAAGAACAGAGGGCTAGTGAAAGCATAGACCATTCAGCTTACCAGCTCACAAAGTTCAATTCTGAAATATGCAACGAGCCAAATTTGAAATGGAAACAAAGCCTAAAAAATTCAACACGACCCGTTGCACGGTGCATTTAATGGTGAAGGCGTCATTTTTATGGCTACTGAAAGTGGCAACGTGTCTAATCCTTAAGTTAAGTTAGTTGCAGCTTAAATGGAGTAAAGCATTTTAGCTGGGACGACTTAAGTTGCAGATATAATAATGATCAACTTTTTGAGAGTGTTTAAAAGTGTTTAAAGTTAATAAAAAAAAAATTAAGTTGTTTTGAAACTGGCTAACTTATAAGCATAGTTTTCGTGTTCTCTAAACTAAAACTCAACTTATGACAGCATTATGAAATTGCCTTGAAATCATAGTTCGGAACGTTACGCTTCAAAAATAAATGGTATTAAAGGCAAACTTTGCACGCACACAGCTACACAGAGAACGCTGTGCAAGTTAAGATATAGCGGGCGTTACGCTCAAATATACGGACACAATGGCTGCGTGCAACATCAACTACTACGCTTGCAACTAGGCAGCAGCAGTAGCAGCTAATGTACGAGTTTAAGATACTCGAGTAACACCTTCATTTCAAGTCATGTGCACTGATGCCACTCAAAATGCACATAAACGCTTTTTTCTCTTAACTATCTACAGCGAAAAATGAAAGCTTTTCCACACACACACACACACAAACACACACAGAGTTGTTAAGCATGTGTGTGTGTTCTGGTTGGGAGCTTTTGTCACATTTCCGCTGACCAAACTGAGTTGCATTTAAGTCATATAATCCGGTAATGTGGAACGTTCACATTTGTTGCATTTGTTAGCGTTGTTGTTGTCGAACGGAATTAGCATTATAAATTGGCAAAAGTTAGATAAGCGTCGTTGTGGTGCGGTCATTCGAATAGCTCATTAGTGGCAAGTGGGGCACTTAATTAGCTCAAAGGGGTTGTAATAGCTGCTGTTGCAGCTGTGTTAGAGAATTGAGGCGAATCAACTTTAATCGTGAACTGTTTTGCTGCCGACTAGATGAAAACCTATCGGGAATACTCTATTCGAGCATTTTCGACTAGAAGATGTTCTATATATTATGTTCACGAAACTAAATCAAGATTATTTACCTTACTAACATTTGTTTGCCTCATTGACTCAAACTTTTTCTATTTGCCTCTTACGTGCATTTTCTCTCTCTTATGATACTTTCTTAAGCCCATTCTATTGTTAAAGGACTATAAAAAGAAGTGTGACAGCTGGCTTTGTCGCTTTGCCAAATCAAAAAACAAAACTTTAAGCTGCAAAAAAATTGCTGTAGAATGGATGGAAAGCCCGCTTCAGCAGCTGCTGCCATTGCGACAGTGAGAAACTAAAAACAAAATTAGAAACTAAAACAAAACACAAATGGAAACTGTGCAACAATGTTCTATCGGAAGTTGGCACAAAGCATAGCTAAATAACAAAGTTAAAACACCATGGCAAGCTTATAGAGAGAATGCAAACGTGATAATAAATATGATAGCTATTATGCTAGAAAGAACCAAATGGCCAAGCTGTGTAATTTATTGCGTCTAAAGGCACAGTCAAAGAGGCAAAGTAAATACCTGTAATATCTGCAGTCAAGAAAACGAAGAACTATGCAAAAAAAAAAAGCATCAAAAAGGCAAAGCATTCATTCACAAAGGATACTTGCACGACAACAGAAAATAACAGAGTAGAAAAAAAATCATTCAACTAAGGAAAGCCGAAGATTATGTACACTTTACAGATAGATAGTACCTTGGCTGCATAATGAGAAAGTTTTCCGGCTAAGCTAATATCAACTAACAGCTTATAACTTTAAGGTAGTGTCAAAGAGTATATAAACTTATTTAAAGTCCAAACTACACTGCATAACAGAAATTCCTGATGCCTGCTGCAAGGACAGCAGCAACAAAAACAAGATGTTAAAAGCAAATTGTCAGCAGCTATGAAAATGCAGCCGATGCTCCGAGTCAAAGATGGCAAAGAGCCAAAGCGACAAAGCGTTGCTAAGGTAACACATACACACACTAAAAAAAACGGCACAATGCCATTGATGATTGCAACTGAAGCAGACACACAGGGAAAGAACATTGAGATTAAGGATTTATGGCTAAAGTGGAAGCAGAATTTGTTGAATCGGCTGCCTTTGATGCAGCGTGCAGTGAGGACACTGTTGGAAAAAAGGTGTTAAGTTAGTTAGTGAGCGGCAGCTGGAACGGCGACAATTGACGGCTGTACACACGAATACACTTGAATGCCCGCTGGCATACAGCGCGTATACGTGACGTGAAATAACGATTTCTTTTTGAGGGTATTAAAGTCTATATAGTCTGAGTGTAAGAATAACATTTCGCAATCGTGTTGTTGTTGACTGCATTTCATTTTAAGTTATTTCTGGCTGTTGCAAAAATATTTAACACATCCGAAAAACTTTTGTGGCACGCTGCTGCCAAAGTGGCAGGCAACAAAAGTGGCCCCGGCCACAGCAACAATAAAAGCAACATTGTTCTTCACAATGAAATGTCCTGTTACACACACACACACACACACACACACACACACTCTGTGAAACAGACTGCTTGTACGTGAGTGAAACACAAAAATAGTGGGGAAACTTGTGAGTTGTTGACCGCCTTCTCCGTTGTCCGCGTGTAAGCAACATTTTGTGGCATGGGTGTACTATACCCCATCATCCCTACCTCCCTACCTCCCCGCCTACCTTCTATCCATCTTGTTTTCAGTGCCCTTGTGTCCATTTTGCTTCACCCTTGCTCTTTTATTTCGTTTGCTTTGTCGGCTCTTCTGGAAATCCCAGCTAAATCGAAAGTAGCTGCTTCTACACATAAAAGGACACTTGCCTTTGGCAAAATGCTTCGCTTTTAAAAGCATTTGTCTTCCAGCTCAAAAAGCAACACACAAGAAAAGAACACACACAACATATCAAATCTCAAGTTAATTTTATAAAAAAATTCTGGCTGTGCTTTTAATTCTTTTACGTCACTCAAATGATCAAATTACTGAAATGGTGCAGCGTTAAGTCAAGACTTAAATTCTAATTCCTTAATGATAATGATATTTTGCGACATAATGTCTAATGAGCTAGTTAAATTATCTGGATAATGTAAAGTAACCATTTTGTCGTGTTAAAAGCCGAGTTGCAGCTCGCTTGAGTGTGTGTTAACAATTGAGTTTATTAAATTTATAGAACATAGAAATTTTTATTATAAGGACATATATGACACCTTTCTTAATAGCTATTTATAGCTTAACATATTTAAAATGAACATTCAATCCACTTTTAAAGTATTTAAGGTTGTTTGAAATTAAAAAAAATGTTTCCAAGTATTTAACGTCAACCCAATATGTTTGAAAAGCAATTACCTTGTTAACGATTAGACAAAAACTGCACAAAAGTTTAAGAGTCTACAATTTTAAGAGTAAGGCGACTACTAGATATCCTATACTTAATTATTATACTTTTTGGATTCGGAATATAAAATGCATAAGCTATGTTTCCTACTTAAAAAAAAATTATAATTATATTAGGAAACTCATATGTGTTTATTGATATCTTCTTATGCCTAGTTACTAAGCAACTTGAACATCAATCAGGAAAATTATTTTTAAAAGTTTTAAAGTTATAGATTAATTCCCAAACATTTCGTTCACACATGGTACAACAAAAGCTGCTGTTCTAAGCTTCCATTCGATTAGCTGATTGAGTTATGAATTTTTCAATACAAACTTTGCAATTTTATCCGCTTGTTAAGTGCAATGGATGGCAAAAAACCAAAAAGCATTCAAAATGAGCAAATTACCTAGGAAGCCCAGGCATGACCAGCTGCAGAAAAAGCTCTGAAGGGTCCTGTGGCCTGCATGCCACAAGCCAACAAGTTGTGTAAACTTCCAGCTGCAGCCGATAAAGGTCTAAAAACAAACAAGAAACAAACGCCGTTTGCGAACTGAATACGTAATGAAGGCTGGTTGCAGGTGAGAAGAGAACGTATCGGATGTTTTGGACTGCACGAGTAGATAAGGCTACGTATACGTAATATGTGTTGGAGTTTGAAGTTGGGCAAGGCAATGCCATCAATTCAATGGACCTACGTCAGGTGCACCTGTTGTTGTTGCTCACTTCTCCCACGCTATGCATACGGGTAGCTGCTTCTCTTTGTGGCTTAATGCGTTGAGAGGGCCAAAAACAACAACAACAAAGGTCCAGTCGCTTAAATTTGCTATAAATGCGGAAGTAAGCTTGCTGCCTCAAACTTTTTTCACATACACAAACACTCTGTCTCTGTTCCTCTCTTTCTCATATGTCCTGTTTGCTGTTTTGTTGAGAAAGTTTTGGCTTTTAAATGGCTTTTACTTTTTTGCCGTATGGCTCCCAGTGGCATCATAAAAAAAAACAAAGGTAAATCGAAGTTGAAACAGCCTCAACAACACAAACAACAACAACAACGTTTACTGCTATAGTTATAAAAAATTAAATTTCATGGCTTGAATATCATAAGGATCTGTAAGCTGTTCAAAGAGTCTTTTATATTGGCAGTAAATAGTAAAAACTTTTCTTACCAAATTGTTATTAATTGAGCTTTATAGTTTTCGAATGGTTCATTAAGCAATATGTCTCTCGATGCGATTCTAATGAGTGCAGCGATAAGAAACGTACACAGAGAGAAAAATAAGAGTATTTTTTCTTGTGGAGATTTTATCTTAGTTTAAGTTAATCGTTTTTTGCTGTGCATTTAAGAAAGAAAAGCAACTAAAATTTGTATTTAATCCTTAGTTCAGGGTGCCCACAAAAGCTTATTAAAATGTTTTGTGAGCTCAAATGAGTAAGGCAGAAGGATAAAGAAGGATTTGCGTGTTTTTTGCTTGGGATTTGGGACTGCGGCCTTTTTTTTTTGGGCCACATTGTGATGTTTAACAATGAACGTTGGACGACAAAAGCTGGAAGCTCTCTTTCTATAAACATTAACCACATGAAGGTTAGTTAGTTTATTTGCTTTTAATTTACTTCGTGCATCGGCTATAGGGCACATACACAAACACACAAGCAAGCAATCAGTAAATGCTACACATAGATCCTTTTATGGGTCGTGAACGAAAGCTTTCACTCACTCTCTCCCTCCCTGGCACACCTGTTGCTGCAACCTGGCTGTTTGGCTTAGAGCTTAATCCTTTTTGATTTCTTAAGACCTACCTGTCCACCCACACACACACACACTTATTTTTTTTAATATGATAACACACACATACGTATAGGACATAAATTGTATTTTGTGAAAGCATCCCAGCAATAAACAACTCAGCATAGAGGGGTGAATTTGTTGGTTGTGCCAAAGTGTGCACAACTCATTAGTGGAAATGCGAACACAATGGACAAAAAGTCGCTGCCAAAGCTGCTTACGCGTGGAACAATGATCAAACACTGGCCGGGATTGCTTTGAGTGGAGTCCCTAATTAGGCGTACCAATGAAACATCAAGGACATACGGGCCTATTGTACACCGATAAATTAAGGCATTGTGTTCGACTATTATGCAATACAATTTTGATACTCATGAATAATTTAACGATGTGGGCCTACTTGATTTAGGCCATTAATAGCAAGCAGTTAATTTCAAAGGCCTCTTGGGAGCTCGTTAATTGTTATGGTATGATCATAATCAATAATTGCCATAATAACTCAATGAGCTGAAAATCATAATGTACTATAAAACTATACGATAAAAGATGGTTCAAGGCTCTAGCTAATATTCCAAAAACATTTATTTGCTGTAGTCTAAAACAAAGTACTCATCTGAGTATTTAAGGAAGAATTTTAATACTTCGCATAGTTAATTTTTATATTCCAAATGATGTGAACCAAATTCATTAGCACAATTTCTTGTTAAGTGCTTAACTTACTGCACTTCTAGCCACAAAATTAACTTCCGCTTAACATCAAAATGAGCCTCTAGCCATAACGAGGCATTAGATAACCGCTAAGTGCATACTTATTTCATCTTAAGAGCTCCTTATAAATCAGATCGTTTCTTTGTAGCTAACTCGGTCCCTTATCATTCAAAGCGCATGAGATCTCGAGTGCCAAACAGTGTAGATAATCGATTAGCGGCCATGTTTTCAATTTACCATTTTTATAGCATTTTTTATGGGTTTGTTGAATAGAAAAGGTTTTTTTTATACATTAAAATCATATTTTGAAGTACAAAATATTTATATTGTTTCTCAGAACGTATCGAGGAAAGTTACTACCAAAAGTTATATGATGATGGTATATTTTTTTCTTAAATTCGTAAGTCTGAAGAAGAAGTAAAGTCTTGATAAGATATTTAATCAAAAACCATTTTTGTCATCTTGCTTACAAAACTTTGAAATCTTAAATAATTAAATTGAATTCTCCCCAATCTGATTAATCCTTCCTTTAACTTATTTTTGAGCTTAATTCTTACGATATTTTTAACATATTTGATGTGTATTTTATATGCATTTGACTCTCATATTCACAGCATTTCAAAAACGTATTTTCCACTTAGTTAAGCAATTAAAAAGAATAACTTAATTGCACACCAAAGTCATAAGATAAGTGCAACAATGTGTAGAAAGAGTAAGATGAAAAACACTTAGTTTCAATATAACTGCCATAACAACATTTGCAGACACCAAAACACATACGTAAAGACCCAGAACACAAAGTTGCGGCAAGCAAACAAACTCGTAACTTGCCACTTGAGATAATAACTTGGATGCAACCAGCGATGTGCAGCACGCTGCAAGCTCAACGCAGAAAGTTGCAACTTTCTCACTACAAACAACGTTGCATTTGTATTCTGGGGATAACGTAGCGTATAATGTGCAAAAAAAATAAAGTAAATGATCATATTGTCTACCAAATACATCAGTCGAAAAGGCGAATTCTGTTCTAGCGTTAGGTAGAGTCTACTTTTGTCACATTTATTATGATTCAACGCCTTCTGCAACTGAAAGTGGAGTTGATTAAAGTAAAATAGAGTTGGAATGTGAAAAGGATTCGCAAACACGTAGCATCCTGTTGTCCTGTGTCCTTGCTCGGCATTCGCATGACATGTTAAGCCACCAAGGACCAATAACACTATGCCAGCACCAGCAAATAAAGAAAGCTGTTGTAAAAGGAACAAATAGCAGCATCAGAATCAACTCAAAAAAAAAAAACAACAGAAAGGAAGAATAAAAACAAGAACAAGATATGTTACTAAATTTGTACACTGCACGTATGTGTGTATGTGTTTAGGTTTTGTTTATATGTATATGTAGTTGAAACTCTTTTATGCACCGCTTTCCTTAAGCGAACAAAGGCAGATATTTAAGTAGCCATAAAATATTTATAAATGACAATGACCAAGTTTATTTTATTAAATGCCATCTATTTATTTAGGCCTTTTTTCTGTTGATTATTCCTTCGGGGAATTTGGCTATTTTAAGAGCAACCAGAAAATTAATTTAAAATAATAGTTGACTTTAATAAGCACTTTAGCTTTCAACTTTTGTTGTCTAAGTCTAAAATTAAATTTGTATAATTTTTTGATCATTTTTATATGTTTTGGAATTAAAAATAAAATTTTATAAAAAACTGTTGTGTTAAATGTTTTCTGCCTATTCGTTCACAGACTTTCAACATTGTCACAATCATATTCAATTTGAGGATTTATGATAAAGATGCTCTTAAAATGTTTCGACTGAGTTGCGCTGCGGTGGATTGTGTTCTGTTGTGTTTTATTTTGGGTCTGGCGATGTCACATTGGATTTGGGACAAGGCTTTACTTGTCTCTCTCTGTTTTTCCGTGTTCCTTTTTTATGTATTTACTGCGGTTTTGTGTTAAGACTCTTCGCTTCCGCTTTCGACTCTGGCCGCAAAACCCTAAATGGAACCTGCGCTGGAATCCAATTTTCTGTCTGAGCTATGTAGTAGTAGTATCTCCAGAACTGGGTAACTACTGCTGCAGCAGTCTCAAGGGGTGTGTGCCGTAGATGGGGTTAAAAATGGGAGGAAAGTCAAAATGGGTTTTGAGCGAACGATTTGTGGCCAGAATGAACTCCAAGCAGCAGCGAAAGCTCTAGCCAACAGTAAATAGAGAAGTTAAAACTACATACCCTTCCATCCTCTACCTTACATCCAGCAACCCCTTCACCAACCTGCCTACCTCTTGACCCAGGAGACTCTTCATCCGCTGCCACTTTTATGGAACATTCGTTCTGTCGAAGTTGACTCTGCACTACCGGTTGTTGTTCGTGTTGTTATTGATAGTTGTTGTTGTTGTTGGTATTTTGGCAAACGGATTATGACCCTGATCAGGTCAGTTGCCGTACACGTTTCCAACTGCACGTATTTATATGTTTGTGTGCATGTGTGTGTGTTTGTGTGTTCCGTTGTGTAGCTCAAGTTTTACTTTACCAACTGCATACGAATGCGATTCTGCATAGCGATGGGTGCGTATTGGAATTGTTTACGAAGCACGAGCAGGAATCACAAATTGAAATAAAGCCAGTTAACAAATTGATTTTTGCTTGTGTTAAACATAAGTTTTTAAGTGTCTCAACTACTTTTACGCATTTACATTTATGTTTTTTCGGTTTTTATATATTTTTATATATTCTTTTGAATTAGTTGTCATTTTAAAAGTCTTAAATTAAAGCAAGAGCATTATGAGCCTTATTTTCCTTTTGTTGCCTTTTGGTATTTAACTTATCTTTATTACTTGAAACTTCCTGGTATTCTTTAATTATTTTTCACTTAACTTTAATCTTTAATCGTGTCATGGCACGAACTGAACTCTTATTTCATCACCTCTCTCTTTCTCCACAAACTATCGACTTCTTGTGATGCGTGTGAATGTTTACCAACATTTTGGTAAGTTGTTATTGGTTTACTGGTCGGGTTTGAGTCGGGTTGAAACCCCTTGCCTCTCCTCCACGCCTGTCGATGGCTGTGTCATTTATTTTAGTTTTTTTTTTCGTTGCTGTGGCTAAACTTTTTGAGCACAGAGCATAGCTTTGGTTTACTCCACAACTAGCTACTCTTAAATTTCCTACTTTACTCTCTCCACCGTTGAGGTTCGCAATAAAAAGTCTCCCTGGTGGTTTTGACATTAAACTTTTGAAACAAATGCCGTGCCCATTAATTAAACCTCTTAATTAAGTTTATACTTCAACATGCATAATAGAAGAGTGCTAAATAAATCTTTCATTTAATTAACACCATGTCTTTAGCTTTCAACAGATCATTAGGCTTATACACAAGTACTTATATGTGTAATCCAATTAAAATTAAACAGCTTTGATGTATCAAAAAGCTTTGATTCAACTGTTGTTTGTCGCTATCTCGCCTGTTCTCCTTTTCTTCCGAATGATTAAGCCGAATCGCAGCATAACATTTCCGCTCGCACACACACACTTAGGCTAGTGTGGGCGAACATCAACTTTTTGCGGTATGGCTCCCAGTGGCATCATAAAAAAAACAAAGGTAAATCGAAGTAGAAACAGCCTCAACAACAACAACAATGTTTACTGCTATAGTTATAAAACATTAAATTTCATGGCTTGATGAGAAGGTGCTGTGCGTTCGGCATCATCATAAGGATCTGTAAGCTGCTCGACGAAGTTTTTTATATTGGCAGTAAATAGTAAAAACTTTTCTTACCAAATTGTTATTAATTGAGCTTTATAGTTTTTCGAATTGTTCATTAAGCAATATGTCCCTCGATGCGGTTCTAAGAGTGCAGCGATAAGAAACGTACACAGAGAGAAAAATCAGAGTAGTTTTGTGATGCACACTTTATTGTATGGAATTGTGTGTAAAAGCCAATGATATCATCAATTGTGTAATAAAAAACTAAATTTTAATTAAATAAAATTACAATAATTAAAGCTTAATCAAACTTTTTACATGATTAAAAGCAATAACAAAGGAATTTGTCGATTGCCTACATAAAGTCAGCTGCTCCAAGAATAATAAGAAAAAGATTGTGCCTTCATTCATTTGTCATTTTCTGCGCATGTTCGGCACTGACGTCACTTTTGGCATGCTCTTGTTTGAAAACGGAGAGCATTGGCAGAGAGAGAGCGTGTGACAGTGGGTTAAGTTTTCAATTTGTCAACATAATTGAATAATATTTGAGGGCGTAATAATAATATTTGTAGCTAATGAAATATCTAATAAAAAAAGCTTTTGTTTTTTTTGTTTATTTTAAATATTGTATTAAACAAAGTAATATTAAGGTATCAAATGCTAAAAAGGAAAAAAAAATAGAAAAGCAAGTTCAAGCATTGAACTAAATTAAATTTTTTCGCATGACATCTGTCAGGTAAACTTATTAAAAAAAGTATGTAACTGCATTTTAAGATTGATCTTATTTTAATTGTTTGCATTTTTAAGAACGCTTGCCTTCTCTTTAGTAATAACTGAAACAATATTACATCAATTGAATAATAATAGCAGAGTATTTAAGGGTTGTCCAACCTAATTTTTAATAATCTTACAGCTTGTTTGCAATACAAAAGTCCCACTCTTACATATAAACATTAAATATCACATATTCATATCGCTCAACTTCGCTAATCAGTTGATTACATTGCATGATTGTTGCAGTAAATAACGAAAACAAATATACCCCGTGAGCACGAGACTTAACCAGCTGCCATCCACGTGTACCCCCAATCATAGTTACCAAATAATTCGACAATTAAGCGACTTGCTCCTATTGACACCTTATGATCACGTGCTTCCTTCAGATTTAATCGAAAAGTAACGCACGTTTCATTACGTCGAGGGGAAAATAACTGGAAAATAATCGTTTGGCGCTCCTCACATTATCTAATAAAGTACGTACGTTTAAAGCGTGATCTTAATCAAAACGAATTATTGAATTCCAGCGATCTGGCGTGTGAGCTCTGATCGGCTACTGTTAATGTTATATTACATCATACTATGAACTTCATAGACGCAGAAATTAACCACTGTGCTACTCTTTAAACAGGAAAACTCAACCGGTGACGATTCTGTGATTCATTTCGTTACCAAGCGGTCAGCTTATTTATAATTGATGTATAATGAAGTAATAATGTGTATATGTGAAATAGCTATTGTAGTCTGATTAGGTGTGGTAAAGCATTAAGTCAAGAATTGATAGAATATTTAGCCTGAGTTTGCTTAGAATGATCCCCATAAATGCTATTATTTCTTCTAAACGTATTCTTATGCAATTTTCGTAAACTTTAAACTAAAGAAGAACTATAATAAATAATTTTTGGTTTCAGAATCGCAATTTTGCCAAAATAATTCCATCGTTTTTTAAACTATATGATAGTTTTGTTTTCAAGCCTGCTAGCTAACCATATTTATATAATTATAAGCTACAAAACAGATATCTGCTGGTAGTATCATTTCATTTTCGCTGTTTCGTCAATGTCTGCACATATTATGTCAGTATGATTAAGCTCTTGCTTTGGCGTATTCCCCAAACACGTTCGATACACGTGACACACACACTGTTAAAGCGAACGTATGACCAATCCGTCCGGTCGACCATAAGTCCGCTGGCCACTCGTTCACGATCAAGGCAAGGCGCAATGTTAGCTGTTATAGATAAAAGTTTGTCGGCTGCGATCGTCTAGCCAGACATTACTTACACAGAACGGCAACGGCAAACACCTCGCCGCTCTCACCACTTATTGCTCGTATGAAAAGTATTTAAATGCAAAATGATTCGATATGACAAGTCAGACGCGCAAATATTGTGAAACGACAAGCACCAAACATTTCACTTGGCACAATTGAAATAAAAAAATTATTCTTCGTTGCCAACGGAAGCTAATAAGCAGCACATCAAATCTTAGACATTTCGAGGTAAGAACGAAATTAATTTTAGTTGCTAATTTTATTGGGTTGGCACCCAGGCAGACAAAGGTGCCGAGAATATGAAAATATGCAATTGCCTTATATTGAGAACAAAATGTTCTAAATGACTTGCTAAAAATTTAACTAGAATTTTTTATTACATACAACAGGAAACAAAAACAAATAAAATGGCTACTGCACATTTACCTTTACAAAAGTCCAAATACTATGATCATGATGGCGAGCCCGGCTGCCAGGGACTGGAAGAAGTGAATCGCATGTTTCGTAATTTTTGGGATCCCACGGCTTACTGGGTATGCGATAAGCAAGGTACGCGTGCTCGCTTAAATCGTTGTCCGAAATCTCAGCTGTATTCGGAGGAACTTGGACGTTGCGTTCACTATTCTGACTGGAGCTGGACGGAACCCAAAGAACCGCCAAGCCGACCAAAGTGTTAGATATGTGTCCAATATAACTTAATTAATCCGCTCATTCTCAATACTATTTATGCTATATTTATAACTTATTAATAATTAATTATGTTTAAGACGTAGTTTTTTTTTTTGTTTTTCAAAAACGGTTTTACTTATTTTTGTGAAAAAATACATAATGCAAAAAAATCAGTACAAAAGAAAAGTGAGCTTTTTATATTACATTCAAGTGGTTAAAAGTTTCTTAACAATTTCAAGCATTGTTATTAGTTAACCAATTCACAAAACGTGAAATGGAATGCAAATGGGAATGTTTCGTAGTTGTTTTGAAGAGCTTTTGTTGACAGTAAGCAAAACTAAATTATATGCTACATATAAATAGCTGCCTTAAACAAACATTCATTGTTTGGTTAAAACTTGCAGCTTATTACTATTTAGTTTACTAGTTTCAAACTGTACAAATATCTTGGCCTTGGCCTGAGTAAAGATCTTTGAGATTAGAGGAAATGCAAGAAACTTTTGCAAAATCTGAACGGTAAGACCTTAAACAATTTATCAACTGTTTAGAGCTCAATGTGGGCACCCTCCTTATTGATCACCTTCAGTTTCTCTTTCTTTGGCGGCTTAGTGTCCACGGGAATTTCTTCCTCCACAGGCGCCGGTTTGGTTGGCACTGAGCGCTTAGTGGTGGTGGTTGTTGCCGGCTTAGCGGTGGTTGTTGTTGCCGGCTTGACTGTTGTTGTCTTTACTGTTGCCGGTTTAGATGTTGTCTTTGTTTCTGTTTTGGTTGTAGTTGGCCTGGCTGTTGTTGTTGTGGTTGTTGTCGTGGGTTGTTTCTTGGTTGTGGTGGACGTAGTTTGTGGCTTTGGCGTTGTAGTGGTGGTAGTAGTAGTTTTTGGTGCTGCCTTTGGCTTAGCGGTGGTTGTTGTTGGTGGTGCACCAACGGATGCCTCAAGACCTTCACCTTCAACTCGCACATTGCGCACTTTAACTGTGGGCTGCTTGGCTGCCTTCGGAGACTTGACACGACCCAAATAGCGATTAAAGGGTGAGCCCAAGTACAAATGATCCTGGAACTCCAGTACGTGTGAAATGCCAGCAACAGACTTATCAAAGCCATGCAGCGAGCCCACAATGTTGCCATTCCAGTCAACACGCACAACAGTGGCACGTCTGGGTGCCAGCGCAAGGGCCATCTCACCATGGCCGACAAAGTGCGTCAATCGTTGCGAGTACTTGTTGGGATACACGCTAGTGATAAAATGCATAGGCAGCTCGAAGAGCGCAAATATGCGAGCAAGGAACAAGCGGATGGTGGGGAAGCGCGAGAAGAGCGAAAATGCGCTAGGATGCTCACTGTCAGCGCTGGACACAATGGGCACCCAAAGACCCTCAGCATCAGGTGTCAAATTGTCAGGCAATCCGGGCAGACCATCAACAAAAACTTCGCTTTGACCGGCTTTGGGTCCTTTCAAATGATATTTGACCAGACGCATAGCACCCGTCTCGGCCATTACAATAAATTCCTCAGTTGGATTAAGTGCCAGTCCATTGGCAAAGAACACCTCATCTAGCAGCACTTCGCTCACATTCTTGGCTCGATTGTATTTGAATAGACTACACAGGTACACAAAAAAAAAATAAAAGAGAAAATATTAGAGAGAGCCGTTAGGTCAAAGCGATACCGAAACCGGTTTTCACAGCAATAATCATATTGACAACTCACCGGCCCGATGGGTTAGCAAACGAGGCATATACTAAATCTTGAATGCTAAAGTCTGATGAGGAGTCCGTGTAGAAGATATCTCCTTCCTTGTTCACGGCCACAGAATTAAATACCTTGGCGCGACGTGCAATATCCTTGCCGGGCAACTCTTGATCCGGTGACACCAACAGTTTCTTCTTGTTTGTTGTCAGGTCGACCAGCCACAAGCCGTAGTATGCATCGGCAACAAGTAGATTGTTGCCCTGCGTATCAAACGCCATACCCAGTGGGCGACCGCATTGCGCCTCCTCAAATATATCCGCTACAAAAATTAGTATTTGTTACACACACATTCTCTATGGACCAAAGGTTAAAAGTAGTACTTACTGCAGGGCTGGCCGAACTTCGCTACATGCGTTATATGATCTGAGGTTAACTTGATGATCTCACCGCCATGGATGCCCGTGTAAATCTCATTGTTGCGCACCAGCAGGCATTCTGGACCGGCGATGCGGCCCTCAAGCAAACGCTCAGCGCCCTCCAGATGAAAGTTGGACTCGAGTGCACCTTTTAGTTCTTTGGGTGGGGCGACGCTATATATAGAGCCGACGTATTCATACATAACAAAGCACTGGAAAGTAACTGATTAAACTTACATGAAATCCTTGTAGGGGAAAGTGGTGCGTGGGGGCAGACCAGGCATCAAAACAACAATTAGAAAGAAAATCATGAAATTCATGACCCTTATACGCAACGCTCGTAGCAGACCCATTGTTAATTTTGTGTGTGAGCCTTTTTTAATCAAGAACCTTGATTTACACTAAATGGTCACGAAGAGGCGACAAAAAACTTAAAGCGACACGACGGCAAAGCTCAATATGAAAACGAGAAAGTCATCGTGCCGGTGCAGTAAAACAGGGCTGCAAAGTAAATAATTTGTAATCCACCCATTAGATATGGGCAATGTACGCTGCACAGATAGTGTCAAGGGTAATTGATTCATATTTTAATAGTGGTAAGACAAGCCAAAAACTATTTTATTTTATTTAATAAAAATTAATGGATATTTAAAGAAAAAAAATTGTCTACCAGTTAGGAAAATATTTTAATAATATTGTCCAATGTGCCTAGAGTAATTGAAATATTTTTATAATATAATATCAAAATTGTTTCGTAATCAATATACAAGCCCGAGTTTTATACATGCATTCATTACATTTGCTGATTTTTTGTTGTGACAGCATACCGAACATTAATTTTTGTCTGTATAAATATACCAAAATATCTACAATCGAATGACCGCCACATTTTGAACTAGTTCCCAAAATTGTGGAGCGACCTTACTGTAATGCTCTTTTGTTTTTTGTTTTTCTTTTGTGGACATCGCAACGACGCAGTTGACAATGAGCGATAACTTGATCAGGAAAGAGGAGGGCCTTAACATGGAGCAAGATCACGAACTAGGAGGCAAACACTATTCAAGATGCAGCAGCGCAGGCAGCACCCACACACCAAACTCATCTGCACACAATTCGGGTAAGTCGTCGCTGTTGTTGTTGTTTGTGCTTGGTGTACACGAAACAGCTGATAATGAATGTCATTAAGTTGCCGTTAGTGTTGTGGTTGCTATACTATCAGCGTTGTAATATATTTAATTGCCCATCAAAATGTCTCTCTCACATTCAGTCCCCTTATTTTAGATGATGACGATGATAGCGGCGATGCTCGCCATTCGGCAGCAGCTAATTCAAATTCATCGCTCAGCTACAAGGAGCGCAGACGCTCGGCTCACACTCAGGCAGAACAGAAGCGTCGGGATGCGATTAAAAAGGGTTACGATAGTCTACAAGAGCTGGTGCCACGTTGCCAGCCAAATGACTCGTCCGGTTATAAGCTAAGCAAAGCGCTGATCTTGCAAAAGTCCATCGAATATATTGGCTATCTGAACCAGCAGAAACTTAAGCAAGAGGATGAGAGTGCAGCGTTGCAAAAAGAGGTGACAGCGTTGCGTATCATACAGAATGGCTACGAAACAATGCTGCAACATCAGCAGGCAAATCCGGGACCAGAGGAGGCCCGCCTCACCGACGAGGCTAAATTTCAAGTGGTCAGCAAAAAGATACAAACGTTTCTGTTTCATTGCTTTATTTGTCTCTCGTTTCACAGTTTCAGGCTATACTAGACGAAATGTTTGAGACATTCCAGAGCATACCAATGGATAATTTTAAGCAGCTGACAAGTGGCGTTATACCCTGGCTAGAGGAGCACTGTAAGCCGCACATTCTGCGCAACATTCTCAGTCGCACACTGCAACAAATGGCTCAAGAGACTCAAGAGAAACAGCAACAGCAGGCCATGGAGCAGGAGACGGGAGGTGGATTTAGTTAAAAATAAGAATAAGTTTTTTTTTAAATTTTGGTAAATGCTTTCGTTTTATTACTGCGTACAAATAGTAAATGCGTCATTTAAGTTATAAAAAAGCCGAGAGCGATACACGAATTGTTTCAGACTAACATTGACTTTTTGGCTTAGGCTTTCACCCCTACAGATTAGATAAATGCTATAGTAAAAGACCAGAGATAGTTTATCTTCGGTATGTGCCGAAGTTTATAGAACCCTTGCAGAGATATCGTCAGATTAAATGATAATAATAATAATAATAAAAATATGTTAAAATCTTAGCCATAAATTGTTGTTCATTTAAATTCATATTTAATTGATTGGCAAGAAGATTTTTGAGTTTGTCGAAATGTTAATCGCACAATAAAGTTTATAGTTGTTAACATTGGTTTAATAAATTGTAACATTTTTTTTTTCATGAAAGCAGACAATACGGAACCATCTATTTCGGATGGTTTTCTTACTTGATTTATAGAATCCAAATATATACTCAGCAAGGGTATTCATAATTAAGAATATCGAATGTGTTATTAACTTTCGTCACGCTCTTCCAGCACCTTACGCACAATTTCTAACTGCTCCGTGGCATCCAAGAGTTGCAGAAACTTTAGCAGCACATTCAACGTAAACGTTTTATAGCAATTCACTTGTTTGGTGACCTGCAGGGTATTAAGCAACAGCTGTTGAAATTTCTCTAACTCCCCTGCTCTCCACACGTGACGTGCCTCGTGCTGCAGTTTAAGAACACCTGCATGCAAAGTGCAGATAAGACCCTCGTAATAGTTGTCCGTCTGTGGCTGAGACGCCCTTTTGGCATTGGCCAGCAGCACCAGGGGGAGATCATTGCGAAATTCGTGGGCCCGCACAAAACAGGTGGCCGCTAGGCGACGCACTTGCTCGTAGCGATGTTGAAGCAGACGATAGCTAAGACAACGAAAACGTTTCAGTAGCGGCGACGATAACTGCTTCTGACGCGTGGTACACAAATGTTCCACCTTGGACAAGAACCCCAAGAAAAGTATAATGGAGGATGTGAGATTGTCGCCATCGCAGCATTGCAGCATATGTTCAAAAGCCTTGGGCAGTACACATGCCAACTCTTCATAGTTCATCTCACTTGGCTCCCAGGCTAATTTCGTGTCAAACTCCGTTGCCTGGCGTTGACTTAATAGCTTTCCGAGTGTGGCGCCAAAGAGCTGTAGGGCTCCATTTGATATGGTCCATTCGGTATCGATGTGCTCAATGCACACAAGCATAATCTCATTGTAGTACTTGCACATGGCCGGACGCAGTTCCGTATCTCTCACTAGCACGCACAGATAATGCAGCGACAAGGCCTCCCAACGATCTAGATTTGAGTTGCTGCCACTGGGAGCATCACTAGAAGAACTGGTATTCAGTTTATGCAGTATGCGCTGCACAATGCGATGAAGCAACAAACGCTGACTGGGATCATCATTCTTGAGAACGTGCAGCAGCATAATAGAGAAACCGGCACCACGTCGTGTGGTGCTAACCTGCCGGCAATCGGAGAGCAGCTCCCGCTCCAGGCAATCGTGCAGCAGTTGAAATCCTTGATCCACGCTAGTAAGCCTGCTTCTTATAGCACGCGTCAGCTTGCCAATACTCAATCCACCCGCCTCAATGGCGCCTTTGTGCCGACAACGTGTCAACACCGCCACATTAATATCCAAGCAGCGCTGCAGTGCGTTATTGTCATGTTGGTTAGCTTCCTCAAGCAACAGCGCACAGCCCAAGCTGCTGGCTAAATCGCAACAGGCCTGGAAAAACAACACAAAATTAGTTTTCAAAGCAGTAACAACAGTAAATGTCTCACCTTTAAAGTCAGCCAGAAACTCATAAGCAAAAACTTGCGAGAGACTTCATTTGTCTCGCTAACATATCTGCTTTCATCGACTAGAATTTGCAAGCTCTCATCCATGTCCTGAAAACTGGGGGCACCGGCATCCAAATCTCGCCTTGTATTTGCTAGATTTAAGAACTTTAATATGCCATAGCATATACGTTCGATAATAAGCAAAAGGTCAGCTACAGGCGCATCTGGGTTATGAAAACCAATACTGATCAGCTCATTCAAAACGCAAATGTGCCCAAAAAGATGTCCATCTGTAAGCTTTGTGGTCTTCAGCGGATCACGCTCAAAATTATCTAACTTATTTGTTAATTGTTGCAGGCATTGATCATAAAGATCTTTGGCAGCAATTTGATCTTGTGAAAAGCTACGAACTGCTAGCTGGGCATAGAATGAGACTAGAGCACACTCATCCACATTGGTGCTGGCGGAGAGAGTGATGCAACGCTCCTTGTACTGTTCCCTGTCTACATGGCCCAGTTGGAGTAATAATTGAACTGTCAATTCCAATGCGTCATCAAAGCCCTGTGGATTATGAAGAGATTTGAATAGTAACGTTGCGACGGAGCGCGGCTGAAAGACACCATGATCCATGAGAAAGGCGCCCAATTGTTGATTTTGTTGCGTGCTGCACATTTTAGCATTTTTAATCACTTCCGAGCTGTACATCGATTTGTGCAGAATCTCGAGCATTTTTAATGCAAAGATCCGTGGTTGATAGACATCGCTTAGAACGTCCTGCTCTATCATTTGTTGCAATTGCGCAAAAAAGCGACGAATGTCATGAGCAAGTGCATCACTGCCAACACCACTATCAATTTTCCAGGCGCGATTGAAATGCTTAGCCGTGTGATTTATAATGTTGGTCATTTTGCCAAGCATTGTGTTGCGGAACTCGGAGCTCTCAACGCTGCGATGACGCTGCATAAAGTTGTAGAAAAACTCTAGGCAATCCTCTACAGCAAAGTTGCTCAAATTATCAACGAGAAACTTAAAGATCAACAGCTGTGCATCCGTTTCAAAGGTGTTGCAATTGGTCAACAACTCGGTGCTAATTTTGAAAAAGTGCAACTTGGATGTCACATAGATCTCCTTGGCAAACATACTGAATATAAGTATAAGACGCTGTTGGTCGCTGGCCGTGCGTGCTGCCTCCGAGCTGGCCAAAAAGTCAACAATCTCTGGCTTGGCCTGCAACAGTTGGAATAGTGCGTCTCGTTGCTGGATGCGCAGAAACCACTGCGAATGGAAATTTTGAACTTCTGCCACGCTGCCATTGACCAGCAAATCCACCGCAAGCGCTAGCAAACCTGGCGAACGTTGAGTACTTAAACTTTTAATGGGATACTGGCTGGCTGCGCGTAGACCTTTGTAGCTGAGACTTAAGCGCAGTCCTGCAAAGAACTCAGATTCGTTTTGGTCGCTTTCGGCGAGCAGTTCCGGCAGTGGGTAAGAATTTAATATGCTGCTTAGCAGATAGTACTTGTTGCGATTCGTCCATGGAAAGAAGGCAACAATGATGCGAAAGTAGAGGAATGCGCGATCCTTTTGCTTGCAGCAATGATTGAACAGCGTCAATGTTTCCTCACGGCAGCCTACCTGGCTCTGACGCTGCAAGCACTGGTAAAAGTGCTGCAATTGTAGCGGGAGTAGCTTTAACTTGGGAAACTTCTTCACCAAAAGGTTGATGGCCTTCAATTGGTGCACTAGACTGTTGTTGTTTTGCTGCAGTGCAGCAATAATAGCATCAATGCACTTAGCCTCCACTACCTGTGCATCCAGTCGTGACCAGTGATTGGTTAGCAGCACTGACTGCAGCATAAGAAACGCATGAGGCTGTTCACACGACAGACGCTGGGGAAGATCGGCGAAGTGTTTATCCTCCAGTTCGTATTTGTGCAAGACGTGATAGAAGACGCGAAAGAGGACATTAAGAGCTGCCTGATTGATGCTACATGTGTCCGACATGTTCGCTTCTTCATTGATTTGGGAGGCCAATTTGTCGGCCACCCCCTTTGGCAATTCATCCCCTAGGGACTGGGCGGTTTTAACACAATTATTAATTCCGTGTGTACACAATAATTTGACATTTGTTTGACTTACCTGCAGGTAGGCGAGACAGTCGCTGTGCTTTTGGCTAACAGACATTGCTGCAGCCATTTTTATACACCGGTTCTAAGCGTATAAATAAAAAATAAATTAAACACAATTATAGTACATTTCGACTACACGTGCAGAGTACTATTCGATAGTTCAACTACCAATAGCCGCGATATATTTATTTTATGCGTATTTTCCGGCTTGTTGCAAAGCGGTCACATTATTTCAGTGCTTCAGTTCAAGATGGCGAACGATGCGAGCAAGCTACTGTTGTCTTCACATCAAGAAAAAACCAGTCATTACACGTAAATAAACACATTAAAAGTTACAATTGGAATGTTTTTTTGTCTTACAAGAACTTTCCTCTTGATCTAGCTATCTAAAAGAGTTCCGCGTGGAGCAATGCCAGTCGTTCTTGCAGCACAAATGCAATCAGCATCGCCCCTTCGTTTGCTTCAATTGGCATTTTCAAAATCAGCGTCGTCGGCGGCCCGTTCGTAAACGCGACGGTACATTTAACTACAGTGCTGATAATTATTGCACCAAATATGATGAGACAACTGGAATCTGTCCTGAAGGAGATGAGTAAGTATAAGGGGGGAAATTGTGACTGCGTCTGGGCTATGTGTGTGCGACGAAAGCGGAAAGACGCCAACACGAACAATCAACGACGTAGTATTTTTTCGTTTCCTCTATGCGCTCAATTTTCCTTGCAATGTGTGTGTATCTCTTGGCTTCGTGTTTACAAACAAAAACTTTTGCGGGCGGCCGTGCGTAGGGGCGTAGCGTAACGTTGTCTAGCTGAAAAGTGAAATTTAATGTGTATGTGTGTGTGTGTGTGAGCTACCCACACGGGGTCACCGCCGCCCATAGAATGCAAAAGTGAAAGTGATTTAAGCGATAGAGCTCGGGCTCGGATATTCTAATCAGTGTATGCTATGTGCGAGGGTTGTTGCTCTCGCACACACTAACAAATGCGCAGCAGCAGTTAGAACTGCTACAAGTGTGTGCGTAATTGTTTTTATTGCGTTTCGCTTTTGCGCGTTTTTCTCCATTGGCTTATTTTGGTTTTCCCCCGGCGTCGTCGATGGTAATAGTACCAGTTGTAATGTCAGCAGTATCTGCCAAATGTACAGTTATTAAGCAGAGCTTTTCCTTCAGAGAGCTTTGAGAGCATACGAAAGACTGTGCATGACAAAGAGCGACAATCGAAAATAATACGCAATTCCATTTTTCTGCAATAGCAAAACAACAACAATTTTGACCCAGACTTTAAATATGTGTGTTTGTGATTTTTTTGTTTTATTTTGTGTGAGTTTTTTGCTCGGTTTTGTTGTTTCATCCAAACTGGCCTGTGTCGCTATTTTTAGAACGCTTTTGAGTCCTTTGCTGCATCACTTGACATATCTCTTTCCATTTTTGTTATATTAATCTCTCTTCCAACAACTTTAACAGATGCCCATTTCTACACCGCACTGCCGGCGATACGGAGCGTCGATATCATTTGCGCTACTACAAAACGTGCATGTGCGTGCACGATACGGATAGTCGGGGTTATTGTGTGAAGAATGGTTTGCATTGTGCGTTTGCGCACGGCATGCAGGATCAGCGTCCACCGGTTTATGATATCAAAGAGCTAGAAACGCTTCAGAACTCGGACATAACTTTGGATGGCACCAATGCACAAAATGCGCTGGACAAGGAGCGTAATCTTATGAATGAGGATCCAAAGTGGCAGGACACCAATTATGTGCTGGCCAATTATAAAACCGAGCCATGCAAGCGTCCGCCGCGACTTTGTCGACAGGGTTATGCCTGTCCACAGTATCACAATAGTAAGGATAAGCGTCGCTCGCCCAGAAAGTACAAATACCGGTTAGTCTAGCAAACAAATTTTGAATCTTACATTACTAATCATATTTCCCTATTGTTATTGCAGTTCCACTCCATGTCCAAATGTTAAGCATGGCGAGGAGTGGGGAGAGCCAGGCAACTGTGAGGCAGGAGACAATTGTCAGTATTGTCACACACGAACCGAGCAACAGTTTCATCCGGAAATCTACAAGTCCACCAAATGCAATGATGTCCAACAGGCTGGCTATTGTCCACGCAGCGTTTTTTGCGCGTTTGCGCATGTCGAACGTAAGTTAATCAAATTATAATATTACTTAAGGTTTATAAGTTTCCAGCGCTATTTTCCACAACCATATCGGGCCAGTTTATTTTTTAATTAAGTCAACATTAGGAATGTTTATTTTACTTACGTATTTGATTGCTTGTTTAATTCTTTGTTTGTCTTTTACTCACTTCCTACCACACATTGTATATATGCCTTGAAAAATTATATGAAATCAAAATGCAAATTGCTGCTGCTTGTCAAGTTGTGGGCCTTCCCCTCCAAAAAGATTATTTGTTCAACGAGCAGAAGAAGCGAGATAATGAAATTACTTTAAATGAACTCATTTCCAATGGCATGTCCGGTTTGAAGGTGCAGGATGAGATGGGTAATGGCAAGCTGCCACCAGGACTACTGCAGCTGAGCAACAATGTATGTATTATATAGTTTGTGTGTGTTTATGTGTTTTTCCTAACAATTTGCTTACCCCTTCACCCACATGTTCATTAGCTAATCCAGCTAACAGCATCAAATCGCTAGTCATTCAGATATTTGTCCCGTTCTCATATACGATTTTCTTTTGTTTTCGTTTTTTCTTTTCTTTGTTTGATCTCTTTCGTAGTTATTGAATACTGATGGTAGTGATACAACCAACAAAATGTTGGTCGATGCTTTGAAAAATACAACCAATTCTAGCAAAATCTTAAATATCTCTTTACCACTGGATAGCCATTGTGAGTAATAACAATTCATATTAAATGTTAACATTATTTATTTTTCACGATGGTTGTGGACAAATTGCCAGCGCAAAAAAAAAAACAATTAAATGAAAAATCCCAGCTAATAAAGAACACAACAACATTTAACGCATATTTTCTTGAAACATTATTCCAAGCAGCCTGCACATTGGACGATCCACGCGAAAACTCTCTGTCGGCAAGTCTGGTTAACAATAGTTTATTAACACGTTCCTCGGCGCCAATTAACATTCCTAATACGACACTAAGTAACTCTATTAACGGTGAGTTAGTTCTCGAAATTTTACAGTTTCAAGTCGCTAATTTCATTATGAACTCTTTGTTATAGATTTTAATTCGGGTGGTTTTGCCGTCAACATTCCCAGCAGCTCGCTCACCTATAGTCCAACCAATCATGCCAATCTATTCAATGTGTTCGGAGGTTCCAATAAACTGAGCAATTCCCTATCGGCCGCCACACAGAATGACAGCAATAACCTATTTTTTCCAAATCGCATCATATCGCCAGGCTTTGGCGAGGGCTTGTCCATTAGTCCATCAGTTAGAATATCGGAATTGAATACCATACGTGATGATATCAACAGCAGTTCCGTTGGCAACAATATATTTGAGAACACACTTAACACGGCTAAGAATGCATTTAGCTTACAATCTTTGCAATCGCAGAATAACTCCGATCTAGGTCGTATAACCAATGAGTTACTTACTAAAAATGCCCAAATACAGAAGCTTTCTGTGCGTCTTGAAGAGCTTATGTGTAAACTAAAGATAGCCGAACTGCATCGCGAGAAAGCCAAACAGGAAGCCCAAGAGTGGAAGGATCGTCACGATCTAGTGCAAATCCAACTCAATTTGCCCGAAGAGTTGCGCGACTTGTCTATACAAAAACTTAAGCAACTACAGGTAAGTTAACGGCATTGCATATTCAAAATTGTTTATAATCAAAATCTATTTTTGTAGTCGAAACTGCGCACCGATTTGGAGGAAGTAGACAAAGTATTATATTTGGAGAATGCCAAGAAATGCATGAAATGCGAGGAGAACAATCGTACCGTTACTTTGGAGCCCTGCAATCACCTTTCCATTTGCAATACATGCGCCGGTTCGGTTACCGAGTGCCCCTACTGTCAGGTGCCAGTTATAACTACGCATACATAGAATCTGTTTCAACCGATCGAGGACTTTAGGGTAAAACCTTGGGCCTGATCGGTATAGAAACTAAACTTTAATCGTAAGCAAAATGTTAATTGACTAGCCGATATGGCGCAACAAATGGCATATGGAAGAGCTTACATCTCTACACATATGTAATTTATATTTATATCTATATGCGATTCATTATCTTGGATATTAGCAATTACTAGGCACAAAATATGTAATTCGTATAGCAAGCAGCTATGCATTTCGATGATTATTGCTCGTCTAATTTACACTACAGGAACATTTTTATTAATTTCTTTTATTTTTGTTTTCAAACGCTCTGTAATTATATGTTTAATTTAGGAAACATATTTTTGTACATGTCTATGTAAGACAACATGACCATGACATTTTATTATTTGTATTGAAACGCATTTGCAATATGTAACCATGTTTCTTTTATTTTATTTTTTTTATAATTGTAGTCAAAATTTGCTTTTCGTGCAGTTACTAATCACTAGTATTAAATAAGAAAATAAAACCATATACATTTATACGAAATATACGTACTAAATGACAAACATAATTTTTTAGACGCTTCTATGAAAGTTATTTTTATGAAAAACTTGACTAACAACAAATGAAAAACCACCAGTGATTTTTATAAACCAATTGTCTATTACAGATATATATACAGGTATTTTTTTTAGATATGGTCAAATGAAAAGCAAGCAAAGTTGAAAATTTCTCACCTATACGATATTTAGAAAAAGTTCGAAATTAAGCGTCTTTTATAAGAGGTTTTCAATTTTTACTTGTGCGCACAAAACTATTTAAATCCTAACTTTTTTTTGGGCACTGTTTGTTTAATTTTTCTGTTCACTCCATTTTGTGTAACTTTTTGTAACTTTAACTGCATATTTTATATACATAATTACACAAATACATTATTTTTACATGTATACTTATGGGAAATCAACTACACAAATTCTAAAACATATAATTGGTGTATTTTAATTTTATACTCTACTAGTTTACTATGTGATTTTGTTAGTGCTATAAGTACGTTTCTTGCTAAACATATATTTTTTTTTTACAACAATATATATATTAAATAAAAGCTTCCAGGTCGGTGAATGAAAGCTAAACCAATTGTCAAAATGTAAAATTATTTATAAATATTGATGGCCAATCTTTACGGTACAAGATTATGAAACACAGAATATTTACAAAAACAAACAAAAAACAATTGAAGCGTGTGATGTACAAGATTTAACAATAATCGTAAAACAAAACAGCGAATACAGTCTATAAATAATGTTAACGTAACCGAAGTTACGAAGTTAAAAGAAAACCGTCTTCAACATATTTTCTGCAAATACAAAATGGTTAAATAATGTATTGTAGCTTATAACAAAGTTGAGCATATATATATAATATAATGAACTCTAACGTATTATTAGTAATTTAAACTAATGGCAAACATGTTGATCACTTAGAGCATGAAAGTAAACTATTTAAGTATGAATTTCACATGCAGAAACTTAGGCATTTATTAAAAATACAAAGAAAAACATTAAAAAAAATTAATAAATTATATAGGTATATAAAGATATTGAAGCATATATATATATAACAAATATATTTTATAGCTAACTAGCTAAGCAGCGCAAAGGCTTTTTGTGTGTTTGTAGTAGCCAAAAATTAAAGTAATAAACTAAACAATAATTAAATGTGCATGTTATTGTGTGTTAAAATTCAATGCTTTAATATTATTATTACTCTAGACAAACAAATAAATAACAAATTACTTACAAAAACAAAAAAAACATAAACGGAAAGACAACACAAAAGCAATTGAAAGATCAATGAACACTCAAGAGTGTAGAAAATACAAAAAAATAATAATAACGTCGAAATGTTTTTATAATGGAGCTGTTGAGTGCAACATTTGAATGCCTATACTGAAAAAAAGAGCTCTCTCAAAATATATACTATATACCCTCTAACTCCGAATATTTGGGCACAACGTATTTATAGCAATAAACACTAATCTTATCTACCAAACACAAAGCATCGTATTAATAGCAAAGCAAATATAAATAAAAAAACACACAAATCGAGAAACTGAACAAAAACCATTTCATGCTAATTAACAAAAAATACAAATCAAATAACTAATTAACTGAGACAAATATACAAACACAAACAAAATGTATGGGAAAATGTATGTATTTTGTACACGCTACTGTAAGAGTGATCTTTATGTGATTTTGAAACTACTTGAATATGTGATCCAGAAATATATAAAAGAAAAACAACAAAAAACAAAAAAAAAACAAACATTGCATCAGCCGCTAATGAATTGTTACCAACTAAAACTAAACTTCATGTACAACAATAATATTAAAAAAGACTCCAGCTCCATTTTGAAACAACAAGAAACACACCACAGACACATACACACATAATAAATAAAAAATATAAATGTATGCCACAAAAAATTAAAAACAACTAATGAACAACTAAATGTCTAAAATATAGAATGTATTTGTAGTTAGCTATAGAGTTCTATCAACAAAATGAAAACAAACACGAACAAAAATGTGGATAAGGGTCAGGATTCAAAACGGCAATTATGTAGAATTAGTACAATAATGCATAAATGAAATGTTTTCTACTAGTTGTTTCATAGTTAATACCTTTAACAAATTATATTGTATATGTAACAGAAACTGTGTAACTAAAACGGTTTGAATTCAATAGTTAGAGGAAGGTAGAAAGAAATAAAATGAGAGAGAGAATACTAAACAAACCAAAACACTGAGCACCGAATATAAAATTTGTGTTATGTGGAAATCGCGTTTATAGTTAAGCATTCGTAAAACACAAAAACAATGTACTGTCTTTAACAAGAAATAGAAACAACTATATATATTAGTCTAGTATATATGTATATGTTTAGCAATTTTATGTAATCCAGCCCACAATGCAAAGGAACAAATGGAAACAAGCAAATGATTTTTTATAATGTGTCAAGCAAACTCTTTAAGTGAACAACAAATAAATCAATACAAAAGCAACTAAACAACATTTACTAGCAATTTTGTACACGAAGCGCTGAACGATTGAGACAATTCAGAAAATAAACTTTTACATAGGCTATAATTTATATAAGAAATATATAGAATATATCTACTTGCGTTGCAGAAGCAATAGAAACACAACTTAAAAGCACACACACATAAATAATAACAATTACTGATTTATGGTATCGACTTGAGCATAAAATTTAGCTCAAGGGGAATTTTTTTGTGGTTTGTGTCCCAGCTAAGAAAAATTATGGTACGTTTTATTGGTGTATGTGTGTGATTACCGATCGATAGACGTTGTCTATACTAAATCATTAATCGCTCAAATTAAAGTGGATGTTATGTATGTGAGCCAAATGTTTTTCAAGTCATTTTCGATCGAAGTTAAGTTTATCAGCATAACAAATTAAATCAAATGGGGGCAATAATTTTGGCATTGTTGTTTTATAGCGGCCCTTCAGGCGCATGTTGTTGTTAAGCAAGGTTATTAACTAAAGAAAACATATATATAACCTATAAAGAGAATTAATAATTGTGTGTGTAATAGTTTAACAAAAAAAATACAAAACAATAGACTCGAACGCGTTTCGAGGCAAAGCAAATCAATTGCATATTAGGAATTATCTAATTAAAAAAAAAACGAAACAATTGTACAAGTATGAAAGTATATTCATTATAATAGCATTATCAACAAATTTGTCTAGAAATTTAGTTAATTATTTGCAAGTATATAATAAATTGTTTAAATAATAAAAAAGAAAGCCCATCAAAAGCAAATGAAATGACAAACTTAAACTTGAACTTGACTCGGTGGTAAATGAGTACTATTAATATATTATATATTTATGTATACTATGCAATTAACAAATTGATAAATTAACGTATGTTTATATACATACTACCTAGATATACTTACTAATAAAAAATGTGTTTAAAATGGCAAGCGGTGCGTTTTGTTTTGTTATTTATTGTTGAAGTCGTTTTCGCTGTGTTTGCAGACTTTGGAATCGCATCGACGACGAGCAGACAAAAGCCAAGGCGCTTGTGGTTCCCATGCGTGATTTCAATCTGGCTAACAACAACAACAACAGCAACACCAATATCAACAACAACAACTCAAACTGCACACACACACACAAACACACAGTGAAGGCAAGTGAAAAGGGCAATATAAAAAGGCAAAAAAGGCTGAAGACAACAACGGCAGAAACTCGTAAGAATTTTAAAATGCACGATAATCGTTCAGTGATAGCTAAGCAAGCCGACAATGCTACGAGCCCACTACGGCTGCACTCCCCTCCCCTACCAAACACCCCTCCCCCGCTGTTAACTGACAACGGTGCCTGGCTGCCACTTTAACCTGAGCAGCACAGCACAGCCGGCAAGGGAAAGAGTCAGAGAGAGAGAGAGAGAGGGGGTCCAGGGAGCCAGTTTTGAAACAAGGTACGATGCTTCGGCTGCTGCTGTTGCTGCTGCTGCGATATCGCCGCGTTCGCGCGTTAAACACAAGCGCAACAATTTTTATTCTGTCAGCGAACGCGTGCCTGTATTTGTGTGGTCCCGGGCTCAAAACTGGACGCTGCTCAATGCTCAAGACTCGAGGCGATGTCTAAAAAGTTGCCCTCTGTGTGTCCGGGAACAGTGATGCCAACTATTCAGTTGTAAAGTATCAGACAAACTTAATGTTCAGGAAAAAGGCTTAAAAGAATATGTTTTTAGCAAATATTTTCTATATTATTAGCCAATAATCGTGTAACCAATACCTTAAAAAAAAGGAGCACAACAAAGAAAAAATATATTCATTCTTTTTTTATATTTAGTAGAAGCTGTTAATTTTTATTAAATTATTTTTGTTATTAAATGATAAATATTTAATATATTTATTTACCAACAAAATGTATTAAAATAAAGCTGAAAACTAAAAAAAAGGCTTAAATCCCATCACTGATGAAAACTTCGCATTTGGGTGCTGCTTTTACTGCCTGCTGCCTGTTTGTTTGCCTGATGATCTTGCTTGGAGATCTCACGCGCATGCGCATGCGCCTTCGCCTTCGCCCAGACTGGGCATTTGGCATTGGGACATGCGAATCGGGCATATTAGTTGGCTGATGCATTTGGGCCATGAACGCACTGGTTGCGCGGCTTACAAAAATATGTTTTATGAACGCAAAAGTGTTGCCATTTTTCATGTTGGTCTAAACGGTCGCAGTCGCAGTAACTATCGCCAACTATTTTTAGAAGCAAGCAAACATTTGTGACAAGAGAGGCATCCTTAGCATCCTCTCATGAGCATCATCAGCATCGGGGCTTCCATGTTCATGTTCTGGCATGTTTCGCACGCTGCACGCTACACGCATTTCCACTCGAAACTTGTTTGCTGGTCTGACCGACCAACCGATCGACCGACCGCTCGACCCGCCCGCACATCCCGCCGTGATTTGTAACACGATACGTTTTACCGCCGCCGTTCAACAACTTGGATGCGCTGTGACTGTGTCTGTGTCTCTGGCTGTGTGTGGGGATATTCACAATATTATAAACCGCGAACTGATCTCTGCCTTCTGGAGTCGGTCTTCTAATGCATTTTTCTGCTCTTTTGCATTGGCTGCCAGTCTGCGTAGCTGTGTCGAGAAGCAACAGCTCATTAGGTATTTTTAATTTGACAATGTGCGCAATTTATGTGGGAATTTCATGGCGCGCATTTTGAGTTATCGAGTAAAGTCTAAAGACTTAGGCAACGAACTTGGCGTGCCAACATTTGGGCAAGGCGAAATCAATTTTCAATTTGCTTCACGTTGCAGCAACGGCAGCCCTGTCTTGAGGCAACTTGCCAACAGCATCAACAGATCAAAGCGAAAGACAAGAGCGAGAGAAACCGAAAACCAAAAAAAAAAAAACAAAAACCAAGTAAGAAACCAAAAAAAAAGAAGAAAAATCTATTTAACTGGCACACAGGCGTTGACGTTGACGTTGACTTTGGGCTTTGGCTTCACTCTTAACGAAGTGTGGCCGCCTCTGTCCCGCCCCGCCAGCACATTCCGTTTGTGGTTTTTGTGGCTAACGCGCCACGAGCGGCATGACAACAACAACAATAACAACAACAGCAACAATAAAAGTCGCAAATAGCATTTTGAAATTGAAAACTGTAAGGAAAAAATGGCAAAAGATTTTCTAATTTCTAGCGGAGGAAGCGGGGGAAGTAGGACTCGAATGGCCTGAAAGGGGGGAAAAAACGTTTGCCGGTCATCAACTTTCCATAATCGGCGCGCAGACAACAAAC
Organism: Scaptomyza cyrtandrae; assembly: GCA_035044605.1. NCBI lineage: Eukaryota > Metazoa > Arthropoda > Insecta > Diptera > Drosophilidae > Scaptomyza > Scaptomyza cyrtandrae. The sequence goes on along the minus strand of JAWNNS010000640.1, from coordinate 5,901,440 downwards.
AACTTGAACTCCAAACAGCAAGCAGAAGATTCCCTTCGGTCTGCTCGCCCGCTGAGTAGACAACAACAGAAAGAACAACAACAACAACAACAGCAACAAGGAGAATAACAACAGCAACAAGCGCCACTTTGCTGTCAATTCAAAATGATAATGCAAACAAATATTAACCCACTCCAAGTGAACGCATGTGGCTGCCGTCGTCTCATGGCACTTTCTGACAGCCCAAGCGACACTCGAAACAGTCGACCTGAACACTGCCCTGAATGCCTTGCCTGCCTTACCTTACCTTACCTTGCCCGACTGTGGGAATGTGCCGCGGCTTAAATGCTTTTCCAGGCCATAATGACTTTTAATTTTTATGGCACTGGCTGCCGAGGATGCCAAGATGCCGATGCTTGGATGCAGCATCACCAACAACAGCAGCAGCGCGAAGCTTAAGTCGCATATAATTCAAGTCCATCAACGCATGCGCTTCACTCGCTCATGGCACGCCATGATACACATTTAAATACTCGCAATGTTTGCCATCGGTCGCCGTCACCACTTGAGAGCGCATCCACATTGAACAAGCAGAAGATGGAAGAGTTGGAGGTGAAGGTGGAGGAGTAGTCGACTGCAAGCGAGTGAGCAAGAGAGACATATGCTTTAAAGGGTAACCAGAGGCTCATCGTTGTGTTTAATATTTTAAGTAAGTGCTGCTTCACTTGGATTCAACATGTTTTCTTTCTTTTTTATTTTTGTGTTGCCCAACACAACTTGAAAAGGTAAAATAAATAACTTAAAAATATTAAAACCTTGCGAAATTAATAAACTGTGCTTATTGAAATAAAAATATACGCCAAGAGATTTTTAAAATTTCAAAGTATATATCTTTAAAAATCAATGTTCATTTTAATATATTTTATGACTCGTTAAATAAAAACTTGACCTACAGTCGACATACGAAATTACTATCTAAAATTAACTGCCCGTCATTGTAGACATAATACAAATTATAGATCCATTAGCATAGCCATTAAAGAAGTCGGAAATTTTCAGTTAGTTAGAAAAATCAATTACATTTTGCAATTAACACTTACTACAAAAAAAAAAAATAATAATAGATAGTTGTTTTTTATTTGGTTTTACTGATGGATTCGGAAATAACGCTGACAAAAATCCCCAACTCTCAACTCGATGTGACTTGGCACACTTCCTAGTTGACAGTGTGTTTAATATTTGACTTAAATATATATTTGATTAACAACTAGTTAACAGTTTAACGATGACTTTCGCTTTATTTTGAGCGACTTGTAAATAAAAATGTAGCAATGCAATCAAGTATTCGATTAGTAATAAGTGAGTTGTAGCTAAAAATAGTATTTTAGAATATCAGTATTTCAAATTTAATAAGTAATATGACAAGTTGCTTTAAGGTGCTCAAAGGAACTTTTTGAATTTTAAGATTTTTTCAATTATTTAGATGATCTTGAAATTTGCCAAGTATGTACAAAAGTCTACAGAGATAACTTTATAGTCATTGATATTACCACTTAAAATATTTCTACTCGCTGACTCATGGGTTTTATTTTAAAACAGACAAAACCATGAAGCAATAAAATTTGTGTGTAAATGCCGCAAAAAAACATTTACATTTTATAGTTTTCTTTGTATAAAATTGGAAACTGTGATTTGCTACCTTTGCGCACTAGGTGGCGCTGTGTGGGCGTACCATGTCAGACAAACAAATGTCGAATTGCATTTTTGTGGTTTGTCATTGCAAACTGTTTTGCCAAATACGCGCCACTTGCGGCCGTTACTACAACAACTCCCTCGCTCTCTCTCTCTCTCTGTCTGTCTCTTTGTGTGCCACTCACGTGGTTTGGGCTGCTGTTTAACCGCATCGATCGTTGCCAGCTGATAGCACAATGTACCCAGAGCATAATGATAACTATGCCGCTTACGATTTATCGACGCTCTCACTCACTTAATATTTCTCTCTCTCTCTTTCTCTCTCTCTGTGTGTGTTGCCGGCTAGGATCAAAAGGCGCACAGTTGACAAATGTTTGTACACACACTCACAGTGTTTGGGCTGACGTTGTCTGCGACCCTTTTCGTAAATGTTTATGTTACATGCCCACCAGCCCCTGACGTTTGCCCCTTGGCTGCCGACTGAAACTCCTTGGGACTTGGTCTTGCTTTATGTCTGTGTCCATTCAGTGGCCGCTCTTTTGTTGTATCTTTCGGCCTTCTGGTAGCTAAAATTCCTTGGAAAGCTGCGGTCGCATTCATTTGCCTAATTTCTATCACTCGGCGTGGACAATTCCCCAATGGCATTTTACACACACAGATTTATGTGAATTAAAACAGCCTACGGAATGTACAAACGTTTACTCTGCACACCTTCTACTCCTCCTCCTCCTCCTCCTCCTCCTTCGTTGTTCGTCTCTTCCCTGGTAGCCAGCCGTAAATGTCAACATCCATTAGAGACCTTAAACCGTTAGTGGCATTTGTCGCACGCTATGACGCCGCTGCCAGTTACCAGTTGCCACCAGATCACCAGTCACCAGATCACCGTTCAACGTTCACAGACAGTCACAACAACAGTCACAGTCGCAGCATGATTGAGTGGACGCTTCTCAGAACTGGTACAATGTGTTCAGTATTTGTTTTTGCTTGCTGTCTGTCGTTTGTGTGAACCTGTGTGGACAATTTCAATACAATGACAACAATATTCACTGTTTCTTGTGCTTTTATTTTGATTTTGATTTTTATTTTCTTGCTTACGCACGTGCGATCAAAAAATTGACTTTACTAATCATTAACACTATAAATAGTATTAAGTATGTGTTAGATATGCGATTATGATTATAGCTAACAACTTTTGGCATTTTTTTTTCGACTTGACCAAACAAACCGGTTAGCGTTTTGGCCACAAACTGTTAATTATAATGACGATGAGCTAAAAAAACAAAAACAAAAGACTTTGGCAACAAACTTGTGCAGCTTAAAGGAGCACTTAAAATAACATTGTAAACAAACGAAAATTCCAACAACACCTGCACAAAAATATACAGATGTATGTCTAGACATAACAACAACCTTAACATTTTGCTATATATTAATAAAAGTCTTCAACCAAACTGTAAATTCAATTCCAATTCATTAATACTCACGCCAGTTTTAGATATATAGGCAATTTCAACAGGATGAGTCTAGCTATAAAAAAAATATCGATATCATATTAATGAGCTCGTAAAAGATGCCATGGGAAAAATGTGTACAAATGACTACACTCAAAAAAATATTATTAATATTTTTAATTGATGAAAAATTCCCATTAAATAAAAAATATTGAGTTATATTAAATTATCACAAACAAAAATATAACAATTCAATCATAAGGCTTAATCAACATTAACTAAGAAGTTCTCCAGAGTTACTTTGGTTGATATTGGTTAATATAAGATACTATTTCAAAACGTAATGAAATAAAACTCAACGAAATTGCTCATTGGTTTTAACAAGCACAGTATTGTATGACCGTATATATAAAGCTTAAGCACCAACTATTCCTCATTTCAGGCAAGTTGTTTCATCACGTTACCCTGCACTTTCAATGGACATCAAAAATACAAGTTTAATATCGTGGTTTTATGATCGAAAAGACGAAAACAAAAACTAAACAAAAAAGAAGAGCAAATCAGGCACAGATCAGACCAAGCCAGGCCAGGCCAAGCCAGTGAGTAAGCCAATGCGATGGCGTTGGTGGGAATGGGTCTTCATATATATATATATATATACGGTATGAGTTTATGGGGCTGGGAAGCTCTGCAGCGGGAATGCAAAGACACACAAAGTAAGAGAGAGTGAGAGAGAGAGAGAGAGCGAGAGAGGCCACGCAGCCAGCAGCCATGTTAACAACTTCCATTAAAAGAAATTAAAAGCAGACGACGCCGTTGGATGCGAACGCAGCAGCAGCAGTAACAGCAGAGGCAAGCAGAAAATGGCGTTGCATGCCTCCAACTGCTGGCGTCTTTTCTGAATCTGGCGCTGTCCCAGCAGCCTATTTTTCTTTCAATCGCACGACAATGCACATTGAATGGCCTAAGCATTTCCGGTTTTCTATTGGAATTCAGACGCTGCAACATCTTAAGGCCCTGCAACCAGCAACCAAGCAAGCGTTTAAGAGAGAGTCAATTTCGGTTTATAACACATTAAAAGCTGTCCATTAATATTAACATAAATCTATGAAAATCTTTTTTTCTTCTTTTGTTAACTAATTTTTAAAAAATCGCAACAAAAAAAGATACTAAAAAAACCGCAATTCTTCACATTATAAATGCCTTGTCAGTTGTTTGGTTCTCAGTTTGTTTGACTCTTTGCTGCTGCCATTTGTTCATGCTCATTAAGTTATTGGCATCCCAAGCGAATATTCCCAGCGATCATCATCGTTCAACTCAGAGTTCTCTGCATCGTTTCAGTTCACGTCGGTGTTCATTCACAAATGAGCGCCTTAAGCAGCTCCGCCCCACACACACACACACACACACAAACACACACACTGACAAACACACACATGCAGACAGTCGCACACATACAATCAGGCACATAATGAGCCGCAAGATATTTATGTGGCAGGCACATAGGCAACAAACACTCACATATAAACATACTTAAAGAGAGCCAGCGTATATTTATATATGTATATCAACTGTTAGCTGTTGCTGCTGCTGCTGCTGCTGATGCTGCTACTGCTGGCTCAGCTTCTTTGAAATGCGAAGAGCGAAGGCACTGTTGCTACCTCTGCCTCCAACCTGCGCTCTTTGGCTCCTCCGTCTTCTTGCCTCACTGCCACCGCCGCTGGCTCAGCTTCTTCATCTTTAATTTGGTTCCGTGTATCTTGTTGATGGCGTTTTGCTTTCTGCTTATATCTTTGCCGCTCCACCGCCGCCAACTATTCAATTTTTTTTCTTTTCTCTCGTTTCTTCGGAGTTTTTGTTTTGTTTTTTTTTTTTTGTATTCTTATTGAAATTATGCTACGCTTTGCATTTGCATTATGCGCGCTTGCCATTTACATACACATACACATACACATACATACATTCATACATATATCGATATTGTATTTAGTATTGCTCAGCAGCTGTCTTGACCGATTAGAAACCGTTACATTGTAGCTGTTGCCGTTGTTGCAGGTGAACTTTAGTTTCGTTAAAAGGCATAGTTTTTAGCACCAAATACAAGAATTGCATATTGCATATATATATTATAACATTTTAATTCCCTGAACTTATAGAAAATGTGTAAAATACTAGTTACTTATACTTAATACATCTACACTTTTTATCAACTTTTGTATTTTGTATTTGATTTTTTAGTCGGCTCGAGCTCAAACCGGTTAAGCTTTAATTTATTTAAAACGTATACATTTTTTTGATTTGAACTCATAAAAATTTCAAATAAATAAATGTTTTTAGCTGTAGATCTGTTTTTATTCATAGTTAGAGGGCAAAAAATATATATAAATATAGGGTTAGAGTAGTATCAACTTTAACACTAGTTCATTTACATTTTTTCGCATTTCAGTCATTTAACATTTTCCCATCATGATGAACTGTTAGTTTCCATATAAAAATATCGCCCTCTGTGATCTCACATATCAAGTGTCAATTTTTTAGTCAAATAAAAAAAAGCGTGTTCGCGCTTTAGTAGTGACAATGTCAACATTGTCAACAAGGCGGGGGTGAGCTAACACACACACAAACACACACACACACACACACACACATAAACACTAACACACCCATTTGTTGTGACAAAAAGGTAAGCGCAAGGTGTTTGGGGGAAATAGAATGATATTTTTGCTCTCAGCGTCTTGAAACTTTAGCGGAGCGAGAAAACTCTGGCAAAAAGAAAACAAAAATAAACGTGGCTAAACAAAGTAGCCAAGCAAACAAGCTATCCATACAATGACAACAACAAAAGATACAACACACACACAATTCGAGTGTGGAATGAACGATGTGTGTAGAAGTATTATTGTGATCATTGTTGGCCAATTTGCATCTGGCTTTTGGCTTTTGCGGTCTCTTTGTGAGTCAATTTGTTATGCACACTCCAAAAATGATAGAGTATTGAACGTACGTATTAGTAAATAAGTTAATTGCAAATATTTTTTGAGAATTTGAAGCAAAAAATCGCAAATTCATTATAGACTAGTTGCGTTATCGGCCGATTACTTTTATCTAACGTACTTTTTTTCTTTTCTTTTTGGAACTTAGCCGAAACTTTAAGCTTGTTAAGCAATGTTAAGTTGTTTTGCCAAATTAATAGCACAGGAAATATATATATATATATAAATACCATTTAAGACCTATAATAAGCGTTATTATATCAAACATCCTGTGGCGAAGCGTATCTTATCTATAAGCCCATATATACATATAAAATATAAGTTGAATGGCTTCCTGCAGTTGATTTTACTGATTCACTCAATGAACTCATCTGCGACGCACTTTCGAGTCGTTTAAAAGTTTACATTTGCTAAGATTAGATTGCACTTTAAGTTACATAAAGCTTAATACAATATGGCTCTAAGTTAATTGGTATTAATTTAGATTGTGCTGACAGATACACAGTGCAAAATTGTGCCTTCAATTTTTGATTGATTTTATTTTTTTTCTCACTATTTTTAAACCATAAAGAATTTAGTTCTTACTAACTTAATTGAATTTTAAATTGAATAATCTTTAAAATGTTAAATATATAGATTAGGAAAATGTACACTTGGGAAATTTAAAATAAATTTATATTTTTATAGACTTAAAACTATAAACAAATTATATTATGACTGTTTTATTTAATAATACAATTATTAATAATATTTTTTAAATTAAATTAAAATAAAAACACATGTTAATGCACTTTTACTTTGTATATAGTATAACTAAAATAGCACAGCAAAGCGAAAAAATTCTTAAAAACATATATATCTATATAGTTATATAAATCAGTTTGTAAGCACTGTGGCATGGTTATACTGCTAACCAGATCATTCCAGCATAGTCTCAGCGCCAACGGAAGTTGCTGCTCGTTTAAATTAAGGAAGAGAGAGAGGCGGAGGGGTGTGAGCGGGAAGTTGACTGAATCAGGGGCAGGTACAAGCAGCAAAATGGTGTAATGACAAAGTGAGCAGCGTTGGCGGCAGCGTTCGTAACTGAAACTAATATTTATGTATGTACTCTATGTATGTATGCATGTGTGTGTGTGTGTGTGTGTGTAGAAGAAGAAGAAGAAGCAGAGCAGAAGGTAAAGGCGAGCAAAACTCGAAGCGCACAATACACAAAAAACCGGAACATTATTAATTTACAAGCAATAAAGCGAAGCCAAAAATGAAGAAAGGCAAAAGGTGAACAATGCGCAAAAAACTAAAAAAGCAAAAGCAAAGGCAAAGCAAACGTAAACGCGGCCACAGAAGCAGCAAAAAGAAGAAGGCTGAGGAAAAAAGGCAGCAGGCAAGCGCGGCATCATGCGGCAAGGCGGCAGTTAACAAGCCGCAAGAGTCGATTTCGAGTCAATAGTGCAAGTGTTAAGAGAAATTGCAGCAACAGCACTCGCACACACACACAAATACAGGCGCATCCAATTGGCAACACACACACGCACACATACAGCCAGGCTAACTATGGCCAAAATGAACCGTCTTCCAACATCTGTTGCTTATAGCATAAGTACATAAGAACACACTCGCTTGTGTGCGTGTGTGTGTGTGTGTGTGTGCAAGAGGTAAATGCAGAGCAAACTAGTCATCTCACTTACACACGCCACACAGATAGGCAGCATAAAAATGAACGCCAACAATGATCGTGTCAGGCTTAGGTCCAATGAGCGGCAAACGCATACAATCAAACCAAAAAATGAACACTCGCGATATGCGTGTATGCGTGCGTTTATCGTGTGTCGTATATACAGCGATGCTATACAACGCAAACAGCGACGTCGACAGCGACTGCGACAGTGACAACGACAGCGATACCTAGGGTTCTTGCAAAAGCACCCTCGGTACTTGGGCTTGTGTGTATATTATACACATACAACTCGGTACTCGGTACGCGCTACTCGGCCGCTGGCTTCGTGCGCTCGGATATGTCATTTGTCAATCACAGTGCGAGCGCAGCGGTTGTTCGTTGTCCGTTTTTCAGTTAGCAAAGAAGCGAGAAACGTTATTGTTGTTGTTGAACTCAATTTGACAAATCGCCGCTATTTGAAAAACAAATTTTAATTGAGTTAGCGACATTTCAAAAAATAGTTTATAATTATTACAAAAAAAAAAATAATAATACTGCGGTGCTACAAAAAAATAATAAATAAATGAAAATGGTTTATTTATTTGCTACTGTCCAAAAACTAATTAACTAAATAACTACACACAAAAACAACAACAAAAAAATACAAATAAATTGAAAGCTGTTTAGGTATAAATTTAGTCGTTTAAGCGACTCAACTTCTTGAATGTAAATTTTCGTGGCAAAAGTGCAGTGCTAAAAAACCAAAAAAAAAAAAAAAGGAAAATAAGAAAAATCTTTAAATTCACAAGTAAAAAAAAAAAAAAAAAAAACACATCATGGATAACCAAGATCTGTGGTCCTGTGCCAGTGTCACCTGCCTGTCCCTGGATGTAAAGCGACATAACACTACAAACACGAACCAATCGAATTCAGCACAACCAACAACAACAACCGCAACAAACAAGACAGATCCTCGAAAGTTCCGTCACATTGCGCATACGACGCGTGGCAGCTGTTTTATGGCGCTACTGTTGTTGCTGCTATTATCGCTCAACTTTCGATATGCGCATAGCTGTGGTCCGGGTAGGGGCTTGGGAAAACGCAGGCAACGCAGTTTGTTTCCGCTTGTCTTGAAGGAAACGGTGCCGGCTTCATCGGAATATAGCAGTGCCGCCTCCGGACCGTTGGAGGGTATCATTCAACGGGATTCACCAAAATTCAAGGATCTTGTGCCCAACTACAATAGGGATATAATCTTTAAAGATGAGGAGGGCACCGGCGCCGATCGCCTTATGTCCAAGGTAAGTTCCCACTCGATCACACAAGTGGAGACTATAAATTTTGTTATTTGCCATTTATGCCATTTCATTGCACAATTGAATTGCCAAATTATGCTTGCTAATCGCTCGGACAACATTTCTTATCATTATCTCTATCTCAATCGTGTGCCGCGATTACTATTCATTGATAAAGAAATACTTGAGGCATATAATCTAACATAGTATGTGGTTGCACATTGTTTTGACGGTTTTTTATACTTTAATGGTGCTGGTGATCAACAGTTTTCGGCTATGGGCCATAAAGTCAGAGCAACGTTTGTTATCAGTAGGAAATTGATAATAATAAAAGAACATTGCTTATTATATTATGTGCTAATTATTTGGCTTGTTTATGATCAACGATTGCGATTTTCCCGTCTAGACGATACCCTGAGCCTTATACTTTACGCGTACAGTCAGTGCTTGCAAGTATGTGTGTGTGTGTGTGTGTGTGTTCGCGCATACTGCATATTGCACACTCAAATTCAATGTTTCATATCTCCGGCGTTTCTCAACCGATTTTAATAAAAATTTCACAGATTGTCATTATTTTGCTTAATGTTTCAATCGCTGTCTTGAAGTTTTGCAAATTTCAGATTTTCTTGTTATCGATTTTATGTGTATATCGGAAAGGGAAAGAGTTATCGAAAATTTTAAACAAACTTCTACCGCCTAAGAGTTAGGCGAGCTTATGTTTTAAACCTGGAGTCTCTAGCCTTTATAGTCTCTGAGATCGATGCGTTCATACATACGGACAGTCGAACGGACAGAAAGACAGACAGGTTCAGGGTATAAAAAAAACAAACAGGAAGTCCAAAACTTGAATTTAATCGTTAGCTTAAGTTAAAATCCTCAAAGCGGGTACGTGTCAACAACCTTTTCAACTATTTCAATAAACACATTTATTTATGTAGCTCAAATGCTTTCGATTTGTTTTCTGTTTCTGTTTTTTTGCACATAAACCTAACAACAACAATAACAAATACGCATCAAATGAGCAAATGTTTCATCATGTTTACACCTAAAACCCGCCGCCCCTCTTCGCAACACGCAAGCCCCTTCTACTTACTGATCAAGTTGCTTCTGCAAGCGGCACGCGAGCATTTATTACTTATCGCATTGCGCGCTGATAACAACCGTTCCCGTCTTGAGTGCAGCTAGACACATACAAACATACATATGCACAAACATACGATATGTTTGCAAACATGAGCGTTTAATCTTTGACACAAATGCGTGTTAAGCCGTAGCCAATACTAGTAGAAGATAGCGGTAAAGGCGATTTATCTTATCAAATGTCGTAGAAATCGCAGCGAAAGTGGCAAAAAATATTTGCGTTATTTATATATATATATATTTGCCAGAAGTAGGCAGGAAAGAGGGTATAAGGAAGTGGCCAGCAGTTATCAGAAACTTCGTCAAGTGGTTAATTATTGCGACAAGCAACGGCAACGGCAGCAACAGCAACAACTACAATTAGTTAACATAAATATGCCACAAATATCAATTTGGCATTGCACTTGCCAATTATTAAATCAATTAAGTCCTAATTGCAACTTTTAAAAATTTAATCGGTATATGATATACGAAAAAGTTTAGTACAAATTTTTTTTCTTTTCTATGTTAACATTTTTGTAACAATTATTACAATTATTGGAATTTTTGTACAAAATAGAAAGCTTTCTAAAGCTCTCTTAAGTTTAGAAAACAAATTTAAAGTAAAATACGTACTTATTCACAAGACTTTTGTAATTCTTAAACATATTTACAAAACAAATATGTATATTAATCATATTAAACTTAACTACCAAAAAAGTCCAGAAAAGTTGAATATGAAACAAGTAAGAAGGCTCTAGTCGAGAAATCCCGACTAGACGATACCCTGATCCCTATACTTTACGCGTACAGTCAGTGTTTGCAAGTATTATTGTTTGTATGTACGCACATACTGCATACTGCAACTTCAATGTCCCATATGTCCGGTGTTTCTTAACCGATTTTAATCAAAATTTCACAGATTGTCATTATTTTGTTCATTATTTCAAATGCCATCTCAAAGTTTTCAAAATTCAAGAGTTTGTTGTTATCGATCCCATGTGTATATCGGAAACGGGATGAGTTATCGAATATCGAAAACAAACTTGAACTGCCTAGGGATTAGGCAAAGTTCCAAATCTGGAGTCTCTAGCTCTTATAGTCTCTGAGATCGACGCGTTCATACATACAGACGGACAGACGGACATGGCTATATCGACTCGACTGTTGATGCTGATAAAGAATATATATACTTTATGGGGTCGGAGATGCTTCCTTCTGCCTGTTACATACTTTTGCACAACTTCATTATACCCTTTTTTTTTTAATGGGATAAAAGACTTTCAAATTTTTGTTAAACGATTAAAACATTTCGAAATGTTCAATAAAAATTGTATTGATTTTGTTTTTGTTTCCAAAAACATTGAAAAAACCTTCTAAAATCTGTTTGTAAAAAACATTTAGCCCAGACTTAAGTATTTCACAATAATACCGAAAATCTTAACTACTTAGCCTTATCGTCACATTACGCGAGTGATTACTGTAAAAACAAAAAAAAACTAAATTACCTTGAGACCAATAACATTGATAACTCCCACTTGGTATCAGCACTGGTGCTTATATAAGGGTCACACTTTTCTAACACGATTACAAAAATAGAGACCCCATAGCAAAAACATATATATTATGTGCTTGTGAAATTTTTGTAAAGTATTTTGTGGGCAGAATTTTAAATATTGATAAGACGCAATCGCTGACTTGCAACTATTTTGGGGTCTGAAACGACTAGTTTATTAGTCACATACAGTGTTGTTTGTGGTCAACTGCTAGACTGTAGTCGTAATAATTTATGGTTAATGGATTGATTTTATACTTGGCTGATTCTAGGAAGTACTTGTAGTTTAGACTATTATTAGTTTTAGCACAATTACTATCAAATTAGTAATAAACAACTGTTGTTTTTGTTAGAAAGAGAAAAACAGTTGCCACTTTTAAACATTTAGTGCAAAGTCATTTTTCCAACTGCATTTTATGACTGACACGCGCCCGAAGCCATCAAGAAACAGAAATCAATTTACTTAAACCTTGAATTTGAAATGCAATTCAAGTGTTGCCCGAAACTGACAAACAGTTAACAGTTGCACACAGCAGCAACAGCAGCTGCCTTTTGTCACACAGTCAAGGCCAGTGAAGCTTCAAGGCTAATATGCAAGGACCAAGGACATGCAGCACATAAAACGTTTTTCTTTCGTTTGTTCGTTTGATCATTTTGTGTACACATAATATATATTTACAACTGTTTTTGACTGTTGCAGCAGCAGCTACCGTTGTGACATTGAGGGGAATTTTAAAAATAACAATTTTGCTCTCTCTTCGTTTTCTGTTTTCTCGTGTTGCCCCTGAACCAGCAGCGCAGAACTAAATTGCATTTTATGTGCAACATTTTTGGTTGCGACTTGCTGCTGTGCGTGAATTTGGCTGGGTAAACAATTCGTTTTGGCTATTAAAGCGCCAAAGCAAAAGAAATCAGTTATGCAGCTAAAATATATTTCTTGCCGTTCTTTTCACATTGACATCAACAAATTGCAAAAAATTGGCGTAAAGTACTTAAAATAAATATAAAGGGGAAAAACAAGAAACGAATCATAAATTTGAATAGCTTATGGCACTAATTGTTGTTGTTCTTCTTGTTGTTGCTAAACGGGTAATTACATGTAGATATATTAACATGAACATGCATGTAGTGTGGCAGCAAACCTTGCCGCTTCCTCCCTTCCTCCCGCAAACTTAAGATTAGACAAAGTTGGGCCGTGAAGCGTAAGCCAAAAAGGCATCGCTTGTGGCAGGCGGCAGAAACCAGGAGAAACCACAGCAAGACAAAGAATGCGTCAAAAAGCCGCAGCATAAGTTCTAAAATTTCATAAATTGTAGCAACAATGGGGCAAAGCCATGTGGTAATCTGATATGATCATTGACATGCATGCAGCAGCAGCAGCAGCATCAGCAGCCGCATCAAAAGAGGCAACAACAACAGGCAGCAGCAGCCCTACTCAGGCCCGGAGCTGATCTGGTCCAGCATGCATTCATCAGCATCAAATCAATAAGATAACCCACAAGCTGATGGCATTATTTAATAGAACAACACTGACATTCATTATGACTCAAAAAAACAAAAATTGATCCTATTATGACACACACACAAACACACACGCACATAATTATTCAGTTCGATGATGTCAGAGTTTCAGTTTCAATTTTAAAATTTTAGAATTTTTGGTCCTCTTCAACTCAAATCAAATCACGTCAAATGCTGCGATAAGCAAAAATATGCTTTTTAGTTCTTTTTTTTGCCAAAATTCGTGGGAATATTCTGTGAGGGGCACTACAAAGTAATCAAACATATCAAACAAACATCACTCAAGCAAAGTGGACAAATCGCCAAAAAAGAGAAACCCTAAAAATACAAAATAACATACACACATAAACGAGCATTTGGCCATTTGGCGATGTTGTGTTTGTTTTGGGGAAGCTTTTTATATTATTATTAATCAATTTGATACTTTTACGAGCGCACTCAAGCGCAAACCTCTTAAGAATTTTTGTGCTTTATTTGCATAAAAGTTTTATGAACTGCACACACGAGGCGACCGGCGATCAGCGATCTACTCTCTCGCGATTTGGGGATCGCGGATTGCGGATCGCATCAATTGGGCTATCACATTACGACTGCGACTGCGACTGCGACAACGACAACGACAACGGCGGCTGACTCACATTTCACATTTGTGTCGCACTGAGAGATTCCTGCAAGTCATCTTGGGGTAGGACGAACAAATGCGATTGGGTTAGGTTTAGGTGAAATGATTTTGCTAGACGGTGGGTGGGGTAGAGGGTACGAGCACGGCATCACATCAGTGCCAATGTGCGGCTCATAACTCATCATCAAAGTTAATCACACATCAGGGATTATGGCGCTTATCATTTAAGTTGCGCCGGCAAACTTCGGGATGCTGCCCGCCAACAGAGAGGGAGACTAAAAACTGCGACTGCGACTGGAACTTACCTGTCCAAACGACTGCGTGTGTGTGTGTGCGTGTGTGTGTATGTGTTAGTGTGTTTGTGATGTGGGGCATTAAATGTGAGAGCTTTATACAAGATTTAATTTACGATTTCTGCAAATTAATAGCGTTTAATTAATAACAATAAAATGACGCCTTTTTATGGACATTTATTTGACATCAGATTTATGAGCGTTAGGCCCAATGGCAATGAAAATAAACTGACTAATAGACTAACTAACTGACTAACTGACTGACTAACTGACTTACTAACTTACTGACTAACTGACTGACTAACTGACTGGCTAACTGACTGACTAACCGACTGACTAACTGACTGACTAACTGTATAGCCAAGTAAACTTTGCTGACTATTTGGTGTAGAAATTAACGTTAAATTAACGTTGTGTCATAAATAATAATAGTTTGTAGTGGTAAAGTGCATTGTAAAAAGCACATTAATGACAAAAAAAATAAACACAAAAAAAAACGTTATTAATAATAAAAGTCATAAGCTTGCCCATAACAAACAAGACAAACTGAAAGAAAGAAAAAAATAAAAATAGAATCTTTTCTGGTGGCACGACAAGATGCAATCTTCAACCGAGAGACAACAAAAGTAAGAAAAGAGGCAACAGAAGCGCTGGCATTAATCCAATAAGCCAATGCCCAAAAGGCAGTCAGGCTGACAGTCTGACAGGGGCCTTTGCCTGCTGTGTATAACTTTTTTGTTTCTTTTAATGAGTATCAATTTATATTGAAACAATAACAAATAACAAAACAGAGAGTGACAATTCTTAGCAAAAGCTGCACATTGCGTATACGTAAACAAGAGAGGTAGAGTGTGAGACAGAGAGACAGAGAGAGAGAGAGAAGCAAGTAATCAAATAAATAAATGACTAAGACAGAAAAGACGTGGCCAAAGTTTTTATTTGGCTTTGAATTCTGATTGAGTTTGTCATGCGCTTAATTAAAAAACAAAACCAAGGCAAACAGAGAGAGAGAGAGAGAGGGAGAGAGAGAGATAGGGTGATAGAGGGTGTGTGAAAAGTGCGCTGTAATAATTGCGCTGAGCACACAACAGCATAAACAATGAAATAAGTCATCGGCGGCGGCGACTGACGACTCCAATTGATAAACAAAAATGCCATTTTCTAATGGAAAAATACACAATGAAAACGAAAAGAAGAATTATTCGAGCTGTGAATAGATTTGCAACACAAATAAACAAATTTTGCTATGCGAGAACCGCTTTTGTTCTCTCTCTCTCTCTCTCTAAGAGGAAAAACAAATTAACATTTTTATAATTGCCTTTTTTTTGCCTATCCGAAGGTACTTGAATCCATCAGAACATTTTTAATATATATGTTCTTATACTGCTGTTCAAAAATAATTTAGGGTATATATTTTATAGTTAAATAGGAATTTTTCTGAGTGTACAGCTGTCTTTTTTCGCCAATTAACGAAGGAAATCTGCTCTTGAGCGTGTTGGGATCGAGTGTAGTGGGGTTAGGCCACACACAGCGTCTCACCTACGCGCTGGGCGTTGATTGATTTGACAAAGAAAGCAACTTAAGTTGCCCCTAAGTGTGGCACGCTCAAGTGGCCTTTGCTGCCTGCCTGCGGCTTACCTCTGCTGCTGCTACTGCTGCTGTTGACACATATACTACACATGTATGTAGCACATATAAACGAGTGGGTGATATGCCAGTGATATGCCTGTGATTTGCCTCTGATATCCTGTATATATATCTATATATTCGGGGTGAGCGCTTCCTCAGTTGTAAGTTTTCGCTTCCTCGATCGCAATCAAGAAAGGATATGCCCATATCTCCTTACAACACGTGTGTTTGGAGACAACAACAAAAAAAAAAAACGAGAAAAAAAAGGGTGACTGTGATTTCTTAGTTCGAACTCGAATTCGAACTCGTAACTTGATGCGCTCTTGAATTATGTCGTTAAATTGTGTCGTTTCCTAATCGTTGTGGGCCCAAGCGTAATCGGAGACTTGCAACTACAACGTTGCACAGCAACTTGCAACTTGCGATTCTGCAGCTACAAAAAAGCAAACAAAGAAAAGCCCAAACTTAGACTTGACTTTAATCGCAGTTTTACATACAACGTGCCTCGCGCGCGCAAAATCTTTTCAACTTCGGCCTAATGATGATGAACCTGCCCAATAATGGTGGAGCCATGATAATTTGGCTTGGCGCTTCTTGCAACGCCGCCTAAATGCATGTCATTAGGCGCATCAAATTGGCAGCTGGCCGACGACGACGATTTAAATCAATAAAACTGCTGGCAATTAAAAACGCATCAGTGCAAACTACAACAAAAGAGGGTTTCTCGTTGAAAGGTTTTTTATACCCCTGATCCCATTAAAAATGGGAAAAAAGGGTATCATGAAGTTGTGCAAAAGTATGTAACAGGCAGAAGGAAGCATCTCCGACCCCATAAAGTATATATATTCTTTATCAGCATCAACAGTCGAGTCGATATAGCCATGTCCGTCTGTCCGTCTGTCCGTCTGTCCGTCTGTCCGTCTGTCCGTCTGTATGTATGAACGCGTCGATCTCAGAGACTATAAGAGCTAGAGACTCCAGATTTGGAACTTAAGCTCGCCTAATCCCTAGGCAGTACAAGTTTGTTTTCGATTTTCGATAACTCATCCCGTTTCCGATATACACATGTGATCGATAACAATAAAATCTTGAATTTGAAAAAACTTTAAATGGCATTTTAATAATTGATCAAAATAATAACAATCTGTGAAATTTTTATTAAAATCGGTTAAGAAACACCGGAGATATGGAACCTTGAAGTTGAGTATGCAGTATGCAGTATGGTCGTACACACACGCACAAATACTTGCAAGCACTGACTGTACGCGTAAAGTATAGGGATCAGGGTATCGTCTAGTCGGGATTTCTCGACTAGAGCCTTCTTACTTGTTTCTTTCTGTTCCTTAGCTTTAACTTTTTCCTAAGGCGAAGAGAGAAGAGCAAGAAGAAGCAGCCGTATAACAAAAAAAAAAAATTAAATGCCTGACAAAATGTAAACAAAAGTCGCCTAAAAGTTTTAGGGCGTGGTCTATGTGTGTGTGTGTGTATATGCGTGCGTGTGTGTAGCTGCCAAAGTTCACACCTTGTTTTTAATGTCTAATTAATGCAGGCAGCTTTTTTTTTCATCGTTTCGTTTCGTTTTCTTGGGATAAGTACTTAAAAAGTAGTATATGCATATGCCGTTGCATGCAACCTGGCACTCGCTTATTTACACTTGTCTATAGGTACTTGTTGTTGTTTTTATTGGTGTTGTGTTGGTGTTGGTGGTGTTGTTGTCTAACAGCAATGCCACTTACAATACAAACACATTATTTAGCCATCTTTTTGGGCCGCCGACGACGACGACGACGATTGCAATGCCGCCGTTGATGCTGCTGCTGCTGGTGCTGCAGCTACTTTTAAATGTTTACTTTACGCACCCGTCGGCATTCGTCTATATCTTTTGGTACTCCACCGCCTTGTTGCTGTTTGTTGTTTGTTGTTGTGCATCCGAGAGAGTTCGATCAAGCAAACGAGAGTCCAATGCATTAGCATCTTGGGTAAACATCGTTCCACTTCTTTTTTTGTTGCTGTGTTGGCAACGCTTTAGACAAAGACTAAACTGCTTGCTTTTCTTGCTTGCTTGCTTGTTGTTGTTGATTACTGCTTTTATTTACAGTCTGTTTGGCGTTACGCTTTTGTGCTCATTAGCAACAGCACTCGACTGGTTAAGCCTTTTAATAAAGTAAAGTGAACATTTTTTTTTTTAAAAATGCTCATCAACAAACTAATAGTTAACTTAAAGAGTCAAACTATGCGTATGCAAATATCATTGAACTCGCATTCCTGGAATGCGTTTTTGTGTTGATTTGCGTTTATTCTGCCACGTCCGATTCGCTTTGCAGTCAAAGTCAACTGTGGTGTGACAAATTAAAAACCGATTTGCTTACCAACACACAGCATAACAAACAAACAGAACAGAACAGAACAGAACAGAACAGAAATGAACAACACAACACAACAATCAATAGGCAGCTAACAATGCGGCGCACCCAAAATCAAAACAAAACGTCCCAAAAGTCGTCTCAAAAAGTCTGGAGGCAAGCTGACATTGTTGTGTTCGGGTTGTGGCTTGTTAAGAAGGATCTTGAAAATTGATTTTACGCCACGCTAGAGAACTGCGTGCCAAATGTTTGCACACACACACACACACACACACAAACAAAAGGCAACAACTACAACACACACACACATCCTGTGTTGCCTGCAATCCCAATGCCGTTGATAATTGATTTTGTGGCTGGGCGGTTTGCGCGTCATGCAATGACAACATTTATTTTCATTTTCTTTTCGTTTTTTTTGTTTTGTTTTTTGGGCACTCAATATTATTTTGGTTTGTTGTTTTATCAAATTTTAATATTTGCATTGCCGCTGAATCCTTTTTTCCGTTTTCATCGTTTTTGTATGCATTTGTTAAAAGCAGTAAAAACAGCGTAAGAAAACAACAAAAAAAACGCAGCTAACTAAAAACAAGCCGACAAAAAAAAACATACACATATATATGTAAATACACCTTTACATATGTATGTTTGTTATACCTGTTTATAGGCATATATAATACTTTGATTTAGTATCCAATGCATTGGCAAACGAGGCAAGTGTAAGGCAAGAGCAAAAAGTAAGAAAAAAGGTCAGACAATGTCTAATCTATAATATTTACCCTACAAGGGTCAGGGGCTCTGGGTCAGTGTTTGAACTGTGCATGGGCAAATAATGAATACTAAGCCTTTGCCTTTGCCTTAGCCATGGCCAAAGACAAAACACACAAGAAAAAATACATCGAGGGGAAAAAATAAAGGAACAGGCAAACACACTGTCAAAATAGTCAGACTCATGTATTTGTTGAGGTTGAGTCGCAACAGGTTCAAAGGATGCGCCCAAAAAAAAAAAATAACAGCATATAAGCAACAATTCGATAGCCAAGTTCGTTGCTTAAGTTATTCGTTTCGACGCAGCGCTCCCAAAAAAAAAAATACAAAAAAAAACTAAAAATAAATGCAGAGAAAAACTGAAAACTGAAAATGAACGCTGGGCCCTTTTAGGCAGCCCATGAAATGAATGCCTAAATACCACGCCTCTCTTTAACACAGACTCACACACACACACACACACACATTTATATGTATACAGCTGTTGTGCTCTCCCGCTCACAAGCAAGTTCTCTCTGTCTCTTTTGCTCTTCCATTAGGTCTCTTTGGGTTTTTGTGCGTGCGTATTAAATATGGCGTTTTTTTTTTTTGGTTTCCATTTACAACAACTGCTGTGAGGAACTTATTAAAACTATTCCATGTAAAATAATTATTTTTACTTTGCTTCCTTATTTCATTTACTTTATTGAAATAATTTTTTAACTTCTTCTTTTTGTATAGCGCTGCAAAGAGAAACTGAATATGTTGGCCTACTCTGTGATGAACGAATGGCCAGGTGTTCGTCTGCTGGTCACCGAAAGCTGGGATGAGGATCATCAGCATAGTGAGCAGTCACTACACTACGAAGGACGCGCCGTGACCATAGCCACCTCAGATCGCGATCAAACCAAATATGGTATGCTTGCTCGCTTAGCTGTCGAGGCTGGATTCGATTGGGTCCATTATGTGAGTCGCCGGCACATCTACTGCTCCGTCAAATCAGGTAATTTGTCATGTTACATAGTATCGTGTTGCATGTAAAATGCCAAAATGGGTGAGGGGGGAAGGGGGGAGGGGGTAGGGGTGGGTTTGGCCAGTTAGCCAGAAGTGACACTAACAAGCGTAATTTCACATGTTTTCCCAACAACATACTGCAACAACGAACGTCCCCGCTAAGCTGACAGGCGTTGGCAAATTTTTTCTTTTTTTTTTTCTTTTGCAGTCCCCCAGTCAAATTAGCCAAGCTGCAGTTGACCAGGTTCCCCCCTGAAACTGACAGACTTGGCTCGTTTATTTCGAGTGCGAGCGAAAACAACAACAACAGCAGCAACAACGAGAAAGCAAAAAAGAAAGAAAGAAGACAAAAACAAAAAAATGGGAAGCAAGCCGCAACATTGTCGAAACCGGCCCAGAGTCCAAGAGGAGCTAGTAGAGAGCCTGAGAGTCGAGAGCTAAGAGTCGGGTTCACAAACGATGACGACGACGACGGCGACGGCGACTAACCGCATGTTGCTGTTGTTATTGTTGTTGTTGTTGTTTTGACATGTTTAGGTTTGCGCCTGTCAAATTAAACGAATTGATGATACGACACCCAAAGCGTTTCTCAGGCCCAGGCCAAGATGAATTAAATGCCGAGTTAAAAACCTGCGCGCGGGCCTAATTGAAAAAATAAAAGAGATACTGAAACGGCCAACAAGTTAGCAACACAGTATGTGTGTGTGTGTGTGTTTGTGTGCGTTTGAGTATATATAAGTTGCTGCCATTATGGCAGTTAACCAGTTTTCCCCGAAACATAACGAAACTGCCAGCAGAGGCCGAAAAAAAAAACAAAACTGCCAGAGAAAATGCAGCTAAAGTTAGCCAACCAAAAAGGCCAAAACAATTAAGTTTTCTACAGAGAACGAGCAACAAATAGAGCGCGAGAGAGAGAGAGAGAGAGAGAGAGAGATAGAGATAGAGAGGGAACAACTGAGCATATTTTTTTTTTTTGCAATGTGATTCCATTTTTCTCAACTAAACACTGAATATTACACACACGATGACTACGAAGTTTCCCACTCATGCAAAAGATAGTAAACGAGAAAAACAACGAAACAAAAAAAAAGAAGGCAGGCAGCCACACACGAGGATGTTGTTGTTGTTGTTGGTGTAAGCATCACAATATTTTGACTTTAGTGGCCGCCCACATAAATAAGATCAAAGGACCAAAAGGCGAGTGTCCTTGCTGTTCGACTCATTGATTCTAATTGCGCATGAAAGAAGCCGCCACAAGGCAAGAATGGTCCTTGAAGATATATATCAAAAAGGTTCGGACACCAAAAGCCGACAAACGAGACAAGTGGACAATTGCAAAGGATGTGTGTGAGTGAGTGAGTGAATGTGTGTGGTCCTTGCAACATGTGTTGCAACTGCTGCTGCTTGCATGTTGTTCCTATTAATAAATAACCAGGCGATTGATTGCTGATAGGCACACACATACACCACACACACACACACACACACACACACGACCAAAAAGCTGCTGGTGCTTATGACAGTTTTGGCACAATGTACGAGTATGTCTCCAGTTCGTTGCCTAAGTCTTTTGGTCTTTTTGTTACGGGCCTAAACAGCAGCCAACGAAGAGTAATGGCTGTAAACCTTTTTGTCGACACTCATTTTTTTCGTTTCGTGGCATATTATTGTTGTTGTTGTTGTTGTTGATGTTGTTGTGTCGCGAGCTCTTGTGCGCGCGCGCGCATTAAAGCCAGTCCCCAAAAGCGTGTTGTTGTTGTTGTCGTGTTGTATGCTGCATGTTCATGTTAATGCTGTCCAAGCGATCAGTCACCACAACTAGTCATATACCTCTCGTAACTGTGTGTGTGTGTGTGTGCTGCGGCTGTCCTCTCTGTTTTGTAATAATTTATCAGTTTAGTCTTCACAACAAAGATAAAATAACGATAATTTTAACCACTTTAATGGTTTATTAATTTATGACCCTTCAAGTTCTTCACTTTCCACTCGCCGCCGACGACGACGACGACGAAGACGAAGGTTGCCTGAGATTTTTCTCGCCACTTCGCTGTGTTTCTCTTTCTCGCACACACACACACACACACACATATATTTCTGTTTCTGTTCGTCTGCTTTTTTTTTTGTACGTTTCACACCAAATTTTCTTGCCTGGTTTAGCTTGTTACTACTTCACTTCCTTGGTTTTTTGTTTTTTTTTTTTGTCTATGGTTACCGTTTGTGGCGGCTGCTCCCGTCTGAGCATCGATTATGGACCGCTTTATGGACCGCTGTCTTGTATTTAATCCGCTTTTTATTGTTTCTACACTCTTGTCTGCTCGCGTGCTTGTGTGCGTGTGTTTGTGTGTGTGTTAACCAAACGCATCAATATCGATGGAAATGGTAGGTGCATTTTCATTGGAATTTTTGGTTTGGTTGCGCGGCAAACAACCGCAACAACAATAGCCAACAATGCCACTTTTATGGCCACTCATTATAATAAAGCGCACGGTTAGTGCTCGCCTTCTTATTATTATTATTGTTGTTGTTGCTGTTGTTGGCCTGGAAGTTTTTTATTTGAATTTTACAAGCGGCAACTGACAGGGCGAGATAAGCTGAGTTGAGGTGGTTGGGCGGCGCTTCGGGTGTGAAATATGTGTGAGAGAGAAACGTGAGAGGGAGGAGATACGTTAAAGAAAGTTCTAAAAATGCAATACACTTAGAGAAATCTCTTTGGACAGAGCTTTAAAGAGTTTTCTGTATTCCTTTATACATTTGCATTTATATTTATTATGTTAAAAACTATTCTTTAACTTTTGAAACTATATCAATTTTCTGAGTGTATCAAAATGGCCGTCACACACATTTTCAGTTAGCTGGGTGGCCTAAATGGCTCCCTGTGCCTGCTCGCGTAACCCGATAGCTATTAATGATGATGATTAATGCAGTTGTTGTTATTGTGGGTTGCAACATGTTTTGTAATTGGATTTTTACTTTTTTTGCGCACAGGTTGCCTGGTTGGTCCTTCAACAGCAGCTACCTGTGCAGGACCTAAGCATCCCTTGCTATGTGTGTGTGTGTGTGTGTATGTGTGTGTGTGTGTATATGTTTTGTGAAGCTAAGCTGCTTTGGCTCGAGCTCGAGCTCAGCCGCACTGCTAACTGATCCCAGGGGCTAATCTTTAAGCAAAAACAAGATCACAAATTTTGTTAAAACTCGAAACAAAAACATCCTCGCTTGCCACTGCAACAACTGTTGTAGTTGTTGTTGTTGCATGTTATTGATATGCACGACAATCAGTTGAGCAGATCGCATTTTCGTGCGTTCTTTCGTGCAGTTTTTGGCGGCGGCTTTCTTTGTTTCAAAACCGCAAAAGGCAGTTGCCATTGTTCGTTTTGCTTGGGTTTTTGAGCCTGGGTTACGGGTTACGGGTTACTGCGCGTCCTAACTGTGAAAACCTTTTTGACTTGTTAGGGTTTTGGCAATTGGATGCTGGCACAGTCCGAGGCATTATTAACGCCAAATTAGATTAGGCTCACTAATGCCATTACCTGCCTGGATTCCCATCTCTTTTTTTTCGTACTTTCTTATATTTGAGTGAATTTAAAATTTTCAACAATTTTTTATAAGCAGTTTTCTAACAATTGATTCAGGGATGAGAGAAACCTTAAGCAAAATTCAAACCAATCTTGTCTCTTAACTAATAAACTCTTTTTCTTTCTATTCCATTGCAGACTCCTCACCTTCGATTTCCCATGTACATGGTTGCTTCCCGCCCGAGAGCACAGCGCTGCTGGAGAGTGGCGTTAAGAAACCACTTGGTGAATTGGCGATTGGAGATCGTGTGCTCAGCATGGATGGTAAGGGACAAGCCGTGTTCAGCGAAGTCATTCTCTTCATGGATCGCAATCTGGAGCAGATGGAGACCTTTGTGCAGTTACACACAGATGGTGGCGCCGTTCTAACTGTAACGCCCGCACATCTAATCACAGTGTGGCAGCCGGAAAAGCAAACACTAGACTTTGTCTTTGCGGATCGTGTTGAGGAGCTCAACTATGTGCTGGTGGCGGCGGACGATGCAACGGGCGGGCAGTTGCGGCCACAGCGTGTGCTCCGGGTAAGCAGCGTGCGTAGACGTGGCGTTGTGGCGCCCCTTACCCGTCAGGGCACCATTGTGGTGAACTCTGTGGCTGCATCCTGTTATGCAGTGATAAGCAGTCAATCTTTGGCACATTGGGGTCTGGCACCCATGCGTCTGTGGTGCACGCTGCAATCGTGGTTGCCAGCAAAGGATAAGCTGCGCAGCTCCAATCAGCTGCAAGAGAAGTCAACGAAGCCAAAGGTGGATGCCACAGCGCAGGTGCAAAATGGTTTGCATTGGTATGCTAATGCATTGTACAATGTGAAGGATTATGTCCTGCCGCAGAGCTGGCGTCATGATTGAGACAGCAGTATTTGGAGGCAACTACACATCCACCCCCCCCCCCCCCCCCAGCCCCACACAACCACACACACACACATTTATGCAGTTCCATATATGCCGACGTAGACGTCAAATAATTGTAATATATGTATTTTGTATTAGTTATGTATGTACCATATATATATATATATATATATATACTTTATGCCTAAAAAATATTATTGTATGTCAATGTTAATTATGATTAATGCTGATTTATACTATTTATTTATCACACAAAACCACAAACTGTTGAGAATATGTAAAAACAAAAACAAAACAAAAACAAATTTATTTTTGACTTTTTGTAACGAACACATTATAGTTGTAAGTAGGCAATCTTTGGCAAAAAAAAAAATATATATATATCCAAAAGAACCAAAAAAAAAACAAACAACAAATTTTTTGAGACGACTGTTGTATATTTTAAAATACTAATGCATATATATTTATTAAAGTACGTATGTGAGGTCAAATTATTGGATATAATATGACATTTATATTTACATATACAATGTATGTATATCATTTTTGTGTATATAGAAGCATTATAGTGACTGAATATTTTATTGTAATTGTGTATATAATACTTAATAGTTAACGGCTTATTTATACTTAATATTTAATGAATTATAACAAAATTGTTTCATAAAAAAAAATACAGGCGTTTTTATTTTAATTGAATTACAGACATATTGTAGTGTTTTTCAAAACTGATCCAATGTTTGGATTTATTACAAGTTTATTTGGGAAATTTTAAAATTTCTCATTTTAACAGAATTCTGTTGAGCGTGATCGTTTAAATATCGCGACACTTAAAGAGAGCAAAAAACACTTTAGTATTTTAGTTTGTGTTTTCAAACGTAAATAAAGAGTATTTTTATCGTTGGTTGTCTACGGTCACACAGTCAACAGGCGTTCTTTCCACTTTTTTTTTATCAATTTGTTTGAATAATGCACGCAATATAAGTCTGTCTTAAATGTTATTAAACTAACAGTCAGCTCTGATTTTACATTAATAACAAAGGTAAACAATAATAAATAAAAAAGGCAGCGAGCTTCGAGCCCAGCTTGATAAGCCGTCTGTTTCCGTCTCTGTCAAACACGTTATCAGTCCCAGCTGAGAAACTCAATTTCAATTGCAGGTGAGTGAGATTCGCATTCAAATTGTGAAGACGCTCTCAGTGTGATTTCAACCGCCCAAAGAAGCCGCACGTCGGCGCAATTTAAAAAAAAAAAAAAAAATCTGGTAGGAACATTTAAAATTGTTAAATCGAAATGAAACACTTGTTAGTTTTGATCTTGCTGCAAATCATATTTCAATGCTACGCACAAGGTAAGCTTTAGCGCAATGGGGAAGAACCCGATAGTTTAGTCAGAGAGCTGTATAAAGTTAACAAAGCAAAAGCAACAAAAATTTAACTGGTTATCAGCGTTGAACTCGACCCAGCGAATTCTATGAATAAACAATGAATACTACAGATCATTAATAATTGATTTTACTTTTCTTTATTGAGACAGAAATCGTTAGCACTTGTACGACACCAGGGGATCAGAGTGGAATCTGCATTCCCCTCAGGGAATGTAATTATCTCTATGAGCTAATCCAAAGAACAACACTCAACGCTTCCGATCGCAGTTTTCTACAGAAAAGTCATTGCGGCAATCGCGATGGACAGGTTCAGGTAAGTACACATAGTAAACAAAAAACAAAGTCTTATTTAAGACCTTTTTACAGATTTGCTGCGTGAAAAATCACAGGGTAAATACGAGCCAGCCCCTAACGCAACCCAAGCCACAGGCAATTCAACCACAGCCAAACACTTTGCCCACAAAACTGTCAAATCTGCTGCCCCAAGCTCCACACTGCGGTGAAAACTTTTCAGATCGAATTCTTGGCGGTGTTAATAC
This sequence comes from Scaptomyza cyrtandrae, assembly GCA_035044605.1. Lineage (NCBI taxonomy): Eukaryota > Metazoa > Arthropoda > Insecta > Diptera > Drosophilidae > Scaptomyza > Scaptomyza cyrtandrae. Next base: position 5,875,167 of record JAWNNS010000640.1, on the reverse strand, counting down.
CGAGAAAACGGAGTTTCCCTGGCTGGCGCTTATCGAGTATACGAACAGTAAGTTTTGTTTCGTTCCCAACTTTAACATGGAGAACTTTAAGATTTTTTACTTATTAGCTGACAATAGGACAAGTCATCGCTGTGGTGGCTCCTTGATCAACGAACAATATGTTTTGACTGCCGCGCATTGTGTGATTGGTATTCCAAATGCTTATCGGATTACAGGAGTGCGTCTGGGTGACTGGGACACTAGTTCGAATCCGGATTGCACCACAGAGCGTAATGGCAAAGTTGACTGCAATGATCCGTATGTGGATGTGTCCGTCTCTGATGTTATACCACATCCTCAATATCCCGGAATGGGAAACAATCAATTGCACGATATTGCCCTGCTGCGGCTAAAATCTCCAGTCACCTTCACTGACTCGATCTCTCCAGTTTGTCTGCCCATATGGGCGAATCAAAAGAATAATATATTTCTAGGCCGCAAAATGATTGTCGCCGGCTGGGGTCGCACTTTAACAAACTCAACAGCCAATATCAAACAGAAGGCGGAACTTGATCCTGTGCCTACGGCTGAGTGTAACAGTCGCTTCATCACCGAACACCGCACAATTACCTCAACCCAGATCTGTGCCGGCGGAGTGAATGAAGTTGATTCGTGTCGCGGTGACTCTGGAGGGCCATTGGGTAACGTCTCGTTAAACATTACAACTTATTAAGCAGTTGTTAATCAATATATTTCTGTACTTTTCAAAACAAGTTATGCTGGACATATATAATGGTAATAGCAATTATTATCTTACCGGCGTCGTTTCTTACGGTGCAACACCATGTGGCCTTGCTGGCTGGCCGGGAGTATACACGCTTGTCTCCGCATACATTGAATGGATTGAAGCAACGATAAGGGCATAAATTGTTCACTTATTTTTACTCATTCATACCAATTGATTATTAAAGCAAACATTAAGACGAAAAACTCTTGTTGTTTAATTCGAGCGCGAATTTTTTCTATCGGTAGTGCAAAAGTGGAATATTTCATCGAATATAGGAAATTAAGCGGCCTTTTGCGTTAACAGGAGTCCCACATTGCGTGCCTGTCACTAATATACTCGATGACAATATCGACTGACTATCGATAAAGATAGATTATTATTAAAGTGAATTAACCGGGAGACATTGACCAAAATGTTGAAAAACATTTGTGTAACGCAGATTAATTTGCTAAAAAGCGTAACCAGCCTACAACAACAAGTTCGGGTAAGTAAAGCTAGCAATATGAGTAAAAGACATAGAAGCTAAAAGTTATTTTGGCAACAGACCACGTTCGTCTTGAAGCGCAAGTATGAACCACTGTTACACAAGACCAATGAGAAACCCAGGAAACTGCGTGCAAAACATTTCATCTATGAGCTAGTAGAGGACACGCTTGTAAAAAAGCGGCCAAACATGGAAGTGGTACTAAAGACGTTTGTCGAGGGTGTTGGCGACAAGGGTGATGTGGTCTCAATGAAACCCAATTTTGTATATAACAAGCTACTGCTACCCGGATTGGCGACCTACAAAACACCAGAGTCCATTGCCAAGTACTCAAAGACAGAGGAGGAAAAGTCAGCCGTGCAGCACAGCTCTGCCTATGCACAACGAACTGTAAATATGCTGGAATCGATTGTGTTAGCTGTCGTTATGAACAAGGATGAACCTTGGGTGCTCGAACCGTGGCACATAAAAGCATCGCTGCGTAAAGCAGGCTTTCATTGCAAGGAGGAATGCATTACACTACCTAAGGAAAGCATCGAGGGACCAGACCTAAGAAAGGAGAATAAGGAATTCCGTTGTACGGTAACGATAAACAAGCTCGAAAAGGCAACGCTCAAATGTCGCATCCATCACTGGAGCACCGATCCCAGCGAGCGTTTGCCCTACGTTCTGGAACATTGGAAACTGCCATCGGAACCTTTGCTGAATGTGGGCTCGCCGGAAACGACTGTCACCGAATCAAATCAGAAGAATGTGTAAAATAAATGTTATAGTTAATAAACAAAATAATTCTGTTGTCTCTTATAGATTTATTATTTTATTATGTTTTTTGCAAAACAAAGTTCAATAATAAGTGTTTTTAAACAAACAAAAATGCTGTGATATTGATTGAACACTTAAACATAGGCATCAATAAATGATGGGTATTTATGGATTTATTCTTTTTTTTTATTTTTTTGTTGTGTTGTATGCTAAATATGTATCAACTATGAATAGAAGGAAAAGTAATTACTGCACCGCTTTCAACTCAACGTCAAACACGAGTGTAGAATTGGGTGGAATTGTGGGTGGATGTCCACGTGCGCCATAGGCCATATGGGCGGGGCAAGTGATGCGACGCTTGCCACCAACCTTCATGCCAACAACACCAACATCCCAGCCCTTGATGACCTCGCCGGCGCCCAAAGCGAATTTGAATCCATTGCCCTTCTGCATGCTGTCAAAGGTCTTGTTGTTCGACTTGAGACGGCCAATGTAGTAGACAGAAGCACGTTTGCCCTGTTTGGCCTCTGCGCCACTGCCAGCGACCAAGTCTTGGACTTTAACGCCACCAGTTATTGAGCGCTCAGCATTGACGGAAGGTTGTGACTTCACATCTTTGCCCTTGGGCTGTTCCTTCTTTACCTCAGCAACGGCGGCGACCTTCTTGTCCTTCTTTGACTTTTGTTGTTGCTGCTGCTGCTGTTGTTGCTTGTTGGCTTCTTTTTTAGCAACACCGTTCTGTTCCTTGGCTGCCTTCTTATCATTCTCATTTAGTTTAGCTTTTTTTGGCTGAGGAGTCTCAAGTTCATCCTCAGAGTCATCTTCCTCTTCTTCATCATCGTCCTCATCATTTTCATCGTCATCTTCCTCCTCCTCTTCACCAGATTCTGCCTCTCCAAGGAATGAGGAATATTCAGCGGCCAGCTTGCTATCGTCATCGTCTTCATCCTCATCATCATCGCCATCTGACGAGTCTGGCTCATTTGCAGCAGCTTTGCCGCCTTTTTGTAGAGTCTTGGCAATTGCCTCATACTCTTCGTCCTCGTAGTCATCATCGTCAGACTCACCACCATCATGCAAGTAGCCAATCAGCGAAATTGTTGCATCGCCTGCAATTGTTTTGTCATTTGTTTGTGTGTGTGAGTAAAATACGTTAATAGTATTAGTCCATTAACTTCACTTACCGCTTGTTTGGAACATAATCTTATCTCCGACAGAAAAGTTTAAATCTAGCTGCACTTGGCGATCTCTATCGTCGAGATGGCCCAAAACATACTTGGTTTGATCGGCCGTAAGATACAGTTTGGCATATTTGCCCTCGTCGATGGTAGCGCCCGATATGTGGAAAGACTTCAAAATGGTTTGGGTGTATTTCCGGTTAGGTTTCATATTTAAGCCTGCAAACATAAACGCGAGAAACACATTTTAGACAGGCAAATAAAAACTGTGCAATGCGTTTGGCGCAAGCACGTGGCGGTTAACCAGTCGCGGCAAAATGCACGCCTGCTATGGGCAATGCATGAATATTTGACACGTATTCTCATGGTTTGTTATAAGCAATGAAAACTTACCCCATAACATCGACATTTTGAAGTATTTTATTTGTTTCGCACAAGACGTGAAGAAAAACGTGGACGACAAAACTAGTATTCACTACTCGACTGACGCCGGCTACTCGCAGTGCTGGAAAGATGTAATGGCATTCCGGCGCGAACGGTCAGCTAGGGCTGCTGAAGTATATCGATATTTTTTAAAAATATTTTTGCATGACGGTATTTGCCGATAAGAATCTCTTGATATTATTATTAAATGATTGTATGCGTGCAACCCTGCATGCATGCGTCGGTTTCTGACTGGCAATATAGAAAACTGTGTTTGTGTATTTGTGACGAGAAAAACTTGTGTCTGAGAAACGGAGCTGCCACAGCCCCGCCTTTGAGTGCAATTTTATCTGCACTTTTGTCGTCGTAGTTTATAGTGATGACAAATAAAGCAACATGACCGAGAAGATAACGCTAGCCGATGCCCTCTCCAATGTGGAAGTGCTCGATGAGATTCCGCTGCCCGATGAGCAGCCATGCATTGAGGCCCAGCCCTGCTCAATTATCTACAAGGCGAATTTTGATACAAACTTTGAGGATCGCAATGGATTCGTTACGGGCATTGCCAAATACATCGAGGAGGCGACTACCCATGCAAATTTGGTAAATATCTACAGTTTTAAAAAACAATCTTGCATGAAAATATTAATAAATAACTTAGTTTATTATTTATAAACATTTAAATGATATAAAAACATTTTCACCTAGCATCCTCCTAAAATGGAAAACCATTCACAAATTGCAGCTAACTATTTTTACAATATCATATTCCAATTGGAAAGTTTTATAAGTAATGCTATAACAAATTTTTTCTTCTGCAGAACGTTTTGCTGGATGAGGGTCAAAAGCATGCGGTTATGCTTTATACCTGGCGCTGCTGTTCGCGCGCCATACCGCAGCCAAAATCCAATGAGCAGCCAAATCGTGTCGAGATATATGAGAAAACCGTGGAGGTTTTAGCGCCGGAAGTTAATAAGTTACTCAACTTTATGTACTTTCAACGAAAGGCAATTGAGGCATTCTCGGGCGAAGTGAAACGACTATGTCATGCAGAGAAACGCAAGGATTTTGTATCGGAGGCGTATCTACTGACACTGGGCAAATTTATTAACATGTTTGCTGTTCTCGACGAGTTGAAGAACATGAAGTCGAGCGTTAAGAATGATTATTCGACATATCGACGAGCAGCGCAGTTTTTGAAGGTGATGTCTGATTCACATACGCTTCAGGAGTCGCAGAATCTATCCATGTTTTTGGCCACGCAGAACAAAATTCGTGACACCGTCAAAGATACGCTGGAGAAGATTGTTGGCTATGAGGATCTGCTCTCGGATGTGGTCAACATCTGTGTCCATATGTTTGAGACGAAGATGTATTTGACACCCGAGGAGAAGCATATGCTTGTCAAAGTCATGGGTTTTGGCCTGTTTCTCATGGACAGCGATGGTTGCAACATTAATAAATTGGACCAAAAGAAAAAGATACGCCTGGACCGCATTGATCGCATTTTTAAGAACCTGGAGGTGGTTCCACTATTTGGCGACATGCAAATCGCCCCATTCAATTATATTAAACGCAGCAAGCACTTTGATTCCAGCAAATGGCCATTGTCCAGCTCGAATGCCATCAGTCCACAAGCAGATTTGATGGTGCATCTGCCACAAATACGCGAGGATCATGTCAAGTACATATCCGAGTTGGCGCGCTATACCAATGAGGTGACCACCACCGTCAAGGAGAACCCATCCGATGCAGAGAATCGCATAACCGCAGATCTAGCATTGCGTGGATTACAGCTACTATCGGAGTGGACCAGTGTAGTCACTGAGCTCTATTCGTGGAAGCTTCTGCATCCCACGGACCATCATCAAAATAAAGATTGTCCTGTTGAAGCGGAGGAATATGAGCGTGCCACACGCTATAATTACACTTCCGAGGAGAAGTTTGCCTTGATCGAGGTAATTGCTATGATCAAGGGCCTTCAGGTGCTCATGGCGCGCATCGAAACAGTGCTGTGCGAAGCCATCCGACGCAATATATACTCGGAGCTGCAGGATTTTGTGCAGCTTACGCTTCGCGAACCACTCCGCAAGGCATTCAAAAACAAGAAGGATCTTATTCGGAGCATTATTATGTCTGTGCGTGAAACATCCGCCGATTGGCAGAAGGGTTATGAACCCACAGATGATCCTGTCTCGAAGGGCAAAAAGGATCCCGATGGCGGCTTTCGTATTCATGTACCACGCCTGAATGTTGGTCCCTCCTCCACCCAGTTGTACATGGTGCGTACCATGCTGGAGTCTTTAATTGCCGACAAGAGCGGCGGTAAACGCACTCTTCGCAAGGACATCGATGGCAACTGTCTGATGCAGATCGACACGTTCCATAAGACTTCGTTCTATTGGAGCTACTTGCTCAACTTGAGCGACACCCTGCAGAAATGCTGCGATCTCTCCCAGCTTTGGTATCGCGAATTTTATCTGGAAATGACCATGGGCCGTAAGGTTAACAAATGCTTGGTGCGGCACACACACAATGAGGAGTGCAAGGATTTGATTACCATGGAGAAACGCATACAATTCCCCATTGAAATGTCAATGCCCTGGATACTCACAGATCATATTCTGCAAACCAAGGAGCCATCCATGATGGAGTGTGTTTTTTATTTGTTAATTTATGTTTTAACCAGATTCTAAGAGATCTTCTTTTCTTGCAGGTTTGTCTTGTATCCCTTAGACTTGTACAACGATTCAGCACATTATGCTCTCACTGTCTTCCGTAAGCAATTCCTCTACGATGAAGTTGAGGCCGAAGTTAATCTATGCTTCGATCAGTTTGTCTACAAACTTAGTGAGCAGATCTTTGCTCACTACAAGCAGCTAGCAGGCAGGTGAGTTTACATATAGTGTGTATTTAAATAAAGTATACTAACTAATGCTCTTATTTTGTTGTGCACAGCATTTTCTTGGATAAACGTTTTCGGCTTGAGTGTGAGGTTCTGGGCTTCAATTTTCAATCATATCCACGCAATAATCGCTATGAGACGTTGTTAAAGCAACGTCATGTTCAGTTATTGGGTTAGTAAAAACTTTTAACTTTCCCTTCTTCGACTTTAATAATTGTGTATAATGCATTTCAGGCCGTTCCATTGATTTGAATAAACTAATTACACAACGCATCAATGCAAATATGCATAAGAGCATCGAATTGGCCATCAGTCGCTTTGAGGGCAACGACATCACTGGTATTGTGGTAAGCTATACTAAAAAAAAAAACCACAAACCCCAACCGCAAGTTACATTTATCAATTTCTTGTTACAGGAACTTGAGGGTCTTTTAGAGGCTAATCGCATTTGTCACAAAATGCTCACCAAGTATTTGGCTTTGGATAACTTTGATGGCATGGTTAAGGAGGCTAATCATAATGTCCTTGCACCCTATGGCCGCATTACATTGCACGTCTTTGTGGAATTGAATTATGATTTTCTTGTTAATTACTGCTATAATGCTGCCACAAATCGGTAAGTTTATAATTTGTTTACTATCATGATCAATTAAACAGTAAGTATGTCCTGCAGCTTTATACGCACCAAGGTCAATTTATCGTCGACACAGCCCATACAGCGAGAGAAGCCGCCACAGATGTCCCACTATTATCTGTGGGGTTCAAAGCAGCTAAATGCGGCCTACACCACCCAGTACGGCCAATATACTGGATTTGTGGGCGCACCACATTTCCATGCCATGTGTCGTCTGCTGGGTTATCAGGGCATTGCTGTTGTCATGGACATAATACTCAAGGACATTGTTAAGCCACTGATACAGGGCTCACTGTTGCAGTTTACCAAAACTCTTATGATTGCCATGCCCAAATCTTGCAAACTTCCACGCTGCGAGTACGGTTCACCCGGCGTGCTCAGCTACTATCAGGCGCATCTAACGGACATTGTGCAATATCCGGACACCAAAACGGAACTATTTCAATCGTTTAGAGAGTTTGGCAACTGCATCATATTTTGCTTGTTGATCGAGCAGGCCCTGTCGCAGGAGGAGGTCTGTGATCTGTTGCATGCAGCGCTCTTCCAAAACATCTTTCCACGACCATTCTGCAAAGGTGCGTTTTGAGTGGTTTTTAGTTAAAACATTTTTTTTCAATACTTCTGCCATTGCAGAAAATGAAAAACCGGAAGCCAAACAGAAACGTCTAGAGGCACAGTTTGCTAACCTACAAATTGTATCCAACGTGGAGAAAATTGGCACTGCTAAGGTAAGCATCTGATTATATACGTTATAATCTATGATGTATAACGAGATAATTTTTGTATCCACAGCAAGCAATGATTGCGCGTGAGGGAGATCTGTTGACACGCGAGCGCCTCTGTTGTGGCCTGAGCATCTTTGAGGTCATCTTAAATCGCGTCAAGAGCTATTTAGATGATCCAGTGTGGTGTGGTCCACCACCAGCTAATGGCATAATTCATGTGGACGAATGCTCCGAGTTTCATCGCTTATGGTCCGCCTTGCAATTTGTCTATTGTATTCCCGTGCGTGGCACAGAGTATACCATCGAGGAGCTGTTTGGTGAGGGTCTTAATTGGGCCGGGTGCGTAATGATTGTGCTGCTTGGACAGCAGCGTCGCTTTGAAGCTCTCGACTTTTGCTACCATATATTGCGAGTGCAGCGCGTTGATGGCAAGGATGAAGATGTCAAGGGCATTGTGAGTAGCTTTGGAATTTTAATTAAGAATCTTTTTTTTTAAAACTTCTTGTTCTTGTTCAGCAATTGAAGCGCATGGTGGATCGCATAAGACGCTTTCAAGTATTAAATTCACAAATTTTCTCAATACTTAACAAGTATCTGAAGGGCGGCGATGGTGAGGGCTCAAATGTAGAGCATGTTCGTTGTTTTCCGCCGCCACAACATCCATCGGTTATATCCTCGTCGTCACACTACCAGGATCCACAAAAGCTGCGGCAAAGCATGAACAACTAAAAGTTTCGTGTTGCATTTAAGCTAATCGTAAATATTTATCCAGAATTACAATCTATTCATTCACACAAAATATGCGGGCATTTAACGATAGGATTTCGAAAACAGCGTTTGCAACCTGCCTGAGAAATACATTCGATTTTATCAAATTTGTTAAACTATTTTTTCTTTGTGGTATTTATATATCCTTTATACACTTTGTAGTTTATTCAATTATGCAATTACTTATATATTGCTTTATATATAGATTTAAAGGTTTAACACATAATTCTACGCTACAATTAATTGCATTCTATCTCTCTATAAAAACTATTTCATGTATTGTACGTGCAGCTGATTTAATTATCATAAAAGAAAAAAAAAACTTTAATTTTGCCTTATAATGCGAGAATGAAATTAGCCAAAGAATTGACACGATGGGCAAGACAAAAAAACGAAAAAATTATTATTAACTAAAGGAAAACAGCTAATTAACCAACGCGCATATTTAAAGAAAAAAACATAAACTATATGCATGTGAAATTGAATTGACAATACATACGCCATTATATATACGTATGTAAACACACACAGAAAACAAATTTAATACAATGAACTTTACCGAATAAAATTTTCATACGTATTTCTAACAAACCCTTAAAATACACATAGAATCGTCTTCTTTCTGGCATCATGAATAGTTATTTATATTTATTGCTAGTTGAGATGTATGTATAAATGTTTGGAATTTTATTCAATGTAAATAGTTTTGGAATGCCTGAGTAATAGATGAAAAGTTAGTTGCTATCAAAAATCCTTTGATATACCATTTTTGGCTGGACAACTGACAGGGTGGGTATGAAGAACCGTAAAGTTATCCGCATAGTTGCGTGGCAATTGAAATTTGGCACTGTCGGCACCCAAATAGCATGCACCATAGGCACTGCTCTTAGTTATCCGCACCAGATTGAGATTGTAATCGAAGCTCGTTTTCGAGATCTCCTTGGTGAAAGCCTCTTGCAGCAGATTCCAACTGCTCCACACCGAACCCACACAGACGACGTTTAAGTCACCAGATTTGACCAAATCCTTGTGTACCTTAGGTAGCAATGCTTTAATCATACGCGCCAGATGAACAGCAGCCTCTTGGAAGAGTGACAAAGCCAGCTTGTCACCGTTTTCGGCAAGCAATGCCAGTTTCTTGCAGAGATTGGCAAAAAAAGGTTTGTCGAACTTAACATAGCAGTGTGATAGCATGTCGTAGCGTGTCTCTATGCTAAAGTGTTCCCGAATAAGAGACCAGGTCTCATCGATAGGCAGCGAGGACTTCTCGAAGTTATCCATGTCATCAAAGACCACCTTGATGGCGCGATAGGAAATATACCAAGCTGTGGGATTATAAATAACAATTGATTACTCATGGGAATGCCAGACAGATTAGTTAGTACATCAATTGCTATCAGCAAATCCTAATCGTAAATCCCAGGGTCATTTCATTGAATTCATAAATTTCAATAATAAGCTGATAAAGGCTTGATCGCAATTCAATATTAAATGGGAACATACATACCGCTGCCCTCGTCACCGAGAAAGTTGCCCCAACCACCGCAATTGGCTGTGGTGCCATCTGGATTACGCAACAGGCAATTGGAACCTGTGCCCGATATTAACACAATGCCGCCAATGGATGAGGCGGTGTACATGCTGCCCATTGTATCGCTGGAGACAGCATAGCTTTTAGCTAGATTTGGGAATGTGGCACGCAACTCCTGCTCCAAATCTCGATTTGTCGCCTCCTTTTAAGGAGTAGAGAGAAGATTTATTTGATACCAGCCAAGACAGTTGAATCTTCTTACCTGCTCACAGCCGCTTAGACTAAGACCTAAGCTCTCCAATGGAGTATCCTTTGTTATATTTGCCTCCTCCTTGCACCGTTCAACCATATCAGCGATGCGACGCGCACATTCCGGAATACCAATGCCCCAGTGATTTGTGCCCAATCCACTGGTTGTGCCCACAGATTCGCCGCTCTCATCACAAATAACCAATCTGGAGTGCGTTGCCCCGCTATTCAATATGGAAAATGAAAAGTTCTCAGTAAATATGTTGAATGTATGGAATTTCTACGGGCATTTAGTTTAATATGCAACAGGCTTGCAGTAATTGTTGAACTGAGGGCAACGTACAACACATATTGTATCAATAGTAATTCAATTAAGTCAACACAATTGTGTCTAATTGAAATCAAAGAATTTCTATATTTGGTGACGTTTATTAAATTAACTTTAAGAACACACACTTCTTATAAGTTTTTGTTTATTCTCATACACACATACCTATATTTTTATATGTTTGTATGTAGCTTAATTTATTTGACCCACACTCTTTTACAAGAGTATCTGATATTAGTTTGAATTATATTTTATTCGGTTTTTTTATGAAAGATGCATTTGGATCTGACTGTGCATAAATGAATAGCAATTTGTCTGTAAAATATTTTAATTGTTAATTTGTGTTTTTGCTTCGTAAGATAGTGCAAAAACAAACAGCCTTGCCAACATAGTTGCAGTTAAAAGAGCGAGAGAGTGATCCTTGACTTTGCCTGAGATTGTGTTTGCAGAATGAGGTTATACTGGCAGAATGAGGTAATGAGGTTATCTAAAATATTTTCTTCTGTTCATCTTCTCAAGCTAAGTCTTATATTTTCAATATTCCTTCAGTCCCGCACCCCATTTGCTCATGTACAAATGTTTAAACTTTTAATTGACGTTATTGTACTTGCTAGTTGACAGCTTGTTGAACTGTAATTCAACGCTGCACAATTGAGATAAATGCCTACGCATTGTGCAATGCGGAACAACAAAATATTGGCCATTGTTATCTTAAGTGTTGATTATTAGCTAAACGTTTTTCGAATATTGCTGATAAATAATATAATATATAATATAAAAAACAATTAAATAAACTTGTTTTTTGTTTTTTGGATGATAAGCGGCTTGGCGCTTAGCAAAATTCAAATATAAATGATGTGACGTCACCACAGTCAGCCTACAGCTGGCAACACTTTGTCTGTGTGAAATTTGGTGTTGCCATATCGCTGCACACAACGGGGTAATATTGCACAATAAACTTGTTTTAATTGTTAATTGTCGCTGGAAAGTGCGTGCGTGTGAAGTAGCAGGCGGAACTATCAAATACGCCTCAAGCTAATTAAAACAATAAAAGTTCAAATCAATTGAAATGAAGCTCTTGACAAATGTGCGCAAGTTGCTGCTGTTTCAACACTTTCCAAAGCAGCGGCTAATAACAACAGCAACAACAACACATCCACATGACGAAGCGACGCTAGCTGAACCGGCTTTGTCCAGTACGCAGCTAGATGAGCTGGAGCGTAACTGTGAAATGCGCCATCACAAAAACAATGTGCCGCTAATAAGGAAACTCGTTAATGCGTTGCAAAACAAAGACGAGTTGCAGGAGCAGACACGCCGGCAACTGGAGGAGCAGCTACAGCAGCTGCCCAACGCCACACATCAACGTCTACTTGGCTATGAAAATCAGCCGGTGGAGCTGGCCAACTATAAACATAGAGTGCTGCCCGGGAAGGGTGTTGCTAAGGAGTTTTCGGATCTGGCGCGTTCCTTAAATCTTTATCGCATGGATCACTTGGGCAACTACACGGGTCACAAGAGCTATTATCTTACGGGTCAACTGGCTTTACTGGAGCAGGCCATCATACAGTATGCGCTGCACTCAGTTACCAAGCAGGGTTTTAAGCTAATCTCTGTGCCGGATATACTGCCTCGAGAGATCATCGAAAGCTGCGGCATGCGCACCGATGGAGAACGTACTCAGGTTTACAAGCTGGACACGGGTGAGTGTCTATCAGGCACTTCGGAAATGGCACTAGCTGGCTTCTTTGCCAACCGGCTGCTGAAGGAGCAGGATCTTCCACTGAAGGTGGCCGCCGTAAGTCGTTGCTATCGTGCCGAGACCTCCGGACTGCATGAGGAGAAGGGCATTTATCGTGTGCATCAGTTCACCAAAGTAGAAATGTTTGCAATTGCCACACCAGAGCAATCCGAGTCGATCCTTGAGCAATTCAAGAACACAGAGATTGATCTCTTCAAGCGATTAGGCATCAACTTCCGATTGCTCGACATGCCGCCCTGTGAGCTAGGAGCGCCTGCATATCAAAAATATGATATTGAAGCCTGGATGCCTGGACGCCAAATGTGGGGTGAAATCTCTAGCTGTAGCAACTGCACGGATTACCAGTCTAAACGACTTCAGATCAAATATAAACGCGCCAGCGATGGGAATCTAGCTTATGCTCACACACTTAATGGCACTGCAACTGCGATTCCCCGAATACTTATCGCTTTAATTGAATCATATCAGAGTCCAGGAAATGGGGATTCCATACAGATACCAGAGGTTCTGATGCCCTTCATGAATGGACAGCGCACCATTGTGAAAAACAAAAAGATTCCCGAGACAAAGCTGGTAAAGTTTATCAAATCTACTTAATATGTATGTTATCAGTTAGGATTAGAGCGAAAAAAATAAAAAATATATGTATATTATAATGAATGAAAAAGTAATTTCAGTGATGCCAAAGATTAAGTACTCCTTGTTGAGTATTAAATTATGATAGTTTTTATCTATGAACTACAGTTTTGGGGCTTGATTTTGTTGATCCCATTGATAGTTAATTGTCGTTAGCACAGAAAAACAAAAAAAAATCTGTCACATTGCTTTAACAATTGCGCACTTGATTTATAATAATAACAATAATATATAGTATGTAATAGATTTTAGATTTATGTATCAAGAGCACATTATCGACCTTACTTACCCTTCAATGCCACCAAAGTATCTCATTTTAATTGCTCAACTTTTTGATGCAGCTTTATTCCGTGTGAGTGTGCGCTTCAAGATGAATGGGAGTTCGCAAAAACCAAAAATCCTGTAACATTTTTAAAGATTAAACCACTTAAAAAACACACAGAACAATAATATTTTCAATAGCTTGTTAGCCAGAAACACTTGTTGAATAATCATACTTTCCCCACCCCACCCCTAACTACTTGCTAGAACTTTTAAGTAATCTTATCGAGTTTTATAAACCTCACCCAATAATTTGCTGATCTTAACAAAAACCGAAAGCGAATTGTTGCATGAGCTCAAAGAATGGTCAATTCGAACTGTAAACAAACGGCAGGTAGGCCACAAAAATACATACATTCACATTCACATATATTGCACCACAAGCACAAAGCAGGTGAACGGGTGAGAGCAGCAGCAACAACAAAAAAAACTATAATAATAATCGCAAAAAATAAATCAAAGCTATTTATGCAAGCTTAAAACAAGTTTGCAACATTCCAATCACTTTTTAAACGTTGTCGTCTGTTTCTCTCATAATTAATTGAGTGTTTGAAGCTTTTGTTTTAACCCTTACACAAAAATTTGCACATTATTATCACTGCCTTTCTCCCTTATCCACACACGTCACCACAATTGTAGCCGTTAAGTTTTTACTATTTTAACATACACACACACATACATACACCGCCCACACACTTACACAAAAGTTGAAAATGCGTTTACCCCACTCGGAACACTCGAAATATTCGCATGTGCAATTGTTTATCATTTGATTTTTACCCGCCAACGAAGCCACTGATATTGCCTGCGTCCAACCGCTTTGAAGCCCACTCACAAAATATTTGTTTCGGGAAGCCTGCATTGTTATTTAAAGATTTGGCGTCTGCCACAGTGGCCAGATTTTGCAACAGCTGACAGTGTTGAAAAATGTATCACTAAAGAGATTCTTGATTGTCGATTAATAAGTTTATTACAATCGGACAGCATTCAAAACAAGGTGCATTTAAAATTTCGATTGCTTTATTTCATTCATTGTCAAATAAACAATTTTTCACTTTTTGTTCTTCTCCTTATCTTTATCCTTGATTGTGTACTTGTCATAGGACTTTGTGGGATCATATGGCTCCCATCGGCTAGCCGGGAATATATGTTTGTTGCGTTCATACCAGGAACGGAGTAGAACTTTGCCCGCATGAGATTCCTCCTTCTCAACGGAGGCATCGCTTATCATCCTCACATCGTCATGTACATCGAACTGAAAGAGTGGTCCGGATTTGCCACGTGCCTTGGTCACAATGAAGTCATAGAAGGAGTAGTGATGCGGCAGTATTAAATCCTCTTTTACATACATAAGCTGATCGGCCATTACGGTTTTGAGTTCGATGAATTCCTTGCGCAACAGTTCCAGGCACTTTTGGAGAAACTGGTAGATCGAGTTGCCTTTCTTCATTAGCACATTTCGCCTGTGCCCAGAGCCATCCCAGTAACTGAATGTGATTGAAATATCCTCGTCTTTGAGCTCGGCCTGCTGCATAACCCATTCCTGACGCAGTTGCTCGCGCAGACGATTCTCTTGCTCCTCGCGCTCACGATCTGGTAGAAAGGATGTATCTACATCGGGATTTTTGCATATTTTCTTCTTCTTAAGGGGCACCTCTTCAGTTCGCAGTTCAGTCCATTTGACTGGCTGCGGCTTCTGAAACTTAAGATCCTCCTCTTCCTTATCGCCATCATTGTCATCCTCCTCCTCCTCATCTTCATCTACACAGAAGGATAATGCCTGGATCTGTCGCTTCTGTTTGTTTTTTTCCGCCTGTATGGCTTCCAGAGCACGCTGTTTTTCTCGATCCTTTTCATCTTTCTTTTGTGCCAGTTTTTTTTCCCGCTCTCGCACTATATCCTCCTGCTTGGCCTTCATCTCGTCCAGCGTGACCAAGCCAATGGTCGAAGATTTAAGTTGCTGTTCCACGGCATCGTAGTGCGTAGCAAACTTATTCTCGATTTTATCCAACTTCAGCTCCTCCTCAATTTTCTTTTTTCGAAACTCGATCTCCTGCTGTTGAATCTCGCGCTTTTTCATCAATTGAGCTGCGCGCCCAGCCTCGCTAGCGGCACCCTTGTAGTGGGCCATGTTTGTACAGTTTTATTCAAACAAAATTGTTTTTCTTAAATATTTTCAATCAAATTTGACCTGTATAAAATGCTAACAACTTTTTATTTTCTTAGTTGCTCTGCTTCTTTTACCTTAACATATGTTTCAGTGAACTAAAACTCATTTGAACATGTTCTTGTGAGCTTACTCTGGTGAACTTATTTTTTTGTTTTTGCTATCAAAGCAATCAGTGTTTGTAAGGCAGCAAATTTGGCGCATTTCATGTAATTTGAAATGTATGTGAGCTTTAACGTCCTTTTAAAGTCCTTTGGTGAGCTTTCGTGGGATGTCCAACATAAATATATTTGCTAGATGCCGTTAAATGGTTCAGTTAAAGCGGAACTTTCGAACCATTTGGTCGCGCGCGGCAAACATAGCAAGCAACTGTGAGAAAGTGCTAAGAATATTTTTGAAATCGAATTACATTTGAATGAAATCGTTGCAAGTGAATTGTGAAGTTAAATAGGCCACGAATTAAGAAATTGTATTCAATATTCAATTATGTAAATGTAAATGCTGTCTGTCTGAATGAAATATGCAAGTGTGTGTGTGTGCGAGGACATACTATACGTATGTTTGTAGTGTTTTGTCTGTTTGTTGTAATGCAGAAGTGTTTAACGATTGGCAAAAAACAATACGAACAAAGAGAAACACTAATGTGTGGCAGCGGTTTCCCACAAACGGAAACGGAAGTTGCCCAAATTGAAATGGCATTTAAGATGAGCGCAAAAACCATTAAAGAAAACCAAAATCAAAAAAAAAAAATAAAATACGTGACTTTGATTTCGAATACTTGTAAACACATTTGTTTGCTTTTTAAAGACACACTCAAAACAGATTTTTAGCTATGTTTTTATAGAATGGATCGTTGTTGTTGGTTTTTTTTTTGCAGCCCACACTTCCACCTCTTAATGTTCTCAGTTCTCGACTACTGTTCTTGACGCTTACATTATTCATGAGCCTGAGTCATAAATTCTCTCGCTCGCTCGACGTTTGGCTAATGGATGGCCACAGGGGGGGGGGGGGGATATGAGCTAGCTTGGCATTGGAGTAGTTGCTGCCAAGTCAAGTGCCAATATAATCATTAACTGTTGCAACACATTAAATTCATGGCCCAGACTCATCTCAGCCATAAAAATGGGAACACCAACCAACAAAACTTTTAACCTTCCAGTCACGCTTCCTTCCATCAAGCCACGATCGAAGTCCCACGAGCGTATGTTGCTGCTAATTACCAGGGGGAGAGGGAGGGGAGGGGGGGGGAAGGGCGGCGGCAACGTGTGTGTGAAAAAAGAGGAAACTATTAAAGTAACATTATCTCGTGTGAAGCAATTAATGGCGACAATGGCTTTATCGAGCATTAATTAATTTATAGCTCATTATTTACACAGACAAATATAAACATATATGTGCATACTAACAAGTATGTATGTGTGTGTGTGTGTTTGTGTCAAATCAATTCTCACGGGATAAAGCGCTTGAACCGTTAACTGAAACCTTTTGGTAATTGCTTTCAATTTAGGGAAGGAGGCAAGACCTTAAGCATTCCATAAAAAAAACCCAATTAAAAAAAGTTCCGAGCTCTTAGTTTTATATGCTGTCAAACGCACTTCACTTTAGCTTTTCGGAGGGGGCTTACAAAGTTTTAGCTTAGTTAGCTTCTTTGGGGCAGGAGTTGATTATACGTAGTTCAAGTTTTATTGTTCATTGATGTGTAAATAGTTGAGAATGACACAGAGTTTTTTTCAGTTTTAAAAGTAGCTCACAAAATGTTGAATGTGAACTTTAAGTTCAAAGGCTCTTAAAAAGAAAAAAAAACGCCTTTCGCTCTTTTTTCCCCCGTTTCGAATGCAAATCGATAAATCAACCGTATTATTTGAGTTGTTGTTAGTAACAAGCCAAAGAAGTAATATACTACTGTAATTAACGAGGGACACCCATAAAGAGAGCTACTTTGAAAACACAAGTTTCCTGTCTCATTTGTTAAATGAAGCTTGAAGCATGTCAAGTCATTAGCTGCAGTCGAATTAAAAAGAAAAACATTGATCTTTAATTAAAACACAAATTTCATAGCTACCAAGAAGTAATTAAAATACATATACACATACTATCTCCCTCTCGCTTTCGCTTTCGCATTCGCTTTCTCTCTTTTTCTCTCTTTCTCTCTCTTTCTCTCTGTCTGTCTGTCTGTCTTGCTCTTTTTCCATTTGATTCAATAAATCATTTTCAGCAGTTTGGTGTCTTATGTGAAACGCAATCAAATTAAATTAAGTTCATAGCTGAATTTATTGTTTCAGCTAGATTCAACAGTCGAACTTAAGTACGAAGAACGTTGTTATACTAAAACAAAAAGTATGTTTCGGAGCGTAAAAAAGAGCGTGTCTGAAAAGATTCCACTGAACAAACTTTTTACTGTTGCAAGAACTCAAAGGTCAGCTTTAATACTCATAGATAATATTATAACATAGTCAAGAGTCCTGTCACTGTGATTTTTCTATTAATTGATGCCTAAGTTTTTTGCACATTTACTTTAGTTTTTTGTACATTTGCTTTAGTAAAAGATAACCCTTTTTTTTGTGGCAGCAATTAAATTAATTAAAATATATAGTATAACTGTTTTGTTTATGAGAACGGTCAAGACTTAAATAAATGACAGATTTGTAAACATTTTATATATGTTTATAAAGGGACATATCTTTAAATGAAAAATTTTTGAAGTATAGTATAATAGTATAATATTAAATAAACTTACTAGCTTCACTGTGTATTTTTAAAAAACAAGAAATAAAAAATAAAAGGTATTTGTAAACGATTCAAATTGATAGATATCGTTAGACTTATATAAACTTTACAATAAAGATTTAAAGCTGTATTAATAAAACTCCAACAATAAGCCCTAAAAACTAAACTTAATTTAGTATACAAAATATTTTCTGATTTTTTTTTATTGTTCAGAGAATTTTGCATCATTTTGCATTACAAAAAACATCAATTTTTCTCTTCCAACACTCACTTTAAGAACTTTTTGTAGCAACAACGAATTACATTGAAACCCTTTGAAATTCACAGAGAATAAACCTTTAAAAACGAGGCCAGACCAGATTTGTGTTTTTTTTATTTCCGTCGAAAAGCTTAAGAGGTACGTCACGAATAATAAATAACAGTGGAGAGCTTGTATTGTGAGTGTTGTTAAATGAATGAATGGATGGACGCTATCAGTAATTTTGGGGAGCATCTCAAGCGCCTAATTAAAAAACAATATAGCCTGCGGCGAAATCCATTGATTAAGTACCTTTTTTTTTATGAGTAATGCGATTAAACTGCCAGCTCATCGCGTTGTTGGTGGTGCGAGCAAGGATTACATTTGGACTTTTCGAGGGTCCTGACAAAGCTGTCAAACAGTTTCCTTAGCTGCGATTCCCACAAAATCCCGCTAAAACCAAAAAAGGCAAAACGCAAAAAGAAAAACAACAACTTGCTTCTGTCGTAAAATGTCTATTATTTTTTTCTTGCTTTATCTTTACCCTTATCTGTCTTGTCCTGATTTGCTGAATTGCCTCCATTCCATTTTTTGTTTTTCGGTGCGGTTTTTCTCTTTCTCTATTTTACCTAAAAAAAAGTTTATACATTTCGTCAGCGATAAAGCAAGAAAATTCAACACAAAAAAAAAATTGACACAATTTAAACTTTTTAATAAACAACATAAAAATAAATATTCAAAAAATGAATGCTTTTTTGTATATACCTTTGAAATTGTAGAGTATATGTGATTTTTGAAAAGGATAAATTGGCTAGTTTGGTTTGTTAAGTGTTCAGTTATTTAGAGTTGGAAGAAGATAAAAAAAACTAATCTTTTATATAGCTCCTCATATATAAATACTTTCTTGCACATCTTCGAAAATCGTTGTGCTTAATAAAACATGTTATTTGCCAACTGATAGAAGTTACCTGTCTACAAGTGTATACAAATTTCAACCTATCAATGAAAGATATTTATTTATTATTTACCTTTTCTTGAAAAATTTTGTTCTTTGCTGTGCTTCGTTCTACCACATTTTCATTTTATTATGGACAGCAAAAGGTTGCTGCGAAATTTGTCAATAGCTGCGGAAAAGGCAAAAAACCAAAAATGAAACCCTTTTTACATTTCGTTGCCTGGTGCTTTTCAATTTCGTACAAATTGCTCAGGTTCTTAAACAATTTGCCGCCGGGAAATACCTACAATACACACACACACACATACACAATCACACGCATAGATGCTATGGCATTTACACCCGGTTGCATTTGTTGCAGCACAAGATTTATGCAGTATTTTCATAAAGCTGACAACATGACGTATGATTAATTTGTTAGCTGCCACTGCGTTGCTTTTGTTCCACTTTTCTCCTTGTTGTGGCTTGTTGCTGCTGCTGCTCCGTCTATGAATTTAATTAAATTGCCAAAACGTGAGAGAAAACTAAAATCGTCGTCACGTTATGTGAGTTAGAGCGGTTTGGTAGTTTTAAGGGTCGAGACATTGAGGCGCTTTTCACGCCCACCTAGCGTTTGTGTGTGTGATATATATTTATAGAAACGCTAACACTGACAACTCACTCTCTCGGTCCCTTAGTTAAGAAAATCAACAACAAAAAGCATTTAAAGTGCAACTAAAAATATTCTGTGGCAAGAATCTATCTTTGGAATTATGTCAGACTTGCTCTAAAATTCCGCAGACGCATAACAAGGCGACGAGTGCTGTAAATGTTTGTGCTTAAGGCTGCCTTTGTTGCCAGGCGATTTGAAGCGAATGCTTATATGTACGTAATATAACGTGTACGACATGCACTCAATAAATTTGTGCATTTCATGACAATACGAAAAACGATGATTAAAACAACAACAGCAACAACAACAACACCAACGATAACATAGCTGACACGCAACGCAAATTCATTTAGTTTGGTGTTGTAGTGTTCTGAAATGCTTGAAGCAATTCCTTTGCATTTTTGTGTCACATGTCACACGGTCAGGCAACTGAGTAAAACGAATTTCAACTATACACGTATACATATGCATATTTATGCCTGTATTTAAGCTAGTCTGCAGTAGTTTTAAAGTCTGCTGCTGACTTTTTTCAAGTACTACAAAGCTTTATATATATATATATATATATACATATTTGATAAACTAGAAATATATATGTATTACTTTATGAACTGACTAATATTGTTTTTCGGACTAAATGTTAATAACTCAATTCACTCGGTTTTATACAACTCGTTATTCAGTTGCTCAATTTGACAACATTTCTACCATATATGATGGGTTTATTTTGCATTCAGCTTGTGCAAATATTTTACTAAACAAAATTCGGTTACTACCTTAATTTGAGTACTAAGAAAGGTCGAAGAATACAAAAGGGTCACATTTGTTTTTTTTTTTTAAATTATGGCTCAGCGTGGGCTCATTTGAATCTGTGAATATATTTAAAACAAATTCAATAACGAGGCCTTTTCTGCTTGCTGACTTAATTGTGGCACAACAATGTCCATTTAATAACTTTGAATTGTAAATGTTCCCAAGCTGACTTATAAATTACGTCCGAACAGACTTTACCACCTACATTTACGGAGACAATACATAAATATATATATATATATATATCTACTGAGAAAAACTTCTCTAACTAACTTTGTTTGTTCAACAAAAGCAACCCAAATAAAACAATTATAGACATAAAGTATACAAAAACATAGAACTACTACATGTAGTAGTTTTTGTTAGTTCAACTTATTAAAATTTATAAAAGCGTAAATAGTTTTTTACTATATATTTTTAAGCTGTATACAAATTGTTCTGTTCTGTCTGGTTGTAAATATAATGAAGGGTATTTTATTTTATTTTGTCAACTGCTTCTATTTTTGTTTGCACATGGGACCATGCACTTAAGGGCATTTAGCGTTACGTAAGCTGACAAAATCTATTTAAATTATGAGTTCTTATGAACCAGTTGGCCATAGCCAATTGGTAGCGACATAAATATAAATGTCTGTTCATGTATGTTATCAATTTGTTTTTATGCCTGCAGGATTAATGTGACAGTTTATTGCACAGATTTACATACATGGATTTTGGTTTACTTTAATTGCATGTTTGCGAATTGAAGTTTCTGTTAATTACAATTTACAACGGAGAGAGAGAGAGAGAGAGAGAGCGGTAGTGAGTCTAGCTTATTAATGATAATACTTTGATTCTGACTGGAACTCAACCAAGTACTTATAGATAACAAGTTGCATAATTTCTTAAGCTTCGAGAACAGATTGCTATTGCGTATTTAGGTCAGTTGAGCTGTTCTGTGAAGCGCGTCCAGTCAATTAGTATAATATCCTTTGGGCTTATCCGAATGATGTTAGAGCATTGTCTGTTTCTGTATCAGTTTCTGTTTCAGTTCAGTGCTTGATGTTACTATTTTCATTTACGCAAGATTGATGCATTCTAGCTAGCCTTAGCAGCTGGTAAAACAGAACTCAGATCTAAATTAAACATACCACTAACACTAACACACACCTTGATTTGCTTCCTCGTTTTGTGTGTTTTGTGTGGCTGCTGTGGGAATTTGTTTTAGCTTGCAGCTTGGCGCGCATCGTAAATCATGAATATAAAAGTTGCTAGCGACACACACACGCACACCTAGTAGCCGACAGCATTTTTATGGCACAATTTTTCTTGTTTCGCATCGCAAACTTTTTCCACCTGCCTGAGATGCGCAATGGCGCCAACTTTTTGATTTTTTTATTTTTGTTCATTCAACTTTTATTTGACTTGAGTAAATCATCAAATTTCTTGTAACAGCGTTCAATGTTAACTAGACGGGTTTCTTTTTCTTTTTTTTATTCAAGCCAGGCATTATTAATACATAACGGAAAACGTTCATTTGGTGTGACTAATGAAGTGTCAAAAATGTTGCCCCAAAAAGTGTGCTACGATTATTTTCTTATGCGCTGCTTCGCGTGCGTGTACGTCTGACCTTGAGCAACTATAAACAGCGAACCATGTTGTGAGTAAGTTACGTGTGTGTGTGAGTGCAAGTGTGGGCGTGTGTGTGTGAAGCAGTTTTAAAATAGCTTAATAAGCGACGGCAAACGCGGCGTGTTGTCGAGGTCCTGCAAATTTGTTAGCTTTCGCAAAAACGCAGCGTACGCGAAACAAACAAAAAAAAAACCGTTTGCCAAGTATGTGTATTTTGTTTGTTGTGTATGTGTGTCTGCTGATGACTATATGAATGATACTCGAACTGCAGCCTAGCCAAACTGTCAAGTATCTCTGCTAGTGGCCAAATGCCAAGGCGACTGACAGAGCGCTCACCCACTACCACTACTACACTTGGCAAAAATAAATTAAAATTTTTTAATTAAATTAAGCACAAACATTTCTTAAAATCCATCTAAAAAATTGATAGAAAGCTCCAATTTAAAGAGCACATTTTGCATTCAGAAATTCAATTAGCAAAAAGCTTTTTCGTCAGAAGGTAAACACAATTGTTTGTATTTTTCATTGTTAGTGTCACTGTATGTGAAAACATTTTAAAAATTATATATTGAGCTTGGTTTTTAGCTTTCATCCTAAATTGAACCTTAAGGGTGATTTTTTTTAATGAAGCTCCCTTTAAATGATTAACTACTTGATCAGGAAGCTTGTTTTGGGTTCAATATTGACGTATTTGTGTTCTAATAAACCAAGCATAAATAAACATAAAGACTTTTGGAGTAATGTGTATTACCAACTTCGAGCTGATACTCAATAAAATTTCGTTTATATATAATCTAATAATAAAGTTTTTCGAGTGTACCCGTTTTATAAGCAATTTGGCAGCCCTTGACACTCTTCAATCAATTTACCCTTTTAGCAATAAGCCGTATGTGGTAAAGTATCTTTTCATCATTGACGTTGGGGTAATTTAATGCCCAATGCTATATCGATCTCATCGCTGACTGCATCTAAATTACAATTAAGCCCAATTTCGATGTCTCCGTCAGTTTTTCGTCTATGTGTGTGTGCATGTGTGTGTGTGTGTGTGTGTGTGTGTGATGTCTGTGGGTGATTTTCGTTGTTTTTGCAGTTTTATGTGGCGGCATCAACGGCGTTGTTGCGCTGAAACAAAGGACTATCGTGAATGAAATTCGTCGTAATTGTTTTGTTTCGCTATTCAACTCCCACGCTATCTCCATTTCACTTACTCTTTTACTCTTGTCTCTCTCTCTCTCTCTCTGTCTCTCTCTTACGTTTCGCTTGTTTTCGGTTATTTGTGTGTATGCCTTTTTGCTGGACTTTGATTTGTTGTTATTGTTTTCGTTCTATTAAGGGTTTTTTTTTCTCTTTTCTTTGACCACTTTTTTTTCGATTTTGCTGATTTGTGTCTATGTTTGGGTTTCGTCTTTGGCTCAAGGGCAAGATGAAGCCATTTTCGGCGCTGCAAATGAGTTGCCGGACACATATATCATATCGTATATATTCATATAAATTCATATAAATACTAGTGGTCTGCAGCTTACCTGTGAAGTCAGTGATTAAGTTTGGTTGCCAAGATTCGAAAGACCCTCGGGTATAATTTGACATTGTTTGCCTTTGGGCTTTTCCCTATTTGCTGTTATTTTTTCATTTCCACTAAACATGATTCGGCTGTCCATGGTCTGTCTTCCGCGCAAGTCTTTTTGGCCAGGATTTGTTTATTAAAGCGTATTTGGTTTGTGTGTTTCAATACACATTTGTTTGCAGAGCAACTTCCGCGTATCATTTTACTCCCTCACCTATATATATGTCTAGTGCTGTCGCTGTTTTACACGTAGTGTTGTAAGGGATTTCCTCATTCAATGATATACCATGTATGCACTAGAGTGCTAAAGAATGGTATTTGTGTTAGAGAAAGATGACAAGGACACATTTTGAGTCAACCTGTACAGTTTTCTATTTGACAAAAACGTATTCGAACACAAAGAACTTTAAAAATAAGCTTGAGATTGTAAGCTTAAAATTCATATAACGTACGTAACATATTACGTATACGTACAAGCACAAGAAAGTTTCAAGTCTTAAGCTGTTTTTGCTTCGAGCTAATCTATCCTACAGGGTATTCCCAAATCGAACACTTTCGATATAATTTTTTTACTTTTGTTGTATTTGTATCTGTTGTGTACTTTATCAATTTGTGTATTGCGTGCTTTTAGGCTCGCTTCAAAAACCATTCGACTCGTATCTCATACAAGTTTGTGTGTTGTGTGTGTGTGTGTATGTCAGCCACAGGGCATAGAGCACAGTGCGAATCAACACGCATACGACATGTGGTGCCGTGATATATTTACGAGTATGTGGCGTTCCGGTGCTCGTAAAGCTCGCACACGCAAAACGATTTCCAGCCATTTAATATGTATGCATGTGCTCACACACACACACATATATATATTTACACATATATATATATGTATATATATCGGCATATATATAAAATAAAATAAGATATGAAGTGCCTGACTCTAAGCGAATATTTAGTTAGACAATTTATGAGAGTGTCCAACAGCCACAACTGACAAATGTCAATAGAAAACTTTTCTGCCTTGTCAGAACAAAAACTCGGTTACTTAGCATAAATATTCATTAGCTTTATGCTGATGCGTGTAACATTTACTTAATTAATTTACAGGCTAATTTTTTTAGGTAATTTATTATGGCCTGCAATCGATTGAGTAGTTAATTAACAGTCGAGTAACATGCATAACAATTGACCATTGTAAAAACCAATTACCAATTATGCTGACGCAAATAGCAAAGAGAGAGAAAGAGAGTTTAAAGAGTGAATTTGGAGACTGGGTTGTTGCCCAACGCCAGCCACAAACAAGACAAAAGCATTTGTTGGCCAACGACCAAACAAGCCACAAATGTTGATTTTGGCTGTTTGCATAATATTAGGCATTTGATTACATTTGATTTATGAAAATATTAATTGTGTTTGCCAACACAAAAATGTTCACATTTTACCAAATTGGTTATCTCTGGTCGTAATTCAAGTTCTGGCAAGTGTCGACAGTCAACTGGCGATCCAATTAGTTTTCAATTAACGCAATGCCGCAATTTACTTTTTGAGTGACTTTGGTTAATTTATTCATTATTTCTAATTTTCAAAGCAATGATAATGATTTGGGCGAAAGAGAAAAAGGATTATTGCCCACTAATCGATGAGAATTTCAGATTTCTGTTTCAAATTTCCATTTGACTCTTAGGTCTATGGTTTAGGTAATAGTAGATCTCGTCTACTATGCTCTTTAAATTATAAGTAATTTGCTTTCAATGGTGTTCGATTCCCAGTACTTGCAATGTTCCTACAATGGCTTCAATAAATCAACCAAAATCAACATGAAGTAAAATCATGTTCAAATGGTATTGTTTTACAATAGAAGCGAAACATGCTTTGACTGCAATATATACTATTCTGTATGGCATTTATTTCCAATTACTTTGAGAAATTGAAACACAATCAAAATCGATCGTTGTTCAAAAAACTAAATGTTAAGCGCAAGCGAATCTTGTTAACTGTCGAGTTACCTTTTGTGTGTAAATAAAGCCGTAATACAGAGACCATTGCGATAGCATTGTTAGTTGGAAAAGTAAAACAGCCTTTAAGAAATTTCGATAAACTAATTTCTATAAATTAGGAATCTTGTTTTAACAGAAATCAATTTTCACCAGACATTTTCATTTATAAAAGGTCTCCAAAAAATCATTCAAGTGCTGTCAAATTTTTGAATGCAAAATAATTATGCCAAAATCAAATAAATATGCGTTAGAACAAAAGCTCTTCAAAAAAAATAGCTGCGTTCTGAGTACAGAGTTGGAAAAATGGTTTAAAAAATGTTAGAAAACAAAATATGTTACAGGCAGAAGGAAGCATCTCCGACCTCAAGAAGTATATATATTCTTGATCAGCATCAACAGCCAAGTCGATATAACCATACCCGTCTGTCCGTCCGTCTGTCTGTCCGTCTGTACGTGTGTGTTAACGCGTCGATCTCAGAGACTATAAGAGCTATAGACTCCAGATTTGAAACTTGATAAAGTTTGATAAAACTTCCGATATACTTATACATTATATAAGAAGTAAAAAAGCTGTCTGATTTTGTTTGAATCGCATATCTAGCCTTAAATATTCAGAGCAAGCTAAGCTGTCAAGAAAAACTTATTATCTGAATTAATGCAGCCTTTCTGACTAATTTATTCTTACTTGAAACTAGCTGCAAGGTGTTCGTCTTATCAAAATACACTTTTACTTCTATCTAGCTTTTGTAATTTAGTACAATCCATAATTTACACACCCTCCAGCATATGGTTGAGTAGAATGCTTCAAATGGTAAAGCTCAATAGGGCAGACACACAAACACACACACACACACACACACATACACATACACACACATGTTGAGTAAGACCAATTGGCGTATACGCAACGGAGTGAGTCGAAACTCGTGTTATGGTATTTCATCGTTGATTAGCCGCGCTTTGTGCCATTGGCGCCGCAGCATAATAAAGCTACAGCAAAAATGAAATGAAAAAATATATAAACAACAAGTGCAGTTGGCATTTGCTTGATTGTTGCTGTTACTATTTTTAGCTGGTTGTTGCACTTCTGAAATTTCAAATTGAAGAGAGTGAGACAGAGAGAGAGAGAGAGAGAGAAAGGCAGAGAAAAAGCTAGCTAGAATTGTTCAAGGATTCCATAATATAGCTGATAGCTGCCTTTCGCTTTTTTATTGGTCCATTTCATCATAATGCTAACGCGTATATGTATGTATTTATGTATGTGTGAGTGTTCATAAATGTGGGTGTGGAATGACGTTTGTTTGCTGGCAGCTTGTGCTGTTGTTTGCTGCTGCAATGCATTGGGCCATGAAATCTCTGTAACCTTTTTTTCTTCCATTTTTTGTCCAACGCTTAGTTGAATAACTGACTGCCTGCCCTTGTCATAGATAGCAAGCGTTATGTATGTATGTTTGTGTGTGTGTGTGTGTGTGCATGTATGTGTATATGTTTTGATGTCTCAATTGTCTTGTGCCCTAAAGCTATTTGGCATTAGGCAAGCGGCCAAGGCAAAGTCAGCCAGCCAAAAACAAACGGCCAACTACCAAAACAAACTTAAACACACATACACATACAGTTTTGACTACGCTTCTATGTATGTGTGTGTGTGTAAATTCTATGCCAGTCAATGGCAGCATAGAATTTCCAGCGCGACGCGCACTCTGTACCCAAAACAAAAAAATAGCGACACAAAAAGAAAACAACAACTTGGCAGCTTAAACCATAAATGTTGCGAACCAGACACGAAAACAAACTCATAATGCCATAGTGTGTGTGTGTGTGGGTGTGTGGGTGTGTGTGTGTGTGTGTCACTCTCTTGGCACGCTGACTTACGTCTAGTTGTGCAGACAGTTTGCCATTGTACTTGAATACCCTGCAACTGCTCTACTTTCAGGTAAAGTTGCTAAAAATAAGTCATACTTAATTAAGGCCTTTAATTTATAGGGTATTTAAAAGTTAGGCACACCAAATAGAACATCTCATTTTGTGTTCTTTGTTAGTTTGGGCTTTCGCTCAATTCTTAATGCTCAGTTGGCGTTAAGTTTATAAATACTATACAGTGAGAATTCGCTACGCGAGTAAGCTTAAGTATGAGAGATTGGTTGCTCCCAGTGAAGAAGCAAAAGAAGGATTCCCTTCGCGTCTCGAGACGTTGTTAACACGTCGCATATTCACGCATTATTTATGCCACACGAAGCGAAGCGCTGGTAGTTGCTGCCAGAACGTTGTTCATGGGTTTGGTGCGACATTTTGCATCTTTTGTTTTAAGTTCTATATTTTGTTTCTTTATCTTTTTGTTGCTGCCTGTGGGGCTATTTATACTTGAAAATGGCCGCCATTGTAAACTAGGGAACCCAGAAAGAAAGCGAGAGAGAAAGAGAGAGAGATAAAGAGAGATGGTGAGAGCACTTGACATTATATGTAATCAAGTGTAAATTTTGTCGGGCATCAGGAGATTAGGCCATACATTTTACTTACCAGTAGCTTCAAAATTCACCCCTGGGCTTCTAATGGGCGACCAGTGAGCGTCCTGGTGTCCGATGACAGCCAACTAGCAGCTGGCAACTGGCAACTGCCAACTGGCATGATAAGGCCAGACAATGCCAAAAGGCAACAACAATAAGACACTTAGCCAAATCGAGGTAGCCTAGGTTGTGTGAGCCTGTTTAGATAAGGCCATTTGACATGCTCGTTGGGATGATTTGCGTGTTAATTGTGTATTGCCAAAGATACATTTTCAGACACACAAAAGGCCAAAAAACAATGGTGAGACAAAGCAAGCGATGATCTAGATAAAAAAAAAAAACAAGCTTACAAGGATAATCCTAGTGCTTATGATTATTATCTAAACCTTCATTTTGTTCTGTTGTGGTAAGCGATAACATAATATTTGACTAGTGTGTTTGATGCTTGATTTACAGCTAATATTTGTTGACAGGTGTGATAAAAATATTACTTGCGTTTAGAATGCTTACAAATATTTAACAGATTGGTTGGTTGGATCTGTTGTTTATAAGTCTATAAGCTTTCTGCTAGTAATGCTAAAAATATAGTTTTTTAATAAACCTTATGCCTCGAACGTAATGTCCTTAAATAAAGTATACGTTTTTTTTTTACATCTATTTCCATCAAAGCCCTAACAGCTATTAAATATATTTTTATGTTCGCCTTAAACTCAACGTTTTATTGTGGCAGTAAATTCTTTTTATTGTCGAAAAAAAGCTTTAACTTCGATTGTTAAAATTGCTACTTAATAAATTTAATATGAAAACAAGTTATATTCATATATAAAGAGCTTTACAAATATAAAAAAAAAGTTAAAGCTATTTATCAGTTTTCGATTGCGGTTTTGTTGCTTTTACATTATGGTTTAAAGTTTAAAAAGTTTAGTTTAAGTAGTTTAAGGGGTTTTGGCTTCAGCACCCCATCTTAAGCTTATTTAGCAAATCTTTTACTCTATCAATTTGCAAAAGTTCGATTTGGCACACTTTAAACAGAAATCGTTCCTTTAACTTGCTTAAGCTTCTACTTACTTTGTGTATAAATTATAAGCCATGTACTTACCTGGTCGTCTTTTTGTTGTTTCAAACTGGCCTAAACTGTGAAAGCCACACCCATTGTGTTTAACAAGTGCCGAGAGAGGCCGCATGTTGACAATTAGTCTTCAAAGTGAGTGGGTGGCACCACCTCAACACGAACTCCTGGAGCGTGTTATTGTTGCAGTTTTTCTCTCTGCTTATATTTTTTTTTTTTGTGTTGGGCTGTTCTTTCTTGGCTTTTATGCCGAAGCTGATGGCTGGGCGTGCTTGTGCCATAAAAGTGATTGTACTTCTTTTTTTTTTTTTTTGGGAGGTGGCATTTGCTGTCGGCTTAGACTAAAGATTGGGTCAGTTAGGTTGCTTGTTAGCTTAAGGTGTATGCTTTTTGGATTTGTAAACAGCAGAACCTAACTAACTATGACACAGTTTGACTAGCAGCAAGTTAAAGGGAGATAGAGAAGGAGCAGCACTTTTTTGGGTACAGAAGTCAGAAGATGGTGGTCGTGACTATGCAGCTTTTATGTTGCAACTTCATTAACAATGCTTTTTATGGGCCGTCACAAATCGTAAGGGCATCAGCCAAAGGCAACGGCACGCACCCAACCTCTTGTCAATGCAAAACAACAAAAAGCCAAGCTTAAAGTGCCAAGGCAGCTGCTGGAACACGTTGTAAAGTTATAGAAGTGGAAAACGAAACAAATACATACACAAGAGAGTACAACGGTACTTTTAATTACTTTCTGCATAAATTTGCACTTATTTTCGCTTTTGGGGCTGCCTGGTCAGTTGTCAGGATGCCAACAGCCTGCAGCTCATCCGCTGTTATTGTTTGTTGTGTTTTTTTCTTCTTGTGCCAAATGACAGAAATAGAACAAGTAAGAAGGCTCTAGTCGAGAAATCCCGACTAGACGATACCCTGATCCCTATACTTTACGCGTACAGTCAGTGCTTGCAAGTATGTGTGTTTGTATGTACGCACATACTGCAAACTGCATACTCAACTTCAATGTCCCATTTATACGGTGTTTCTTAACCGATTTTAATAAACTATTTCACTATTTCACTATTTCAAATGCCATCTCAAAGTTTTCAAAATTCAAGATTTTGTTGTTATCGATCACATGTGTATATCAAAAACGGGATGAGTTATCGAAAATCGAAAACAAACTTGTACTGCCTAGGGATTAGGCGAACTTAAGTTTCAAATCTGGAGTCTCTAGCTCTTATAGTCTCTGAGATCGGTTGGCTCATACATACGGACGGTCAGACAGACGGACAGACGGACGGACAGACGGACATGGCTATATCGACTCGGTTGTTGATGCTGATCAAGAATATATATACTTTATGGGGTCGGAGATGCTTCCTTCTGCCTGTTACATACTTTTGCACAAAACCATTATACCCTTTTTCCCATTTTTAATAGGATCAAGGTATAAAAATGTGTTTTGTCAACGCAAATTATGCAAAACAGCGCCAAAGCATTTACCTGACCCAAAAATTAAGCAACTGTAAAAAAAAATAACTGAAGAGCAAGCTCTTTAAAGTAGCTGCTGTAAAGACATGTGCGGAGTGGCCTTGATCCTTAATAACAGCACGTATTTTCATTTTCATGCCTCGGCAGGCTATGAAGTTTTTTTTTGTTGCCCGGCTTAAAGACAGACCACTGTTAAGCAATTCGCTTTCCGCGCTTGTGTGCATTTTAAGCGGTCCTTAGTTAACTGGGCTAACTAGCCCTGACCAGCATCCTCTTGTGTTAACTCTCTCTAATTGCACAAAGAGAAATTGGTTGTGTAGTTCAATTCAAACTGCCAGAGTTCAGTATTTCTGCATCTTATTTCTGTAACAATTTGAGTTTGTAAGTTAGTTTGAAAGTATTTAAAGATAATTGGTTTCACACAATTTTAGTAAATGAAATTGTTGGAAAGTATTTAAAATATTTAGTATTTAAACACATAGACAAAGTTCCTAACTATATGAAGTTTTTAAGATTCGAATTGGATTATAAGTTTTACTTTTATATAATTAGGAAAACTATAAAAATAAGATTAAAGTATTAAATCTACAGAAAATATATTGTCTCTGCGAAAAAAGTATTTAGTTTTTGAAAAAACTTTAAATAAGTTTATTGTTGAAGTAAAATGTTTGAAATCTGTTATTGTTTTAGCTTATGTTGACCTCCGTTATTTGAAAAGTTTTTCATTAGTTCCCTTGTGTAATTTTAGGGTTCGGAAAGCTTTTCATCGTTCCCCATGTGTCAACTTTTTTGAAGTCACTAGTTTCTTAAGCATTTTTGGTAACTAAAACCACAAATATTCTTAAGCCATTCACTTAATACAAATTTAATTGCAACACTTTTTCTCACCCTGTAGTTTTTGCAGTATATTATTGTTTAATTGTGGCATCCTTTCATTGTTTGCTTGCTGGCCAAACGTTAACGTTCAACTTAATG
Organism: Scaptomyza cyrtandrae; assembly: GCA_035044605.1. NCBI lineage: Eukaryota > Metazoa > Arthropoda > Insecta > Diptera > Drosophilidae > Scaptomyza > Scaptomyza cyrtandrae. Next base: position 5,842,944 of record JAWNNS010000640.1, on the reverse strand, counting down.
ACAAATAAATCAAAAAGACGGCATCGCTCCCAAACAGTTTTAGTGGCCAGTGAGGCCTCCTGCTGGCTGACTGACTGACTAACTGCCTGAGCTGATTGTGAGTCCAAAATGATTGACTTTAATGTCATATTGCGCAATTTATAGGAATGCCTGGTTAATGGCAACCTTTTCACTCTTTGGTTGTTCATGTTGTGCTTGATGGCATGTCGCTGGGCGTGACTCCCGGAAAATGACTAACAAGCGTGAAAGAGTGAGAGAGAATTGCAATGAAACTGAAAATGACAGCTCAGAGGGCGGAAATGGATGGGATAAAAACGATATGGCGGGATCTGCACATGGCATAGACATGGCTTGGGTTGGCTTCGGGCTTGGCTTTAACTTAAGCTATGGCTTTGGCATGCGATTCAATTAACTCAATATCCGCTTCAGGTACATAAAGCAAATTTCAATTACATTTAGCTGATGCCTTTGTGCAAGGTGCCAGACATATGTGTATATAATAAATGGGTCAAAGAACACGAAAGATTCGTGGAATTCGAACAAATAACTTTACCAATTCGTTCAGCCCTTTATTTCATTGGCATTATACCATAATTGTAATGACGCCATAAATGGCTGCACTTAAAACCCACTGCTGTTTTTGCTGTCCGTATAAAATGAAGCTGCAATAATGCGAGTGTTATTAAGAGTGTACTTATTGACAGCAAAAGCTTTCAACATTTGTGTCCACTTATGTTCAACATACATAACAAGTAATTTCCATGACTTTTTCGAAACATACTTTGTAAAGTTGTATTTATTTGTTTCACCCACTTATCAATTTGTTTAAGCTGTAAGAACAGCAAACTAACTTTATCTCTATTTTCAAGTGTTAGTTCTAATCCAAATTGAGAATCTTCTCTTTCTGATAGCTTTGACATTCAATTTTGTAGCTTATCATTAACACTCGCTGTGTGAGTGATTCACAAAATAAGTTAATTTATCCTTGGGCCAAGTAAGATGACAGCTGCCAGCTGCCAGCGGCAAACAATTATTTCAGTTAACTAGCTCATCAATGTTTACCTTATCAGCAACTAAGCACCCTAATTGTCCGACTTACACGTACTACCCTACTACTTACCCAGTGACCCAAATCGAGTCTGTCATTTATCAACAGTAGACGACAACTGGCTTTGTCTGTTCAGTCTCTTTGTCAGATTAGAATTAAGTTTGGATTTTGTGCTGAGCTTTAGATTTCGTTCGATTTTTAAGGACTGGCAAAGAAGGAGATGTTGCTGCTGCTGCTGCTGCAACAATTCATGTCTTTTTGGGGTGGCGACAAATTGGTCAAGGCCTTTTAAATTTCTACAGCCAGTTCTAGTCAGAATTTCACTTTCCTTTTCCTTCATTTTTTTTTGCTGTAAATAGTTTTCACTTGTGTAAAGTAAATGCTCCAATGTCAATAATAAGTTAAACTGGCTAAAAACCGTGAGCTTCATCGGTTTTGTGGATTGTCTACACTGAGCGAATAAAATTGTTAGAATTTGGAGATGAAGTAAGTTAAGCTAATCTCGTCTCAACTTAAAATCAATTTAAGCTTAATTATTTAAACATATTTGAAAAAAACCTTTACTTTAAATAAGTGAACCCGGAAACTGTTAAGTCTATATTTTAGCCTAAGAAACAGAGCTAACCGTTAACTACTAAAAACTCTTAAGATATTAAAACTTAATTTAAATTTTTCTCTACCTGAACCGAGTGTAAAATCTTAGCTCGAAATGCAATGTTCGATACCTTCCCTAAGAATATTCCTTTGGGATTGCCACAAAGTGTATATTTGATTCAGTCAAAAATTGCTTATATCTGTTTTCCCAGTGTACAAAATCAAAATCAGCTCAACTGTGCTGCAGTTGCTTATCTTTTATCAAGGCAACTGTCACTCAGGTGTGAGACAGAACGCCAACAATAAGGTGTGTGTGCTTATGTGCTTAAAATGTTTTCCAAAATCCACTCCACTAAGAAACAGGACAGGACAGGAAATAGGTGGATTGGTTGGTATTTCAATTTGGCATATAAGCTTCGCATGGATTACATTTGACACACAAATGAAATTGACAGCTAATCCGTAATTGATCTCCTGAGGAAGGCAGAGTGCGACATTGAATGTAAGGAAAATATGCGGTGGGGGTGTCAGTATGAAGTTGACGTCTGAGAGGATGTCTGTCAACTTTGTTCAAGTGTTGAAATTAGAAAATAGCAAAGGTTCCTTTTTTTTTTTGATCACGTTCTTGTTTACCTGAACACAACAACAAAAACAATAACTGAAGTTATTTTTTTGACTGTGTGTGGAGAAAAAGGCATTTGTCAGTTGTAAGTGAGTAGGGCAAAGGCGACTGCATGAATTTTCAATTTTATTTTTTTATTTTTTGTGCGCCACATGACAAGTGTCCTTGGGTTCATATGCCTGAAGCCAAGGGCGAATGGGGTGTGAGGTGAAAGATTTCAGTTAACGTTTTTGGTCGCGCTTCATAAAAAAAAAGTTTACTTATGGTAATGCGTAAAATCGTAAATTTGCAACGAGCTAAGCAGCAATAAGAAATCATAAATAAAACAATATCATATAAACGCATATTAACATGTACCCACACACTCACATGTGTGCGAAAAAGAGAAAGCAACAGCTAAAGCGCTGTAAGCTTCAACTTGTAAAATCCAAAAGGTGTGGCAGCATTTCAGGCGACGCCTGGCGGCCATTAAAATATAAGAAAGTGTAAGACGTGTTATTCTAAGTATGTGTGTGTGTGTGTGTGTATGTGTGTGTTTATTGTTTGTCTCAGGCGACAAGCAAAGGGAATATTATTTGCTTAGCGCATAAAAGGCAAAGGTTGGGCGTGCGTAAAGGGTGCTGTGAAGTGTGTGACAGGGACACGTATTTTATACATATATAAATAATATTATGTTACTCCAGACAACGCATAACGGCAAACGATAATAGCACCAAAAATAATAATAAAAAGAAAGTGAAGCAATACAATGAAATCATAAGACGGGTATAACTAAAACAATAACAACTACAGAAAACACTGCACGCACAGGAAACAAACTAAAAGCCAAGAACAACAACAACAATAACACCGAAAACAGAACGCATACAAATGTCACTGGCAGCGCTGCTGGCAGAAGGAGCCACGGTGCTTGTGACGTCAGCGCAAAGCTGGCTGCTGCATAAGCTCACAACCACGACCAGCGTCCATTGACATTTCAATTTTAAATACAGAGCAACAACAAAAATAGCTGTATAAGTTACAGCATTGCCAACTTTAGCAACGATTTAACAGAGCAACGAACAACAGACAGAAAAACTTCACAGCATGGATGATGTTAACGCTGGCAGCGCTGCTGCTTCAGCGCCAAAGAAGAGCGGCACCACCCTCTCCGTGGATCGTGCTGCATTTCTTTTGCTGCGCGTGAAAAAGGCATTCAAAAAGAAGCGGCAACAACGCAAGGAGCGACAGTAAGTTGAAACTCTGTGCATCATCAGCTGCTACTTTTTTTCATTCTCTCATTCTCGCAGTTGAAAGTTTTGATAATTTGCTGTTAATTTTATGTTTTGCTCTCATTGCACCTTTTCGCTTTTGCTTATTTGTTACTTTTCGTAACTTTGGACTTTACTTTGGACTTTACAAGGATTTTCCTGCTTAAGCCACTCAAATCCAAGTATTTTAAGATTATCGCAATTTGCAGTTTTTTTTATTGCTTTTCTTTCGGGAGGATGATGGATTTGCAGCAATTTAATAATAATTTGAAGCAAAACGAAAGTTTAAGTTGAACGTAACTTTAAAGTTTCCCGAAAGGGGCTTACGTTATGTTAAGTTTCGTTTAATTTGCTGTTATTGATGTTCACTACATGTAAATCTTAATGACATAAACAAATAACATTTATAAATTGCAATCGGAGCGGAGAGTTAATTTATGCGGCACGGCATTATTTATGTGTTTAAATATTCCTTTAATGTCGTTAAGTTACATTGTGTTGTTAAAGACATTTTTATCGATGTTTAATAAGCGTAGAAATTGCTGAAATGGGATTATAAAAGTTGCAGAAAACAGCAAAATAGACGACTTAGTAAAGGCTTTTGAAATAGTCAACAATGGAGAAATTGCAGACTTTGTCAAGTGAAAGCATTTTTGTTTAAAATGGATTGAAAACCAAATACAAATCCTCTTACTATTTTCAATATAAATGTCATGCAAGTTTTAGCTTGTCAAAGTAAAGAACACCAAAAATTGCAAACATCTTATGCCATTTTCAAACCGGATTTGCGTCTACTTAAAAGGCATCTACTTAAAGCACCTGCAATCTGCTTTTGGAATTCGGCAATTGTTACACATTTATATATATTTATATATATGTACATATTCTATCTAAATGGATATTGCCTCACCAATCACTTGAACCACGCACTCTAAAGCAGCTCTCTCTGTGTGTGTGTGTGTGTGTGCGCGCGTGTGTGTGTTTGTGGCAGGTGAATTGTGGCTGCTGCTTGAGGCAAGTTTTGTATGCCATGAGGGCACTTAAAGGGCGTCTGCCAAAATTGCTCCTGCAAGCGGCTAAGCAGCTTGCGGTAAATGCAAAGACAAAACTCAAGTTGCAGCAGCTGAAGCAGCAGCAGCTGAAGAAGTAGAAGTAGAAGCAGCAGTTTTTTCGCCCAAGAGCTGGTGGCACGCAATGCTGCTCACTCTTCACTCACCTAACCTACATATTGTACACTGTACATATCTCTCTTACTTCAAAGCAGACTGGAAGAAATATACTTGCTGCTTTTTCACGCATTATCTTTCTTAAACATTCATTTATGAGTTAAAGTTAAAAGTTCCAACTTATGAATAAAACGATTAGATGATCAATTCTGCTGTATATTTTCAATAAATCTTGCGGTTTTCGATATAAAAATAACATAACATTAAACTACTGTGTAAATTTCAATTAAAAAGGTGTAGAAACATCTATTGTTCTTGTTTATTTCGTGGATCAAATGAGTCGTAGAAAATATACTTGTGTTCTTTAATAGATAGCGTACTTCTTTTTGTGACGCGATTATTTTATACATTCAATGCACTCACGATACATCGATAACAAATCGGTTCTAATTAGGGCTAGGGGACTTCCAAGTACTTAAATTTCGTGATGCTTATCTTAACTTAATTTCAACATCTATATATTCTTCAAAGTATTTAATGTTCTTCGTAGTTTTAGATTTTGATGGTTAAGATGGGAAGTACAGAACATGTTCTAGTCAAGATTTCTCTCGCAATAAACTGTCTTTAAGTACAAAATTCTTTATTTATCTGTTTTCTTTTACTATTTTATTGAATACAACACGAGGATCTGAAAATCTTTGGGGTTACTTCTTTTTTTTTGAGTGTATGTGCCAAATGTGTTTAAGCACTTAGAACGCTCCAAAAAGCAAGTCTTGGCCAATAGCTTGCTCACTTTAAGGTGTTGCCTTCATGTCTTATCTTATATATTCTCTCTCTGTGTTTCTTTCTCTTTATACTTTATTCATTATATGCGTTTGTTGTTGTCGTTCCGCCGCTTATTTTGTGCTGCTTTCCTTTTGACTTTAAAGCGAATTTTTGAAATGTTTTTGCCTCGCTGCATCGCTGTAATGAAAATGCTTTTTATGCTCCTTCATATGCTACAAGAAAAAATATTTAAAGAAGAAGTATGTATATGTGTATGTGTGTATATATGGTATAAGCACGTATGTCTTAGCTATAAACTCAATTAGGCGGCAACAACATTGCAGAAAACGAGAATGAAGTAATGGTTACTCAAAAAGGCTGAAAGCGCTTAAAGTTTTCGCATTTTTCGGCAAAGTCATTAATGCGGCAGTTACCCCAGCTGCCTACCCCATACCCAAATCTCTACACTTCCAGTCAGACATCGCGACGCCAGTTAATTTCATTATAAAACTTGAGCTAAACACACGGAATGTAGCAACGCAAAAATGTGGGCGTGGTCATATGGCATCAAAGCAACAAAAGCCTGGCTTTTTTTTTGCCAAAAGAGTTAAAACGAACAGCATCTTTCCTTTCCTTTCCTTTCCTTTCGTTTCCTTTTCTTTCTTTCGTCTCACTTAAATTTTCCCCTCTGTTGATTTGATTACATGAGCAACATTTGCTCCAATTATGCACGCGTGTGTAAACACAGGTCTAAATGCAATTACACAACCGAGTTATACTCTCTCACACACACACACATACGCATACACACCAGCACCTAGATAACAGAGCACAAAGCAAAGCACATTGCGTATGCGTAATTTTCGGCATTTCATGTTTCAGTTCGCCTTTTCTTTTTTCTTCCTCTCTCTCTCTCTCTTTGCGGTTTTTGTGCATTTGATATTGTGTGTGTGTGTGTGTGTGTGCGTGTGATTTCCAGGAAAATTGTGTCCAAACCGAGGCCACATTTAAAAACAGTTTTTAAATTGCTTTCTAGTTTGGGATACTTAATGAATGCGGCTTTAAGCCGAGTTGGGGATCGCTCAACAAGCAGCCAGCCTTAAGTGATATATTATGAAGTCCTTAAGCTTTAACATTTTATTTATTTTTTAATAAATTAGTCTCATCTTTTTTTGCTTACTTTTTGCTAATGTCAGTCTCTGCGTGTGTTATTTTATTAAATTGCTGAGTAGACACTTACATTTATTATGACAGACATAATATTAATGTGTACATTAATAAGAGATTCAAGTTTATTAAGCAAACGGCGCATAATTTGAATGAGTCATATTAGAGGATTTTGGGAGCCTGTTGAGTATATCTACAAATAATAATTTTTCTATTTACGCAACCATAAGTGAATAATGGTTATAATCTACATTTCAAAATCATGATGTTTTTCAAGATTATGTATGTTAATATACTTTAAAAAGTCAGATTTTTGAATGCTTGGGTAAATGAAATATCATGTTAATGATTACTTTGAAAGTTGAACACAACTTTAGCACAAGAATAAAAGAAAAGAAAAAAGGTTTTTTATTTTTATCTGGCATCAAGCTGTGGCCAAAAAGGTATTCGGTTGGGGTTGAAGAAAAGTTATTTAACATATATATAAGGTACATTTTATTTTTACTTTTATCAGAGTTTAATTTTGAATAAATTATTACTCTATTTTTTCCTCACATCTAAACCTTTTATGATAAAATGCTTCTTTTTTATTTACTATACGTATAGCACGCATTATTCATACTTGTTCCACAGTATTCTTTAGTCCATCATTCAATAAATATATCTCCATTTTTACTCAAATACCTGCTTATCGAAAAAATAATATCTTGCCATTATCGAATATGTATACTTATATTGTATAAACTTTTATGTAGCATCATTCTTAAAGTATTCTACCGTAATTTGAAGGGGGAAATTGTTAACTTTGTTGCCAAAGAACGCAAAAACGTGTCAAATGCCAAGTTCTCGTTATTGTTGTGCATTGTACGGGTTAAGGTGCTGCGAGTCAGTTATGTAGATCCGCTCTGAGTTATGAGACTGGCTAAAACGTGCAAATAGGTGCTCGAAGGGAGAAAACACAAAAAATGGGCAGCCTACCAAGAAACCCAAAAAGAAAACCCAAAAAAAAAAGTAGGCGCCGACAAACAGCGACGACCTGGCTGTCTAACTTCCTGGCATATTATGGGCGCCGCCTGCTGTGCCCCACAGGGCACATTTTGTCCTTGATTGAAGGGGATGGGGTGCTCTTGGTGGGGCTACGGAGTTGGTGTGTTGAGGTAGGCCGCAATTCCAGCCAACCTTATTGAGCGTAATGGGTTGCTTAACGCACTTGAATGCAGCAGCCGAAGAAAAAATAAGGAAAACCCTTTTTTAAAATAATGCTACCATAAACGAAAGCCAAGCTTGACGCTAACGTATTAAGTAAATTCCCTAGCATTTATTTATTATGTATGTGTGAGAGTGTGAATGTGTGAGAGTGTGTATGTGTGTGTGTGTGTGATGCTGCAGCAGTTATTTGGCATTTTGGTTTCCGCTGTTGCAAGGACGCACATAAAATGCTTAGCACAACAACAAGCAAAAAAAAAAACAAACCTGAATGCGACTAGTAACATTTGTGCAGTACCAAAATAGAATGTCAACTTGGGTTGAGGGCAAAGTGACAAAAGGCTACTGTGGGAGGGGGGGGGGGAGGGGGCGGATAGACGGGGCGAATAGATGGTGGTTTGCTGGCGCACTGGGGCGCCACTTTAAGCCGTGCAGCTGCCAACGAAGCCAAGCGGGTGGCCAAAAGAGTTTCTTTCGTTTTTTTCATATTTGTTTTCCTATGTTGTTCCATCATCAATAATGCGCCCGATTCGTGTTAGTTTCTTAGGGAGTTGTTGCTTGCCAACTTTCGATACGGGCTGCGTATTGAAGAAAGAGAAATACATATATAAAATGTATGTGTATGTGTGTGTCGGACATATATATATCTGCAGGATACAGGACTTTAGCTTGAGCGCTTGGAGATTTTATGGTTTGCGTCATTGAAAGATATAAACCTATAGAGTACGCTAATGCCATTTAAAGGAACAACTTGCAAGAAAATCGCAACAAATTAATTTGTATTATTTGGGCAAGGGTTGGTGCAGTTGTTGGTTATATACCTTAACAAGTTTCAAGTAACTAAAAACAAAATTTCCATAATTTTTGACCTTAAAATAAATAAACTTTACAAATTTGTTATGCGCGTGTGCTTGAAAATAGTTTCTTTTTTAAGAAATTGCAAAGTTTATACAAAATTTAGCTATCCCAGAGTGGAATTAAACTAAACCCTTTTAAATTTTTTGGTTCTAACTTTTTGGCAACCCTCTTTAGCCCATTTTTTTTTTTGCAGCAGCAGCAATGTACAAAAAAGATTTGAGAAACTATGAAATGCTGCTGGCAATCAGAAGCGTATGCATGTAATTGTTCGTAGTGGGCGTTATAGGCAGTCAGCTGGCACTTGTCAAACAGAGCAGAAGCAGAGGCAGAGGCAGAGGCAGAGGAAAAGGCAGAGAGGCAGCATCGAGTGCCAGAAATTCAATCATACGTCAAGTTGAGCAATTTGTGAAAAGGATGACAGCATACAACTGTAAAAGAGTAAGAGAAGTGGATCAGCGTGTGCGATAGGGGAAATAGGTGTAAGGACAGTCATGGGCTGAAGCCTCGTGTCGCTGACAGCTGCGCATATATATGTGTGTGTGTATGTATGTGAGTATGTGAATGTGTGTGTGTGTGTGTGTGTGTGAATATGCAAGAAAATCATTTTGCTGCTAACAATCAAATGTAATTCACAGCTGACAGACCTCCCACAAACCATCACAACCCAAACCAACTTAACGCCCGCTTTTGCAGCATCATGCGAATGTAACGGAAATGATATGCCAATGCGTAAGAGGAGTTGAGAGAAAAAGGGCATATTATGGGTACAGTTTCTGACTGCTACACTTACCAAAAAACCGAATACAAAGTATTGAATGTCTGACAAAGATCAAGAACAATGTACAAAGTCGATATGAAATAAAAGTGAAGCGGAGAAGGACATTCGTTATTCCATTATTTTTTTTGTTGACACAAAGTCTGAAAATGTAAGACGTAAATGATTGAAAGTTATTGGTTTTTGACACATGAAACAAGTTATTTTTATAAATAAGGAGCCTTGAAATTGAATAGAATATTCAAAAGAAAGAAAAATCAAATAATTAAGATCTATGTAGAATGTTAAATATTACTTTTAACTACAATAATGATTATCTTAATAAAATTTAAAAAATTTGAACCTATAAGCAACTATAATATTCGTTTTTTATAAATGTGAAATTGTTTTTACCTAAGTTAAAGAACATTTAAAAATAGATTTAACTTAAAATTTAGTAAACGCAACTTAAAAATTGAATTTTTTTTTTTTACTTGTTGTACTGTAATGTTTTGCATTTTCGTTTCTCTGAGTGTATCCTTCAGCAAGTAATTGCATTTGCTGATTGAATTCTTCATTTGCCTTCAATAAATTATTGCATTAACTTATAATTTCACTCTCACATTCTCATTTTCATTCTCATTCGCTTTTTCACTCAACGCTGTCTTTCTCTTTTTTTTCATTACAGGGCACTGCAGAACGCTGCTGGTGGCGCCGGGGCAGCGGGTGTTGGCGGTGTGGCTGGCAGCGGGACACAATCGCGCAGCGGCAGCCGCAAATTGCCGCCGCCATTGTTGCGATCACGAACGTTGCCCGCCATTATAGTGCCAGGACTTCCGGTCGTCTCAATGCACACGGATAAGCAAACATTTCATTTGGGTGCGTAATAAAACTATATCTGCAATATATTTGAAATAAATGGTATAAATGGTATATATGTAAATATATATATAAATATATATATATATATTTAACTAAGCGACTGAGCTTGCCACACACAAAAAACCGTTAACACCGTCAGATGCGTTTTATTTTTATAAAACCGTTTTTGCACTTTATGGCATCTATAATTGGATTGCGCGGGCATCCTTGCAATCACACTCACACATACAGTTAAACGCTTAAATCGCTGCACAAACTGTGTGCAATGTGAAACACATTGAACTAAAAAAATCCTTTTCGTATTTAAAGCTCAACTTTAAAACTTAAAAGCAGCTTTAAAAATGAATTAAGACAACTTAGTCTTAATTAAACATTTAAGAACTCAGCTTGTACTCATATTTGACTTTGTTATTGAAATTTATAAATTTTTAGAAGGTTTGTTCCTTTGTGGACTTTGATTTCTTAGTTTCAAACTAACAATATAAGCTTCAAGTTTGTTAAATATCTGAAATAATGAAATAATTTAATTTTAAAGCTATTTTTCCCATAAATAGTACCCTGGATTAAGTTTGCGTGTAGAAATAATGTCTATATTCTTTAATAAAACAACAAACTTTCATATTCAAATAAACTTTAATCCAAAAACATTTCCAACAAAGAATTGCTCAAATTCTTAATGCAAACAACGCCTTTGAAAATATATATTTTGGTTTTAGGTAATATTTGTTTTAAAACCAATCTGCTTATACATTTTTGTTTTTTACCAATCACATAAATAAATACGTATGTTGATCTAGCATTGTTTTCGGCCACTTTAAATATTAAGCGTCTGTCGTCATTCGAGGTGTCTCACCCGAAAATGCCGAACAAATGCATAGATTGTGAAACATATTTTTTTGTTTGTGAAAATTGACAATCAGCACATTGGCCTGACTGCAGGTTATCATAAAAGAACAAACACAACAGACCATAAAGAAAAAAAAAATATATATATATATATATACAAAATATATATTTAACAGAGAGTTCAGAGTTCAAATAGAAATATGAGATATGACACATACAATGTCATGACTGTTATTTATGGATTGCTTATGCAATCTCGACATTGAAAAATAACACACAACAAAATACACACAAACAAAACCGACAACAAAACACACACAAACAAAACCGACGAAAACGAAAACACACATAAATAAAATTCATAAATGTTATATACATTTGATGCGCTGCAAAGTATGCCATAGATTTATTTTTGTTGATTAGAGAGCATTGCGGAGCAGCAAAATTTACTGGAAAATTTAAATGACTTAAGATGAGGCAGTCTGCACAGTGTTAGGTCGTGGCATTTAAGCTGTTTTCATCTGTCATGTTTAACTTAATTAAAAACCTTCTTGACCGTGGAAAACTTAATTAAAATCACTTTTCACAAGTTTTCAACTTGAATTGAAATTAAATTATATTTGAAAAGTGCACGCACTCACACACAAAAAAATACACACACACGCACACTCACTGATAAACTTATATTACATAATGCTGGTCGACAACAATATTCGTTATATTTGAACAATTTTTTGACCATTACAGATGAGCGCTTGGCGGTGGGTTGTAAAAGCCGAAGCGGCAGCGCCAGTGGCCAACGCTGGTCACTGTTAACAAGAGGAGGCGGAAGCGGTGGTGGTGGTGGTGGTAGCTCTGGCCACAATAATAACAACACCAATTTGACAAACAACAACAACAACACATTGATGGTGAAATCATTGAATTTGCCCAAAGATGATTCGACACTGATTTACCGTCGAAAATCGTCAGGTAGCTCGCCCCACGCACATGCTGCACATGCCGCACATGCTGCTGCCATGCAACACCAGCATCTGTATCAACAACATGTTGCAGATAGCTCACTCTTTCAGCTGTCCGATGATTTCGAGTGCCATGCAGATGGTTCCCTGCTGCTCAGGTGAGTCAAGTCCCAAAAAAAAATACGTTGAAAAAAATTATAAATACACAAAACGTGCTCACGTTGCATGCACTGAAAATAAAGTGGCAAGCATTAGTACAGATTGTTTCTAAAAACACAATAGTAAAATGCATTATCGTATAGATATTAAGTATACGCATTTCTTATAATCAAGCCTCTGGTTTGGATATTGATAACCTTTTGTTTTTGAAAAATAATTCAAAATAATTTTATCAGATTTTTTAAATAAAGAAAAATTTGTTTTTAACGTGAAAGAAGTCCTTAATTTAGATTTCCGTTAAATTATATAATTTTCCAATTTCGCTTAGTATAAGTTTGCTCATACGTGAAATATGACAGTACTATTTTATATGCTGCGCGCCTCTTAGCATGTTCTGTACGATGTGATGCTATGCTAGGCTGCGTTTTTTTGTTGTTGTGTAATCACTTGAGTTTACAATTTGACGCAGGATACCAGCACCGCATGTTTTCGGGTCTTCACTATCGTCGCGTGGCAATCCGTGTCGAATGACAACTAAGAATCGTGCCACCGCATGCTCGGAGGCAACAACGCCATTGCCACGAGAGCATCATCTACATGACTTTGCAATGGCCGATGTTGCTGGAGGTGGCGGTGGCGGTGGCAGCGGTGGCAGCAGCAGCAGTAGCGCCGCCTCGGGAGCACAGACGACCTTCACACGCCTAGCCAAATTACTGCATCAATCAAGCACCATTACAGCCAGATCAAGTCTGCAGCCCAGCGTATATATGCAGGCGCCGCAGGAAGCGCCACGACGTCTGTCCTGGGAAAGGTACGTATACAATTTATGTGTGTGTGCCGTATAGAGACACTTTAAGAAAATAATGAATAATGAATGAGCGAACATCATTAAATTTACTTTTAAGTTTGCGTTTTTCTTTTCACCCCACAACTTATACACTTTTGCAGTTGAACTTTGAACGGATAATTAATTAAAGTTTCGCGGCGTTTGGCGCCAGTTAGATCAAAGAGTCAGACTCACGGTCGTTAACAACAAACTTGGGTTGACATTTCTCTAGGTGTATTTGTTATGTCTGTCAGGTTGTAAACTCTCCCTCGACTTTTCTCTCTCCCTCTCACTATGTTACCTTGACTCGCAGGCAGCGGTGTGGCAATTAGTTAATTTTATTTCTGCCGTAAAAGTTTCAAAGTTGATCTTTGCCATCGCTTCAACAAGGCAACAGTTGCATGTGCATGTGTGTGTGTTCACCTAATTGACGGACATATGTGAGTACGTGAGATTTTTGCAGGCACAAGTTGGGGTAGCCAACAGAAGGGAGAAATAGGGGCAACCGATAACATTGTCCGGCGACACTCGAGTGTCCGCATTAATCTTCATTTGAGTTTTTTGCGCCGTGGCTTAAACGAAGACACATGCGGCTGGGTGAAGCAACAACGACAGCTTCTGCTGTTGACACAATGAAAACAGCTCCCTCCCTCCCCCCCCCCCTCCCATCTACGTGAATTTAACTAATTAGCTGCGTTTCGTGCTGCACTTAGAAGAACAAGCTCATTACACGTTCATTACTTACCCAAAAACATTTAAGCAGAAAAATACTCGAAGTGAATCAAAATGTAATAAATAACAAATCTAACTCATTAGCACCGAATTCATAGAAATTCAAAAGAAACAAAAGTTTCTCCAAGGCAACGGAATTAAATTTCTTAACGTATCAAAACTTGACAATTCTATCAAATTTGTTGGGCAAATTTCCATTCATTGGCATTTATTTGCAGTTTATAATAAAAAATTCATATTTATTTATTTATTATTATTAAAATTTTCTCTTTATTCTTTTTGATGTTTATAAATTGAATGAAAACATTTTAATCTCGCTCGTCTCAAGTTCTTATGACTTTTCCCTTGCTGGAGCTTTCTTTAATCCTATTCACGGAGTAGATTAAGGGGTTAAGTGTAATCTTGTTGTCGCCATTCTTAACTCAATCAGAAAACGCTTTGAACTTGAATTTATTGACTAAATTATTTACTTGTCAAGGGACCCCAACATCTTATGTTGATGAAGAAAAAATTGTTTTTCACATCCGACATATAAAAGGGTTACAAGTAGAAGTTAAAGTCAACAATGAATGTCGACAAAACTTATGCCAAAACTATTTTTGCAAACACGCCGCAGGAGTTTAAGAGCTAATGAAAACAAATAACACCCATTGTGTGCAGTTGCCCAAAAGGCCAAATTGAAAGCAAATTCTAAAATTATATGCATATAAAAATAGTTGAGGTTTAGTTATAGTTGTAGCTAGCTAAAATCGTATCGTGCATTTATATTTAGCCCACTGACGTCAGTGTTTTTTGCAATGCCCAAAGCGTAGTTTTATGTGTTTAAACTATGATATTTAGCACAACAATTGCCACTAAATGGTTGTGCGTTTTAATTTAAGTGTGCTCTAAAAAATTTCGTTCAAGATTGGGATTTTTTTGCTTGCTTTTTTTGTGTCTGCAGCGTTGCATTTGTTGCAAAATTAACACAAACACAAATTGTTTTTGCAAGTTAAACAATAAAAAAAAATAACTTAACGAAACAACAGCTACAATCGGAATAAGAATCACACGAACAACAACAACATAAAAAGCAAAAGCATTTGCAACTTGGTTGCTGCACAGAAAACATAAAAGCCGAGTAGAACGGTTGGTTTTTCTCTTTGTCTTGCCGCTGACCTGGCAAGTTCACTGTGAGAAAACAGGAGGAAAACAGGCGAAGGTTAATCTGTATAATAAGCTGAAAGTAAGTGCTTGAAAATTGTGTGGTATATGTTTAGTTAACTTTTACTTCTAATATCAAAATATAGTTTCATTTGCATGGCAAACACTCGGATTGATATCAAATCGAAACGTTATTTAACAGTTTCTATGTAGCTTTTTGCTCTCTGTGCACTGGGGCATAGCACTCACGAGCTTAATTGTGAATGCATTATTCATGAGGCAGAAAGGCGAAAAAGTATTTCCCAGGGCCGAAGGACAAACGCAGTCAGCCAATAAAACAGTGTCCTGCCACAGTCGCCGCATCTCATTTGAGCTGCGTAGCTCCTTAGCTGTTGCTTGGCTAAGCTTAACTTGGCTTTCTTGTTTCTCGATGGGGATCAAGTTTTGTGCGTGTTGCGGGCTGCAACTAGCAGACAGAAGAGCAGCCCCCAAGACTGACTGACAGTCTTTTAGCAAAATAACAAAAACAAGAAAATCGGGAAGCATAAACGAAAATTGCGCATACGTCATGTGGCACTCTCACAAACACGTACGAAGATAGTCTGTGTAGAACAAGCTCATTAGCTAGTCAATGTGTAGGCGTGGCACCGACCTCTCTCTCTCTCTTTCTCTCTCTCTCTCTCTCTTTGCCGCTGTAATGGTAGCTGGAGTTATGTACTGTAAAATTTTATAAATTGCCACAACGTATGGATAAAAATGAGAAAAAAGAAAAAGGAAAAAAAAAACACAGTTGATGTCGTCGATGTAGGTTACAATTTGTTGCTGCCATTGTCGCCGACAACGCTGTCATTATTAAATACTCAGTGTTTGGAAAAAAGTGTTTGAAGGTTGATTTAAATTTGCTTAAAGCAACGTTTTTTATTTAAATATAATAAAGTCCAATATTAAAGTATCGAACTTTCAGCCATATTCTGATTTTAGATTAAATCCCTCACTAAACATTCACATTTATTTTACAAGTGTAAAATTTTATATACGTATGATAAAACGATAAAGAAAGTAAGATATATTTTTCAATCCATTTGAAATTTCTTTAGATATTCGAATAATCGACATAAACAGGGTATCTATCTAGTCAATCATCATTGAAACCATCAATCTTACTTGTTTTTGAATCATTCGCCGTCACTTCATGTTGTGTTGTTTGATGTTGCCACTGCGGCTGCTGCTGCTGCTGTGCTGATGTTGAGGTTGATGAGTTACTCTACTGCGTTGGCGCTTCAATGTGGGAGAAAGGTCACAATAGGTAGAGCCTCACATTGACGGGTGCTCTGAGTGTGTGTGTGTGTGTGTTCCATGTTATACCAAGCGTTGAAAGAATGACACAGACTTTTGGCCTATGAAACCAAACAATAATGGCACATGTTGACAAAATGGAGAAAAATGGATAAAATGTATACAGTTCTGAGATGTGGAATAATATGTGAGAAGTTGTCAGTAAATTGTTTGGGAAGGGACTCAATTTTAAACTGAAAAGTAAAGTTTTCGTAAATATTTCTACAAAAATATAAATTTAAATTTTCGTTAAGTCAAGTAAAGAAAATTTAATATATTTAGTAAGTTGTTTCGGAATATTTCTTATCGAAAGAGTTATCTTTATAAACGACCATACGCTATTTGGCTTTGATCTTATATTTCCATCAGTTTAACCTCCCTTTATAATCATCAACTACATCATTATTCAATTTCTATTTTAATGCAGACAAGCCTTATTCATTTGAATGGCGTCGAAAGTAAAGCTTTATTATTGCCAGCATTAGTCAGCAGAATTCTAACACTAAGTTGACAGCGTTACCAAAATCGTTTTAAAACCACCACAAGGGGTTGGCAATGGCAGTGTATGTGTGTGTGCGAGTGTGTATGTGTGTTAACGTTGTGGTTTAAATAGGCGATGGTAAGAACGCAACCCTGATGCCGCATATTTCTTGAGAATTTAATGCTCAAGTGTGCACAGAAAATGTCAGCAATGAGTGTCAATGCTACTATGTGTGTGAGAGGGTGTATGTAAGTGTGTTTCCTAGTGTGGGTTATACAATATGGTTACAATTGAGTCCCTGGAAATCAGTTTGCTAGTTGTCAGCTGAAAGGGAAGTTTGCCTAAGGTGCAAAAGAGACAACAGTTGCCAGACAGCCAGGCATAGAACGACACTCAACATACTGCCAAAATGCTCACACACACTTACACAACATACAGCATACATACATACTTATTGAACGCACACACATAGTTAACACACCTTAAGATGGAGTTGCTTCATTTACAAGCAGCCTAGTTGGGGGTTAATGAAGCTAACCTTGTCAAACTAACAATGTCAAATAAACCAAATAAACTCTCAAATACCCTGTTATGTGAGAGTGTTGATACTGTGTTGCTCGTTGCAATAGGTTTTGATTAAGGTTTCACCATTACCAAGAAAACATTGAAAAAAACTAAAATCGAAAATAAACAACGTTCACCTATGAAATTTGTTCTGCGATTTGCGACTTGCAACAAAGAAAGTTCCTGGGACCTTATATAAGCAATTATAAATAGTACTTTTCATGAAATGGAATGAATTTTTTACTTTGTTTGTTAACAGGTTCAATTTCAAGTTACATATCTTAAACAAAGTTAAGTAAGTTTTGTGTGTGAATTATTTAATGTCGCTCACTCCCCACTTTAACTGTTTTTGACTTGTGGTTTGTCATGTTGATTTATTGCTTAAAGTTGTCAGTTAGTTCCATGTTTGTTTAAGTGCTTTCTATGGTAAAGTAAACACACACATACATACACATACGAACACACAGAAACACTAACACATACACCTAAATTAATATCAATGATTATTATTGACTTTGCTGTTGCTCAACTATCTGCCACAAGCTCATCTGCATTGCAGACTTTTTCACTTGTCAGCCACATTCACAACACACATACACACAGAAGGACACACCATCACACACACAGATACAGCATCAAGTTGACAACTATAACTACAACTGACTGAAAGTCGTTGCCATGAAATGTGGCAAGTGCTTCTTCTGCTGTGTGGCAAGCCTTTGCCTCGAACTCAAACTCGAACTCAACTAAAAGAGAAACACGACAATCACAATGATAAGGACAACTTTTCCACACACACACATCGAAAGGGTCGAGCTTGGGTACCAGAAACGGCATGAGGGGGGGATTATGGTTGCTTGCCAACGTTGTAATTTGATTGAATTTGCGTTGATTAAGCGTATTTAGCTGTTTGCAAATTATTCTACACGTGCGTGTATCTAATTGAGAATTGACTTAATTGTTTTTTTTTTTTGTTTTTTTTTGCACCTCGCATAGCACACAGGAAACTAGAGATGGTAGTGTGACCAGACTAGAGAACTGTGTTGACGTGCTAATGAGCTAAATTTGATTAGGATAATAGCGGTTAGAAAACACAGATTAACCACAGGTGGTTAAGTTAGTCATTGAATCGAAGGGTTCTTTGATATTTACTAGAAAGTTGGAAAGTGAAGCTTTCGCTATAATTAGTTAAACAATTTTTAAACACATTTTTCCAATTTTGAAGCAGCGTTTAAGATCTTAAAAACGATTTTAAAGTGGCTAACCGAACTTTAAATATTAAGCAACTTTCATGCGAAATATATAAACAGAAATATATTAAAAAAAAAAAAAACTTATTAAACTTAAATATTAATAGAAATAAATGTTCCTTTAAGCATTGTTTTATAATTTTATTAAGAAAATCACGCTCCATTCTCTAGCAGGAAGTAACGTTAGTACATTCATCTCCAGCTTTACTGCCTTACACCTCCCGCTGAGCCAAAAGTACACTTTATCCTTAAGTTTTACCAGGAGCCATCAAGTTGACTGCTGTTACTGGCAAATTGTTATGGTTGAGATTTGTGCGTTTATTTAGGTTTCGAATTAACGCAATTAGCATGTGTGCATACACACACACACACACACACACACGAACACACACACACGCAAACACACACGAACACATATATGCACATGTAAACAGTAACTTGATTAATGTCAAGGGGGTAGATGGTGAAGAAGAAGGGGGTTGAAGGGTTGGCACTTGAGTTTTGATTGCAAAGCAGCGTTTTGTGGTTTTAATTGAAAATGTTGCGCATACGACATGTGGTGCATGTTATTTAAGTTAAGTGTTATTTTGACACAAGGTCACGACCTCTTTAAAACACAAATGCGGCTGTCACTTTGACAACACAAAACTAAAAAGCGCAGTTTTATGATATTTGAATTAAAAAAAAAGTTTATAAAGCTTGTTTTCATTAAATTATATCTGTCTATTGAATTTAAATGCAATTTACATAACGATACACAAATTGGATAAATAAAATCATTTGTTTATTTTCAACTCAAATTTAAAGCACATGATTTTCGTTTGAACTTTGAATAATCCAATTAGCATTGCAAAGAATCAATCAAATTGAATCAATTTGGTGTGTTATTGCCACCCACATGCTTATGTACATGCTTCTACACAGAATAATGCGGCGGCAACAATGAACACAACGAGAAACGCTCATTTCGTTGTCTTTTAAATCAAAAACATCAAAATGTATGTTCGTTGTATTCGGTGTCCTTTCATTTGGAAGGACAAAGGAAGTCTTTGAAATTCCTTATGCCATTTAGATACGCCATTTAATACGATTCCGGCCTATACTTAGTTACGCATTGACCTTTTGTTCAGATTTTCCATGAATACCATACTTTACTATACTATAATTTCATTTAGACAAAAGTCAATTTAACCATTTTGTTTAATTTGTGTCATGCGTTAAATCAAATTGAGTTAACATTTACATGTTAGAAAAAATCGTATAAATTCTTTCAAACTCAATTGATTTTCAATTAATGTTTAGAAATGTGTCAAATGCAATTATTATTTAAAAATGTTTTCTATTTGTGGTTATTGAACAGTCATATCAAGTTATTTGTTATAGAATAAAAATAAAACATTTTTACAAAACATTCAAGTTTGATAAAAAAAATGATTACAAAGAAAATTTGTCAAAATATATTGACATAAGGCCAAGAGATTGAGGAAGGCTTTAAATCATAAGGCTATAATGTTAAAGTAATTAAGTTAAGAATGTGTTGAGACGGGTGTTTAAATGAGTTGGTTTGAATCATTAGGAAAACAAAGGAATAAAGCTTTCGGCACGACAATAAAGATGGTTAAGACAAGTTAGCACATTTTACGGCATTTAAGGTAAAACTTAATTAATTAAACGCAGCTGGTGCTAAAGCGTTGTAAAACTTTTAAAACTTTTTTATTTTACACTGTAAAAAATGAAAGTTAAACTTCAAAAAATATATTTTTAGGTAGTTAAATAAAAAATATGTTTATAAATTCTAAAAATAATAATCAAACTAAAAAAATATTCTTATTGAATGTTACTTGTATGTTAGAGCTTTATAATTTTGAACATCGTGGAACATAAATTTAAAGATTGTTCAAGGCACTAATGCATGTAAATAGTTAAAAACTTTTAGCTTTCGGTTTGCAAACAATATAAGAAATGATCAACAGAAAGAGAAATAAGCAGAGAGAGGAAACAAGATAGAGATGAAAGATCTTTTTTTAGGATAACAGGTTTAATGTTACTTTTTTCTGGTAGTTAATCCAGATTGGACAATTGTGCCAAGTATTTGAGGTCCATAGCCATTTCTGGCCACTTCATCTTCAAATGAGACATAGACGCAGCACAGCTGTCACATTATACCATTAAGAGTCAACTCAATTGCATTTTAAATCTACAATATAGTTGTCTGCTTTTTGAGAGAATCATGCACACACACACACACATATACACACACCTCGTACGAATGCAAGACATAAAGTTGTTAGAAGCGTGCTAGAAAAAGAGTCTATTGGGCAGAATGAACACAGCAGCAACAGTTAGAACAACACATTAGCCATGGCATTAGCGCCAGCTGGCAACAGTAGCAATTGAAGCATCCAAAAGCCCCAAAGGCTTTCTCTTTGTCAGCGCCGGGCCATAAAACAGCGTCTACATTATGGTAATGGCCAATGGCTAATGGTAACTAGGCCGGCCAGTGACCGCGACGACAGACAGACAGACAGACAGACAGACAGACGAATGGACAGACAGACGGATGGACGGATGAATGGATGGTGACGACGACTGGCGACACTTAATGGTCATTAAAATGTCCAGGGTAGCGTGAAGCTGAAGTAATTGCGATAGTTTATAAGTATTGCAACAAAGTTGCTTGCAACAACACAACACAACACAACAATTCCCGCTTTGCCCCATTCGCAGCTTAGCAACGGTCTTTGACACTTGCTCTTTACACATGCACTTAACGAAATCAGGAGCTGATATTAAACAAATTAACAAACGATTGTTAAAAATTTATAATTTTTACTGATTTTAAATATTGTGTATATTAAATATTACTGATTTTATTCTTTGTGGAAAACAGTTTACTTAAAAATAATAATAAATAAGAATTAATTTTGCTACATTTTAATAATTTTAAATATTATCTGAAATATTTTACATAAATGAATAGTTTTTTTGTACATTTACATTTACTTTTTCCAATAAAAATTTACTAATTTTTCCAAGTACTTAATTTGTCTATTCCATGTGCAGACGCAAGGATAGCAGCGCATTGCAACGTTCGGCAAGCATTGACTCCTTTGCCGAGATAGTGTTTAGTGACCTGCCACGCCCATCGCTGGATATACCGCGGCCCGTCGCCGCCACCCACACGGTGGTGCCGACACCCTTTAGCAAACGTCCCTCGGCCAGCAGCCTGTATTCGACGTGCAGCAGCATTGCAGCAGCGACAGCTGCCTCGGCACAGGTGCACGCTCAGTTGAATGTCAATTATGGCGATCTAACGGGACATGCGCTGCCCGGCAGCGGCAATGGTAGCATCAGTGCTGGCAACAGTCGACGCGAGAGTATGTTGA
Organism: Scaptomyza cyrtandrae; assembly: GCA_035044605.1. NCBI lineage: Eukaryota > Metazoa > Arthropoda > Insecta > Diptera > Drosophilidae > Scaptomyza > Scaptomyza cyrtandrae. Next base: position 5,820,948 of record JAWNNS010000640.1, on the reverse strand, counting down.
GTCCATCGTCAACGCGACGCAACAAGCTGACCAGAATTATTAATAGTAAGTCTAGTTGCAACGTCATTCAAATAGTTATTAGTTATTTACTAGTTAGTACTGTGAGCAGCGTGGTGTGCCTCGAGTGCCTTTTATTGATAAGGAAAAGGCAGAGCATCATTATTACATTCGTCGACATTATCATCATCATCATCATCATCATCAGCGTAGGCGACTCGTTTTGGTTTATTTATTTTTGCAGCTGTGGCATCGGACTGATTGAAATTCAAATGCGCAACTTGAGCTCTGTTTTGCTTGGACTCCAGAGGCCGCATAAAAAAAAAAACGTTTCATTTCCCCAGTGGCTTATTGGGTCAAGATAAAGAGAGAGAGAAAGAGCAAGAGAGTTGGGGTATCGAAATTAAATCAAAAAAGCATAATTTATTGCCGTAAAAACATTTATGTTAATGCACACTTATCAATGGCCAATAAATTTGTGTTAAAAATAAATTTGAATATTTTATTTTTTTTGAATAACTTAACTACACATATCTACACATAACTACAACATCAAAATCATAAATCCTACACTTAACGCTAACATCAAGTTTTCTTTACTTTATCAGCTACTTCCGCAGAAAAATACTAGTAGTTTTCTTATTGTTTGCTTTTATGTTTTGAAGGCCAGTCGGGCCCTCTTTAATGCCGAAGCTTTGCTGCGATAGCAACAAAAAAAAAAAAAAAACACACTCAACTGTGAAAAGCTTATAAGAAACGATCATCAACGTTTTTATTTATGGCTGCACAATTCCACGAATTGGCGACAGCGACGCTGGCTTCAACTTCCAACGCCAACGTTAATTGTGCTCGGAGAGCGGCAAGTGAGCATCGTCTAACTGTGAAGCGCTGACCATTAACGTCCATTACGCTCAGTTCGTTCGTTCAAGACGTTGACGCTGCTCTGGCTGAGCTGTTGCAACCGCAACAACTTCAAATTCAGTTGACTAGCGACTTTTGTTGAGAGCGCAGCGCATTGCGCGTCGGTTACGGTTGCAGTTACAATTACAATAACAACAAATAAGAAATGCAAATACAAATTCAAATTGTGCAAATCTTATATCAATCAAATGATTAATAAATTAAGCCTGTGTATTACAGTTTTTCTGGCTAATTTTGAGCATTTGCTTAAGAAACTGTGACGTAGATTGGCAAAAAAAAGAAAAGAAACGAAAAGGCAAGCAATAAAAAACGCGACGCTTTGCGTATCGTTTCTGCTTCGTTGAGTTTGTGTGAGTGCCTGCGACTACCTGTTTGCTGGTGCGCATGTGTGCGTGTGTGTGTTTCAGAGAAAGAGAGAAACAACTTAGTTACCTGCGTCGCGACGCCGACGACTGAGAGTTTGCGCACAGTGAGTGAGAGACAAACAGAGAGTGAGCGAGAAATTTAACGAAAGATCATGGTGTTTTTTTGTTGTTGTTCGCTTCACGAACTGTCTCAGTGTCAAAAACTAAACGCGTCGCTTTCGTTTAAAAAAAGAAACGTTGGGGCAACCTACTCTAATAACAAAAACAACTGTTTTGCCGCGAGGCAAAAGAAATTGACTACCGACTGCTGCTGCTGCTGTTGCTGTTGTCGTTGTCGTTGTTGCTGCCCCTTTATGCTTCTGCTTCTGCTACTGGCATTTGCTGCTCGTTGCAATGTTAATTAAATATTACGTGCCAGTAAAACAGCAATTTACAGCAGCAGAGACTCAACGACTGCAGATCTAACTGTAATTGCATTGCGTGTCCAACTGTTGTTATTATTTGCACGCGCAGTTTGAAAATAATGTACAACAACACAAAAAAAAATGTACAACTGCAGCGAAAGTGAACTTTTGCTTTTGTCTTTTGTTCATTGTGCGAGAAATCAACTTGACTGCAAATAATTTACTCACGTGTCTGTCATGGCTACTAGCTGTGACGGCGGCAGAGGCAGAGGCAGCGGCAGCGGCAGCATAATTACAGCAAATCGCACGGCAGCCTTTATAGTTGCATCTCCTTCTCGCACACACACACACGCATAGATACTTACGCCGCCCGCAAGCTGTTAAAAGCTTTGTGCTTTGCTCACTTTGTTTTTACGTTATTCACAGTTGCTGTTGTTGTTTTTGCAGTTTTGTTGCCGTCGCGACGACGTTTTCATTAAAGTTGTTTGTGTTGCAATTTTAAGTGCACCTCACAATGAACAGGTAAGCAAAAGCATAACACTGATACACACACACACACAAACATACACATATTGATGTTAAGTACCTTGTCTGCAACTTTGTGGCTAAAATATGCAACGCCATGAAAAAACTTGAACTATTGCAGCATTTTTTTTTTTACCGCAAAGACGTTTTTCCAGATAGCTGTTGTTGTTGTGTGGTTTTAAAAGTTTATTCACATTTCCAGAAAGTTGCATCTGAATTGAGTTTTTTTTTACGGGTCTGACTGGGAAATTTTGTTTTGCGGCTACAGTTGACAGTTGTAAATTGTCAGTCGCCGGCCTTGCCCCTGCGGCGTTTAGTTCTAGCTGACCTGTTTGACCATTAATTTTACAGTGACTCCACGAACTTTACGTGAAATTTCAAAAACTTCCTAAACGAAATCACAATATTTTATTTGTGCCCTTTTAAGCTGGAAATGTACGAATAAGGGTATAAGAAACATGACGTTTATATGTATTTGAATATATGTTTGTCCTCAAAAGCCACAACCAGAACGGGTTTTTTAATTCATTTTCACCACGCATTAATGAAGCTCTCGTTTTTGCATTTAAAACTTGCGTTATGCACACTTTGAATTTTTTAAAGGTATCTTTAAGCCGTTTGCTCGCTCTTTGTTCTATTTACACTCGTATTTTCTATGTTGTTTGTACTTTTCGTATGGCGGCAAAGAAAAATAAATTAGAAAAAAAAACTTTGACGTAAAGCTTCAACTACACACACAGCAAGGGCCCTTCTTTACCCCCCAACTCTTGTCGTTGAACCCCTTGTGACCTGCACTTAAGTGCACTTAGACCCCGCGATTACTTGATTCCACCCACACAAAAAGTTTCATTTACTTGTGTTCGTTTGTATAGTTTAATTTTATTTTCGTACATTAAAAAGTTTTAAATGTTTGGATTAAAAGAAAATTCATCACAATATTTGTCGTGCCACGTTACCTTAAAGTTTATTTTTCAATTTATTTTGTTGTTAGCTTTTTTGTTTGTTTTTATTTGTTCCTTTTGCTTATCGTTGTTGAGCGACTTTTGTAGAGTTAAACCAAAACTTGTTAGTTTTAAATTGATAAGCATTATTTTTGTTCTTATATTTTGCTCAAAATTCGATAACGAAACTAAAGCCAGTTGTCATTTGTTGTGATTAATGATATTATGCTAATATGCAATTTGTGAAGATAAAGAAGACCATGGGAAAAAATATGTGAAGAATTCTGCACTAAAAACAGAATAAAATGCTAATGATTTTACCTAATTTATGTTAAACAAGTAAGAAGGCTCTAGTCGAGAAATCCCGACTAGACGATACCCTGATCCCTATACTTTACGCGTACAGTCAGTGCTTGCAAGTATGTGTGCGTGTGTGTACGACCATACTGCATACTGCATACTAAACTTCAAGGTTCCATATCTTCGGTGTTTCTTAACCGATTTTAAAAAAAATTTCACAGATTGTTATTATTTTGATTAATAATTAAAATGTCGTCTAAAGTTTTTACAAATTCAAGATTTTATTGTTATCGATCACATGTGTATATCGGAAACGGGATGAGTTATCAAAAATCGAAAACAAAGGGATTAGGCGAGCTTAAGTTCCAAATCTGGAGTCTCTAGCTCTTATAGTCTCTGAGATCGACGCGTTCATACATACAGACGGACAGACGGACAGACGGACATGGCTATATCGACTCGACTGTTGATGCTGATAAAGAATATATATACTTTATGGGGTCGGAGATGCTTCCTTCTGCCTGTTACATACTTTTGCACAACTTCATGATACCCTTTTTTCCCATTTTTAATGGGATCAGGGTATAAAAAATCGGATCAATTTTCACGAAGTTTTGGTTGAAAATTAAGTAAAAATCGCGTTTCTAGATTTTAAGACAATTTTATTGTAGAGATCAAAATATAAGTTTTAAGATATTACAACAGCAACATAATCTGAAAATCATTTCATATCGAATAACCATTCAAAAAAACAAACTAAATAATATGTTTGTACGCTATTTTATTTGCATTTAAATGTGTGTCAATAGAGAAAACTTTAGCTAGAAAATTGTGAAAATTGTGCCAAACTCAATAAGCAAAGACCGAATAACGCAAAAAACTCATTTGCGTATAGAGAATCAAGCAAACAGCACAAAACAGAACAGCAGCTGTAGCTGACCTTTCTTGGCATTTCAAGAAAATACTTTTAGTTAGGTTGAATACAACGCTAGAATATTTATATATATATATATTTATATACTTTATGTAAATTTTCACGTAACGAACAATTTCTTCAAACTACTCAACATCTAATCGTAGTTTCAGCTTTTTGCAGTTTTCTGTCGCATCAACTTTTATAACTTTTATTAAAAGTTTGTCCGTTCTGACAGATGTGCAATTAGCTTTCAATTTGAACCAAATTGTGCTAATTGCAGCCCTCACAGACAGTCTGATTCACAGAAATGCTCGTTAGTTGTCTAGAATTTCTCATATTGAACCTGAATGCATCGAATATGTTTTTCGTTATCTCTTGGTGAGTTTTTTTTTTTTTTAATCAAACGACAAGCCATGTACATTTTTGGTAAGACTAAACGCTGCCTGTCTGACCTTTGGCCCCTTCTTTGGTTACCTCATTTGGTATCTGTGTCAAATATCTTTTAAAGTTAACAATGTAAATGAAATGCTTTGTTATGCCCTCTTACTCTATAAAAGATGTGTAAAAAAGGGTATATGTGTTTTGGGTCTGTATGTGAAAGTCAATTACTTTCAGTGTTTCCAATAAAGAAAAAACATTCTATACAATTTTAATCTATTTTCGAGTGTATAACAAAGCTAAAAAATCCGCTTTTTCTACCCACAAAAAATATTTGAATCAAAGAAGATTTTTAATACGTTAAAACTTTAAATTTAAAACTTTAAAGAGTATCTTCAGGCTGACCACTTACTTTGCAGTTGTTTATTTCTATTCTTGCTGTGATTTTCGGATTTCTCTTCAATCGATTCGAGAATTGAAGTTTGAGGCTTGTCACGTTTGCCGGGTGGCCTCAAATGGTACGCCATTAGCACGTAGCGCCCACATGGCGGGCCCATATCCGGATTTTAAGTCACACACACGGATGCAAATGAATGGCAATAGTCGGAAGATACATATGTCAAAATGAAAGAAACTTGTGCGACTTTTGAACTTAATGGTCGCAAAGGTCAAAGGGCTTAACATCCCTACCACAATCCGCCCTCATAAGCATACATACATATGTTATCCGGTTTGCTGCTGCTGAGACGATTGTGCGTTGATTTAATCCATTTGGAGATTTACAAAGAACACCAACATGACTGACGCACGACATATGTCACTAGTTTTATTTTTGTATGCGGGTTCAATTGTTTGATTTATTTTCATACTTTTTCTTATGACGCGTTTTGATTTGTTGGTCATTAAACATCTGGGTCAACACAGAGACTTTTCGACAATCACTTCTGTTTAAAACTGGTTTTTGGAAAATTATGCTCGAAAACATATAAGACTTAACGGCTTGACCTTTTTATCTATACCCTCCCAAATCTAGCTTATTAAATTTACAAACAAATAAATTCAAATGTGATATTCTACAAACATTATCAGCTTCCTTTTAGATTAAGGGATGCAAATTGAATTCCGAACAGTCTACAGCCCAAACTACACATTTCTTGACTCCTAATAGACAAGTTAATAGTTTGCTTTTAACCAAACAAACACTCTCACACGCACACACACAGCTTGCGGGCCTTAACTTTTCAATTAGAGTCAAAAACACAAAAAACCCAAATCCCTTTTATTTTTTTTAACAAGTTAGTTTTGCGCCTTGACCCACAGATTTAGTGAGAGAAACCTAAAAAAACAAAAAACCAAACTGACTGTTTTGTGCAAATCGGTTGAGATTTGCATAATTTTTAACGCTGGCTTATTGGTTTTGCATTTGTATTTTTCCACCAAAGCAAGTGGGCCACAAAATCAAGTCCTAAAGGGGGGATTGGCCGGGACATGTAGCTAAAGCTGACAAGCGGCCAAGTGACCCGGTCAAAACGTTTATTGCCATTTCAGCTATAAATTTGCATGCCCTTTACAAAGGTTTTTATGAATATGTCAAGAATTTAACTTGAATTCCTTTAAGGATGTCAAGACGTAAACTCAATTTATGAAGGTTTCCTAAAACCTTTGTGAGTTATCGAATTATAATTGAGTAGCAAGTCTCAAGGTTAGTTGACTGTAAAAAAACTTTACTTAACTTGAACAAACTAAGTTAAGTAAGTAAGTAAGTAAATTAAGTAAGGAATGATTCATACATAGTTGATTACTTTGTCTTGAAAAATAATGTTTTAAGTCACAAACTATTTAAAAAATCGTTGCTTACGACAAGGTTAACTTTACCAAAGGGTATTAATTTTTTCGCCATTGTTTTACTAAGCGCTAACGTAACAATCTTTGATGTTTTCCAATGTTGTCTTTTTGGTTTTTCTTCGCAGATTTCAATTTTTGTGCCAGTTGGTGGGGAGGAAAGTCTGATATTTGCATATCTGATTAATATGAATACATTAGATTTGGTTATGGTGATTTGGCAGCAGCATAAACCGATAGAATCGAATAAACCAACATAAAAGAATGAAACCGAATGACATTAAAAAAAAAAAAACGATAAAGAGGACGACTGATTGTGCCACAAAGGTCAAGCAAATGAAAGATTTATCAGTGCACAATCCTACCTCCTCCGCGACCCTCTTTTCCTTTCTCTTCATGCTTGTTATCGTGCCCTCTGCGTATCGCTCCACTAGCTTTAGCTATCCATAATGTCTGGTTACTTAAATTCAATTGGCGTTTCCGCTAAAGTTCGCCAATGCTGCCAAGAGTAAAAATGGAGGATTGGAAGGGAGGACTTATAATGCGATTTCATATTTTACAAAAGACGTAAATGATGCTTTTTTTTAGCTTTAAACCGACAGAGTCCCAAGTTTCTCTCCCACGCCGATGCTCCTCGTCCGAGTGCTTTCGACATCTTTTGCCACACTCGATGTGTGTGTGTGTGTGTGTGTGTGTTTATTGAGGAAGCGAAAAATTTATTTAAATGAAGTCGTCGCTTGTCTTGGTGTTTGGGTTTAATGTGTGGTAGATTTGACAATTATGACAGCACGAAATGTCAGATAAAATCGGCATAACTTAATCAGACCTGACAGCGGTAGATACACTGCCATTGATAATAAAAACGAAGGCGTCTTCTTCGTGTTCTCCTTTGTGTTCGTAAGCACACGCCTGAGTGGACTAGGACCAGGACCAGGACCAGAACCAAGCGCAATCATTGTCACCATTGCGTTAAGAGTGTGAGAATTGTGTAGCTGTGTCTGCTGTCGCCTCTATTAAGTGGATTAAGTTGTTTTTTGTGCTCGCAGGTTAAGCATGCTTGGCAGTCGCTAACCCCATCTACCATGTGGCTGACCTCTGAACCCCTTGCGCTGAGTCTCTGCTCTGATTTATGTAAAGCACTAACAATTTAGCGTTGCGTAGCTTCATAAATTTTATTATCATGCAATTGCAGACTCACAAAAACAATAAAAAAAAAGATTAGAACAACTTTGGTACATTCCCTGCAAAAATGATATTAAATGAATTTTAAAAATAGTTTAGATAAGAAAATAAATGAATGAGTAAAGATATAATCAATTGGTGTTAGGGGTTTGTTGACCTAATCTGTAAATATTTTTTCTTTTTTTTGCTGAGTATTTTCATAGTCTAGCAAACTCTTTACATCTTGCCCCAGTAAACCCAAACATGCTTCTTTTTTTAACGTTATGGAACAGTAATTTTTATTTATTGCACGCTTGCAATTGACAGCTTTGTGTAGGGCTTGGCATACTTGGCTCTTTTGGTTCTTCTTACTTGCGTGTTCGGGTCAAGTTGGCTTTGATAATATCTGTTGAATGGCTTAGGCTTTTATTAGTAGGAACGTGCTACGAAGGAGTCGACAGTTTGTTAAGAATTATGGCTTCTTTGGCGCAGTTAAGCTGTAAACGAGCTTTACTAATTAACGCCAGTATGTTTTTTTTCACTACAAGACAATGTTGGTATTTATGGATGGACAAATAACAATATAAGGAATAATGACCTTCACATATTCACAAAATAATAAACCTGTGCAACAAAAGTACCTTAAAATACCTAAAACAACACAAAACAAGTAAGAAGACTCTAGTCGAGAAACCCCGACTAGACGATACCTTGAACCCTATACTTGTGTACGTGTGTGTGTGTATACGCGTATACTGCATATTGCATACTCAACTTCAATGTTCCATATCTCCGGTGTTTCTTAAACGATTTTAATAAAAACTTCACAGATTATCATTATTTTGTTTATTGTTTCAAACGTCGTCTCAAAGTTTTTCAAATTTAAGATTTTGTTGTCATCGATCCCATGTGTATATCGGAAACGGGAAATGTTATCGAAAATCGAAAAAAAAAACTTGTATTGCCTAGGGACTAGGAAAGCTTATGTTCTAAATCTGGAGTCTCTAGCTCTTATAGTCTCTGAGATCGACGCGTTCATACACACAAACAGACGGATATATCATCTCGACTATTGATGCTGATCAAGAGTATATATACTTTATGGGGTCGGAGATGCTTCCTTCTGCTTGTTACATACTTTTGCACAAAACCATTATACCCTTTTTATCCATTTTTAATGGGTTCAGGGTATAACAAGTTTGTAGTTCTTATGAAATTTATCTCACATCATAGCTTGCTTTAAAGCTAATAAATAATACAATTTCTAATGAAAAGCTCAATAGCTTCGAGATAAGGCTGTTGTGAAAATGATTTCAATTAAGGTTTCACACTTATTCTGAGCTCTGTTTCAAGGTTACTTTGCGACGTTTTCAGATCTTAAATTACGCTGTAAATCGTATAAGCATTTAGCGAACATCTCATGTTTGTGTTGTTTGTTTCTATGTCTGTGACTATATGATTCAGTGCTTGAATCTTGCTCCGCTTATTAGATTCAAAACGAATGCGTCACAGCTCAAATTCGAGTTTGAATTCGAACACATACCCGCCAGCACTGACCTCGGCCAAAAAACGTTTGGGAAACGTTTTGAGGGAAAATATTTGTTGCTTCAAATAAGATATGATTGCTCAAATTGTACGTTTATATTAGTTGTTGGTCATTTAGTTAGTAATTTATGCATGCGAAACGATGAGACAATGTCTAAAATTAGCTAGATAATGGACCCAATAGTCAGACCTACAAACCTATGAATTCAAAACAACCGGTTTGGGAGCGGTTACAAAAAAAAATAAATGCAACTAATTTCGGAGAAGTTAACAATGTGTGAATGAGTTTTAAGGAATGTGTAAGAATTGGGAATTATATTAAATATACATCAATAGAGCTAAAGAACAAAATATCGGATACATATGAGTATTTAAGTTAACAGAACAACAAGTTTCTTAGGTTATTTACTAGTTTTAGTTAATAGTTGCATATTTTCTGATCTAACATTTTCATAATCGTTTCGTGCGTTTTTTTTTACGGTTTGGGTCGTTTATTGGTCATCAGTCAAACAGTTAGTTTTATTTATACAATATCGATTAGATAAACTGTAAGTGATAAAAACAAACAATTGCCCATCGTCTATTATTTGCAATCTATGCAAATAAAACAAATTAAACTCAAATGAATGACACCTACAAAAAATGCACAGACAAAAAATTATTAGTTACAAAAAGGAAAGAAAACAATTGAGCTTAATCAATAAATGTCTTTACAAACATATTCTCTTTCACAATTAATGTTGTACAACTATCTGCAACGATACCATAAATTTAAATATTTCCAATTAGCCATCACTTTTTGTGGCGTGCGTCTAATTAGGCCATGCCGCAAAACGTCTCAACAAAAACTCACTTGAAATATTTACCGCATCTTTAAACTCCTAACCCGCATCAATCCACTTTGAATTCCAATTACCAATCAGCGGGGTGTGCCAAATGTTTTCGAATCCAGTTGCACAGCTGTTGACAGGACCCGATGGCACGCTCGATAAATCAGCCACACACAACTTGAGAAACACACGACAGCACCTACAACAATAACACCAACAACAACAGCTAGCTAAATCTAGTAGGCAGTCTGGTAGAAGCAGAGGCAAAGGCAGGCAACTGATTTGTTTGGTTTACGATTACGGAAATGCCATCGTAATTGCTTAACGCGTTTTGCTGCACAGAAAGGCGACAAGAGCCCAAGATCAGGAATTCCTTTGAAAAGAAACGCAGGTACGCGAGATGTACTTGGCCTGTTCTAAATATAAATTTTTGAAAGCATGCACAAAACGGTGATCAAGTCCCTCAAATATACATATATATATATATCTTAGTTCGTGTTTCCTGAGCAACTCTTAGCTGAGAGGGATGAAAAAAGAGATTATGAAGAGAGCGGGAGAGTCAAATAGTGAGTTATTAAATTTTAGCAACCTAAATGAAATTTTACCCTCATGACGAAATTTATGTACAGCTCGGTAAATAGGTAATACACCTAGAGAAACAACATCGCAACTTTGAGAGACAGTTTGAATACAGTTCAAACCCAATATTATAAATTAAAAAACAATAATGTTAATAAAAAAGCTTTGTTCAAGCAAAAATAACTTATAAAAACCATATTAATAAAAAAATCTTTTGGCAAACAATTTTCGATTTAAGTAACGTCTGAACATTTTCAAAGATCCCAAGTGCCTTTAAGCAATGGCTTCTTTTTTAAGCTTACCCTAGAACATTCTTATTCTTTATTATTATTCTTAAAAATACTCTTTTTTTTATTTTTAACTTGATTTGAGTGTTAAACTCTACCCATTCCCTCAGTGTATAAATGCACAAAGAGAGCGGGAGAGAGAGGGAAACATATGTTAAGAGAGACATAGAAAGAGTACAATGAGTGATTTGTACGGCTGGTTTGGAACATAATCACATCGCGATGCTGTCTCAGTTAACATTTTGTAAGAGTGACGCGCACATCGGAAAATCCTGCAATAAACCAAAAATCAAAAACAAACCCAAACGTGTTCTTTTTTTAACACAAATAAAACAATAAACCAAAAAAATAAATAGTGAAGAGTATCAAATGGAGAGACGACGAGCTTTGAGCTCATATTCCAAGCTAAAGGATCAGCAGGAAGAAAAACAACAACAACAAAAGGAGAGTAACAACACTGATGATGAAGAGGAGAACGAATTGCCGGCACTTCGTCGCTCGCATTCGGTGCGTGCATCATTGCGACGCCTCAAAAGCAAACTGCACAGCCCTGCTTTGCCGCTGCAATCACCATTTAAGCTGCGCGCTCATTTGCATTCGCGCAGTCGCAACATTGGCAACAACAATGGACACAGCAGCGGCAGTGGCAGCAGCAGGACTTTTAACAAATCGAAAGCTGTGAAAGCGTTGCGCTTGTGGCATGAAATCGAGGCTGTTGCCGTGGTAACCACTAAAGTAAAGGGCAAATTTGTGCCACTCAAAAGGCAAACAACAAGCATGCAACAAGATCAACATAATACTGCTGAGAATCAAGAACTGGGCATTGAACAGCTAATGTCCTCGCTGCCTGTGGGTGCAACACTGCCACGCAAAGCATGCAAACTCTTACAAATACCCGACAGCTATTGTCAGCGTGCTGCCCCACAAGCCACAATCGATTCGGATCTGGAACGCAGTCTGACCAATGAATCACCTGGCTGTCTAAGCAATAGTAGCTGTGATCCCATTCTCGCCGATATCACGCGTCATGCCCGTCAAGGCATCTACGGAACAACTCGAATGCGTACCGCAACTATTCGGAAACCGATGCCCTACTTAAACAGTCGTAGGTGTTGGGTTTATTGTTTTTGGAATAATATGAATACTTAATCTACATCGAGAATTGAGTGTTATTGCCTTTCAAGCATTGAATTTATTTGTTTTTTGATTCGATTTTTTATTGCCGTCTCAAGTTTTTATATGATATTTTTATGTGTGAGTGTGATTTGATTGCCTAAAACTAGGTCATTGAACTCTTTGGCAAGCAGTCAGGCAAGTTTTTAAAGTGTTTGAGACTTTGTGTGTGAAAATATCCTTAAGAGTTGTCCCTGAAATTCGATGATACCCAAATACTTTTTGTGTTGGAACTTGAAACTCTTTAAGAACAAAGTTAAACTAGAAATGAGCAAAAATTAAGAATTAAACGAATTAGCAATTCAATTTGCATAACCATTTTGTGCCTAATTGTGGATAAATAATTCTAGTCTCGATTCTGGTTTAATTGAATTTATATTGCACTCGTATTTTGTTTAATGCCATTTATCATAGCTGGGTTAATTTTAAAATGGGTTTATCAATGTCATCAATTATGCCAGCTGTGCCCAAGGCTAACCAGGACCGAAAGACCAAATAAATGGTTAGCTTTAAATGGCTAAAATTATATTTGAATTTCATAATTACACATAAACATGATATACTTTAAAGGGGGAAATAGTATTTTGTCTTTTGCAAATGCATAAATTGAATATTATTCGCACGTGTTCGTCTGATGTTGCAGATGCTACAACAATGATAGCAACAATAACAAAAACACCAAGAGTCCCACTGCCTCTCCGCAGCAGCCGCAGCAGCAGAAATTGCAGATGAGCAGCTGCCTCCGCTCCCCGGCGCTCTTCATACGCCAGAAATCGTTTCACACGCTCAACGAGCTCACCAAATTCTGCCAAATGAAGACGCCAACGGCAACAAGGGCGTCAGCGGCAGCAGCAACGGCAAAGTTGCAACCACGCCGTCATTATGCCATCGATGGTAAGCGGAGAGTTGCCAAGAGAAAGAGTAGCACAATCAACCACACTCACTTTATTCACCCACATACATACGTATTAAGTATGTGGTTCAATTAAGACTTGGCCTCCAAAATCGCTTACAGCTAATTAAATGGAATGTGGGCTGGAAGGCTGAAGGGGCAGTAATTAAAAGTTGAGGGTAGATGCACTCAGAAAAACCAAAAATATTCATATCTACAAATGAAGAAAGTCGCTAAAGAAGATTTGTGCTAAGTTTCATAGCCTGTTAGAATTTAATTCTCAATTTTCTTAACTGAACTCAATTTCTTTAACTTGAAAATGTAATTAATAAGGCGATTTTCTAAGTTTCAAAAGCAAGATATTTTTTTCTGAGTGTAATTGGGATGAATTGGTTTGTGTGTTGGTTAGTTTAGGTGGTTGGGTAACGCTGCCGGGCTGCGATCTAATCTACTGATGCTTTAGTGCATGTCACGTACACATTAAACACACGTAACACACTCACACCAACACACACACACACACACATACGCGCATATACTCATACATATATTTAACTCACTGCTGAATCGTTGTGCATAATTAATATAATTGGCTTTTGGTCATTCAACAAAACAAAGCAAAAGGCAATAGGCAAAAACAAAGAGCGTCCTATTTGTTATTAATTATTAATTAATTGCAATGGTATTGCAATTATCCAGCATATTCACATATTACATACATATCGGGCTATAGTTGTTTGGCTTATTTACATTTGTAAATATATAATTTATTTACTTTTCATTTGTATTTAAAACATATTTCATTTGTCGCTTTAAGTTTATTTGTTTTATGCTTTGTTTTTTTTATTCTCCTTACACCTCGCGCTTCCCACACACAGACAACATATTGCCCGCATCGAGTGAAAGTGAACTCATTGAACCGGTTCAGTTGCGCATCAAGGAACAAGTGAATAACAATAACAACAATCAGGATAACTATCCAACCTATTATCCAGCTGCGCTGCTCTCACCGCCAAGCAACGCGTTTCGCTGGTCGGAACAGCTGACTCAGCATGCGGCAGTAGCCAAGCTACGCACAGCCATTTCATGCCACAGCCAGGATCTTCGAGAAATGGAATTCCTGTTGCCACAGCAGCAGCAGCAGCAGCTTCAGCAGCAGCAGCAGCAGGCGCTCAGCTCGCAACACAACTCCAATTCTGGACAAATGCGCATCTCTCGCCACTCACAGGCCAAAAATGCTAAGCTTCTGGATGAGCTTCATGAGGATCATAATGATTATTCGGAAGATGTTCACCTGCGATCACATTCACCACCCAACGATGAGAACACATCATCCAATGTTCGTTCAGTGCAGCTGCGTGCCAAGATCGCTGGGAACACACCGCATCCGCGTGTCAGCAAAATGTCCAAGAAACAGCTTAAACTTGCCCAGGCACAGCTGGACAAGCTCACGCAAAGTAATCTCCACTTGCATGGTAGGCACTCATCTTCGTCACGCTGCTCGCTCAAGATTTATGTGTTTTGTTAACTGAATTCAGGTTTCATTCAAGTTTGGTACTAAAGTAAATTTCATTTGCTTCATTCTTAGCTCTCTTTTCGGCCGTGGAACATGGACATCTGGATAAGGCACGCACCATACTCGAATCCACCGATGTAGATGTCAATAGGTAAGTAACAGTGGTATTTAGAGTTAGTGTAGACTTTTTTAGCTATTGTCAAGTCTGTAGACCACTTCTTTTGAATAGATTTATAAGGAAAACAAAGGCGATTTAACAAACTAAACTCACTCCTAACCAAAGGTCTTGCTCAATAGACGGTTCTTTGACCCAATGTAAATGGATCTCGAGCCAAACCAAGCACACAAGCAAACATGATATAATTTCCTTAAAATATATCTATCATTTACGACAGTTAATCATAAATCACAATTTGTCTTTACAGCATCAATACGGATGGACTCTCAGCGCTAGATGTGGCCGTCTTGAGCAACAATCGCTCCATGACTAAAATGCTGCTGCAGCATGGCGCCCTGGAGGGATCACAGTGTAAGCAATTTAAAGAAATGGAACTGATGATATATATTATTGCTAATTTATATCAATTGCTGTTTATGGCAGTTTCTGTGGAAAGTATTGGCACCAAGTTGAATGGCCTGCTCAAAGATGCCGAGTCACGCATACACGATCTCAGTGGACCGGACGGAGGATTATGTGCGCCAGTCTTCACATCGCGACCATCCATATCAAGCATCATAATTGGTAAGCAAAACTGCTCTTATCAAACACTTAATTGAAACGCCACTAAAATGAAATTCTCTTCTGTTTAAGGCAACACGGGTTCTTCGGTCACTGGCTGTACGGGCAACGAGGTGGACAAGCAGATTGGTATCTGGGAGCGTCGTGTCAAGGGGCTGCGACGCATGCTACTGGGCTGGGATCAGGCGCGACCTCCAGATGCACCTGCCTCTGTCGTGGTCGATGTCATCGGCGACAATTCCATTAGTTTGCAAATACTCGAACCCTTCGAGGGCGCAATTGGCACAAAATTCAAAGGTAAACCCTGGTTATCCACAGTTTTGCGGTTCATCGAGATTTGTGTGCTTTTTGACTTATCCATTTATTCCTTTCACAGTTCAATGGTCAACACGTGCGGACTTTAACAATGTGGTCGGCGAACGCGAGCTGCTCGAGTGGATAAGTTTCCATGGTACGATGGGCGCTCAGTGCCACATTGCTGGCCTTACTCAAGGACGACGTTATTTCCTGCGCGCCTCTTGTGGCAATGTCAAAGGTTGGGGTGGCTATCGAAACTCGGTGCCCGCCAGCGTCGTACCCTCAAGTGAGTACCGTAAAATGCATGTGGAAGAACTTTTTATTTACAATCAACCTTAAGTGGAACAAAAGTGAATTTTATCAGTTCATTGGGTGCAGAAGTGATAAGAGAATGGTTAGATTTACAATAAAGCTAGTTGCTATAGAAACAATATTACAATTTTGTGCATTCTAATTGGATTGATTTTTATTTTGTATTATTTATACAAAGAGTCTAAACTTTTATGGAAAAACTTCTTGTATTGTATTCAAGAACAATATATCTTTATTAACCTTTGATCTAAAAATTTACCTGTAGCATATTGCAATCTTGGTATTCACTTTAATATGCAAACACTTTGCGATAAAATAAGATCACTACGTCTTACCAATTATGCTAAGGCTAATTCAATTGAAATGAGCCATTAATTGACCTTCTTCTTTCATTAGCTTGGCGTGACTTGGATAATCGTGAGGATCGTTTCTTTGGACGTCAATGCATACTGGACAATCTGTTTACCGCTGTACGTTTGGCACGACCAGCAGATGTCTCGGAGCTCACTCTGGATCCGAGCAGCATGCAGCGACGCAATCCTAAGAAAAAGACCACCATTAAGCAGCTATTTTCGGTCACCTCCAAGTTCCAAAAGACACTGCGACGGTACGGACGAATGATAAATTCATACTTAAATCTTGCATGTAATCTCTATTAATCCCATCCACAGTGGCATTTATTTCTCGTGCATTGTGTACTGCGATGACAAGGTGCTGGTTACTAGCGAGGATTTTCCGCCTGTCATTGAGATTGATGAATCGTATCCGAGTGCATTGCACATGGACTACTATTGGTTGATGAAGGTTGCTTGTACGTGGGAGGATGTAAAATCGTTGCGTTCGGATATGGAAAGGAACTTAACATCGCCAGTTCATTTTCGCACCAAGCTGTTGTCGGCTGTGTGCCAGATGCAATCGGCACTGGGCATCACTGATCTCGGCCAGCTGTACTATAAACCCTTGCGGGACTCTCAAGGCACTGTCGTGCTCACCTGCATTCAATCGGTGAAGAGCCAGAAAGCTGTCTCCATACTCAACTCACGCTGGCTGCCAGTAAGCAAGCTGCAGAAGAAGCTGGGAGCACTGCACGAGGATTATAATATCAATGAGCTGCTCATCTCAAGCATTGGAGATCAGTTGCATTATCAGCAGACGGCACTGCAGCGTCTGGAGCCGGGATTATATTTGGGTTACCTGAAGATGCAATGTTCAATGGATCAGATACAGGTGGTGGTGCCAGTGAAGACACCCAATGTCCTGCCCCATTGCAAAGTGCGTGAGAATAGTCATATAACCGCCGAGGAATGGCAGGTGCTCCATTTGGCTCGCTGTGCTGCGGATCCTTTGCGTCTTCCACTTGATTTCAATGCACCCGGTGATGGCAATGGAAACAGAGCCGCCACGGAAGTACAACGACTCTTCCTCTACGATCTCAGCACAGCGATGCACAAGCTCCTAGCTTCCATGAGCATTAAGTCAACAGATGCGGCCACACATCGCCTCTACGATGTGGAGGTCATTGAGCACAGTCGCGACATTAGTTTCCTCATCGTCTGCCCCTCGGTGGAGGCGTCGTGTGCCGTCCCCGGCCAGTCGGAGTTGCTTCTCCAGCGAGATGATCTTGCCAGTTTGAGCATTCAGGCTTTTGAGATGATTCACCTCTGCACCTATCAACCGGCCATTGTGCACAAATATGCGAGACTTTCCTGCATTCTGGAACTGGACACAGCTCTGGCGACACACTCGCATCGCGAAGCCTTCTCGAGCAGCGAGTTGCAAGCGGCCAAGGAGCGTCTGGCCACATTGCAGGATCTCAGTGCGAATCTTACTATTGTGTGGAAGAGCGTTCGCTGGCTTATGGATGTGGTAGCCTATGCCCGCAATAAGCATGCACAACCGGCACTCCCTATGCTAGAGATCCTCGAGTTTGCCCAGCTACGTCATGATGAGTCCACACAACTGCAGCTACTTCAGCTTCCAATGCGCGAGAGTAAGTTTTCTAAATCGGGACGTGGAAGCTGGCCAGGACCGGGTGCGGGTGAGGATACTGGCAGGCAAAGCAAACCGGAGCATTCCAAATCCGATACGAATCTGGGACACAGCGCTGTGACTCCCAATTCAACACAGCCAAAGCAACTGGATGGATCTAATAAACAAACAACACAACAAAAACAACAACAACAGCAGCAGCAACAAGAACAACAACAACAGCAGCATCAACAACAACAACAACAATTGCTCCATGTGGCTGCGAGTGAGTATGCTGGATCCACATGCTCGGATGTCTCGCTGAGAAAGAATAGTGGAGATTCTGTGAGCTCTGCTTATACAGCAAGAAGTTTCTACTCCGCTGCTGAGTCCGTTTCCGATGGTAGTAGTAGTGTGTTTGCTTTGCCACCTTCCCGCTCGGATGATACACTGGCGGATGCACTGCGTCATTCCCAGGCATCGGCGATGCAACGCAAACGCACTGTCTCCCACATTGGATCCATACCCACGCCACTAATCACTGTGCACAGTTCCAGCTCGGTGCCGTATCTGGCTGGGTCGAGTGTGTCGCTGAGAACGGGAAGCGGGGCTTTTGCAACAGATCTGGAGCACAAGCCACTAAAACCTGCGGCTGAGTACAAAATAAAAGCTGCCTCTAGCGCAAATCTACGCGAGGGCGGACTATATCTAAAAAGCTCACTATCCGCACTGCAGCCGGAGTTAAAGCCACTGGGCGTTGAACAGGTGGAACCGGTGGCAAGCACCTCAAAGGGCTCCTCCACCAAGAGTTTGACGCATCAGAGCAGCGAAGAGGATACCGCCAGCTGTTCCAGTCTTAATGCCGAGCAGAGTGCCACTGGTGCAGGCATAATCCAAGTCTATACCGCCTACAATACAGGATTGGCCAGTGGCACCAGCCTCAAGCTACATGTAACGCCCAAGACGACAGCTCGGGAGGTCATTAATCTCGTTGTGAAACAGCTTAATATGGCCGCTGTGCTAAAGGGTAGCAAAGGGCCCATCTACACCGCCGATATGTTAGACAATTTCTGTCTCGTAGCGGTGATTGGCGCACGGGAACGTTGCCTACGTGATGACTTCAAGCCGCTCCAGCTACAGAGTCCCTGGAAGAAGGGTCGTCTGTATGTGCGACAGAAACATGAGCTCCTGGCAGCCATCGAACACTCCAATCGCAAATCACATTTGATATAAGCAAAAGTCCTTAAATGAGAATTAAATCCCAGCACAGATAAATTTCCCTACACACACACACACATACACATACACATGAACACACACAAACTTAACTGTTGGCTTCTTGATTTGGTTGTTGCTTAATGGGACTGTTAGGTGCCCATGCCAAGTATGATGACCAATTCCCAATATTAGACTGAATTACTTACATATGTATGTTTAAATAAACAAAAACAAAAAAATTATGATGGAATGATTATGATATGAAAGTTGTAATGAAAATGGTATTATGTTTTGAATAGTTTTACATTATATACAAACACACACACACACACACATACATACAAGCACACCCATACATATGTACATAGAGCACATAAATTTGATTGTTGTTAGTTGTTTTAGAAGATGGTTAATGATAAGTCCAACAAATTACACCAATATTATATACATATATTATATTGTAACTACAAATATGTATTTGATTGTATCATGTGTATGTTTTTTTTGTAGTTTAGTAAACAAAATGTTTTGATTGAATTTTTGTGACATTTTTAGGCGCACGCATTTTTTTACATATACCAATCTAAATGTTGAATTGAACAGAAAATAAATATATGAATTATGAATTGAACAAATGTCAATATACAAATCTTAAATGTAACTCTCGATGTATTTGATGTGTTCTTTCTTATATATATAATTACAAAAATTACCAATACCAATCGGATTATACAAATACTATTTACATATTTAGCGGTATATTATTCGCATAGTTTTCTAGATGTAAACAAAAACAAACATAAAAAAATGCAAATATTTTTTAAAAATATATTGGCACAACTAAATGTTGAAAAAAAAAAATAATAATAATAATGAGAAGAAAACACAAATATCGAAATTGCATTGTTGTATTTACGTGCGAATACCCTGTAAAGCGGGTTTTCACAACTAGTCCAGAATTATTATTGAGTTTGTTTAATTTTATTTAGCTAAGCACGTTAAAGTATTTGGTTAAATATACAAAATTGCTTGTTCCAGTAAGTTATGCATGCCACTAGCTATATCAGATCCACAAGTCCAACTAACTAACTATGTACCCCAAAGAATGGCAGATTATCTCTAACATATTTGATGTTAATTTCAATACTCAACCTTTGTCATGCAAAATGTGCAAAGTAATTAATGTCTATAACTAATTATTACTCTGTAATCATACAATATATTATATGTGTGTCAACTAGCTGGAATTCTTCAAATCTACTTTACTTTTAGATAAACCTCAAGTTTAACTTATTCCCCGTACAAAATGTAGCTAGAGGATACACAAAAGTAAAAAAACTAACCATAGACGGCAAAGCTAATAAAAAAAAAAAAACAAGAGTCCATTAAAAATACAAACTTAAAAACGACCAACACAACACATTTTTTTTTGTGTAAATCTGTAAATAAATGTGAATTTATTTTGATACAATTATTTATTATGGATTCCAACCAACCAAACAACCAACGAACAAATCCCTAAAACGCAAGAAAAAGCAACGAAAATAATTCAGAAAATTCAGTAAAAAGCTGACTTGAAAAAAAAAACAACGAATATTTTGAATTCGAATTACATTATGTTAATGTGTATTATATTTAGTTATTGTTAACGAAGCCGCCGTCCGATCCCAAAATGAGGAAGAGATAAGTTTGTTTTTTGGTTTTAAGTTGGGAGAAAGGCCCAACTTTTTTTACAGAGTATTATTTGAATGCATTTGCTATATGATATAGTGGAGATGAAATGATGTTTATGATGCAATCTAATTGTAACTAGTACTTAGTTAAGTAAGGTGTTAATGGTCGCATATACAAGTACATACACACACACACACACAAACAAACACACACACACACACATACATACATATAAATACATATATACTAATTAAATGTTTGTAGAATAGATGATAAAATCACATTCATAGCAATATTCGCAGTCTAATCCATAAGATAGAAAAGTTCTAATCAAAAGTAAAACACACACATATTAACTGCATGTTGTGCTAATACTAAAATCCTAAATACAACAAATAATAATTCTGTATGTGTATTTTTTTGGTGTCTGTTAACTATATTAAACTAACAACAACAACAAAAAGCCATTAGCAATAACAATATTCAAAAGATATTTGAGAGAAAGAAATAAAGATGGTTTAGTTAAGAGATAATTTATCGAGTGAAGAAACACAAGAATCAGACGATGAACAACTTATTCAATTAATTTCAATAAAGACTCATTATAAAATCAAATACTTTTTTTTTATATGTAAATTCCTTTGTATCAATGTAAAGGGCGTCTGGAAATAACTTGAGCAATGAGTCCGAGTCTTAAGATAAATATAGTTGATTGGTAAGTTATCCACATTATAATTATATATGCATTTCATATAAAAAAAGACTTACTTGAAAGCAAAAACAAAATATTCTTAAACAACTTCTACGTTTGATGTAAGGCTTTATACCAGCGGTCGGGGAATTTTTTTAATATATATGAGTAATGTTTAAAATGTATATATTTTAATATTCTATTCTATTGACCTTTTTTTGCTCTTCACTATGGGATTAAGTCACCTTACACAACAATATTTTGGGGTAATGATTAAAAAGTATATATTTCACCTTTTAATCAATACCATTAGCCCCACAAATTTCATTTTTACCCCATTTGGGGTAATTTACCCCGGTTCCCCGACCACTGCTTTATACTCATCTTTTAGCTCGAAAAATTAATGTATTTTAGGTATTTATTTATATAAAGCTTGTTGTGTGATTTTTTCCAAACATTTTTTTTTTTAATTTCATAACAAGATCACGTATGATTTACATTCCATGTCAATTTGTCATGCACAACAAACAAATAGATCTTTTGTGCAACACTACACAGATTAAGTGCGTACATGCATTGAATCGTACATACACACTATGAACTGATAGCACACTGATTACTTCCAGGCATTTCTATCATATCACAAATGAACTGATAACATTCACATATATACATATGTACATATGTAGAACTAATTGTGCAGCTAACACTCCAAAAACAAAAACACTATATGCCTCACATGTGCAAGGCGTCGTTTTTTTGTTTCTTATTTTTATAATTATAATTTCCTTGTGAACTTTCTCACTTGTCATCGTGCGTCATAAGCGTGACGAAATTGCCAAAAGCCGCCTTTCTAGGCCCTTTGCCATGGAATTAACACCCACACAAACAAAAAGATCGTATTGGTATACGACCATCTCGCTCACATACACAAAAGGGCTAGAAACGCAATGTCATGACGACTTTCGCAGTCGCTGCCAAAGTGGACAGCGGCCGCGGTAAATTTGTCGATATTCGTTTTTGGCTTTTAGAGACAAACATGTTTTGAGTAGTTTTTTACATAGCATTTAATTATTAAATAGCTATAATTTATGACTATCATCGTTATCATTAAAAATTTCATCACAAGTGGACACTAAGAATGCTTTTTGCCGTATTGGAACGCAAATGACGTCATCGCTGCTGTTTAATACAAATTAATTGACAAACATACATATACTTCATACATATATCCAGTTTAAGTCTTTCCCTTTATAAGTGGCAAGGCCATTTGGGGCGTTTAAAAAAATTCGCTACTATCCTGCCATATATAACGACAATAAAGTTCAAAAATTTTTTTGCGCTGATTAGTCTACTAATAAAACGTTGAGAAATAAAAAGTTATTATTATAATAATTAACTATTTCTTGCACTCGAGTGACTTCATATCGGAGAAGGCATATGGTATTGCGGCAATATACTATTTCCTATATATTGTTTGTTTTTTTTTTTTTTTGCTGCCATAAACAGGAATGGCAGGCGCGCGATTACAAATATTAATTTAAATTAATGACAAGCTGTGTCGATAATGCTGCGGTTAAGGTCTTAGCCACGTGATTTGCTCAGTCACAGAGAGCAAAGGGAGGTCAAGCGAAGCGATTGACCAATTTTACTAATAATCACGATTGACTGCAAGTGTTTGTTTTTTATGTTGTTTGAGCGGGAAAATGTATGGTGAAAACTAGATAATAAGAACAGAAACAATTGACAACAAACTTGTACTCTTTAGCACATGTTCATCGTACTCAATTGCACATATGTATATTACACATGTAACACACGAACCACTTGACATATATTTGATTAGCGAGCCAACACACAAACACACACAAACCGGTTACTAAAAATTCCGCCTCAATCAATTATTTCTACTTACTGTAAATGTATGTTGACCCCAAGCCAAAACCGCTGTGATCGATAATGGGAAGTGTTAAAGTATATAACATTTGTGTAATAAAGTTGTTTCGAAAACTGTTTTTAATAATATTCTCTGTCTCTCTCAAAAGAAACTTAAATCAGAGGAAAAAAAAACTGTTCACAATCAAATCGTTTACAAAAGAGCGCACATTATTAAAACATATACATATACAAATGTGTGTGGTACAATTTTAGATGTGTGTGAGCATGGCGTCTTTTTTGTTCACATCTATGTTTTTGTATAACAAACAATAAGTACAGCCTACATACATACATTTTAACATATAGTTGTATATATGTTTTTGTAACTTATACATATAATAGCAAATTCAGCTTAGCTTAGTCCAGCGAGTAGTGAGTGGTGCTCAATTATCAGCGCTCGATGGCTTAGAGGCGCCCACAATGTAACCTTTGGCAGTGAGTACACCACGACAACGGACATGCACTTGGTACCGCAATGACCAATCGATTGTGTAGCCGGGCGCCAATCCAGTGAACTTTTCCTCGGGCAGCAGCATCTCGGGATCACTGTGCGTATTAAGGACCAGTTCATGATCACGACAAAACTCCTGCAGCTCCACGGGCACAACACAACAGGCAGCCAAATTTACTTGGGCAATGGTGGGCGGTATTCCACATGCCTCGTGTAGTTCAGCCAACGCTTTGGCATCCAGATCTGCAATGCCAAGCTGTTTGATTTGTTGCTTTTGGGCGAATTTTTCTAACTGCTCGTAGAGTAGCTTCAATTCGGCTATGCCCTGGTCCCCATTACGTGAACTCCAACTAGCACTGCTGCTGGTGGTGTCGCTGGTTGTGCTGCTGCCAGCTACTGCACTGCTTGAGGCGGCTGCCTCCGAGCAGGGTGAACGCGGTGTTGTTGTGGTCAATGGCGTTGCGTTGGCAACGATGGGATGATAGGCCAACACTACGTTGTCCACATATGTGACATTGAGTATGTTGAGGAGCGCCTCGACTGCTTCATTTACACATGCCGTGGAGTTCTTGTTGAGAAATATCTTTGCACCGATGCTTATCTCATTGCGTTCATACTCGGTTAGTTTGCTTTTTAGTTCCTGCGTAGCGCAAAGCACGCGTCCATGCAGCTTGTCAATTTCCACTACAACGCTCTCGGACGTAGATGATTTTGGGTCATCGTGTAGCGTTTTATGCAGTCCATCGTAGAGCTCCTCGTTTGATCGGCGTTGGCCTAGTTCTTTGTTGATGATATTGCCTGTGCTGATTACCACGTTTTGGTAGTTTTTCGTTATTGTTGGTATCATGATTATAAGGTTGTAATCCCGTAGATAAGTGACGACGACTATTGGCTCAGGTGGCTCTGACAATCGCACTCGTCGGCCTGTGTTGCTATTTTGCTTCGGCCATCGTGCGCAACGGCACTTAAATACGCTCTGCATTTGTGCTGTTCGCAAACCCATCGATGTATCGCATCATCGATACGTTGCGATATTCATAACAGCTTGCATATCAAATTAACTGAAGTAAACATCCAAAGCCTAATTGCTCATATTGATTTGTCCATTAATTATTTAGTTCATTTTTGCTTTATTGGCCAACTTCGCAAAAGTTTCTTTCAAATAATAAATAGATAATAATAAATAAACATTTTTACCGCAAATCGTTGTCACTGGATCCAGCTCTTTTAATCGCACAAAATGCTATCGAAACGAGTTATATCGATGAAGTATTATAAAAGAATTGAAAAGCGCGCCTCTCGGAATTTGACAGTTCACAACCAATAACAACTAGCCCCGTTATTTCATCTGTAAAAATGTGTTCCAAACAGGTGCGTGAATGGCTTGTTTTACTGACTATGGAGCAGTATGTTCACAGATTATTGGAGCGCGGATATATAACGATTGGTCAATGCCAAAAAATCATCAACAGCGATCTCATTATGTTGGGCATTGACGACCAATCGCATCGCAAACTTTTACTATCTGGCGTCCAGCTTCTCAACAACTCACCGAATCTTTTTGCTTGCACTGAACCTTGCGACTTGCATTCTAAAAATCTGGGGGATTTTAACGTTGCCAACAACTTCGACATTAAACTGGATTTTCCATCAACCGAATTTAAATGCGAAGAAAAGCTACAAAGTGATTGTATCGACGAAGAATTTACCTTACCCTTTATCCCTCTATCCAATATTGAATCGAATGAGCTTTTTGAGCTTGATATTGATGATGTGCTTGACCTGGAATCGCCCACCGACAATCTTATAAAGATTCAGGATTTTCTGTCAATTAAACTTAAAACAAATAGTCCAATACGCATTGATTCAAATATTATTGTAATCGATTAAGATATGGAATAAAACAAAAATTTTAATAACAGTTCAACTTTATATATTTGTTTATCTTAAATAATGTCATTTATGAGGATGGTGGGATGGGTGCACCTATTTAAATGTGATCAAAGGACTAAGTAGAGCATTTAGGAGATATTTAATACCACGCATTAGATCTTGCATGCGTGCATCCACTGGAGAGCTAAGAACCGTACGCTGAATACTAACGGTTCCCAAATCAGGCAATTTGCAATCAACACATTCAATTGTCTTCAACTCCACATGCGGTGGTGCATTCGAGCCCAGTACAAAATGCTCCCGCACATTGTTCGACAACTGGCGGGAATTATGCAATGTGCCATAGAATAAAACGCGATCGCCACGATGCAATCTCTGCGTAAAGTTGCCGAAATCATGGTGAGCACGCAGCACCACTTCCGATGAGATGGAGCGACCGAGTAGACTTCCTGTGCCGGCTACCTGAACGAGCAGCTCGTATTCGTAACGATTCCAGCGCTGCAGCGTACAATGTCCCGTATGGGCACTGAGTGTCTTAATTACACGCTGCCATTCAACGCAGTGTGTCTCCTGTTCGGGATCACATTGTAAGAGCTGGGCAATGTTCTCGCCATGCACACAGCGCAAGAATTTGCCCAGCCACGTGGGCAAGTAGTTGGCAACAAAGTCCTCCAGCATGTTCGAGACACGAGCTATCTGCACATGCTTCACCTTGCCTTCCCACGACACATACATTCCATTAAGATGACTACAGCGCAATTGTGATTTGATTTTATTTGACTGCTCCTGGACGGGACGAGCGCACAGCTCATAGTAACGTTCCCATTGCAGTGCATCTGGAAGCGAATGCATGCCCACACTAGGACTGGACAGAACGCTTGGCATCGCATTAAAGCGTGGTGTATCCTTAAAGCTGGAAGTCATGTAGGGAAAGACCAGCATACAGGCTGTGGTCAATCCAATCAGCAACTGCAAGCGAAAAAGATATTGGTTAATTGGTTGATTAAGATAAGTAATCAATTTCCGCTCACCTGTAACATGGTTATGTATTTTTGGGTGGCACGGTTCATGGCCATGACGCAGGAGAGCAAAACCACCAGGGCGCAGGCGATGGCTGTGGTGCCCCAACGCAGATGTTCACTGGTCAATCCAATGCTATCGATGGCAACGAAAACTGGAACAAGCAACGCCACAATGCCAAATAAAGGCAAGAAAAGAACGATACCAGCTAATCCTAAAGCAGCACGCATAGCTCCAAAAACGGTGGCACTCTGTGAGGTGACAATGCATACTTGCAGCCAGCTTAGGGTGACGCAATGCGGGATTAGATAGGTGTAGACGCCGTGCCAGCTGGAACGCTTAGCAACCAACACGAGAAGAATGGGTATGAGTAGGTAAAGAGCCGTTCGGCAATTTAAACAGAACTCAATGCCATTGCCAATGACAAAGGATGAAAAGGTGGGCACACGCAGATCCAGGAAGCGCCAATGTGTGGTGACAACCTCATCCAGTTCGTATGGATATTTGGCGAGGACATTGACCGCAAAGGAGACAACGATCAGCCAATCGGGCAGCAACTGTGAGGAGGAGTACATGAAGACGCCGAGAGTTATGAATGTACAGGCACCCGAGATGATAGTCAGCTCCGAGTGTGGCAGCCAGGCATCGGTGACGAGCGGATAGACAATTAGGTTGCAGATAAAGGCACAAAAGTAATATAAATACGGTTTCATATTGTTGCGTAGGAATCGCTGCTCCGAGATATCCGCTTCGATGTTATGATCGCCGTAATTGAGAAACAATCCCGACCAGATGCGAAAATCCACAAACTGTTGCTTTGTCTTTAGCATGAGGCATGTGGCCCAGAGCATGACGCCTAGACTTAAATAGTAGCTAATCAATGGCAACATATGGCGTTCGCTATCCTCAACGGCGCTCCACCAGGAAAGCAGCACGAGCAGACTGCAGCGCACACTGAGTGGCAACATGGCAGGCAATGCACCAACCAGATTGATGAAACGATGATAGAGCAGTGTGAAGAATACCATTGGATGAAAAATAAGGCGATAGAAACAGGGCACGTGATCCAGAGTATGTGGATGTGGCACGGACAGTGTAAGGGTCTCATTAACCTGTGGCATGCGTCCGGCACTGTAATTGGAAGCAGCTGAGACTAGATGTGCCTCTGTGATAAAGCGACGTCGCTCCACATTCGCCCAGCCAATTGTGTCAGCATCCTCTAGAGCCTCCCTCTCACACTCGCTGCTCTCCTCATCCGTGTTGGACGAGGAAGTGGGATCCGCATTGCCGGCACCGCGACGTCTACGCTTTCGTTGTAAATTGTAAATGCGTCGCATCTTACGCTCCAGCTGCTTGGGCGTTATGTGCTCATTTCCATTTGACAAGCAGGAGAAGAGCTCACGGGCTGCTTTACGTGCTGCACGCTCGCCGGGCGTCATGGCCAGGCAGCTGCGCACCTCATCCGCATTCTCGGCCGTTATGCCATTGCCTGCATTGTAACATTTGCGAAGTAGGCGCTGTGCATCTTCATGTCCTTGCTGGGCAGCGCTGACCAGCCAATGCACAGCCTTTTGACTTTCATTGGCAACGTTGGGTTCTGCAAACAATGAATCCAATTTTTAGACGGATGAAAAATCGTACAAAGTTACATACCAATTGCATTTTCCAGAAGCTTCTTGCCCAAATCGTACTGCACTTGGGGACATCCGTCTTCGGCAATGTGTTCCTTCAATCTGTTTAGCGAAGCGCGGTCTACAGACATCAAAAAACATTTAACAACATACAAATAAACAGTTTTCACAGCTAGCTATACCTTCGAGATTCCAGCGACGCCGTTTGCTGACACCTGTCGGTGCATTTTGCGTCCAGGTGGCCATTAAAACCAACTTACGGCAACTAACTGCTGATTGCTTACACTTTAATGTGCAGTTTAGAGTTGCAACAATTCGCGGAACGACAAACTCAACTCTATAGAAAAAACGAACTAAAACGATTTATTTTCATTGAATTGGGTTCTATCAGTGATGCCATTTTGGCTATAGCCCAGCCATGTCGAAGTTTGCACAAAATCAAATCTCTTGGTGTCATTAAATTAATTAAGTTTAATTAATTAAGTTTAAACATTTTCAGTGGCTTTGGCTTTTAAATATGCCTGTGTGCTTAAATTAGCTGGGACCGATTGTTGTTATCGTTAACCATCGCTTGCTTCGATAAATGACTGTCAAAAAATGTGTAGCTATCAATTGCTTGCGAAAACCGCTTCTTGCCGGCATAGTATTGTTCATTTTACATGTGATTTTTTGTTGTTTATAATTCAATTTCAAAGTCAACATGGATCGAATCATGCAGAAGGAGTTGTTTAACAAGACAAGAGATTCGCCAAGCATGCGTCGTTTTAGCACATCCGCCACAGCAGACAGCACACGCAAATCATTTTTTGGTGGCAATGCCAACCTCGGCGCTTCGCCAGCAGGCTCGAAAAAGACAGCGCTGAGTAATAGGTAAACAAAACAATATGTTACCATTAATATCTTTAAATAATTAATTATTATTTCTCAGTCGCTTGAGCTTGTCTGGACGCTCAACAACACAGTCCATACAGGGCATCAGATCCGATTGCAATGCCGTCGAAGTCTTTGGCCATCCGCTTCCAGTGGCCGTCAACGAGGCTTTAACCTTTGCAGGGCCAATGGTCAATACGGTTTCGGCCAAGATAACACAGAGTGGCTGGGCATGGGTTAGTATCTTTGAAAGAATATGCATACTCAGGGAGAATGTTAAAAGAATTCTGTAAATTTCAGGTTGTGCAAGGTCGTCGTTTATTGATATGGCAGTACATGAAGCTGGGTAAGCGAGGTGCCGCGTCGGCGCAATGTCGCGAGCTGACGCTGCCACACAGTGATATTGGTCATAAGAGCGAGTTGGTAAGTGTTTTCCAGACCGAGGATACCCAAGCGATGGCCTCGTGCATTGCAGTCTCTGCGACTGGAGATGTACGCTATTGGGCATCAATAGCGCACGATAACAATTCAGTGGATCTGTCCATATTGACTGGGCAGGAATTTGTTCAGCTCTTGAGTTTGCCCACACAGCAGGGTTATCTAGCTGTTACCTCCACTTGCACGTTGGTGTTTCTGCGCGTTGGTCTCACTAAGGGACGTTACTCGCTGCACCACAAAACTATTAAGCCGGCGACAAGTTTACTTGGCGGTTTCGGCAAGCGAGTGGCATCCATGCTAATTGGCATAAACAGTGGTAGCGACAAGGATCAAGTGAGTAGCGTCAAGCATCATAAAATTATTCCTTATCCAATATCTAAACTGTCTTTATCTCCTTCAGTTATTGGTGGGCATGTGCTGTGAGAGTAACAATAAGAATGGTGAAACTGTTGTCGGTGTACTCTCAGATCGCGGATTACAGCGCTGGCGTCTCTCCAACAAGGGCAACACAGAGCTGCTTGTTTACGAGGAAGTGGAACTGTTTCGCAAAGTGCGTGAAATGTTACTTTTGAGATTTTGGAATGTGCGCGCATCCAACGATAATGTCGACCTAGAATTGCACTTTTTGGACTATCATATTCTTCAAAGCTATCACTATATTTTAGTGGGTGCCATCAATCATTCGATAGCGCCAAATATGAATTACGCAATTGGTAACACAACACTTCAAAAAAGATGTTTTTCCCTAACTAAATGATATTATTTTTTAGTGGTAGCCAGCGCTAGTGCGGAACGCATGGTGCTAGAGTGTTTTTCGCCGTTAAAGAAGCACATGTTCTTTAACAGCAAGACGTGGCAGGAATGCCTGAGTTTGCGCATCATTGTGGGCACCTCGCATACGTATCTATATACGCCCAAAGTGGTTTATCCGCTTAGAATGCTTGATGATTTTCCCACAGCGGAAGTTGAAGCAGAAAAGGTTGAGTTCCATTTGCACGAGGATCGTATTTTAAGCGCTGCCATGTGCAATCGCCTACCACTATTCTTTAGCCGCACACATGGCCTTGTTGCTATTACACCTGAAATCTTTAACGGCGCCTCTGTGTTAGATCACAGCAACTCGCCTGATTTGTTTTTCCCATTCAAATCCAGTTTTGGCGTCAACGATCAAAGTATGTTGGCTGACAGCTCGAACTGTTTGCCTTTGTATCAGCTAGATCCAAGCGAGGTCTACACTGAATTTAGTACTGGCGTTGGTCAATTAAAGGCGGCATTCTTGTATCGTCTGAAACGTGAAAACGAAATGATGAAAACCACCATTATTGATTTTATGGAATGCATCGCTGAATGCGAGCCAAATGGTGCCCCACTGGATGTCTATAAGATAGACAGGTGATTTATTCAGTTTCATATAGTTGCAAAAAATGCTAATGCTTTGTTTTTGTTAAACTTTCAGAGTTGTCATCACAATTGCCGAAGATCTGGCTGAGGATCTACCCATTGGCGATCCACGCTGGCAATCTGCCATTGAGGAATACGATGGCGCACGTCATGCTCTCGGCAGCTCACACTCAATGCAAATCATAAATCAGTTGCGCGACAAGAGCAGCGCTTTTGAGCTTTTTATAGATTTTCTACACTTTAGCGGACTTTGGGATAAGGTTTGAACAAAAACATAACATACTCGTATATTTCAGTTTTATACATATGTATTAATCTTCTGCAGCTGAATGCCATTCCCTGTGGCAGCAATGTGCTCAAGCACACATCGTACATACTGGCCGACATAAGCGAAAAGATTATTGCTGCCACAGCTTTGCGCGGACTCCAAAGTAAAATGCCCAAACTGATTGATGAGGCAATTGATTTCACTGTCTCTCATTGGGATGAGAAGCCATACGATAGTCTAACCACACAGGATATATTCTATGTGAAGCTGTGCAAGTTTCAGTGCATCTTTATGGCACTGGCAGACATGGCTGACGATCGCATTGCGTCCCAAGATCGCACCACAGCAATGGTGGCGCAATTTATTGCCGACGTCAACATTATTGTGCTCGGCACACTGAGCGCGGTATTAAAGTATCGGGAGCACAATGCCAATAGTTTTAAGCCGCCTGCCAATTCATGTGAG
This sequence comes from Scaptomyza cyrtandrae, assembly GCA_035044605.1. NCBI lineage: Eukaryota > Metazoa > Arthropoda > Insecta > Diptera > Drosophilidae > Scaptomyza > Scaptomyza cyrtandrae. The sequence goes on along the minus strand of JAWNNS010000640.1, from coordinate 5,789,102 downwards.
AATCAGCCCTGGACCGCATCATCAGGCAGTGCTGGATGTAATGATTCACTTATTCGTCTTATTGATATAACTGTGCGTTATGGCGCCCAATGCGTCACCGAGTCGGAGCTAAAGCATACGCTCTATCAGCAAATACTAGAACTGATGGATATAGTACTGGAGGGACGTAAGAACTATCTTGATAGTGTGCGTGGCACAGAAAAGTTTCAGGTGCTGCAACAACAATTTGAGGTACAACGCCGTGAACTTATTTCAGTGCTAAGTAAGTTTAATCGCACTTTGAATCAAACTGCATCTAATAATTACTTCCTTGTCCAGTCAAGGATCAACAATATGAGTGCGCAGTTAGGCTAGCTGAAAAGTATTTGGACTTTCAGAGCCTGGTGCTCATTTGCGATGAAACACAGGATAATGATCGTATGGATGAATACACACGCAAATATGAAGAATACGACTTCTCACAATTTGCCATCAATTGGCATCTACGTCAGAAGCGACATGGTGAGGTCTTTGAGCGCTTCAAGGGTAACCAGCCAGCATTGGCGCAATTTATGCGCGATCATCCATCACTTGGGTGGATTCAGCTCATATTCAACGGCAATCATGAGCGTGCCGCCAAGGTACTTTTCGAGCTGGCCCAAGGCGAAACGGAATTTGTTGCACGCAAAAAGTCGATGTTATCGCTTTCAAAGTTGTCTGCTCTTGCAGCTGCCGATGCTGATTTGACAATGCAAGTAGCGAAAATCAATTCTGAACTGGCGATCATTGAATATCAATCTCAATTGGCTCACAATGTGCTACAAAACTTTGGTTTTGATGCAACTGATCAAAAGGTGCTCAAAGTAGAGGAGATAATTAACGTATGTAATTAATATTAATTTTAATATATCAATGTTTATAAAGGTTAGTTTTATGTTGCAGTTGTTTATTGCGGAGGAGAACGACTCGGCAACCGAAATGGAGTTCCGCAAGGCCTTGGAGCTGCTCAACTATGTGGATCAACCATATGACTTGCGACACAAGATCTGGTGCGCGGCGATTCGACGCGACAATTGGACAGATTATGATGCCAACAATGCTGTCGGTTACATACACAATCTGTTATTCTATAAAATCATTGAACTCTCACAGCTAATGGGCAACGATACCGACGGCACCCCACCACCCATGGAGGACTTTCTGGAGAGCGCGGAACTGAGCGAATTAGCGGAACAGCAAACCTTTCAATATTTATTAAAACTGACCTACGAATATGTGGGGGATATGTTTAAACAAACAGAAGACATGGAGCTGTAAACAAATTTTTTAAGTGTCATTTATTAAAACTTACTTTTTAAGATTATGCCTACCACTGACTAAAACTTTGCGTGTGGAGGGAGCTCTTGAACAGTTGTTAGCTTTGTTGTTGTGTGGCTCAAACGCACGCATTATAATATATTATAAACTAAGTTGCTTTGTCACTAGGCGGCACTAGTAGACGCTGCCAGCGAAAGTATCTCGAGTGTGGCGAATGGAGTGGAAGCCCGCCAAGTGTTCTTGTCATTGCGTTAACTGGGTGCAGACCCATATCTCTGCCAGTCTCTCTCATCAGTTGTGTTTTGATCATGACGGACGAAACAACACCTCTAACTGCTAGCTCCGGCGGTTCCGGTTACGTTGCTCTACCTCCCTATCAGGGACCCACGTATGTCTTTCCGGGCGGCGTGTCACCCCGCTCGCGTCGCTCCAGAATGAAACAGTTTCAGTGCTGCATGACCATTACGTTTATGTGAGTGTGGTGTGTGTGAACGTGTTACAAGATTTTCCAGTTGATTTAATTACAGAGATTCTAGGAGAAAATACTTTTTAATGGACTTTTGTTTGTTTTTTTTTTTATTATTGTTTTTAATTGACATATTTGGGCGATTGACGCATCATATTGCTACATTATGCTTTAGTTGTCATTAAAATAATCATTGAAGAAGTTTATAAAAATAAAGATATATTTACTAGAGTACTTTATTAAGATTGCTAATATAGTTCCTAAATCCGTTTTAGTAAGTTTAAAATCTAAAATAGTCTTAAAAGGGTAGAAATAGTTATTTTAGGTTCATAAGAAACCGCACCAAAAACAAACTTTAAGTTTGGCAAAAACCGTTTTTCCTATCTATAGACAAATTTTGTTGTTTTTTTTTTTTAAGGCCAACAAAAATGAACTGGAAAGTCTGACTAAAACATTTTAAAGGGTATTTATGATTTCCCACTGTGAACATAATCTAAAGAGTTAGTTATTTGATAGCCCTCGACATATAAAAAAAAAAACCAACCCTGTTTTAACGTTTAGTCTTTCGTTGAACCACAAATTGATTTCACTTTCCTGTCCGCAGCGTGATTGTAATTGTCGCCTTGCTGTTGGCTCTGTGGTTGAGTGGGAGTGGATATGATGGAAACAGCGACAGTGATGGTGGTCCGAGCTTCTTTTTTGCCACCAACGAATCGCAGGCATCGGTGTGGGAGATACTGGCGGCCATCAAGAAACCCATACCCGATGAACCGGAGGCAACTTGGGCGTTGCGGAGTGAGACGTTGGATCCGGAGAAGGGTGCACAGGCGGTGAGTGCAGGTATCAAGGCGTTGGGTGATCGTGAGATACTCGAGGAGGGTTTGCAACCGAGTGCTATTAATTCACCCCAGTTCCGACATTATCGCTCCCTGAGCACCAATCCCGAGGCACGTAAGTTAGCGCGTCGTGGTTATGTCGAGAATCATGCCACGTTAAACATTGCACAAAGATTCAACTACACCAAGGAACCGGGACGTAGTAATATTGGACGTGGTCCACCCATTAAGCTTCTGGATCCCACAGTGCTCCGTTTGGATTGCGATTTCAATGAGCGTTTCAGGCGAAGCACGGGCGTGTGCAACAACAAGTTGCATCCGCGTACTTATGGCGCCTCCATGCTGCCGTATCGTCGCATGGTAGCGCCGGACTATGCCGATGGCATTGCAGCTCCACGGACTAGCCATGTCGGTCAATTGCCGCCGGCGCGTCAGGTCTCTTTGAGCATTCATCGCTCCAGCTACGAGACGGATTCGAATTTCACTGTTATGCTGGCAGTTTTTGGCCAGTTTCTGGATCACGATATCACAGCCACGTCGTTGACCACCTCACAGGAGGGTGAATCCATTGACTGCTGTGCATCCAAGACGCAGCAAGAGCATCCGGAATGCTTTCCCGTAATGATTCTTGCCGATGATCCTTACTACAAGCAATATAATTTGAGTTGCATGAATTTTGTGCGCTCTGCACCAGCTCCAACGGGAAGATTTGGTCCACGCCAGCAGTTCAATCAGGCGACGGCTTTTATTGATGGCTCTGTGGTTTATGGCAATCTGGAGCAGAGACAGCAACAGCTTAGGAGCTATATTAATGGTACACTGCGAATGTTTTTAACCGTTGATGGAAGAGAGCTATTGCCAATCTCTTCGAATCCTGATGATGGTTGCAATCGTTTCCAGATGACGCGCCAAGGAAAATACTGTTTCGAGTCTGGTGATGATCGGGCCAATGAAAATCTGTTGCTCACCTCCATGCATTTGCTGTGGGCGAGACATCATAATTACCTTGCACGCGAACTCCTCCAGGTCAATCCCAACTGGAATGATGAGCGTCTGTTCCAGGAGGCGCGAAAAATACTCTCGGCACAAATGGCTCATATTACATACAATGAATTTCTGCCTGTGCTACTGGGTCGCAATCTCAGCGAGGCAAAGGGTCTTCTACCAGCAACTGAACATCTGGATGCACCGGATACATATGATCCACATGTGAATCCAAGCATTGCCAACTGCTTTGCGGCGGCCGCTTTTCGTTTTGCCCACACACTGCTGCCAGGTCTGTTAAATGTGTCCAGGGATCATAGCACGCCAGAGTCCATTGAGCTGCACAAGATGCTCTTTAATCCCTTTTCATTGTGGCAGCGTCATGGCATCGATCATGCGCTTCGGACTGCTTCAAATACCCCAGTCCTCCGTGTTGATCGGTTCTTCTCGCTGGAGATCACACAGAAGTTGTTTGAGGGCTCCGCCGAGGACAGGTTGCCCATGTGCGGCTTAGATTTGGTCTCGCTGAATATTCAGCGCGGACGGGATCATGGCATTCCAGCATATCCAGTTTTAAGGCGACACTGTCGCTTGCCGCCAGTAGATACCTGGGAGCAAATGGCACAAGCTGTGGAGAACTCGACCCTGGAGTCAATTAGGCAGATTTATGAGTAGGTTACATAAAAGTATTTTTTATTAATTTTTGATTTTCAAACTTATTGTTTTTACAAAGTACCCCTCAGGAAGTGGATCTTTATACAGGCGCTCTAAGTGAAACGCCGCTAGAGGGCGCCATCTTTGGGCCGTTGCTCAGCTGTTTGGTCTCTGATCAATTTATGCGCCTGAAGCTTGGAGATTCCTTTTGGTATGAGCGTAAAATGGGTCCTCAGAAGTTCAGCAGAGGTGAGCACCACTATAAGAAATACCTCATGTATTTGTTTAACGTATTTGATGTTTTTTGCACAGCACAACTAACGGAAATCTATAAAAGCAGCTTGGCTGCCATCATTTGCCGTAATTCCGATGGTATTAAGCAGGTGCGTCAACATCTTATGGAACGCCAACGGGTTAATAGCAATCGATATGTGAACTGCACTGAGTTGGAGGGCGTAAATTTTGACTTTCAGCCCTGGTTGGAGGCAAAAGAGGAACCAAAATTACACAAAGCGGGATTCAGTCATGCAATGTCCTTGGTGCGGCTAATAAATAACAAAACAAATGGAACCATAAGCCATGCAGGACTGTAGATATAATAATAATAAGAACCAATACACCACTAACAAGAAAACTTAACGCAGAAAAACAAAAAAATAACCCAAGCAAAACGGAAAATTAAGCATCACGTTACCTTTTCTATTTGATTTTCATTTATTTATCAGTAAATTTCACAAATGTACAAGCACCCTGAATTAAAATTGCTTACGAAACAAATAAAATAAAATCAGAAAATATAATCTAAATTTGTAAATAAACTTGAAATTGCACATTTAAAAGCAACGAAACAACATATTAAAGGAAACTCTATCGATAATGTATTGTGACAGTCGACGGCTGACCCAAGTACGGTGTTCAATTTCATTTTGTTCCTTTAAATTCAAAAAGCAAGTTGGCAGGTTGTAAAATGAGAGCAATGCTACCTTGTTAAATAATTTTATGGGGTGCAATTTTAAAATTAATTTTAAAGATAAAACCAGGTAGAAAATAAGTACATTTCTGACATATGGATCGTCTACCTAGTCCCCTGAATCCTAAAAACCAGTTTATAATACCCTTAACACATGCAGCTGTTCAAAAAAGCAATGATCGTATTTACTACATGTGTTCGCATAACGTAGCAACACATTTCGAGAGCAGCTATAAATACAGCGTCATTCTGACATTTTCCATCATTTCTCTGTAAAAAGTCGTGCTGTAAAGACGTGCTAGTAACAAAATTCAGTGTCTAGGAAGTTACATAACTAGATTGTGCGCGCATGTAAACGTTTGAGGAGCAGCTAAGGTGTGTGTGTGTATATTGAAAAATAAAATTTTATATAGCGTCGTACTAAAATGGTTGCATATTACGATGAGTCAGACGGCGTCGACCAGCCCAAAACGTTAACATATTGGGTTCGTAATTTTCGCATGAAACGCGTACAAATGCGTCGCAAAATGCGAGGCTCTGGCAGCCTACGCGTTAACGCCATTTTATCTACTGCGCTGTTCCACGCCGAGCACGAACTGCGACGAAAGCAGCAGGAGCGCTTTAGTCGTTGGCTCGACATACAAACAAAATTTACGCCACATGGCAAAACGCATTGTGCCAGTGATGTCGACGAAAAATATCAGCATAAAAATTGTGACGCCAATGTGGAGACGGCCGAATTTGAACGACGCAACATTGAAAATAATTTGTGGAGAAGCGAGCTCAGTGGCCTCGATAGTTTTCTAAGCAGTTTAAGCAGCAGCAAAAACATCAACGAAAATGGGAGCAGCAACAACTACAACAAACAAAGCAACTGCGCAATTGTAGTGAACAGTTAGTTGGAACGAGACAAATCTAGTGACATTCAAAAATATTTGAGCTTGAGTCGTCAAGCATAAAACTGTGTTTTTTTAAATTTCTTTTTTATTTGCTTGTTAAACTAGTTTTATGAAAGAAATTTCTCATTTGCAGTCGCAAAACGTGTTCAAACCAATAGATTGTAAAGAAAAATGTGAAGTCTGTGAAGAGTGTGATATGAAGAGGATAAGCAAATGGCCTTCGTAAACGGGTGATGAGTCATGGTCGGACTACTGTCTCTATCAACGCTCACCAGAAAGAAGCCTTTGGTCCTGGGGAAATTCACACTCGGTTTGTAAATTTATCTTATTACCTAGTTATATTATATATTTAATTTTTTGCTGAAAGTAGCTATTTCATAATGACAAAGAAAATTTCACAATGACAAACATACATATACATGTATGTATGTACATCAACGGCGCCATCTTGGGTGTGTATGCATACATGCGCAGCTGGTCGTTGGTGCGAAAGTGACAACTGTATTGTATTTTGCTGTTCTCCCTATCGCACATGTGCTTACGTTCGTTTATATGCATGTGTTTTGCCTTTGTTTTCTGCTTTTGTGTATGCATGAGCGGATGAACCTTGGATAAACATGTCCGCAATTTCTATTTTTGTGTGCCTGCTGTAAGATATTTTTCAGAAAAAAATGTAGAATGATTCATATTGAATCGAAAGAGACTCGTGAGTTAAAATTATAAGAAATTATTAGATTACCCTTTCAAGCCATAAGATTATAGTCGCCAAAAGCGAAAAATGTGTATAAAAGTAAAAAAAAAACCAAAAGAACTGAAAATTGTAACATAAATAAAACTAAATGTAATTTTTAAATCAGTGTTGCCTTTATTTTGTACTTGATCACACATCCCTTTTTGTCATGTTATAAATATGTCTATAACAGAATTTGTTTTGCAGTTCTCCTGCTCCTCGAAACGTTATTGGCAACGATGAGGAGGAACGGAACATTTGGCAAACAGTCTACAGCAGCATACCCAACACCAAGAAACATCATGAAATCAAAACACAGAATGCAATCAATGCGCAATGAAATCGATTAATCTTCATCAACGATCAAAATTGATCGCCATCAAAGATTTTGTATTTGTATTATCACTGAGTGAGTCTTCACGTCTGTCCGTCTTCTGCAACACAATAGGCAGCGAGTTTGCAACGCCAGCCCGATATATCCTACACAGTTCGCCGAAGCAGCAGTTTAGCAGCGGCAGCAGCAGCAGCAGCAAACACCACCAAGTCTCAAATGCCAAAATTGTAAAAAAAAAAAATCTAAAAAAAAATCAAGTAATGCCAGATGCCATGCTGACAAGTATAAATTTTGGGGACAAGGCGGAAATTGCGCGCGGCAGCAGCAGCAGCAGCTTCAGCTCAACAGCAAACGTGTGTGCGCTTTTAAAAATGCCTGTGACAACTATCAACCACAACAATCACTCTACCTACTCTACTCTACATAAAATGCGGTTAGCAGTTGTTGCTGACGGCACCCAACCAACCAACCTATCCATCCACACAGACATCTCTGCATACATGCGCGGTATTCGTATATCAGCTGCGAACGCAAAAACAAATTACTTTTTCAAAATAGATTTACAGAAACAGCAAGGAAAATGAAATCATCATCAATTCCGCAGTTGAATGTGCCTGCGACGCTATGGAATTTTCTCTTCACTTCGTCGTCGTCGTTGTCATCGTCGTCTAAAACTACGTTTACATCGTTTTGTCTCTGCTCTACTTAACCCTTCACTTCGATTCACTTGGGTGGCACGTAAGCCGTTTTGGAATTTTGTTCGTTAATAACCGCTTGAATTACAGTCAACTACTTGCCAAACGGAATGCTGAGAGAATGCTAATTTATTTAGCGCACCAGATTCTCGGTCTATCTTTTTTACGTATAAACAATATTTATATATGATTTTAGCGAAACGTTTCCTGCGCACATTCTTTTAGAGATTGCTAGACGATTAACAGTTTGGAAGGGCCTTTAGGCAATACCACGGAATTCATCTGTCCTGTCTTCTCGCTGCACATCCCCTTATGTTGAAGGAAAAAGTTTGATATATTGTTTATCGCATAAATAAGTGGGCTTGAATCTATTTGTAGCAATGCATCACAGTTGAACAGTGCCTGTGATCATTTGGCTTATAATCCAATTCATGGAAGCCCACAAAACGCAATTTGAACTTACTAACAGTAGGAGAGCCCAGATGAGAGATGATCACAACCACAAAGAACTCACGTAAAGTTTAACTTGTAGCCTAGGACAAAGAAAATTTTCGTTTATATTTTTTAGCGATGCGACGCAGTTGAACAGTGCCTGCGAGCATCAGCAAGAAAGAGATCAAGAAACAAACATGGTCGAAAGAGCTATCTCCTCGAATCCAGCAATCTTCTTTTTCTCTTTATATTTTTTTTTTTGCAATTCTTTTAGAGCTCTCTACCAATGTCAGACCGCAAGGGATACGAGTCCAGAAAGAACCTCGTACTTCTACCCAAGCAAAAGAGCGTAACTTGAACTTGTTAATATATAACTTTGGACACTATTGTTTGTTTTGTTTCATATTGTCTTTTAGCCCATTGCTATTATGAGCCCAAAGAGTCTTAAGAGGCACAAGTTAATGAGGCACGCAATTATCTTCAGCAATCATGAAACTATTCAGAAACATTCACGGAATCGCATAACGTAAATCTCTTTATATATGCGCTCAATTTGGAAATTCTATATATACTTGTAGATACAATATACAAATATGTCTGTACTTGTGGGTTTATAACAAACATTGATGATATCTGGCTGCTTGCCCAAAAATAGCTAACTGACAGCGGGATGGAATTATTTTGCATGGGACAAAAATGCTATTAAGGATTCTTGAAACCTAGGAAACTAACGTAAATTTATGAGCTTTGCCATATATTTTTCTTCGTTTTTTCCCATATTTTATAGCAATATGACGCAGTTGAACGGTGCCTGCGCATATTGGAATTTGTTAATCCCAAAAGTATAACTCGAAAAACTTGTTGGTGAAAAAGGCAGCGAGGAAGCGCAATTTATGAGGGGTCCCCCGATATGATATTCATGTAATTTATTCGAAATGGAGCAAACAAAACATATTTCTTTTCGTATCTTGTAGCTAATATAATATCTGCAGTTGAATGTGCCTGCAAGTAGCTTTAACAAACAACCTAGAGATCGTCTCGGCGAAGACATCTAAGGTCTCGGAAGTGTGCCCATAAAGGATATTCTCTTCTATTCAATTTTACTCTCTTTTTCCATCCTCCCAACCCTTTTAAAGTTTTTCTCTTAGGATATATATTTATTACAGTTCACAAGACACTACAAGACCGACCACCCCGCGTACATGTAGCAAAATTTCTTGAGGCAATGGGAACCAAATGCCAACTTGAAAGCAATAACAACAACAACACGACACTTGTAACCAACCCGATTTAAAGGTCAGCTTCAAACTGAAAACGCCTTGACTTGCCTTAACCTGTTTTACAGCTAAACAAAAATGCGAAGACGATCGAACCTTTGACATCGTGCGAGAAATTTCTTTAGCTCTTAAAATTGTGTACGACTGCGATTCAGGTGCCCGATGTGAGGACGGAAACGTTTTTCCCTCCCGTATAACAACTAAGCGGCGTCTCACACTGCAAAAATCGTTAAAGGGAATCAAGAACGATACATCAAGTCTCCATCCATATCCACAAATTGTGAATTCTTCATGCAATGACACAGCACCACAGCATATCAACCATAGGCACAACTACTGAGTCTTCTTGAACAGCTGCTACAGTTACTCTTGATTGGCTTAATGCGAGTACCATGTTGTTCCGTTGCAATGTACACTTAACGTTTTTAAATTACAGAAAAACGTTAGCTGCCGTGCCACGTGAATGGTTGCCTTGCTTGAGCACCACATGAAGAGTCAGACTTGCGCCGCTCGGCAAAATATCACTCACAACACTGATCACAGACGAGCAAACCTGCTGTCTATCTAATTAAAGCAAGTCGAACTTATTTTGGCATCAACACGCCTAGCTCGGCAAGGCCTGGCGAGGCCGCCAGACCAAGCCAAGCTGGTACAGCTCCAGTCCAGCACGTAAAGCATTGCACTGCATAGAAATATGTGCTCGGTCCGCGCTAAAGGGAAACAAACGCGTTTGGACCGAGACCCGCCACACCACACAAACACCAGCATTCGCACTAAGAAGCGAGCTGATGTGTTGTCGTTGTTATCGGGCAGCTGCCTGCAAGTACGCTACGGGCACCAAAGCGTCGCCGTCGTTAACAACTACTCCACTACTCTCCAGCTTTCAGCGTTTTTCTCCTGCGTATGTGTGTGTCCAACAGAATGTATGTTTCTAGAGTATGCTCGTCGTTTATCGCAAAAGGGAACCAAATGCGATTAGTGTTCAAGCATCCAAAAAGACGAAGACCCCTCCAAACGCCAGACAAACCAGTTAATCAGCTAGCCAGCCAGCCACCCACTCAGGCAGTCCTACCATTCAGATGACAGCGGTGGTATTTCTATCAATAAAAATGATTTTTCATTTTCTTTTTGCACATAATCCACTTAAATCCTTCTCACTTCTTAGCCTTGGCAGAGATCTCGAGAACAGTATAACCACGGTGTTATTCAAATTATAAAAAATCCATCGCTAAGGGAATCAAATGCGATTAGTGTTCGATGACGAATAGAAGCTAGCAGTGCCGCTAGTCCAGCGCAACACTCGTACGCTTCGCTTGTGCCAGTTGAGCGCTTAACTCCTGGTTCACCGTTCAGCATTCCGCAATAGGGAATCAATTGCGAGGTGGTACTGCAGCAACGCACACTCACACACACACAAACAACACACGCACACTAGAGACATACGTTCAACACAGGCTAACACGTACACCATTGCTCCTATCAAGTTATTCCTTTTCTGGCAGAAAGATCAGCAAGCTCGAGCGCAAGCGCATCCTAAACTCAAATCGTAAAGGGAACCCAATACGATATACAGCAGCAGGCAGCAGAGAGAGGCAGGCAGGGGAAACAATGCCGACAGCGATACGAGATGCAAGCGATTTCTGATAACAGCTGATCCTTTCCTCGTTGTCATCATGTTCCAATCCATGTTGTTGTTGTTGGTGTTATGTAACGCTTTTTCAGGTAAATTTTTAGTCAGTCACTTTCAGATTAGCCAAACTGGACGGGCAGTTACACTATGCGACTGTCGGTTTCTGCACGCCACGTTGATCTCAATGGGAATCAATGAGATACGCGCTACATTGCCGACCATAAACATTTGTTATTATTATTGTTTTTTTTTTGCTTTTGTCTATCTTAAGTTTATTTTGTACAGAGCTATCTCTGATTTCAGTCCTCTGGCCCTTAAGACCCAAGCCAAAACAAGAATTTTTATTTGTACACAACACTCTTTACTCTGTAAACTGATACCATGTTATAATTGTATAACCTCCAAAGCCTGTTATTGTAAGATTCCGATTGTATTTTTGATTTATTGTAAAACCTGTGACATGTACATATATCTGTATGGCTTAAGTGACACATAGCAGGGAATTCGAAAGTGTTGACAACCAACCCCTTGGTGATGTTCGGCCCCTTGATACAAGCGAGAGAGAAAGAGCAGGCGATTTGAATGAGACTTCTTCACTACTCCATCTTTGAGCCAGGCCGGGCCTGGCCATGCATCCATCCAAGACTTTTGGTATCGATCTTCTGGGGCTTTCGCTGCTGATTCTACAAGCTTTCTTCACCTGAGCAAACACTCTGGTTGCCTGATTAATCAATCCACCAATCCTTGTGCGGCGATTTTTCGACTTCTCTGATGTCGGAGCGCTCTATGGTGGATCTTCAGGCTAGAATCATACTTAACAATTGACGACGCTTCATTACACAAAACAATCTGCACATGATCGAAAACTGGAAGTTTTTTCGATCACTTCAAGTATTAGACAAATAATGGCTATTCATCAACCTACCAATACTTGTTGAGAGCAGTCTTCTTCTATGTCGGGGATATAGGATAGACAGATCAACCGATCTGTAGAACCCGTTCTACTACGACTACTACTACTGCACGGCACAACTTTACTACTAACATTTAAGACATCATTTTCATCGACACGCACGCACGGCACGCATTAAGAACCTAAGAATCCTACCAATCAACCACTTGTTTTGCTCTTCGTTATGCTGGCTAGGACCAAACACACCCATATATGGAATAGTGTCTCATTCTCGATTCTTTGGACAACGCTTACTTCGCATTTTCAACACACATTTCCTTGCTTTTGATGATGGGCCTCCGTGGCAAGCGATAGGATCTCTCAAACTTTGATCGAGTTTTGTTAATCTTCTACTATACCTCCACTTCTACTACTACCTGGCCGATGATGGGGCCATTAAATTCGAACTTTCTACTAAGATGTCTTCGTGTCGCGATTAGAATTTTCATCAGGATTCCAAGAATTTTTTTCGAGTTACTTTCGAATATTTGGGCAGTTTTTTGTTTACTCTTGTATTGACGGCAGCGCGGGAATACCAAATATTGACGGCAGCGAGGGACTTCGAAGAAAGAACGGGACAGCGGCGTGGGAGATACACTTGTTTTCAACGTGGGATGCGCTTGTTTTCGTCGTGGGATTTGTTAGGGCTTCGGTTAGGCGAGGGCGCTAGGGAATTTACGAGGATCTCAAGCAGGGCAGGTGATAAAAGCGGTGACGGCTTCGTGGGAGTACTTGACGGCTTCGTGGGAGCACTTGACGGCTTCGTGGGAGCACTTGACGACTTCGTGGGAGCACTTGACGGCTTCGTGGGAGCACTTGACTGCTGCGGGGGAATCAACAACTCTTGACGAGGAAGTTCCTGACGGCGGCGAGGGATGTCTTGACTGCAGCGTGGGATATCCTGACTGCGGCGTGGGAGTTCTTGACGGCAGCATGGGATTTTCTGACTGCAGCGTGGGATTTTCTGACTGCAGCGTGGGATTTTCTGACTGCGGCGGGAGCCACATCAAAGGTTTTTTGTTTCTCTTAACGATCATCCTCGGTATTCCTTCAGGGTGCACAATTTGTACAAAAAGCTCATGCGTTCAAAGCTGATATACATGCTATGTTATCTGCCTTATCTTTACAACATATACGACTGACATCTCTACATCTTATAAATATATATATATATATACATATATATACATATATTATATTTATTATATATATGTACATATATTATTGCATTCGTCGTCCAAGTATTTGATTAACATAGTCTGCACCTTTTACTTAACACAAAATCCAAATGAGCGGAACCACCAATCATCAAAATTCAACATTGCTAATATATACATATAAACGTTCCTGGAATACCGGAAGGCAAACTTAACACGATGATCCAGATAATCCTGATGCTAATACAAAAGAATTATCTGCTGAATAAAATTTGATTGTTTGAAAAAATGAAATTCAATTTGTGGTGTTCTTTGTTCAACTGGCTTATTACTTTTCAAAGAGAAAAAGGATTAGGTATGGGTACCCCTGTACCCAATATCTTGCTTATGACTTGCTTCTGACGTGCAATACCATATGAGACATGCAATGGACAGGCTAAGCATTGACGGTTCTGTAAAATCAATACAAGATATACTGTAGAAGTGTTTTACCAAATAGAGAAGACGGAAGAGCAAATAATATAAAGAGAGTAAACCAACCTATGCCGAGAGCCAATTGATAAGATTTTAGCATTGGCGTCGTTTGCAACTTCGGCAATTGAAATTTAAAGTAGTACTAAAAGCAGCAGCTAGTATTCTTATTAATTTGTAAAACAAAACATAATTTAAACGATGATCCAAATAATGATGATGATTCTAACTGATTATTATTGAAAACAATAAAATTCAATTTGTGTTATTTATTTAACAGGTGCATTACTTTTCATTGCTATAAAATGGGGGTCTCTACCAGAATTTAAGCAGTTTTAAATATGGAAAAGTATGTGTGCTGTTTAGTCGAGTGCCTTGTGTATGATTTCCATGTACAGAACCGTTCGGAAATACACCATAGATCGGCTGTGGAGCGACGATATTATTGTGAAATCCAATGTTTGCTTGTTGGGGTTGTGGCGCCTGGTAATGTATAACTCCATGCTGGGGGTAGCTCTGAGTGTGTTGAACCAGTCGGGTGTTATTGTACACACCCGGATAGGGTCTTGTATTATTGAATGCCGTACCCGGAAAATAGTTGACTGCTGGCTTCACTTGGGTCGCGTTTGGACGGCGATAATTTGCATTGAAATTTCGTGAAAACGAATTCGTTTCAACGTTGAAGCAGGCAAAAACTAGAGCTACGAAAAGATGTACAGTACAATTTTTGTATGAGAAGACCACATCGAAAAACAAATATTAATAAAAAGTAAGCTAACCTATGGCGAGAGCCAACTGATAAGATTTGAGCATCTTGATGGCGTCGTTCGTAATTTCCGCACGTCTTGTGAGGTGTTCAGTTTGCAATTCGGAATAGTACTAAACGCAGCTGCTGTGAGTCCCGTTACTTATCAGGCTTGGTAATAAAACATGTGTTTATACCCTGTATAAAAGTTTTTCTTGGTGTCTATAAGTGCTAGTACATATTATTTTTTATCGTTTTAGTAAAAATGTTATAATTGAAATCACCATGCAAATCGATTTGTAGATAAAGCGCATATTTTTGAGGGAATGCTGTAGACATGAATATGGAAAATCCTTAAGTCAAGAACTTTTAACTAGAGCTCTTACTGTTAATCATCTTTGTTACATATATATAGTATACGCAAACATTGTTAAGAAAGTGCTTGCTCTTATCTTAATCGTTGCTAACGTAAAAATAAATAAGTAAATATTTGAGAATGAATAAGATGTTTAAATGTATTTCACAGTAATAAGATAAAACTTAACCTAGCTTATATACTGGTAAATAAATGTAAATTAATGATCACTGTTCGCAGTTGTGAACAGGGAATTTCCTGTGTGAGCTTCTTACTGAAGCGATTTTGCTTGTTTCTTAAGAAAACGATTATTTCTAAGCTTCAAAACACAGATGTTATGCGAGTCATTACAGTTCATATTACAGTTCATATTTATATCATTAAATAAATATAAGTTTCTTATTTAGCCGCGTTGCATGGGAAACAGACCTTCGCAGCTGCCTCGTCGCACAATTTGGATATCTAAAATAAGCAAAAACTGATTTATTTGCACAAGAACGTCAAATATTTACTACTTGGCGATTACAACTTACCGGCACCACAAAAGCGTGCGCAGTTAAATTTCTGTTCGTTGAGATACAATTGCCGATTGCTGCCACAGATCGGATTATACTCAGGAGTTGTGGGGCAGCTTCCAAAGCAATTGAGGAACTGTTGCGTTGGCGGTGGAGCGGTGACAAAGGGTGAGATAGTAGCAATCACTGGCATATTGTTGACCAAAACCCAATCAGCAACACGACTTGCTGTTGGCCTGGTTATCATATCACTGGGCCTTGTTGTCGCTGAGAATATTAGCTCATCTTGGGCGTACACAAGTTTCAGATCAATTGTGAATAGCACACAAAAAAATGTCAACATTAACGATTGCAAATAATAATGCATGTTTGAACTGATATATCCGAAGGGCTCTGAGGTTGCAATCGAACTAAACCAAGTGAGTCGGTGCACGTCAAAAAGTCGAGATAAATACATGCATAACTGAACAGATGATTTCATAAAACTGGTTTTTTGTCGTTTAAGCTTGTGGTAATTCCAGTTCAAACGGTCGGAAACTTTTTTAAGTTGTTTTGCGATAAAACCAAAAGCTTAACAAGTCGGAATTAAAAGTTTGCTGGGAAATCACCAGTTTCTAAATATTACACTACTCAACAGAATAAGTCGCTGAATGAAAGAATAGATTTTATTTTTTATTTTTTGAAGATTTGTTACATAGTGTAATTCTTAAATGACGGAAATTACTTTTAACCTATAATAATGACATTGTATGGTGCGACAGTTACACGAGGACCAGGCATGGAGTATGTAGGTGATACATATTGCATAGACTGTTCGATTTTTTGATATGACCCAGATCTCCAACCAATGCTAGCTAAAATGAAACGTAATTAAAGGGTAATCGGTCAAGAAAACGTAGTAAATTTGCAAGTTTACCGTTTGAAGTGCGTGGCATACTAATCGTTTGTTTAGTTTTTGTTTCTTTCGATTTCTTATCATTTTCGTCTATCATTGGATTAACGGCTCGTAGTAGACACTTGCCCATGTGTAAGCCAAGCTTGGGACGCCCACAACGGCAGATTTCTAATAGATTCTTATGCATTTCAGGTGAAATGGAGTGAGGTGAACTTTTACTATCGGGCACTTCTAAAAATACACAATGAAATTTAGTAGGAGCATATACGAATAAAATTAAGCATACCTTCTAGCTTAAGTTTCTGTTTTAGCTGATTATCAAGCTCATCTTGATGATAGAACTTATTGTTCTCACTCTCATCTAATTTTGTCCACACGTGGGGATAATTGCTACGCGATTTATGTTCCATGCGCACCATCTCCTTACTAAATAATATATGTTAGAAAGCATCAATATAAGATTGAATATAGAACGTACACTCTGCCAATAAGCTTGGTGGGATCCATTTTTAATGTTTTCCTGTTGAATTGTAATTGTATACTGAACTTAAACAATTTAGGGTTTCGCTAGTGAACAATTTTTCCATAGCAACATAAATACAAGTTGGGGTGGCATTAAGTTTTTTTGGTTATAACAAACATGAGTTTTTCCGTTTCCTCCGTCTCTGTCGTTTTCTTTGGATGTGTTACAATTGGTTAAAAAGTTTAAAAAAAATTTTAAAAACTAGTTTAAAAATAAGAATAATATATTTTTTTATCGTAATGTCTTGCAGATGGCAAAATGACAAAAAAAATGAAAAACAAAAAAAGTAACGAACCAATCGTCAGACGGACTTATAATTTATAACTAAAGCTATTTTATTTTTAAGCTTTTATTTACAATTTTTTCAAATTTATTTTTCATCTTAAACTATATCCCCAAAAGTGTGCAGCAATAATATAGACTTTTATATAGTATGGACAAAAAGTATGCAATGTGTTTTTGCTAATTTTATTTCAATCGAAAAAGATGAAGAAAATTTTTTAAACTTCCAGATAAAAAAAATACAAAAAGAGTATATTTTATTCTTAAACTATTTGGGTAAAAATATTTTTAAGGGTAACTAACATATAGTTGTAAAATTAAATAAAATATCATTATCTTGTAACTACATGCATATATATTTACATATTTACTATAATCATAATTTATTTACATATTTACTATGATTTACATATTTACCATAATCATAATAAGTCAACGATCGCTCACAGCTCTTATGCAAATCGATTGATTACACTATTATTCATCCCCCCTCGTGTGTTATCAGCTTATCGCGTTAGTAACTAGCTGTGTCGGGAAAGCCTCTACAAAGTAAAGAATCTAAGATAGGCCTATGGCTGATGTAATTCAAAGCGCGGTATTGCACCATCCGTAGTTATGAGTACCAGTTTCACTTTGAGCAAGGAGATTAGTAAAAACTATTAACTGGCAGCAGCAGTAAGCAGCAAAGTACCATTGGTGACCAGGGCGAGTGGAGCAAGCGGTGGTGGCAATGTGCTGGCAATCATCCTTCTATTGGGCGCACAACCAACGGCATCATCATAGAAATAAGCCAGGCTCAAGGATGCTATAAGGGTCAGCACAATTGTCAGCCAGAGGCAGCCAAAGCACAAACGGCGCACTTTTTGCCACCACGGATCCAGTTCGAAGGGCAGCAACTCCTCCAGGCTCAGGCCATACGAGTAGCTGTCGAAATGTCGAAAAATTGTGTGCATAAAAGAAAGAGAAGAAAGGCGAGAATGGGAGCTCTGTTATGAAGTTATTATTTAATGAAATGCGACAGTAAAGCGTTTACTCAGCAGTTGTGAAAATGGGCTCATAATCCTTTGGATCCCTGCCCAACGGCACGACAATGATGTGCGCCTCTTGACGATGTCCTCGTTGCGTTGCTGCCAGAAGCGCTGTTCTCTCATCGCAGGACATTCTGGCCTCTTTACTATTTGCCTACACGTCTATTAGCTATCTCTTTCACTTTATTTCTGTCTGATGCAGAGGATTACAAACACTTCACTGAATGGTTGTTGTTGAATGGCTGCTCTGCTCCGCTTGTGGACACACGAAACTGGCGTCTGGTTTTGCTTTTGCATTGTAGCAACTTAAATTAGCTTTGAGTGCGTCGCAAGTTTTATTGTTTTGGTCTTTTTTTATTATTTATTATTGTTTGCCTTTTTGTTGAGTTTTTTTCAGATTCCTGTAAACAACTTTATCTCGACTGTAGCTTTTGTTGTTGTTGTTCTTGTCGTTGTCGTTGTCAGAGACGCTCATCTTCCGCCTACAGATTTTTGCACTGATATGTCTTATCGTACACTGGGAAAAAAATTAAAAAAAGTTTCAACTTAAATGTGGCACAAAATCGATAGGAAATCGTCACTTGCATATGATCATAAATATTGCACATTAACGATATTATAAAGGATTATAAAAAATATTGAACACTTTGTTTAGCTATCGAAACATATTCTTAAAAAAAAAAAAATCAAAAATCGAATCAGATATTAATCTTGATGTCAATTGTTAATTGAACTTAATCAGATTGATTTTCTCAGCTCGAAAAATCAACTTCAAAGAAAACTTGATAATGTCTACGTATTTTCTGTAAGTGCAACGGTCTTTTGTTTCTTTTTGAATGTGTCTTGTAATGGGTCGGCAAGCAGCTGCTGATGATTGCATAATAACAATTGCCGGGTAATTGTTGCCCAGTTTCCAGTGACAAATCCCAACAGATAAGTAGAAACCAACACATGCCGATAAAGAACACAACGTTCTACTTACAAGCACACTTTTGAGTTGAAGACATCTCTTTTCGTTTTGTTGTTGTTGTTGTATTTATTCATTTTATTTTATGTTGGAGATAACACATGCTTGGAAATACATATATGTACATACTTATAGATAGTAAGTATGTACTTAACACTTTTTGGGTTTTGTGAATAATGCTGAGGGATTCCCTAAAAACTAGCCTATATACTTTAAATATTGTGGGTAAACATCAAGTTTTATTATAAGTATATGTATGTATGTATGTAAAGTGCATAAATACGAGTATGTGGATAGTATGTAGTATATAGTAGATGCTATAACCAGGGCTCCTTTATTTGGCTATCGACATTTGCATTGTATTCGTTTATTAATTCAGCCCTGGTTTGTACTAATACTATGAACAGTTTTATTATGTGTGTTGTCGTAGTAAAGTTTATATTCTTTTTGTTTTTAAACGGTACAATTTTATTACTAAATATTTTTAAGTATTGCGTATGTTTTTTTTTCTGAATTCAAAGTGCGTTTAATATTATTGGTATTAGGTATATATAGGCTAGAGTATATGTAAGAGTGTATACTATATTTATATAAAAAAATTTAATGAAAACTTGGAATCCAAAATACATCATAACAAACATCAAAATGATTAATTTCATTGTAAAATACACATGGTATATATATATATTCAATATTCTTTGCTTAGTTATTTATAAAAACTTTTTACGCTCGATTAAAACTGAAATAAAAATTAAAAAGAAAAAATCAAAATTTATAAAAATTACATTATAAATAACAAAAAAAAAAGACCTTTAGTAGCTTATGGATTTTGTTGTTTATAATTATTTATATCATACGCTTATTGAACTCTTTCTTGCTCATCATTATCGATCATCATCATTGCTTAGATGCTCCTCATTCTAAAACTATATAGAAGTACATATCCTAAATTCTATATCGGAAGCACTTTACTCGTTTTTTATTTGCCTTTTGCCTTGAAGTTATATATATATATATATGTATATGATTAGATTATATGTATTTTGTTTTTAAAATGTGATTTTTGGACTGTTCTATGCCATACCTTCTATATTCTAATTGATTTCCTTTAACAACTTCAACCTGATACTTTAACGATTCTATTCGAATCGCCTGTTAACTGCATTTAATAGGATAATCTCTCTTTCATTATTTTTCCATTCTCTTTGTGTAAATGTGTAAATAATCAAGAAAAAAATAATGTAAAAAAAACCACAAAAACTTAAATAATTGAAAAATTCAATTTAATTTTCGGAACTTACAGCAAACATTGATATTAGTAATTGCATTAAATACATTTTTCGACTATTTAATAGCTTAATCATAAATCGTTAAATATCATTACTGGATATTGTTATTATATATCTAGATTTGGCGCATTCTTTCCATCAAGGTGTTTGTTTGTTTGTTTTTATATATTATAAAACTAAGTATTTAGTATTTGATTATTGGTTATTTTTTTACCCACTCAAAATATTTTTTGTTTTATTTGTTTGTTTGCTTTGTTCTTTTATTAAAAAATAGAATAACATCATACAAAAAATACTTTCATTTAACAAACTTTTGGTGTTATGCCTTAATCCATTAAATCTTCTTCATCTTGTTGTTTTTATTTTATTCATTATGTATCATTTTAATAGGTGACAAAGTAAAGAGAAAGTCTTTCAAGTAAGTAGAGTTTTTTTTTCTTCCATGTAGTGCAGTGTAAATAACACTGATGGTCGTACTAAAAGTGCCGCATTTCGATTGGTCGGAGTTAGTTTTTTTTTTTTTAATTTTTGGTTGGATTTGGTTTTAGTTAAGTTTTAAATATATAGTATAGATATATGTATGTATATAATTTAGTCTACACAAGCAGTTGAAACATTTGTTGTCTAAAAGTGCGGCTGACTAGTAATAGTTTTTTTGTTTTTGTTGTCGTTTTTTAATAAGTAATTAGCCCTCGTAAGCTGAAAGTTTTTTGTTTTGTTTTTTTTTTGTTGTTGGTTTTTTTTTTAATAAATATATATATTTTAAAGAATAGTAGCTCTCTAGGACTTACACATGTATTAAATTAACAGTGGCTGATTGTGATAATTTAATGGCGAGACAATTTATATACGTTATATATATATATATACACACATAAACGTATATATATGTATATTAAGTACAGCTATAACAAACAACAACAATGATAATAATTATAATAGTAATTGTAATAATAATGACTTAAATTGCGATCAAGAATGAATATAACACATACACAAAACGGCAAAATAAAAAGTGTTATCGAAAATATCATATGTTATATCGTATATCGTATGTCGTAAATCGTTAAAATGACACAATAATAATGTTTATATGAATGATCACGTTGATTGTTTGCTGAGCCCAGGCAGCCTTCTTTGTATTTACATATACTAGTAAGCATTAATTACTTAATCAATTTAATATAATTGAATAAAAACTCCCGGTTTTTTTTTTTTTTTTTTAAATAAGCCACATCTAAAAACTAATTAAACATTATACATTTTTTTTGTTTTTTGGTTTTTGTATTAACATAAATTTTACATTATCGTATTTATCATAACATAAATATTTCTATTACACATACAGATATTATAAATTATATTGTTCATCGATCTGTATGCAATTTGATTATTGTTACAGCTTCGCTACAGCTATTATTAAAAGTGTGTATGTCTGTGTGTGTGTGTGTTTTTTCCTGTTTTGTTTTTTCTTGGAGAGTTAGCTGCTTAGACGTTAATGATGTCGTATGCCTCCAGTGTGCTCAGAAGCAGATACATAACCCACAAGGAAAGCAAGATCGATGCATGTATCCATTTCGAGGTAACCGGTCCACCAAGTTCAGAACGAATCGATGCATTAAATCGCCGATACATCATCACGGCAATGGCAATGATTGCCTGGGCACAGAACAGCGCCACCGCAAAGCCAATGCTACAGGATCAAAAAAAGATATGTTTAGAAACAGAAGAGATACAACAGAGAGAGAGAGAGAGAGAAAAAGAGAGAACACTTCAATGTTAACTTACGTGCCCGGCTCCACATTAAAGGTTGTGCCATGCGACATGTGATAGATCGAGGCAATGGACCACGCCAGACCAATGCCCAGGAATACGTTAACCGCATTGCTGCCCGTCACATTACCAATGCAATTATCGGCAGTATCATCCTGTTTAGCCGCAATAATGCTGGCAAATGTATCTGAGAAAACAGAAAATCAACTTATCAGTAACTAGACGGAGATTAAAGCTAGTTCTAATGTACACTTTACCTGGTATGCTGGTGCCCAGAGCCACAAAGCAAATGGCTGTAACAGAGTCCTTAATATTGAGCACACAACCAAAATAGGTGGCTGCATCTCCGATAATGGCAGTGAGAGCGCCAATGACAAATATTGAAACTACAAAGGTGATATAACCGCCGCAAATGTCTGTGAAAGGCAAATGGATCATCAATAATGTGGTTTAAAAGTTATTATAATGATTTTCATAAAACACATTTTTTGACATAGGGGCAAAACTTTGTTATAAACCTTTTTATATCAAACTACTGTTCCTTTTTTTATGTTTACCTGTGGGCGGCACAAATGCAAATAACACCTTCCAGAATAGGCAAACGAAATGACTGATATAGTCAAAGCATTTGGGAACATCCTCCTCCAAATCCTCATCAGTGTTTTCGAACTCAGTCTCATCAGCTGCAAGTATTTCAAGTGTATGGCTTATTGGATTAGTCGATACACACACACACAATTGAATGACTTTGCTTACCTGGCACAACTGTTAGCGCATCTTTGAATTGCTCCTTCCAGGAGGAGGTGCCCAGCACAGCCGATACATTTGCTCTGGCAACGAGCTTGTCCACAGTAGCCTGCAAAATACAATTGTCATTTAACATTTGCTTACTTGCACATTCAATACACACTTATTACGTAAGCCCGGACACTAAAACTCATATCAATTATACGCCCCCTCTGAACAGACAGATGAGAGGAAACGCAAAGCATTTCATTTGACGATTTGCACTATCAGGAGCTTGTTTGGTGTGTGTGTGTGTGTGTGTGTTTGACACCTGAGAACCCTTTTTGCAGCTGTTGTTGTTGTCGTTTACTGTTACCGTTGTTGTTGGGTGTTACAGCTACAGCTTTGGCCATTATTTACGGCCAAGAATTATGTAGCGATGATTGTAGGGATCATAATAGACATGTGTGTAGGTGTGTGTGAACGTGTGTGTTAAGTTAAGTTGTCAGTGTTTATTTCAAGTTAATTAGCTATATAACATAGCTCATCATTGTTCGTATCAACTATAATGATTGAGGTTGAATTTAAGCCTCAAGTTATCATTGAAATGCATTCAGTTTAAGCAATCATAAACTTTCTGCATACTTAGTCTACGTAAAATCCTATCTTAAGAAAGTTGAGTATTCAGTTAAAAACTCTTATTCCCCTAAAATCTTATATGTGTACGTACCCTAAATTCCTTGCTCTCACGAATGCGAACATATGTGCTTGTTAGTTCTCCACTTCTGGGCTTGCTCAGCAGCAAAATGCGCTCCAATTCGGTTAGTTCATTAACTGGCTTCTGTTCCACCTCCTTAATTTCGGCTAATAGTTCATCGTCTGCATGCAATCGATGGTACAAAGATTAATAAATCAGTTGAAAAACAAACTATATATATATATATAAACACAAAGGACTGCCACAATAAGCTGGTCTCAACTTTCAGGCTGCGTTTTTGCAGTTTACTTTGTTGAGTTCTATATATTCACAACATAGATACAAATACATATATATATTATATATATTAACAAGAGATTAGACATAGACATAAGCATAGAGATAAGGTTGCATAGTTTTATAGTGCATATCTTTGTATAGATATTTTGTTTTGTGTATTGCACAGTGAGAAATTCAAATGAAAAAATAATTTCAATAATTTTAACCAAACAAATAGAACGCACGCCTACACAAAAAGGGGACAGAGATAGAATCGGCGCCAGAGATAGAGACAGGAAAGACAGATACACTGAAACACAAATGCGAATACATTTTGCTAGCAGGCAAATGAAATAAATATGAAATATGCGTTTTTGGACAACCTATTTAGTTTTTTGTGAAAAAAAAAATGTCGATTTATTTCACAGCAACTAATTAAAAGGCAAACATGTTGAAAGTAGAAGTAAATGAAAGTGGATGAAAGTAGAAATAAATTGCATGCAAATATATATACGATAACAGATAACAACGATATATAACGTATACATATATGTAGAATGCTGATTCAATGATGACTCACGAGTATGATCTCCAGTGTGATTTTCTAGACAGCGATTACGGTGGCAAGGTACACAAGTGACAAACAAATTGTTTATTTTTTTTTTTTTTTTGTGGGATATTTTGGGAAAATTTAAAACATATATATAGTAACATATATAATTTTTAAAAGTTGCTGCACATTTTTTTTTTTTTTTTGCTATGTTCAGTTAAGAAATTTAGTTATTGATTTAAATGCATTCACAAATTTGTTTTTAAATATATGTTTTTCATTGGTTTTTCTTTTTAAAGTTAATTTAGCTTGCCTACGTTACCCTGTTAATATTGATATTATTATGTAAAATTGGTGGTTGGGTGGTTCTCTAACACGCACACACACAAATATATAAAGAACAAGAAGAAATACATCGATATGGTTAACAACACAGTTTTCTTTCGAGTACTTTATACTTATATATATATATTTAATAATAATAATAATAAATGTCAGCCGTTCACAAAAAAAAAATCTTATTGGTCTGGTTGCAAAATATAAAAAAAGTATATAAAAAAAAAAACATGTTTACACACACACAAAATTCGAAAAAGCAAAGACAATTACAAAGAAAAATTATAAAAAAAAAATACATCAAAATGTATTGCAAATATAATTATTGTTTTAAAAATAATTGTCGTGTGCATTACTTACAAATCGATGTTTTTTTGGTTTTGACGTTTGATGTTTTGTTGCAAAATCGTTAGACGATTTATTTGTTTTTTGTATACATATGAAGATATATATGTATATATATATATACGATGATATCGTGTTGAGATTGTTTGATTGAGTATATTCGAGTTTCGGGGCACACAACAAACAGAAGCACAGGGCACAAGCGCGTGTTACGAGCGATGTGGTTTTTTGTCCACCGAGCATAGAACGTTACCAACAATATCTTTAACCCAAATTAGCCAAAAAACAATTGCAGCTAACTTTATTTCAATTGAAGACGAAACGTTATTTTATCTAACTTTTGCTTGTAAAAAAGTGCAGCGTCGAGAAAAAAGCGCAATTTTTCTTCTTTTTTTTTCAAAATGATTTTTTTTTTGTTTGTTTATGCCAATACGTTTTACACATTACACTAATACGTAACTTATACACACACACACACACACACAAATACATACATACATAGACAGAGACAAAAGTATATTTTATTTTATGATACAATTAACATTCAATAATAATGGTATTGTCTTTTGGAATTTTGTATTCGATTGATGTGTGAAATGCTTAACGAATATTTTAAGATTTTTTTTTTTTTGTGATAATAAAAAGCCCTCAATTTGTGAATATTTTATTTATTTTTGGCTATTGCATTTTTTTTTAGGTTTTATTTTTTATTTATATTTGTTTTATTAACTGAACATAAACAGTCTGATGAGATTAGGATTTTTTGTAAATACTTTTACCTACCAAAAAATCGATGGAAAAATGATTCCTTATTTGTGTCATCTGCGTGAGGATAATTTGCAATTGCATTTTTTTTGGTTTTTTTGTAGTAGTTGTTGTTGGTTGTTGTTGTTGCAGTGTTTAACATATACATATACATATACAGGAATTTGGATTAGTTTTGTTCAAGAGTTATTTTAAATGCATTAATTGTGATTAAGTTACTTTATATATCATTTTTAATATATATATTGTTGAAAAGAAGGAAAACAGTGCTAAAATAGTTGGGTGGGCAAGTTTGGGAAATTGTAATCTAAAGTTTCATAACTAAATCATATAGTATATATATATGAGAGGATGCTCTATATCAAATGCTGACAGATGTACCAAATTATTTACAAATTGTAATGGATTTGCGGTTCGTTATTTTGTTGTTGTTGTTGTTGTCGTGCTGTGGTTTATGAAATATAAATTAATCAAATGCGTTTGTCACATTCTCTAATTGTAATTTATAAAGATTATCTTTTGGTATTTTTTTTTTTCAAGGAGGTTGCGAAAAGTTGACTTTTAATGATTTGTTTTGTTTTTTTTACCCTTATCCCAGTTGTCTAGTCAACAGCAAGGATATAATAATAATAATAATAAAAACATAAAAAGGGTTCTAAAAAGGAAAAAACATTTAAGAAAGAAAAACACATACAACATCAAAATGAAACACATAACTAACTTAGGGCTTCACAACAATTTTCTTTGTATAACATTTTCGCAATGTTGTTGTTGTTGTTGTTGGGGTGAGGTGAGAGAGAAAAAAAACCCAAACTAATTTGCACTCTTTGGTCGTGATGTTCGCACTTTATCAAAAAAAATGGGCAACAAAATAAAACGCTCATGTTAAGAACATAAGGAATCGAAACCCAAGGAATATTATTATTTTTCTGTGTTGCTTTCGTTGCGCTTTCGTTTTCAATTCAAATAAAATTAATTAATGCACAATTTTGTTTTTATTTTTGTATTGTATTTTTTTTTTTTTTAGTCTTACGGTAGTGAGCGGAATCTAGAAGCACAAAGATCAAACAAATGAAAAAGATAAATAAAAAAATTATACAAGGAAACAGAATACAAAATTTTACAGCTAAGTGTTTAAGTGAAAGAGAGTTTTCAATCGTTTCAGTCGTCTGTGTGTTGTGTGTGTGTGGTGTGTGTGTGTGGTGTGTGTGGGTCCTTGCTGGGTTTATAATTGTCTTGGCAACATTTGAAATTGAACTGATAACTTTATTATAAAGCGTCACCACAAATGAAATAAAATTCACATTCAATTTTTTGCACACTTTTATGGCTCCTCTACTGGGAAATCCTTCAAATGCTGCTCTCCTTCTGTGTGTGTGAGTGTGTGATGAATTCTTGTAATTTGGTTAACGGGAAATTGAGTTTGCTTGGTGACTAACATACACACTTAAACACTCGCTCACACACACACACACATTATGTGTAAAATGTCATAGTTAAAGGTGTCAAGAATTGTTTTGTGTTAAATTGAGCCAGAGAGAGAAAGAGAGAAAAAGGGGGCTTATGGGGAAGACAGAGGAAGTCTGCTTTTTGGTGCTATACAAATTGAGTTTTATTGTTGTCTGTATTGTTGTTTTTGTTGTTGTTGCTATTGCTGTTGTGGTAACTGTTGTTGTTGTTGTTGTTGTTTGTTGCTATTGTTAAAAACTTACCTGGCGCCAGTTGCGGTTCACCAATGTGCACCTTAAATTTAACATCCTTCTCGTAGGTGCTCTCCTCCAAAATGGGTATGGGTATATACATCCTGCAAGAAAAGTATTAAAGTACAGTGATTACCGCTTAATGTTTATTCACTTTCTCTCTGTTCACGCAAATGGTTTGAGAATTAAATTTAATTTATTTAGATACAACCCGTGACAGAAGCGTCAAGTTCCATTGTGTAAAAAAGGTCTAGGAATGCACTTGGAAAAATATGTGAAAAAGTTCGTACTTTAATCAAACTAAAACGTTTTAAAAGTCAAGCAAAAATCAGGTTTCGTTTCCTAATCAAGTAATAACTTTTAATCAATCCACAAAAATTCTAGTTAAAGTTTTAGGTTAGGTAAAAATAAAAACTTTTCAACAATTCTACGAAAATTTTCTCTCTGTGTACAATTTAGCTGAGAGAAGTTTTTGTCTGCCCGGGAACTGGGCCATTACCAAAGAGCCGCATTGATAAATGGTCTATGCTGTGGCTAAATGGCAGCAATCTTGACACTCGATACAATGTTAGGAATTTATTAGGCGGCATTAAGCAAGTACTAGACTGTCACAAAGAACCACCCAGCAATAAAGCATAATGCACGAAGAACAACAATCGACAACCACTACAAAGCACAGCAAAGCAAAGCAAAATCAATGTGAGCAGAAAAAACACAAATAAAAAACACAAAATTACGTATACGCAATGAGTACGCTCATAAATATGCGCATTATTCAACTGTACACCGAAAAATGTTTTGCAGCAAAGTGTTATTGTTTAATCACAGAGAAAACATTTGAGCGAGAGAGATGGTGAGAGAGAGAGAGAGAGAGAGGTAAAACATTTGCTTTGTTTTCGTCTGATTTGGCATTGGGCCAAAACAGAAAAAAAAAAGGTGAGAACCATTTTTATTATATGCCACAAGTTGTTTGCTCTTTCCCGTTGGGCATAACGTGGTTTGCTGCCCTGCCCGATAAGACAAGTCAAAAAGTTTGCGAGCACACACACACACACACACAAACTAACTTAATTCGTTTGTTAACTAATTAAAGTTCGTATATTTTTAGCTTAAACAAATTGGTGTGCAATTTTGTAGGAATTTATTAAGCAAGATTGGTCAAAACAAACAAAAAAAAAAAAAATAAATAAATAAAACAACAAAAACAACAAAAATGAAATCTAAAAATATAATTATGTACTTATTTTTTGTTGCTGTGTAGTCTTTTTCCACTGCTTGCTTTTGGCATTTTGCACAAACTTTCGCATTTTACATTTGATTCAACTTTAACCTTTTCTCCGGCATCGCAATAAGTTTCTGGTCATGTGGTTTCTA
This sequence comes from Scaptomyza cyrtandrae, assembly GCA_035044605.1. Lineage (NCBI taxonomy): Eukaryota > Metazoa > Arthropoda > Insecta > Diptera > Drosophilidae > Scaptomyza > Scaptomyza cyrtandrae. The sequence goes on along the minus strand of JAWNNS010000640.1, from coordinate 5,760,175 downwards.
GTTCTATTTTTGTTTTGGATATAATATTTCTTTTATTTTCTCCTTCTGGTTTTTTGCGCATGGGAAAAAACTTTCCGCGAAAAAGTCCTTTTCATTTGACTTGTTGCCTGTGAGTATGTGTGTGGCAGGCATACTTAAAGCTTGCAACGTGCGTGGTCAAGTTGCTTTTTTTTTTAATGGCCACCAACTTTAACGAGTCATAGAAATGAAAATACATACAATACAGTAACAAAAAAAAAAGGTCAGAATTTTATTCAGAGAAAAGTTTTTTTGTGTGGAAGTTAGTTTTGCATGTTTAACTTTTCTTTTGTATATTTTACGACTAGGTACATTTGCACTTTTGCACTTACGTATTAAAGTTTTCGCTAATCTGTGATGTGCGATGGTTGAAACTTGCTTTAAGGTCCTCGAAGTTGAGAGCCATATTTGTATTAGATTTCGATTAGATTAGTTCGTTTAAGTAAATCTTTCCAAGAACTTTTATAATTACTTCAGTTGCTTGTTTACTTGCAAACGAAATGCGATATTTATCATCAAAAACAGATCATGAAATCTAGAATCTTTATATTTCAACTGAGTTAGATCGATTTTCCAGATCGAATACTATACCTTATAATAAGCTTATCATCAAAATGATCTAAGTTATTTATAAAGTAGCTTGACTGTGTACTTGGTTAACTTATATAGGAATCTAGATTTCTGTTAATTGATAACGTACCGAAAATCGGACTTTTCATTGCTTTGTCCCATACTTAAATAAACCAAACCACCAACATATTTGTTATACAAACACTAAAAAATCTCACGTGCTTGTTTTTTGTTAAGTAAGTTGTTATTGCTTAAAGTATCGTTCGACGGTAATCGTAAATAAGAACACGAGTTAGCGGGAGAATTAACAACGCATTTAGATTTAAAGCGATTCGTTGATAACTTCGACTAGCTCGTATCTTATCCTTATCGTAGTCGGAAATCGTGCAAAATGGCCAGCAATGTGAGAATTGACCATAGCCCAACCGAGCAACAGTCTTTAACAAGATGTTGCTCTTGTCCAACGTTTTGCTTGTGATCACTTTGTGCGCAGCCTGCTCTTGGGCAGCGCCAGAATGTACGAGGAGTGCAGAGTATTGTCAGGATCGCTTCATGCATCCCGATATGAAGGAGCCGAGGAACCAGCAGCCGCGTGCTGAGGGTGAGAAGACAACTGCCTACTGGCGGGATCAGGGCATCCAATTTGTTAAGGATAAACTTGGAGAAAAGTTGAATGAAGGCAGGGCAAAGAATGTGATCATGTTTCTTGGCGATGGCATGGGCGTGACAACCACTTCGGCAGCTAGGAATTTGCTGGGTGGCGAGGAGAAATCATTATCGTTTGATCATTTTCCCCATACTGGTCTATCCAAGACCTACTCGGTGGATTTGATTGTACCCGATTCGGCCTGCACAGCAACAGCATATTTGTGTGGTGTTAAGGGACAGGAAGGAACAATTGGCCTTAATGGCGCTGTGCCCAGAACCGATTGCAAGGTCATGTTAGATAAGAACACCCACGTGGACTCAATTGCCAAATGGGCGATGGATGCAGGAAAGTGGGCGGGTTTGGTGACCACCACACGTGTAACGCATGCCTCGCCATCCGGCGTCTATGCTCACATTGCTGAACGTGATTGGGAAAACGATGCAGAGGTGGAGAATGATTGTGGTGCCAAGTCGGGTGTGGAGGATATCGCTTATCAGTTGGCCAATGGTGAGGTGGGCAAGAAACTGAAATTGATTCTTGGCGGTGGACGGAAAAACTTTGTGGACAAGAATTTGGCTGATTGGGGCAAGCGTATGGACGGCTTGGATTTGATTGAGGAATTCAAGGCGGCAAGTGACAAGAACTTTTATGTCACCACAGAGGATGAGCTCATGGCTCTGGATGTGACGAAGCCCGATCGAATTCTTGGTCTCTTCCAAGACGATCATATGCTTTACCACTTGGAAACTAATGAGACAACCACACAACCCACTCTCGAACAGATGACACGTAAAGCCATCGAGTATATGAGTCAAAACGAAGAGGGCTACTTTCTGTTCATCGAGGGTGGTCGCATTGATCATGGGCATCATGATAACTATGCTCGCTTGGCTCTCGACGAGACCATTGAGTTCTCCAAGGCTATTGCTGCAGCGCGTGAACTAACCAAGGAGGAGGATACTCTACTTGTGGTCACAGCGGATCATTCACATGCCTTTGCTTATGCAGGTTATGGGGTAAGTTAAGTCTAGCGCGTACTTTAACAATACCCACTTAAGGGTTGATAAGAAATAATTACAGTTAACTACACTATATTATTACACTATAAGTATCTATTTTTCTATAGATCTAAGAGCTTTTTATACACTGAACCCATTGAAAATGGGTAAAAAGGTATAAAGGGTATAATGGTTTTGTGCAAAAGTATGTAACAGGCTGAAGGAAGCATATCCGACCCCGTAAAGTGTATATATTCGAGTCGTTGCCTGTCCTTCCGTCCGCCTGTATATATCTCCGAGACTATAAGAGTTGGAGACTAGATACGAAACATAAGCTCGCCTTATCATTCAAAATTTCGATAACTGTTCCCGTTTCCCAGAGAGTTATTTTATGTTTAATATTAAGTATACATAAGATGTGAAAACTAAAAGTTGTTATCTTCTTTTCTGTGTATCTCATATCTTGGTACTCCCACAGTATCGCGGCGCTGATATTTTTGGCAAGGCGCCTGCCAATGGCAAGGATGGCAAGCCCCACATGATTCTCAGTTATGCAAATGGACCGAGTGCTGTGAATTTTTATAATGCTGAGAGAAAGGAACGTGTCGATCCCACAACGCTTATAACTGGCGCACATCGTGATGAGTTCCCTGCTGGTGTGCCCCTAGACTCGGAGACCCATGGTGGCGACGATGTGTTGGTCTATGCTCTGGGTCCCTGGTCACATTTGTTTACGGGTGTCTATGAGCAGAGCACCATACCCCATATGATGGCATACAGCGCTTGTCTTGGCGATGGCTTAACAATGTGCAGCAAAACCCAATCATGAATCCTGGGTTGGCGTGACAAAGACTCATTACAATTAAGTTTTGTAGCTCATTAAAATCAGCGATTGCACTTGAGATGTTAGAGCTGAACTTGTTCCTTCTCATCCTTTTACCTTGTACTTAATGCAAATTGTAAATTGAATTAAAGTGAGTTTCTACCATGCTTAAGTCAAAACTACTTTCTTCTCTTGGTTTCGCCTTTTGCGTGTTAGCGGAAAGTACTTCAAGCCAAGTTTTCCAATGGAAAGTACACAGACGAAAAAAAAAATGGTAAATTCATACCAAAAAGTACTTCCATTTCAAGTCAAGCAAAATGTTTTATAGATTACATTTTTGTTGAAAATATGTTCTAAAATCAATAAAATAATACAAAATTAGATCAAATTTTTGTTTTGTGTATGAGCAAAACACTTCTGGCCAAGTTTTATAACTTTCACTGGCTCTAACTTGCTAGTTTTTACCTAATTTTAAACTCATCAAGCTAATGTTATGTGTATATATGTGTGTGTGTGTGTGTTTGTGGCTTGTGTACGTGATTCTGGGTGCAAGCATTTGCTATTCCCTTGCGTGTGTGGTAAAAGTTTTGGCCAGCAATTGGGTTAAGGCAACTTCAAACACATGAGAAACAAAAAAAAAAAAATGAACCAAGAACAATTTGAATTTTTATGGGCAATTGTATGCAAAACTTGTTATTTGATTTGCTCACGGGTTGCAAACTGTATTTAGTTAGTTGCACATTTGCATTTTACTTTGGTAACATTTTGCATATGAAATCAATCGGTAATTGCAACAATTAAAAGTTATGCGTCATTCCGAACAGTCCTGACCATCAGTTACTAGGTTTGACGGATGGCCTTCGTGGCGTATGAGTAATAAGAATAGCAAAAATATATTTGAAAGGGCAAACGTGACAGACGATGCATTTGTCTATTTTCTATGTAGTTTCCATTTCCGATTTGATTGAGAACTAAATTATATCCGCCACACACACACACACACACAAACACACAGATACCATTTCCACTCATGTGTCAGCTGTTAAACTTACAACAGCGTGCATCTACCTCTCTCTCTCTTTCTCTCTTTATATATATATATTCCACACCTACAACCTATTTATTAATGGCATTTAAAGCTAAGTTCGCCGTTCCCTTTTACGCTGTTGCACTTTTGGCCACATTGCCGATAGTGCCATTTCCGCCATTTGAATTCAATGACGTTTTCAGCCAAGTTGTGCTGGTTGGTTAACGTACTGAGTACTTGTTAATAAGCAGCAGCAGCAGCAACAGCAACTACTACACACTCGCACACACACAAACACAACAACACTTTAATGTTCAGCAATGCTAAAATGTCTATTGATTTTAAGACCAACAACAACAACAACATAATATTCAGTGGCCATCAATTCGTGGACTGTGACAAAGTCAAAGTCAATGCTGCAAAGCGTTGCAAGTGCAACCCAACACAATGCCACACACACACACACACACACACACACACATATATATACACACATACACACGGAAATTATGCTCTGTGGGTGCAGCCACAAAAGTGATTCCAGTGCACAAAACGTAAAAGCAAATTACATTTTTGAGTATTATGCAAATGTTCGCTTGTTATAAGCTCTTCATTTCGATTTCGATTACGATTACGATATTCCAATTTTGCATCAGTATCGTCTCGAGCATTTAATCAACTGATATCAAAACAAACGATATCGATTGAAAGTAAAATTTACAATTTTCAGTTCTAAGCACACAGCTTACGCTTGTAATCCGCATGAGAACCCTTTGATGGTCGAGTTCTTTACTATTCCCTTTAACACTTTACTACTCCTCTCAACTCTGTCTAACTGCCACAATTACCTGATCCGTTTATCGCATGCAAAGTAGCGCACTGTGGTTCTTTTATGTCAATATGCAAGCTATTACAAAACGTTCAAAGGGGAATAGCAATCCCTAAACAGAGAGAGAAAGAACCGCAATAACAAGCCCACACAAGTCATCCATGTGGGTTTGGTCAAATGCTTTAAAACAAAATTACACTAAAATACGGCAATTTGCATCAAAATGAGGAACGAGAGTCACTCACATATAACTAAATCCCCACAGCGATTGTCGGGATTGTGCTGCTCGTGCTCCCACAACTAATGCAATGGCTAACTTTTGCCTTTCCCTAGCCGCACACACACACACACACAAACACATAAAAACTGGCCCCTGTTGAGTACTTATTTCCGAACATTTTCATTTATGTATATAGCTAGCTGAGGGTAGTTTAGAATTGTCATGAAATCTGTAACTTCTAAATGTTTTTCATTTGATTTAAATCATTTCCTCAAGACAATATATTCTTATAGTGCTTATATAGATTATGAAACGAATGTTTATTCCTTATTGTGTGGTATACAAAAAAAAAAGTTTCAAACAAAGTTTTTCGCAGTTAATCATCATTTTTCGACCCTAAACAAGAAAAATTCCTGAGAGAAAGTATCCAATTTGTCATAAATTGCTTACACTTTGTTCGTTGCAACAGACTATATGTCGTACTACTACTACTACACTGCTGCAAGAGTATTAAATCTTTGACTAACACACAGATAAAATCATCATTTCTAGTTAAATAACGGCTGCCTGACTCTTTATGTCTGGCTGTGCATATCTTATAATCGAATCGAGTTTGCTTTTTTTGCGGCTAAAATGTTTAGGATTCACGCTAAAATGGGTAAGCACAATAAATAAACCAATGGGGTTTTTGGCAGAAAGTGAATTAAAAGTATAAACGTACAAAAAAGAGATCAACAAATGCTTTTAGCATTGAATAACATGGATAAATGTTAATAACCAACATAAATAACCAATTATAAATGTATAAATATAATAATAGCAGTTGCTTTAGCCAATGCTGTTTAAATAGTGAATGCAACGAATTCTTAAATCGTTGCAAAAGTCGAAAAGTGTAAAATAAAAAAGTATCAATTAATATTCATGACATTCGTACATTTATATCACAAATACTTAATGAACTGAATGAAAAACTGTGATTGGATGTCGACGTTGCAGAGTCCAGTTGACAGGATATGCAAATGGATATGTAGTATGTATGAAAAGCGCCTATCGATTTCCAGCATTGAAGGAACGAATTCAATTAAATGACAGTTTGCCAGAAAGAAGTTCAGGGTGGACCTTTTTCAATTGTCAGCTAATTAACTTGAATGAGCTTTATGATTTATTTATTTATGTTTTTACTGTATTGGTCAAGGGTAAACGTGTCAACGCTTAATAATTGAGTATTGCTTAAGTGTCAAGTTGAGTGTTAGGCCTATGTACACTACCCTTGACCAACAGGTGGCGCTGTCAGCTGTTAGAATTCACTCATATGGTTTTGTGCTTAAAGAGAAACGCCCACAAAATACAACAATGGTGCGATTTTATACACTGTATAGATCAATAAATGTACATTCGACACAACCACACCCACACACACAACACACTTACAATACATACTATATGCAAATTGTATGCGTGTGTGCTTGTCGGCTGCCAACCAAGTGACACTTGAAGTACTTCTGCGCTAGCTGTGCAGTTAACAAATGTGATTTACACTCAACGGCAAGTTGAGCAGATACCAGAGTGGCAGTCCTGTGCTGAGTGACTAGCTAGAAGCAAACCCAAACCGCATAAAGTTTTCATTAGCAAGTGCTTTTTGCTAGCCAAGTATGAATGTTGAATAGTGTTGTGCTGCCCTTCAAAGGCCAAAGTTCAAGAGCGTCAGCTTTATTAAATTGAACACGTAATTGTGTTGATTTTCAAAGTCAATCTGTCATGCCATTCATACAATGAATAATGTACCTATGAACTATATGAATCTATTTCTGCAAACAACTGACTCACCACTGTCAAACTTATTGTAAATTCATTGGATAATTTGATGTAATTGCCCACCTGCTTTACTTTTGCTGATTGACAGCTAACTTTAATTGTTTCGACACGAAAATCAAACCAATTGACGGTTTTAAAAGGCTTCCTGGTAGGTGTAATCATTGTCTGTCGACAAAACTGCACAGTTTAAACGAGTTATTTCGCATTTAATCAGGCTTTATTTTTGATCAACAAAAGTTGTTGGCTTTCAAACGAATTGCTTTATTAATTAAACATGAACACAATTTCACCGAAACTTTTCTGAATGGTGACCTTTTTCGTTTATTATTATTCTTTTTAAGGCCAACTGAAAACAAAACGAAATAGCAAAAGCTTTTTTGAAAAAAAAATTAAAATAATAATTATTGTAGCTGTGAAGCGGAAAAAATCGCTTTATCCAATTTTAAGCCACTTAACAAGCTTGAAAAAAAATCAGATATAAGAAAATACTTAAATATTTAACGAAGTTATCAATGTTTAAATTATTAAGTCTATCTTTGGCAAAAATAAGCTTTCTGAAATAAATATAAGAAATGACATTCCTTTCGAAAAAAAATCCACATAGTATCTATCGTACAAGTAGGTATAACTATCTAACAAACAATTTCAATCCAATACCATTTAATGATAAACGTTTATCACCTTCAATTACATTTGAATAATGTGCTATTATTGATAACTTAATACTACCTTAAATCAATATATACGATTGTGCCCATTTGAACATTACAAATTTCAACCTTATCTATATAGCAAACAGGTAAACGTTTAAGCGATGCAAGCGTATAGATAATATACTAAACTGTGAATGCATGTCAAACAAATAAGCGTGTAGAACACATATGCTGAAAAAAGGGTGAGGAAAATGCGAAAATTGTACGGGCAAAAAATTAAACTGGGGCTGAGGCGTGAAAATACTCAAATTATCGAGACCACAAAAACACACACATGCACACACACTCACATACATTTATATACAGACTGTTGGGTCTATAGCTGCCAGCCAGTTAAAGTATTGGCACATTCACCAGCCGATTGCCGACGGCTGTAGAAAATGCTTCTTGTTAGGCAAAAGCCGCACATGCCACAAACACACATAACATATAAAAGAATACACAAAATAAATACGATAAAGTAAATTGAGTAAATAATTAACAGTTAACAAAATGCGGGCTAAAAACGTAAGCATCTATCTGTCTAACATGTAAAGTGAAAGTCAAAGTGATAAGTTGTTCATTTTGTATTTAAATGAATTCCAAGAATAATCCTACGTTAACTGACAGATTTCATTAAATATTTGATCAAACACAAAAGCAAGATAGATTTTAATCTTGTTTGAAAGGTTTTTCACACGCAGCTGTTGTTGTATTTAAGCCGGAAAAGGCTCTCTGTGACGTGTTGGTAACTTTAATCACATACATATTTGGTTAAGTGAAAACAAATTAAAAATATAATACTAGATATATTTAGAGAAAAAGTTTAAGTCGAAAAAAAAAAATAAACGAATAACCAATTATTATTATTTTTAGACACATGTGCTTATTGTTTTTCTAAAGAGTTTGTTATGGTTGTTTTAATCAAGAAAAAGCACACGTTGCGTATGCATAATTTATTTGTTATTTGTTAATTATATTCGCCTGAGAGCGGCAGCTTTTAGGGAAGCTATAAACACGCTTTTTATTTCTGATCCTACTCAAAGTATGCTTTGAAATAATTGAAGCAAATTATGAAAATGCCTTTCAGATCCGGCCAATTGCCGTTGGCAACGTCATCACGGCCATAATAAGTGACTTATTGAGTTGTAATTGCTAAAGTTTAAGTAATTGCTGGAGCACTTCATGAGCGCAGCTCATTTATAAAGCCATCCCTATTAATTTCCCCTAAGAATCTTTAGAGCCATTTCATTGGCTCATTTAGCTGCTCCATTGCATAAAGTCCAAAGGCATTCATTAGCATCTTGCCGTTGTGCAATTTAAGTTTTGAAAGTTTCAGAACTCAGTTCGGGCTACTTTTTGTGTGTTATACACAAAGAATAAAGAATAAAAGAATAGCGAATGGAAAACGGAAATACAATAAATTAAAAGCCAAGCGAGTCGGCCAAATGAAAAAACACTTTTAACTCAAACTCACACGTTAACAATTGGCCATTGTGTATGTGTGTGTGTGTGGACAGAACAAATGGCTCGAGCCAAAAAAGAAAAGCAAACACATCTGTTAAAATTGTGCAGTAAATGTACTGAAAATTTAATTGTTAAAAGTTTAACTTCATATATGAGTGGTTTTTTGTTTTATTACCCGTGAATTCACTTAAGATTTTTACAAAGTTATATTCTTGAAAGTATTGAAATAAATTTATTCAAGACCGTTTTAACTTTTTATGTACACTTCAACAGTTTTAAGGCATTTTATCTGCAGTTATAACTTTGTATTGTACAGATAAGGATTGCTTTAGGGGAAGAACCAAAGAGTTATTTTAACTCTAGAAAGTGTAAGACATTTAAGTTTAAGGCTTCGAAGTTGGTCCTAAAATATAAATAGCTATTTATATTAATTTAATATCAAACTAATCTATTTTTCTAAGTGTTGCTTTCTTTGATCAAGCATTCAATTGTTATGATTGAAAAAGGTTTTCTTTACAAAATGTAACAATTCATTGGCTGGCTATATTCAAAAATAATCAATAAAGATTTCCATAAAAAAAAAAAAATGTTTTTTTTCTCTTTGTTGCCAGTTAATTAGCATTGCTGCTATTGCTGCGAAATGCAAAAGCTCTCGTAGTGATTGAACATGATTTTTACTCTTATTTTCCATCATTATTATGGCGGCGGATCAGTGCAACGAAAAGACGTTTCACTAATTAAAAACGTAAGACTTCGCCGTTGTACCTTAAACGTTGTTTTAAACAAAGGACACACAAAGTTTTTGTTTAATTGCAGCGCACGGCACAAACAATTAAGTTTAACAACGTTTCGGATCGATGGCACGTGGCCATCCTGAAGGAAGGCGGAAGAGAAAATGTGAGCTGCTAACGTGGACAAGCAAAGGTGAGGGCAAGGGCAAGGGCAAGGACAAAAGTAAAGACATGTTGTCGTTTGCAAGATCAAAGCAGACAGACAGCTGCCAGCTAGCTAACATTAGTCATAATCAAAATATACTGTCAAAGACGCTGCAGGTATATCACATATAAATATGCGAAGTAAAACATACGTGTGGCTGTCCTTTGACATTGGGGTTGACTGCTTTGTCATGCCTTGTTCATCATTCGCATCCTTAGTTTGTAACTGAAGCATCTGTTTGTTTTTTGTGTTTTGTGAACTGACTGTGCTCAAAGTTTATTGAGTTGTATGTCGCGCACATACACACACACACACACACACCCACACACACACACACACACAAAATGGCTGCATAAATCAAAGACAGACAAACACTCAAACACAGGACACACGACACATTCTCTGTGGTACACACTGATTTATTGCGTATGCGTCATGGATGCCACAGTTACATCTCTATATGCCACAAAAGCACATATGTCACCCACCCACCCAAACACAGAAGTAATAAACTCAGTTTATTTACAATGTTTAAAAATAAGTACACTGTTGTTAAATGCTGATATTTTTCAATGTTATCCTTTCAAGCTAAAATTTGGTTAATTTATATGAAGTTCACTTTTAATTTTGGTATTAATCTCAATGGTCTTAAATGCAATTTGGTATTAACTCACTTATAAACAGTTACACACCATCAAAATGATTAAAAATATATCATAGATCAAGCAAATTGTAATGTGGATTAGCTTAACATTCAGGTTCCTTTCTCCGCAAAGCAAGCCTAAGTAAACTTAAATAAAGTTAAAAAATCAAAGTAAAAAGTGACTTGATTTAAATGCTCCTCATTGTTATAGATGACTGAATAGTGGCCATTGTTGAATTTATGTTGATTCAAGCCTTAGCTTTAGATTGCTAAGAAATTGATTTGATTGCTCGACTTTGAAATTCAACAAGTCTTAAAGTGCCTTATCTTATATTACATTCTTTGCTGAACTTATTACGAGTATTCTAAACTTTTACGTCTAACCTTTGACCCTTTTTGTTTGCTTGGTGGTGGGCAACGCAACAGTTGCCACGTCTCCGATTGCCATGATGCTGATAATAATGTACAAGTTACCTTTTTTGTATTTTTGTTGCCTTCTTCATGTCATAATAACAATAATAACAACAACAACAACAGCAACAAAAGGCAACAGGACACAGCAACAGCAAGGCAAATATATATAAACAAGAGTAATTTAATAGGCTCTTCTCAAATGTAGAACTGATAAGTTGTTTGGCTACAGCAACGTTAGGACCCACTTCAATATCTGCAACAATCAGCCTAACGACATCATGATAAACACGACCCACACTCACACACACAAGCACAAAAATAACAACCAAAACGACCTTAACAACAACAACAATAACAATAACAACAACAACCTATTGACACTGGAAAGGTTTCGCCAGAAGAGCACAGGACAAATTTGTTTAGCTCATTTTTCTTTTGATGCCGTCGACGCCGCCGCCGCCGCCGGTAATTTATGCAAAAATAAGAAAGAGACCTAAAAAAAAAATTTAAAAACAAAAACAGAAAAATCAACTCACTAACCGGCCAAGTTAAGGTCAGTCAAAGTTTAAAGTGCGAGTAACTTTAACTTTTATATAGAAAATATTTGAAAATAGAATTGACTTGCAGTAAAATTCTTAAAAAATTGTTTGCAATAAAATTTATCTTCGATAATGATAAAGCAAAAGGAAAAACTCATTGAAATGATTTTATGATTTTTTTGTAAGTTTCATTTTGTAAAATAAGTTGAAACTAACTAAAAATATTTAATTTGATGATGTTACCAAATTAAATTTAGACAAATGCCAAGGTTTTGTAGAGCCTTTTGCTGTTTATATTTAATGCTGACAAACAACATAAATCCACAAAAATAAAAGCATATAATTAAAAACAATACGGATTCCAAAATAGCATGTTTGGACTATTTTCATGAAAATTCATTAAATGCAGAACAGGCAAAACTTGAATAGATAATTTATTTAATTTATCCGACGGCAGGAAATTTAGATAAATGTAATAAAAGTTGATGACTTCACTAATGATGATTATGTTATATTATGTGGTTTGTATGTAATTCTCATATTCCAAGTCCGAATCAACGCGTTGGGATAATTACTTGAATCAGGTGCACAGGAGTCCATGTTAGAGTTTTGCCTACATGATTGTTATTGTTGTTTATACATATATGTACGAGGGTAAGGCAACAGATATGGCATAAACACACACACACACACACACTCACATACATTTATATACAGACTGTTGGGTCTATAGCTGCCAGCCAGTTAAAGTATTGGCACATTCACCAGCCGATTGCCGACGGCTGTAGAAAATGCTTCTTGTTAGGCAAAAGCCGCACATGCCACAAACACACATAACATATAAAAGAATACACAAAAATACACACACACACACACAGACAGAGAGAGAGAGAGAGAGAGACTTATGCATGTTTTGGTTATATGCTGATTTGATAAGGATAACTTGTAAGTTGGCTTGGATTTGTAAGGCATTGCGGCTGGTTTCGTTGTGGCTAGATTTTCAAAGACATTGCATAAATTTCAATTTTATATTATGTGTGCTTAGCAAAATATGTGTTCCTATCGTTTTTTCTTTATTTTCATGTGGTACAAGCTCTATCATATTTTTACGTTTATATGTATTTACATTTTTATTCTGTTTATTTGATGTGCAGATTTATGGATGAAATTCTTTTCTCCATTTTCACGAACTACGTTTTGAAGTTTATCGAATGGAAAAATCCGAAATGGCCTGCTTACCTTGCCATTTACAAAAAAATTCCCCTTAAAGCTTGTCTGCCAAATATTGCTATTGTTGATTTTGTTGCTTGTTGTATGACAAGCATTGACATACCCATAAATTTATATTTATCTAGTTGTTCCGTTGCCATAATTAATTAAATAGGGCAAACGAGATAAAATCTATAAAGAGGGGGCCGACGTGGCTTATTTTTAAGCTTTTTTATGCTTCTTTTAGCTTTTTTTAAAAAAAGTTTTACAAAAATGGGCCCCCTCCTTATAGATTTTATCCTTTTTTATCGAAAAACAATCGTCACCAATTCCAATTCACAGCGTTTAAACGTGAACATTTCCATAGCATACTTTTAGGGCTTTTGTTTTTCGTCCGCTCGTCTGTATGTACTTGCAAGCACTGACTATAGGCGTAAAGGATAGGTTTTAGGGTATCGTCTAGTCGACTAGAGCCTTCTTACTTGTTTAAATTACATTCACAGTCGAATTCCTCATATATTAAGCTTCAATGTAAGAATATAAAATTCCAGAGCCATATACCGTTTATTTAAATAGCAAGTAAGCAATATTAAATATGCCAATGAAGTCTTTAAAATGTATATCATTTATTATTATAATAAAACCATTTGTATGGTTTGTAATTTTTCTTTTTAATATTAATATACTGTTACTGATGAGAAAATGTCTGCCACTCATTTGTGGTCTTTTCGACAACGTTGCAATTTAAAGCGATCCTATAACTCAATAACAAAAAATAGGCTCAGAGCGTCAAGGCTTTACTGCTTCTCATCGTCAGCATTTGACGCAGATTATACAAATTTATGCAACAGCGTTGGCACTTTACAGGCACAACCTCCTACTCTCTTCCTCTCCCTTTCCTCTTTTGTCACTTTGTCCCTTAGACAGCGACGTTCACGTCTGCGGGGTTTTGCCACCATTTCTTATGTCCTTATACAGTAAGACTGCTGCTGTTAGTTTTATTTTTTTTCTTTACCCTGATGCCATGCCTGGCTCTTGCTGCTGCTCTTGTTGATATTGAGCATTTTGGGCTCCCCAAGTGCTGGTTAAGGTTGGTAGACTGCTACTGGCTACTGACTACTTGCTGGCCAGAGCAGCATTTGATTTTCATTAAAAACGAAGAGCAGAGCAGAACAAAACACAACAAAATTGCTACGTAAAAGTTATATGTATATATGTATTGTGGGCAGTTCGACTTTGAGTTGGTCAATTCGCTATGGCAAGGTACTGTTCTAGGCCACTCTCGCTTAAAACAACAACAACAACAGCTTCAAAGCAGATTTTGTCAGTAATTAAATTTTTTGCTCGACTGTCGCGACCGGTACGCAAACTTTCTAAATTAATTATCGTTTTTTGTGCGTGCGTTTTTTTTTTCTCTTTAAAGTTTACTAAAATATTTATAAAATGCATTGATATGCATATGATATGTTTGGCGAGCAAGGCCATTTTTTGAAGTAACATCTGCTACACATGGCGTATACATAATGTAGATCTCCCCAGAGATGAGCACAAAGTTAATTGTCTGTATTGTATACTGAGAATTCTGGAAAGCAAGTTCGTAACAGTATGATAATTGAGTATAGCTGCAATAAGTAGCTATGACTATTAAGATACTCTGTATATAGTTGAACAGAGGTCGGAGGATGAAAGGCATTCATTCGCCAGGAGCTCGAGTAGCTGTAAAAGCTTTGCATAATAGTATGAAGAGAATTATCAGGATATAAAAATGAAGAAACGTCAATTGAAAGAGCAGGAAATGCAGCTAAACATTAAAACGTTTCAAAGTTTGGCAAATAATGGCCATAAGGTCAAATTGACAAACAGCTCAAATGGAACGATTAAACGGAGCCACTTGACATTGTCAAACATTGAAAACTATTTTCAAAATACACACAGACAGTAGTCAAGGCAATAATGACGTTCGGCTGTGAGTCTGCAAACAGCAGCTTAACGACCGTTTTGGAAGCACAGACACACACACACACACACACACTGATACAGACACAAAATTGACAGCATGGCAGCGTTGCCACTTAATTTTTTGTAAAGTTATCCCCTGGCGTTTGCTCATCTAATTGTCTGCTCCGCTTTGTTGCTTATTATGAAATAATGCAGAGCCACAAAAATTTATGTTATGCGCCCCAGCGTGGCAAAAGAGAGACAGAGATATAAAGTGTGAGTGTGTGGCAGTGGCACAGCTGATGATGCGCCATCAAAAAATGTCAGCAACGTGTTAAAAAACAATTTATGCAAAGCTGCAAATCAGCGAAATGGCAAAGACAAAAGCTAAGGATAAAGGACAAAGAGCAGGACAGACAGAGAGAAAGACAGAAAGACGGTGACAAAAGGCAAGAAATAAACCCTTAATGTACAGCGGACTTTATAATGCCATTTTGACTTTAATTTGGTAAAAAGGCATTACCATTTGTATAGAAATGAAGCCAATGTCATCCTTTGTGTATGGAAGTTGAAAATGAAGTATAAGTATAACGATCAATGCTAAATAGATAGATACAATTTGATGTTCCGAGCAAAGCTATTATAATAATATATATATTCATTAATATATTCAAAAAATGAGCGAAGCATAATCCACAATTTACTTTGGAAAATAAACTTTTTTTTACAAACGTTTGTTTTGCTCAAAGCATATGCCAAACAAGTTGAGTAACTAAAATCAACACAAAATGTGAGCGTAATATTTGGCAAACGAACTAATTTTTGTAAAATTAATTAGATTTTGCACTTTGGCTTTAACAAACAAACAGGGCACGCAATGCCAGTGACTCCCTCTGAAGTGAACATGTATACGTGTGTGTGTGGCTGTGTGTGTGTGTGTATTGCACAACTAGTATATGGCAATGTGGCACGCAGCTTAATAGTACACGGCACAGCTGGAAGCCAAACATTTGGCAGGACAAACTCGAAGGGAACATCGATTTGGCTCAATGCTCTACACACACATATGTGTGTCTGTGTGTGTGTGTGTGTGTGTGAGAGAGGTGTTCACACTATCGCCAAACGATGCGAAGCAGGTGCTAGGTGCAGAACACATCAACCACATCTTCTCACACACCTAACCCGAACCCAACATTTTTCCAAATTTCCACACTCCAACACGAACTTCCGTTTTGGTGTGGAAACTTGGTCTGGCTTTGGCAGCTGGCGTTGCAATTAAAACGCGCAAATTATTGCGACTTTAATCGATTCCAGTTTGTCAGTTTCGTTTCTCACGCATTCAACCCAAATTCCCGAATTCCCGAATTGGCAAAGCAACCATTTGATGGCCTGCCAACACACATACAAACAACAATTCCTTTGAGAGTTTACACTGCGTGACATGCCTTTAAATGCTAATGAACAAACCAAAAGTCAGTTTAGCTGATTTAGAGATGAAAAATGGCAAAAAGCACGTAGTCAGCTTTAGTCAACTGTTATTTGATAAAGCTATGTTCTTAACTATTGACATCAATATTCAGCAACTTAATGAGGAGGGACTTTGTGTCAGTTTAATATTTATATTTAATAGATTTGTTTGTTCTATAGAAAAAGTAAATTTAAATTAAAATAAACAAAAGGAAACAATTTGAAAATGTACACAAATCTTTGTAAATGTTAACTCTGATAAAAATATAGATAAGTCCATAAATATCCTTATATAGTAAATGTTATAGATACTCACTCAGAGACATTGTTCTCAAAGATTAGTTCGCCGCTAACGGGTCCAAAATGCGTTCCACCGATTGCTGTTTCATCCTCTGACCAATAGGGAACGATGACTGTGCCACGAGCGCCAGAATAACGCATAACGGCTAATTCGTAGACGCCAACGGATTCGGTTACCTCATTGGCGGATTCACTGAAGGCAAAAATGCCAGCATGATCATCATCGAGAATCATGATTGTAGCGATTTGTGGCACTGTGAGGTTAACACGCTCGGATGGATTAAAAAGACGTATATAGAAGCATTCATCCTCCTCGAAGATGTCATCATCGATGATTTCGATCTTGAAGCGTTGCTCATCAACACCCGGTGGAAAGGTGAGCTCGCCATTCTTGCCCACATAGTCGGAACCAGCCGAAGCGGTGCCATCCTGTGTCTCGTACGAGACGGTGGAGTAGCCAGAGATATCGCCGCGTCGCACCACACGCACCTCGAACTCACCACAGTTTTCCATGACCGTATAGTGTCCCGGCTCAAAGTACATGCGTGTGGGTTCATCTTCATCATCGCTGTACTGTTGAAGCTGTGCCTTCACCTGGTTCATGTCATTGTGGGCACGTTCCTGGATCTTACGCATCAGATTGCCGCTGCCAATCATTTTGCGTGTGGCCTGAATGCGATAGAAGGCTCTCGATTTATTGCCACGTGAGATCATCTGCTCCTGTGCCATCATTTCTAGCTGATCAAGATCAGCATCCGGATACTTTTGGCGGAGTTCTGTTAGCAACGTTATATACTCCTTGCGTGCGTCATCGTAGGCATTTGGTTCCGTCTGATAGGTTATATTCTTGCCCTTGGACGTATCCGGACCCAGCTCAACTGCATCATGCTCACCGGCAACAACAGTGCCACGTTGATTCATGCGATAGTTCTTATCCATATATTTGTAGACAAGCAGACGACGCTCGGCAATGTAGGCCCACAACACGGTGGCTGGGAACATGAGCAACGTTAGCAATCCCTCCCAGACTTCAACGATACCCGGCGAGATTACAGAGAGTATAGCCCAGAGCCAGATGTAAGCAAACACCGATAGTGTTGCTGTGACCATAAACACTCTCAAATGACGAATGCGTTTTTTCTCTCCCGTTGGTATCAACACCATGCACAGGGCAATAATGACAAACAGATTATAGGCAGCGGAACCAACAATTGTGCCCGGTCCAAGATCACCACTCTCAAAATTCTTTGCATAGATCTCAATTACCGAGAGTAGAATCTCTGGTGCACTCGATCCAAGAGCCATGAGCGTTAAATTCGCCACAGTTTCATTCCAGATGCGAACACTCATCGTTTGTTTCTCCCCCTTGGGTCCCTTGATGGTCACCACACGCTCTATCGAGGTAATGGCCTCAATGGAGGCCATAAAACGGTCCGAGATTATGGATACACCCACAAATAGATAGACCATGAGCAGAAAGTAGACAAAGCCGCGTACGGCACGATCACCAACTGTAATATTCTTTTGTGGCATCCACAGTGGCAGAACGAGTCCCTCAGCGCACATTCCTAACTCTTCCTTTTCAGCACCGCCTGTCACTGCTTTGACCATTTTATCATCATCATCATCATCCAATGCATTCTCCACATCCCGCACTCTTCGAATGTGAGTTAAATTACTACTGCTGCTGCTGCTGAATAATCTGATTGTGCTGTTGTTCAGTGCGCTGGAATCTGAATCAAAGTTGTCCGCATTGTGAACTGTTGATGTTAATGCTAATGTTGCCGCCTTCACATACAGTAGCAGCAACAATATGCCACAGAAGGCGACGGAGGTGACAGCTTTACGGATTAGTAGCATGATGGCGGCGGTTTTTTGTTTGTCTTTGCTTATGTTAGGTTTCTTCTTATCGTAGATCCTGGAAGCGCTATTTTAAGTATTTATTGGCTAGAGTGGACTGGAAGAGTATATATACTTTGTTGCGTACGTATTGGCAGATCTTCTCCCTTTTTTTTTTTTTTTTTTGATTGTGCTCAAGTATGAAGTTTGCGGTTTATTATAAAGACGATTGTAACAGCATCATCGCGTTCAACTCTTTGTGGCAACTGTGATGTGGCACAACTGACGTAGTTGCTGCGGGTGGTTTCTATAGGAAAAGAAAAGAAGATGTTTGTTATGAATTTGATAAAAAAAAACGTGTCAAGTTAAATAAAGTTTAATCTTTTGTTAAGAATTCTGTAAAAGTCCTTTGCAAACAGATTTTCTAATTAATAAAAAAATAGACTTATATTTATTGTATTTAATAACAGTAAGTTTATTCGAAATACTTTTTTTATAAGAGCTACCTCTGGACATATTTGTACACATTAACATATTCAAACTGCAGCTGATATTAAACCAACCTATAAATTTTATTCGTTATCAAAAGCTATAAATATAAACCTTTAATAGTTTAACAATCGTACAAATAAATGAAAAGAAAAACAAATTTTCCTTAACATGCGTACTTGCAAAAATTCACAGACATTTTAGGCAAATAGAAACATTTGCCAGATGTACAAATTGGAATCAAAAGTCGTTTGCCAGAGAAGTTTTATTTTTTTTTTAAATATTAAGATTTTCAGCTGTTTTGTATATTTACACGAAACAGAAACTAAACACAACATGCGAAATAAACTACAAGCAAACGAAACGAAACAAAACATCAACACAAAAGATGCAGTAGTTAACCAGAAAATAGCAAAGAGTTGTCGAAACAAATGTACGACTATGAAATACACTGGCTTAAGTTGAAGATCTGATTTTTTACTTGGAAAAATATTAACAGCTTTGCTCTGTAACCAAAAGCACAAGAGCTATAACAATAATTGCATATTGATTACACCATTTAAGAGTTCTTAGAAGTTCAAATAAATCACATATTGAATGACAATCAAATGGCGGGCAATTAGCTTAACGAACTGACAATATCTTTGACGCACAGTCATAATTTACATATTTCTTATCAAGTAAATACCCAACTGTATTTAATATAATGATGATGAATGTATTTAATATAATGAGGGGGGAAATAAATGAATGTTTGATCAACACGAATTCAGACTACCGGTAAAAATGAACACAATATGAAATCGATAAAGTGCTTAATGTGGACAATGTCAATAACGGGAATTAAGTGTGTGTGTGTGTGTGCGTGTGTGTAAAGAAGAATAAGAAACTAAACGAAGCATTAACAGTGACTGCAATTGCAACAGCTATAACAGCATTGAAACAGAAACAAAAACAACGAAAATGACAAGAGACGAGTGGAAAGGCATAGCGAAAAAGACATAAGGAATAAAAGACGAAATAATAAGTTAAGAGAACTATGTCAGGAGAGAGAGAGAAAGGGAGTGAGAAGGAGGGGGAGAGAGAGAGAGAGAGAGAGAGAGAGGGGAGAGAGAATGAAAGAGCGAGAGACTGTGGATAGGTTGAGATAGTAGGCTATATTAAGAGATTAACATGTGCAGTTGTTTTATGCGGATGATTTGGTTCAAGCAAAAAAAAAACAAAAACAAAAAAAACAAGAACTTATTAAAATGCATATAAAAATAAACACTTATTCGTGAATATATTTTTAAAAGTATACACTCAACGAAAAACATTAACATAAAATAATATGCCTGATTTAAAACAAAACATTTACAATTTAGAAATGCTGCCATTACCGCCAAAAGCAATAAAATATTTTCTATTCTATTCGCACACAAACAAAAACAACATTTAGTAGAAACTGGTATAT
Source organism: Scaptomyza cyrtandrae (assembly GCA_035044605.1). NCBI lineage: Eukaryota > Metazoa > Arthropoda > Insecta > Diptera > Drosophilidae > Scaptomyza > Scaptomyza cyrtandrae. Next base: position 5,739,840 of record JAWNNS010000640.1, on the reverse strand, counting down.
AAATTATTCTGTTGTTTTTTTTTTTTTTTTATTTTTGTTTAATTGTGATATCAAGCTTAAAATTAAAAACACAGACACAATTTTGTATCCAGAATTTGAGCTAGACTATTATTTTTTTGTTGCAAATTGATATGCAGAAGTGTATTTTGTGCAGGGGGGCAAAGCTAATCATCGACGCTTGCATTAATTTAGCAATTAAAATGTAAAATATGTGCACAGAGCTGATGCTAGAGATTTTGAAGGGGTATTGCGGGGATATATATGGAACAACCAGCTGGCCAGACAGCCCAGACATATGGAAAGATAGAAAAATCGACGCCCCAGGGAACCCAAACACACATACGAATGAATGCACAAAACACTCAGACAAACACACACGCATACACACACACATAAACACACATGCACATTTATAGACACAAGGCAAGTGCTCAGCTTTTCCACCCGTTTTTCATTTAAGCAGCAGCAAATTGCATTTGACCGTTATTGAAAATTTGTTCACATCAAGAGCAAAGAGATTGCAAATTAATTGAAAGTCTTTCGACCGTCGAATTATGCTAGACACACAAAAATTTAACTGAGCTTTTGAATTATGCGTGTTATTTATGTACAAAATGTACATATATATATTTTTGTGCGAGATTTTGTCATTTTACATAATATTTATTGCCGCTGTGCGAATGTTTAATTATAGCACAGCTCAAGAGGTTATTGTTGGTTCGGCGGCAGCTTATACACGCTTCATTACGTTACGTTATGCTATGCTCTTAACGTTGTTCGCTTACGTTGTTTTGTTACACACACACAGACACACACACGGCGCCTGTTTACTGTTTATTTTTGCCCAATTTGTGTTTGCCAAACATTGCGAAAGGTGATGTTCGAAAATTGGGGTTTTTTGGTTTGCGATACAAAGTGCCGAAGTTCACTTGAACTGGGGAGACCCTGCTAAATTCTAACTTATTCCGCCGACCACTCGAGGCACTGAAAATCACATCAGCTCTCTGTTCGCGTTCGCGTTCGCGTTCGGCAGCCAATGCACAACTAATTCGCTAACCCACCGCCTGCCTGCCTGCCTGTCACCTGCTGCCCGCCCGCTCTCCGCCCGGCTGCCAGACCGTCTGTTCGTCCCTAGCCTATGTCTGTCTATGCCAAGCGCTCATAATTATTTGAGTGCACTACACTGATTTCGCTGAGACTATCAATTAACAGAGAGATTTGATATGGAAAAACTATTGAAATGTCTTGTGCATTAAGTAAAAGTTTAGATAAATATGAAGATCAATGATCTTGGAAAAAGTTTATAAGAAGCTTTTGCTACGCCTTTCAAATAAAATGCTTTAAAAAGCTTCTTTTGCCGAAAAGATAAGCAAATATTATTATGCGATACGCATGATCTTGTTTTTTTACTTCTACATTCTTCAAGTCATCAATATCCTGTTGTCAAAGTGTAGGGTGTATTGTCCACCGTATTTATGTTATGCTTCTTCTCTATTCCACCACAATAATTAACCCGTGTTTGTCTGTCAAAATATTGGCTGTTATTTTAGCTGTGCACCGTTTCACTTATTTTGCTTTGTCCACTATCTCTGTTAATGCTTCTCTCTCACGCCCTCTCTCTCTCTCTCCCACTCTCTCTGTATTGTGCTTCTGCGCTGCGTTTATCTTCGTTTTGTTTAAGTATTGCATTTTGTTTATCACTCTTTATCACTCGCACTCTCTCTCTATCTCTCGCTCTCTCTCACTCAGAGCATAAAAACGAGCGCGGAAAAAAAACAAATCTTTTTGGCTGAACATGTGTAGAATTTCTTGTGTCTTGTGCTTACACCTTTTGGTCAACTAGTTCTGACAACGACGCCACCACATTAATATATAAGTATGTATATACATACGAATGTAGAAATGTATGTATATGCTTTTGGTAGAATTCTATTTCAGTATGATTTGGTTTAATCCCGTGCACTAAAAATCTCTGCGCCAGTCAAATAGTTGGCCAAGCTATTTTCTGTTACATTTTTATTATAATTTGCTTTCTTTCTTTCTTTTTTTTGCCACCACCCAAGTGTGCAACATGATTTCAAATGTATGTATGTATGTCTTTGACTACCCTTCAGATATTTTTAGATAAATATATATGCACACGCACTCAGAGAAAAAAGCAAATACCAATAGATTAAATAATAAAGTACTTTTATTATAATTCTTGGTGCTTGAAATATGAATGTTGTTCATTCGAGTTTCGGGTTTTCACCTTGAACGCATTTACGCACACTTTGCACTCGACTTGTGTAAGAATGAACATATGTATATGCTTTCTCGCAGTGTACATTTAATATGCACATGTATTTATAGAGATGTACTATGAGGGCTGAATGAATGCAATGTTTGATCCTGGTACGTATCTATGTATGCGTTTAATACTTACTCGGATATTGTCTGCAATTTTGTCTCCTCCTACAACAACAACTACTATTTGAGTTGGGACATTGATGGATTTACGTACACATATGTATATGTACATATATCTCTGTATGAGACACGCCTGCAATATTCAGTATTTAGTATTTGCTGCGTTCCGTTTGAATATGTTTTTTTTTTCTTTTATATTTCAAACGCACTTTTGAGCAAATTCGTTTGCCAATTTAACTGAGTTCTACCTGAATGATTTATGGTCAGAAGCGTCGCGTTTCTGTTTTATAGTACGCATTTAAAATGAATAATTCATGACTTGCCGTGTCCCGATCCTAAGCTGCACTTTCTATCTCTCTCTCTCTCTCTGTCTCTGTCTTACTTTGTCGTCCCTTTGGCTGTTGAGTGCCGTTAGTTTCTTTATCTTTGCCAACGAGTATGGAAAGTGGAGCACATAGGGCGACGGGCTCACCGGCTCACCTTGAGAGCACGTTCTGCTTGAAGGACTCTTCTCTATTTGTGTATTTCTCCAGAAGTAAAAATTTATTGTCAATGTTTCCTTGTGTTTCCCTTATTCATGTGAATTATGAATCAAAGCGTTCACGAACTCAACTCAAAAAATCTGTCAAAAACCTCGCGTACCTTTTGGACAAATGCCAGTACTTTTGCTGCCGCAACACCTGCTATCAGCTTTATAGATAGATATATATTATGTGCTTAGTTTAATGACGTCGGCAAATGAGTGGCAAAAAAAAAAAGAAAAGAACTTGACAAGTGTGATTAAAGTTGTTGTTTTTGATAAGCGCTTTAACTACTTGAGGCTAGTAAATTCATTTCGTGCCAATCTAATAAGGCCATTAAGATTGTGAAGAGTTGATGGAAATTCTAAAGTTTAGAAACGATTTGTGTTGATAAGCTATCGACAAAAACAGTGTCATCTCTAACGAGCGTGAAAAACTGATCAATTGCATCATAGTTAATATCGCTCAAGTTGCCGACATAAGCTTATGGTTGTACCTACAAGGACAAATTACCAGTTAAGATTGTCTATTTATAAATAAAGGCAGTTGGAAGTAATTTTTCACTCAATACATTCTACACTGTAATCTTCAAATTGATGATAATTGTTTTTTTTTATTGATACTAAACATTTCTGACTTTTGTGAATTTTTAAAGAAACTGATATAGATTGTTTACGTTCTATCTATTATTTATTGCGTAGGTATTCTTTAATCAGTTACTTTCAACGAACTAATCGGTATACCTCTTCATTAGTATTCCCTTAATTGTACTGGCAGCAAAAAAAAATCATCTTTTGTATTGACTTAATTGTTACAAATACCACCATTTGACCACCATTTAAATCAAGTTCTGCTTCTGGTAAAAATCCTGAATGCTTAATAAAAATGAATGTTAGCTATTGGCTTTGCTTTGCTTACGAATGCAAATGTCTTACCACAGCAATTACTTAATTAAGAAATGTTACTCAGCTCCAAGATTTGCATATTATACTCTTTTAAGGAATGTTTTTAAAGGATTTACTCTTAGAAATATTTTCAGACAGATAAAAACTTAAAAAATTGTATGAGTATATATTATTTTTAGTTATTTATAGCACTTTTTAGACATGCCCAACATACCCAAAAGTAACATTTAATATTCCACATTTTCGTCTTACACTTCCTTAGCACACTGCTTAATAATTAACTAACCAACAGCTATGTGTTGATGTTTTGTTTATTTAATCCAGCTTTAGTTATTTGAGCTACAAACTTTTACTTGATGCTACCTCAGTTTGTGTTTTTTTTTATGGGTTTTGCTTTTAAGGAGGAGCAGTGGGAAATGAGGAAATTTTTGGCATGCTCAATTAGGCTAAATAATTGATTAGACGTCACTTTGAAGAAGACGAAGAAGACCCAAAGTGGCTTGTGTCTAAATGATTTAAAGTTTGGCCATTTTGTTTCAAAAATGTAAATGTATTCGCTTAAAATATTTATCATATTTATCAGACCGCAAAGACCAAAATGCTTAGCACAAGTTACCCTAATTGCCATACAAGTTCTGAGTAACGGAATGAATGAATTGGCTTTAAGTAAAAGCCATAGCAGCTGTCCACACGTTTATATTAAACACACACAGTCACACGTATTCCCATAGTAAAATATCTGGTCAGACAATCCGTGTCCAAGTATCAATTTCATTCTGTTCACTGCTGATGTCGCTTCTGTTGCTTATTGGAATGCCCAGCTGCTACACGGAGAGAAATTGAAAGCCAGAAGAAATATAATTCTATCTTGAAAGTGCTATAAATTTAATCAAAGGAATTTGAGAAGCTTTTCTTTTCAATATTAACACAAAATTGTTTTTGAATATTATCTGCAAAATAATATTAAGCTTTTTTCCTGTGTAGCCGAGGGTTGTTAACATATTTGTGTTGGGAGAGTTAAATCCCTTTTGCAACTGCTCAAATCAATAGCAATAGATAATAGCATTAGCTTTGCTGATCCCCTTGCTGTTAACTTTAATCGAAACTTTGACACACATTCGTTCATAGGGTATCTGCTTAGTCAGTCGGTCAGTCAGTCTTCCAGCTGTGACTCTATATACAATATACAACATATACATTTTTTGTGCTGTAAAATGTATCTTGGTAACTAAACTACATCTACAGGATGCTTGGCAACTCTATGTTGTCTTGGTGTGTTTGTCTTTTTGAAGGGAATAAAACAGAACAGACAAAAATGGTTAATACAGGCGAAGCTTTTGGTAACAGTTGCTGTTGTCAGCGCATTTTCCTGTTGCCTTTTATTTATTGGCGACACTTTTTAGCCTTGTTGTTGCTGTTGCTTCACTACAACAACTTTGATGACGGTCGTTATGAAAGTCGTCGATTTGAAATTCCGTAGCCCACTCTCCCGTCCCGCTGCCGCCGCCACAATGTGTAAGCTTAGATGGATAACGTTACTGTTGACAGTTAAATGCGTATACAAAAAACCCACATCCCTCTTCTTGCCTTATAAACACCCGTCTCTAAGTGGTATACATTTACCTTTTTATTTTTAACATTTTTATGCCTGTTTAATCAGCTTTCAAAGCTAAATTGTTTATTATTTAACAATATCGCTTTTTATCAGAATGTGTGCGCACATGTATTTGAGCGCTTATATATATAGAACTGTACTTTGCACCATTTTAAAATACACAAACACACACTTAGGCATCACTGAGAGTTAAGCGCTTTGCAAATGGCTGTTACAAATTTTAATAGTTGGCCACAGACAAAGGATGATAAATCTTGCTTCAAGATGTGGCAAGCTGCAGACGACACTGTGTGTGTGCTGGTGTGTGCTGTACTGAGTAGAATGTGTAAGTTTTTGGCCTCGGGGGCGGCAATACGGAAAGCAGGTCTTTAAGCAGCCAACGCCTGAAAAGTATGCTACACATTGTGAGCACTAAAAGTCGCGCTCTTTTGTGTGTAAGAGAGACTAAGTGTGTGTGTGTGTGTGTTGGGGTGTGAATTGTGTTAACGCCATTCACAACAACATAAGCTGTTTCATTACACACACACACACACACACACATTTTGCCAGTCAATTTATTTCTGCGCCTAGAGAAAAACACATTTTGTATGCTGCAGAAGATTACGAAATTACTTTAGCTACACTCAATGACAATGACAATGACAAAAAACATTGTTCTTAATTATATAATAAAAATAGAATGTTGTTGGTTCATTAACTGTGTAACAGCATAAATATACGGGCTAGGACAAATAACTAAAGGGATATTTAGATAGTTATGGCAAAAAATAGAAGACAGTTTCGTTGACAGACAAATACGATAACGTTTATCGCAAGGCAATCAAAATCCGGTCCCATAACTGTCCAGCAGTTGGCGATCACATCTCTGGGCAATCTCACGACCATGGCCAATAGCGACAGCATTGACATTGATTTGATTTCAAAGCCATCCATTCAGCGATAAAATGTCAACAAATACATCGGGGTAAATTCTGTTGCTCATGCTGTTGCTGCTACATATCGAATTCAACTTCTTCAGTTCTATTTCGCTATGATTTATTGGCAAAAAGCAACAGCAAACGCTTCGGGGCTCATAACTCACAAAGAAATATACGTACAAGCATACCTCTATATATATATATATATTTATATATGTATGTACTACATTCCGACATAAGTACACGTTTATGATTGTGTCGCCATTTGCCGAAGGAAGGAAGTGAAATGGTTTTTAAATGGCGAGATAGTTTAACTCTAAGATACTCTGTACCTTAAACGTTTTAAATTTAATCAAATCTATGCTTTTTCCTCATATTTTTGTAATTACTTTTACAGTTTTTAGTTGTTTTACTCATTTACCGCAACATTTCATTCGCCTTTATTATACCCTTGACTATTGAGCTTCATAAAAAGGGTATGTAGAAATTTGCGCAGCAAGTTTATATTGATTTTTTTTTTGCCGCCGTCACCATCATCACTATCACCACCACTAACAACATCTTGGCCAAAGTGTTAAGTTCTGGCGTAGTCAGCGACATTGGTAGAGCGCCTTGACGTGCCAAACATAGTTAAGATAGTTAAGTGCTGTTTGCTGGCTGGTTGCTGTCAGCTATCACCCATCATCCTCGAACTGGCAAAAACGGCAATGCTATTTGTGAGCCAAAGCAAACTATTTGCTAACTGCGGCTTGTTCTATTTTAGATGATTGCAAAACTTTTGCTCTACGCTCAACTTTAAATGGGAAAACTATATAAATATATATATATATGTATATTTATGTATATTGTTGTTGGTTGGTAAATTTCGGCATCATTGATGGATTTAAGGACTTAAACGATTCATGTGTGTTTTGAGCGGCCGTTTCCATTACGATGATAAATGAAGAAAAGTTCAGTTTGTCGCAATTGTTTGTCCAGACGAAAAAAAAAAAAACGATTGTCCATCGCTCAATCCATCTATAAATCAATCAATCACACCAAAATAACAAGTAAACAACAAAACTCTGCTGACACTGCAATCAACTGAACAAATTTATTATTTTGCAAAGCCTAACACTTGGTCAACAGTCATGTGCCTTAGCCAGTTATCACTGTACTTGGTCAATCTGATGATGCCACAAATTTTAAGGCAATGTGTCTGAAGGTATAAAAAAATAAATGAAGCAAAAACTTCAAGCACATAGGATTTGTGTTAAGTTGGAAAATCTGTAAGTTAAAGCTAAAAATGATATGCAAAAATGTCCAAGCTAGATTTAACCAAAGAAGGAAAACACTGACACAGCTACTGATTCATTTTGCATAACTATTTGTTCAACTTCTGACGCATAGTTTGACTTATTAGTAAGTGGATCTTTTCAAGTACAACTGCAATTCATTTTCGCGCGCACAATTCATTTCAACTAAACAAATACATACTTGGTTATACTAATTTGTTGTATTTGTTTATGTAATAGAATTCCAGGAACAATTTAACGAGAAAAACCAAACATTCAGGTTTAGAGCTTCGTCATTTCAAATGTAAATCAAATAGTATGCATAACTGAGATATTTCTTAAAATTTTGAAACTCTTGTGTAAACATGCTTGATGTCATTGAATTGAATTACAATTAAGTCTATAAAAATACGGATTTATAAAATAAGCTTCTGTTAAGACGTCAACCATTTGAAATCTCATTAAAATGCTCAACTCGTTGCCCCCAAATAAAAACTAATTAAATAATTATACGCGCGCGTGTGTGTGTTGCGTTAAATTATCAAATCAAATGGTACTTGAGCTGAGTTAAGCTGTTATCCTTGATCATCCCCTGCAGGGTGTAAAAGCATAAAATTTTTAAATTTCAATTGAATTAAAGTGAACATCCAAAAAGGCAGAAGCTTCAACATGTCAGCCTTTAAGACAGACTTCTGTCAAGTTTGTTGTTGTGCTCATGTGTTTGCTTGTTAAGCGGAAAATTATCATTTCCCTTTTGCTTTTGTGCGCACAGTCAATGAATTTTCCGGTCGACAGCGATGGGTAGGCGAGGTGCGTAATGAAAATCAATGCTTAAATCCTTACACAAATCAAGTAAAATCTCTTGTTAGGTTAGGTATTAAGCACACCTCGTAGCTGGGCCTACTGGTACCATACGCAACGAAAAATTAAAGGTTCTTACATTGGTTTCGCCCGTGCTGTTGATGTATAATGCTGTCTTGTTTGAGGCCTGTGGCAGGGACGCGAAATGTTTGCTAAGCTGCGTGCCAATGGTGATTCTATATATTATATCTTCCTGCTCGTATCTTCATTGCTTGTTCATTTTACGCCACGCCAACGATTTTTTTTTTGCCTTTTGTTTGGCTTCAGTTTTCGGCTGTGACTCCGACTCCAACTCCGTCACTTTCGACTTTGTCGGCGCCTGTCGTCGACCATTTTGTGCTATGGAATTTTCATGCTTTTAATATTATTTCTTTTATTTTCAGCTGCTTTCATCAGCGTCAACACGCGTCGCAACGAAACACCGAACGTTCTGCACCCACCCAAATTTAATTGCCTGCTCTGTAAAATTTTATGAGAAATCATCAGCGACATTAAATTTTTAAGTCTTTCTTATACGATATGTGGTATACAGGATATACCCTTGCTGTGGCTATTTTATTACAGTCATCACAATATGTGTGGCACTTTTTTATTTTTTATTAAGTACACGATTTGATTAAAGGTCAAGGGGTGGCATCATTAGTTTATGGGGTTTTCATGTTCATAGTTGACTTTATAACATTTTTATAACAAAAACCAAACAAAAACACTATAAAACTTTCGAATATAATTTTTTGACTTTAAGTAATAGAGAAATTTAACATAGCGGCTTGTTCTTTAAACTCCTTTTGAATATTATAAAATATTTATTTGATATAAATCTGCGTTGTTTTCAACAAAAAAAAACTTTTCTTTTTTTTGGCAGCGCTTTTTTGTATTCGTTTTTTGTTTGCTTTGCCATTTTTGGTCGACTTGACTTTTGGCTTTTAGTAAATTCTCATATTTTTAGCAAAATATTCGGTGTATTTTATGGCTTCTGTGCTTAAATCAAATTGCCAAAAAGATTTTCCATGCTGTAGTTTTACGAGGCGTATGCGCAATTTTAGCCCAAACACAAATGGCAATTTGCTGCAGCCTGCATACTTGAGCTTAGGTGATTTCTCACTGTCCGCTTTATGATTAACTTTGCAGCACTTGCAGCAAAAAAATTCACACTTAATATATTCCCCTCAGGTCCTGACGATGGACAATGGCAATTTTTTTTGGCAACAGTTTGTGCCAGCTGTAAACGTGACGCAAGCTGCTGTGTGTTGTATTACAATGGATTGAAAATCGTCTCCGGTTGCTGTTTCTGTATGTGTGTGTGTGCTGGCCACCTTTACTCGTTGTGGCTTGGATATTTTGTGGTCGCCCACTCAGCATGTTTGGCTGCAAAATGTTGCATGCTTATAAAATGCCATTGTTGTGCGTGGATCAAGCCAAGCCCACATATGTGTGTGTGCGTGTTTAGCTTATTTCACATGAATATGCAAGTGAAAAGCTTTTAAGTGCCTGGCTGCCTGGCATTTTCCTTCTAAGCCTTAAAATGCTAAGCTACAGGTGCAAAACCACATATATATATATATATGTATGTATGTATGTATGTATGTATGTATGCATGTAAGTGTGTTGTTAGTTTGTTTAGTTTTCTAAGCTCTAGTGATTAGCAAACTGAGGCGGCAAAATCTGTCAAATTTTTAATGAGTTTCGGAACGGTACGATTCGGCTTAGGGGATTGGAAAAACGCTGCAAAGTTTTTGGTTCACTTTAAGTGTGAAAATATGTGCTTGGGCAACAGTTAAACTCTTAATATATTGAAGTTAACGTTGTTATACCCTGAACCCATTAAAAATGGGTAAAAAGGGTATAATGGTTTTGTGCAAAAGTATGTAACAGGCAGAAGGAAGCATCTCCGACCCCATAAAGTATATATATTTTTGATCAGCATCAACAGCCGAGTCGATATAGCCGTGTCCTTCTGTCCGTCTGTCCGTATGTACAAAATCTGTGAAATTTTTATTGAAATCGGTTAAGAAACACCGGAGATATGGGACATTGAAGTCGTGTACACACACACACACACACATACACAAGTATAGGGTTCAGGGTATCGTCTATGTATTTCTCGACTTGAGCCGTATTACATGTTTTTTTTTGATAAGCTCACAATGCCGGTCCTACCAGCAGTACCAGTCTCAGTCTCAAGTCTCAAGAGAGCCTAATCTTACATGTTAACCCAAAGCATGGCATGGCATGTAATTGAAATTGAAACTACGCTCGAATGAGGAATATTGTTCAATGCTTTTAATTCGCAATAAGCTTACGTCAGAGAAGTAACGATAAACTTTACTATAAGCAATTTATATGAAAAGTCGATAAGGTGAAGGATAATAAAATTCGAGAACTGAGCGTAGCAAATGCAAATTAATAACAAGAGAGTTAAATCTTAAATTTGAAAAATTTTGAGATGGCCTTAGAAACATTGAGCAAACATACATACTTGCAAGCACTGACTGTACGCGTTAAGTATGGGGTTCAGGGTATCGTCTAGTCGGGATTTCTCGACTAGAGCTTTTTCTAACTTGTTATTTTGGATCAATCAAACAAATATTGTACAGTTTTAAGTTCAATTTAAATACTTTTAAGACACTTTATCATGAAGTTAGTTTGGATTATGGTCAATTAAAACAACCTAGTTAAACTAACAAAACAAAATTGAAACAGTTAACAAAAGTTCAAGTTCAAATCGGTTTAATACAAAATCTCCCCTCGCACGTTTATCTTTCAACAGCTAACAACAGCTGTCTCTGTCATTATAAATTTGTTAAAGCTGTCAAATTTGTTGCCCAAAAATTGTATATGCGTTAAAAAATTAAGTTTTTGTTCAATTGTTAAAATGAATGCCTGGCATGACACTTGGCTCAATGACAAGTTAATGGTGATAATCGACATCGATCCTGCTAGCTGAGAGCATGCCGGCGGAGGCTCAACAAACAATGCAAATGTCGCATGCCTTTCAGGCATTGTCCGGGCCAATTGTGCGACAATTTCTAGCAAAAACGATGGCACGAACGAATGTATATGACATTCGCCATAAGACGAAACCCAACTCTCCGCTCCACCTCCACCCATTCAACCCATTCAAGCTATTCAAAACGTGGCCAAGAGTGTGACTTTAGATAAGTCCTGTAGCACACTTAAGCAATTGTTGTAGGTTTTAGTCGTCATACGACCTGAAACGAGCCTCGCACAATTGAAAATGACCAGAGCATTCGAATAGTTAAATGCCAAGAAAATTCAAACAAAACAAACATTTACGAGTACACGACGAGGAAAAACAAGTTTTTGCTTAACTTTAAGCCAAGTAGATTAATGTAATAAGGTCAACATTTTATTTTCAACACGATTAACAACGATTGAAAAATGGATTTTTCTTTTTGTTTGAAACTAAATATTATCGTATAACTAAAGCATTATTTTCTGTTCATTCAAAATTTTTCTTTCAAACACTTAAAAGTTTTTGTAATTAAGAATTTAAGTTTAAGAAAAGAGAAATATGTTCTAATTAATTATTTTTTGAACGAGCAAACATTAAATATCATAAATACCAATTCTTCAAACAACAAAAAAACACTTTTTAAGCACTAAAACTGAACAAATTTGTTCAAATTCCTTTCTTTCCATTCATCTGAAAGTAATGTAATAAATTTTAAGAATTCAAATATTTGAAGAGATTTTCTAACAAAGCCACTCGATATTTTCTGCACACACAAGTAGTTTTCGGGGGCAAAAAGAGAAAAAGAAGAAAGAAAAAAAAAAATGGAAAAAAATGAAAGGCAAATGTCGCTGGCTGAATGACATTTGTATTTGACAAAGACGGTCAAAAGGCAACAGAAAACCAGTCAAAGAAAGCAGCAAGAAAAAGAGAGAAAGAGAAATAGAAAGAAGTAAAACAATAATGAAAAGTGTATATGGCATGCCGGAAACGTAAGAAAAGCAAAAGCCGAACTCAAGTGGAGAACAGCTGCTACTGCTGCCTTCTTCTTCTGGCTTAAAAGTTGGTAAAGTGCACGGACGCATCCCGAACCCCAATAAAAACCATTTTATTCCTTCTTTCAGTGAAACTTCTTTGTACTTTTCTTTTCCATGAATTGCATTGTGTTGAAGCTGTGTGTGTAGCAACAATTAGGTTCCATAAAGGCCAGTAAGAGGCACAATGCAAACAGACTTGCAACACACACACACACACACACACACACACATACACACGCATGAGTAAGCCACAAAGACAAAGACAAAATGTGGCGGCCTAGAGCAAAGACTAAGCTTAATCGATACAAAAAAAACCCCACAACAACAAAAATAACAATAACAACAACAATGAACTGGCAACTGTCACGAGTCGCCCGCAACCGCTCAAAAAAAAAAAAGAAATAGGGTGCGTTGTCAAGGTAAGCCACAAGGGGCGTATGCGTAATATAAACTGACTTCGAGCTGGTGTGGCAACAAAGACTTTTTTGCGAAGACGCATATGGTTGCTGGGACAAAGAAATTTTCCAAAGATCAAACTAAACATGAGATGAACTATTTAATGCCACTTAAGCTGCTTTCATATAATATAACACATTCATATGTATGTCTGTACAATTTTTAGAGCAACAAAATTGTTCCTGTCATTTATAAATCCTATGGTCTTAATAATCTGAATTTTTTCTTAGATATCTTAACAAATCTGAACGCCTGAAGGCGTATGAAGTTCCCTCGAATCCGATAAGAAATTTTATCCAAGCAAACAAAAAAGCGTGTTTTCAGTTTTTTTCTTTTTTAAGATTTTATGATGATATTACAGGGTTTAAACCATAAAAAGCAAATTTGTAATCGATAATTTATTTTGAAAGAGCTTTCAAAAAGTAACAGAAGGATTTTCATTCTTATAAAAGTTTTCCGTTAAGTTGGGCATCAAGCACCTTGGGGATTTTTTGTCGAGGCTTAAGCCAAAGAAAATTTATCAAAAGAGTCATTCCCAAAATATGCTATATTTCGACCTTTTCGGCATTTGGCGTAGTAAAAGTCTTCCAAATAAAGATATATATTTTATAAATATATTTTAATTATTTTTATGACAATAAAGTATTTAAAAGTAATATTTTGAGATTTCATTTTGAAATTAATATGTAATTTTGGTAAGGAGCCCGAAGTATGATAATGTAGCTGCATTGTTTATAAGAAAGTTTAATTAACTGAACCGTACAACAACCTATTCAACTTACTTGCAATATATATTTGTTCTTCCGAATCATATCCCAAGATAGCTTAATAAGAAGTTTTTCTAAGTACTCAAATGTCATATTTCGATTTTGATTTCAATACACATACAAAATTTATAATTTTTTACCTTTAAATCAAAAACGCAGTTTCTTAAGCATAAGTGCAAAACTGAGTTGGGTGCAACTTGCAGTCTGTAGTCTAACACATATACATATATAAAGTTGCATAAATTACCGGCTAGTGAACATTGAGGCGCCACACGGCCTGCTGCAGAAGTTGCTGATGCTGCTGCTGCTGCTGATGATGATGCTGCTGCTGACACAATTTTTGCTGCTGCAGAGCTGCGGTTGCTGCTGCAGGATACACAAAAACACACACACAAACACAGAGAGACACACACACACACACACACACGAAGCCGGGTAAATGAGACGAACGCTTACGAGCTGCAGCTGGGCTCCGGTTTTAGCCACAGTTTGCTGGCCAAAAATTGTTTGCTGCTGCCCGGGGGCTGTTGAACTGCACCACTGCACCACACACACACACACACACACACATACGTCTTAACACACACCCGCCAACTCTGAAAGGGAGCTGAACTCTTCTATATATATATATTTATAGAAATATATTTTTTTCCCGCTGTTTCCTTTGGTGTTGCAGTTATTTTACTTTGTAGTTGTTGTTCTTTGTGCCAGCTTGTTAGAGCACATTTTTGTTCATCTCACGTTTGCCAAAGAAACGAAAATATCAAATTTTTAAAAACAACAACAACAGCCAATGACACTTGAAAAAGTGGCCTGCGCTGCTGCCGGTCAGCAGGTCCAAATGTCGGCGACCTGTCTTCAATCCCCTGTATTCCCCGCCGCAAACTCTTCTTCGCTCAGTGCTGTCACTTGGTGTGCTCTTTTACGTGTGCGCCCAAAAGTATGCAGCAATGCTTTTTAGCCTAGTTTTGGGTTGTCCGCGGATGCAGTTGCCCCGCTGCCGCTGTTATTATTATTATTTTTAATGTTTTTTTTATAGTCCAACACATTGGATGCTTTAACACGCTCACTGAACAAAACACTTTTTGAGAACAGATCAAAATTTGTGCTTATTGTGCTATTTTTATTGCTTGCTGCTATTATTAAACGTTGTAATATTTATTGCTGTTGTTGTTGTTGTTATTGTGTGTGTGTGTGTAGTTAAAATTGTAAAATACACGCAACGTTCGGCACTAAAAATAGTATTCGAAGCGCAAATAACGGCTTTTCACTTGTTTTTGTTGTTGCTGCAATGATTGTTGTTGGTGTTGTTATTATTTGTATTCGCTGCGTAGTTCGTTGCGTTGCATGCGAAACCGTAAAACGCTTGGTACGCCGGATAATGAAAGACTGCCCCGAAACTTTCGGCCGAATAACCCACTAGCCGTTTCGCTTACCAAAGCCGAACGCTTCGTGTAGCGCTTCGTGCCGAAGCCAAACGAAGTTGGAAACGCATGAGCTTGAAACGCGGCCATAGATAACAATAACATACAGAAGCCGAAATCGTAGCGCACAGGATAAGAAACGTTTTGGGAAATGAAACACGCGCAGCGATAACAGAACTGCGCTCTCTCACCATATCTTTATGTCTCTCTCTCTCTCTCTCTCTGCCTGTCTCTCTCTTTCAATGCTCCACTTCACTTCACGCTCAATGCAGCCGTCTCACTGGCGCATTGTAAAATATAAGGGGGTAGGCATTGGCACTGTAGGGGGGTAGTGTGGTGTGAGAGGGCGGTTTGTTAGTACAAACGAACAGGCACAGGGAATTGGATAGGGAAATACGCTGCTGGGACAGCGGCCTCCGCTGTCTTAGACAAGCAAGCGCGCAAATTTTTGACGCCCGTGTTAAGTCTATTGGAAAAGAGGTCTTGCTCATTCGTGTTTCTTTTTTTCTTTCTTTCGCAAGTGCGCTACCTTAAGTAAGGTATATGCGAAGTGTTAGAAAGTTCTGGAGCATTAGGATACCCTATTTACATATATTGTAATGTAAGCAATTAAATAAAATTGACAAATGTCGAAAACAATATTTTTTTAAGCAATCAATTTTTGTATCTCGAAACAATACATAAGAAAAATAAGAATCCTAGCCTATTTTAAACTTTTTTTATCAGCTTTTAAGTACCCAAAAGTTAGTTAGTTTTTAAAGTAATAGTAAATACCTTAATAACCTTAAAGATACCCTATTCAAAAGAATATTATTGGATTCCAAATGTAAATGGTTCCATTGGCACTAAGGAAACAATAACAAACAGATACCTATTAAATATATATAACACCTGAATTATTTTAGAGGTTGCGTTGAAAGCGACACAGAAACAGAACCAAGTTGTAGTTGAAGTCGAAATCTGAGGCAAAACCATAAAATATCGTTTATTATCATGAAAATAAATAAGAAAAGCGGAAATTAATAAGACCCAAACGTTTGCAAACGTCCACCCCCTTGTGGGGTGGACCATTTGCAAAGAAACAACAAAACAAAAAAAAGCAAACACGTAACAACAGTAGCTATAAACAACATAAAACGGTGGCAAAAAGAATAATGGCAAAATGTACGCAATGACGTAGACTGAAATACTTTTTCATACAACCAGGCTCCCCACCAAAAAAAAAAATAAAAATTTGCTTAACACGCAAAAAAAGAAAACCTGAAAAGTCAATTTTCTTAGAGCAAGTACATATTTTTCATTTTTGTAGCCATTTATTTGAGTTAAATTTGTTTAGGGAACAAATTTTAACGTCTAACAATTTAATAGTATCCCAAAAATTGTTTAAAGTTGTATACATTATTGAATTTATTAAAATTAATATTTTGTGTCCCATTATGATTTAAGGCCTATATAACTGTTGCTCAAATTTAAAGGATTTTAATCTAGAATTTTATCCTTAAAGCTTAAGAAATCTTACCATTTAAAGCACTTTACTTTTTGATTACTCCAGAGTTAAACTTACCAAAGATTTTTTGAAAAATTGTTCATAGTTTGCGCTGCATTTAAGAAAGATTTTTGCTTAAACCAAAACAAGTTATGTCTTTTATTTTAAAAGTCCATTGTTATTGATACATCCATCCTTTATTTATCCATAGTTTACAGAACTTTTCTAACTGGAACTGGATCTACGGTTGGGGAAAATCGATTTTGCAACTTTCTTCTTCTTTCTTTTACTGAAATATTTCTTCCTACAAGCAATGAATGAAAACGGTTAGCTTTGGTTTTTTTTTAAGTTTTATTTATGTAGTTTTTTTTTATTTTTAATCATTGTTTAAATCTACAAATACATTTACAGCGGAGGGCGAAAGAACAAAAAATTAAAAATGTTTTACTCTCATGTTTTTTTTGTTGTTTTGTTTTCTTTTGTTGTTGTTGTTGCTTGTTACACATATATATATATATTATTATATAGTATGCAAATAGTTTTTGTTTTTTGTTTTACCATTTCTCTCTCGACAATTTGTCCAAGTTCATTGTTATGGTGTCGAACGAATTTTATTTAAATAGAGAATTTTTTTTTGTTTTGCTTTTGTTATAAATATTTTGTTGTTGTTGTTGTTGTTGTTTGTTCACAATTATGAATTTATATGGTTTTGTCTTCGTTTTCGTTTTAGTATTAGAGTTTTAGTTTCACTTTCACATCAACAACAATATTCATAATGATGAACATCGTTATCATAATTATTATTATAATAATATTATTATTCAATATAATTTGTTAACAACTAATAATAATTTTGTTTTCTTTGTCATAACTAACATGCCATAATGCAATCCATTAATGTATCATTAATTTCAATTATTTCAATGATCATCATTAAAAACAAAATTTCATCATCATCATCATTAATGAAAAAGGTAACAAAAAAAGTTAAGAAACTAGTTGAAAAGCAGCGGCGGATTCTTTTTTTCTTGTTTTTTTTTTTTTTTTTTTGGGCTTGACTGACTGTTTGATCAACTGACTGACTGATTGACAAAGAAAAAAAACTTTGCAAAGTTTTTTTAATTAGTCAAAAGTGCGCCAAATTGTTGACCTTTTGTTTTTTCTTTGTTTCCAACAATTTTCGACATTAATCAGCGAGTCAGTCTATGTGTGTGTGTGTGTGTGTGTGTGGGGTGGGTAGGGGGGGTGTGTGTGTTTATAAAGCGAAAATAGAATTAAAACACAATACTGTTAGCTACTGCCTTGGGCTTGCCCCATTTAGTGGCTGGCAGGGGGGGGGGGGAGGGGGAAGTGGTCGCAGTGCCGTGTAAAAACATTACAAACATTCAATATTCTTTTTATTTTTGCGTGGGCGTGGCAGTGTTGTATTTATTAACGCCCAATTGCCCAACAAATGTGTGTTAGTATGTGTGTGTGTGTGTGTGTGTGAGGATTTGTGTTTTTGCTTGGGCTTAAAATGCACACAAAAAGCATAATATTAAATTTTATGATTTTTATGGCGTTTTTATAAATATTTACTCTTCATATAACAAAGTGTTTAGCACTCTCTCTCTGTGTATCTCTGACTGACTGGCAGACGGCGCGCTCTCTCTCTCTCTCCCTCTATGTCTCTGTCCCTCGCACAGGTTTCAAAGGATTATGCTGCTGCTTACCGTCACATAATTATGGCTCTCTGCCGCTCTGCCTGGTCAGCTTGTTGATTTCGTTAATCGTTATCGTCTTTTTGTTTCTGTTGTTGTTGCTGCTGTTGTTATTGTTTTATGTGTTGTATAGCTCCATTTATATAATCATATTTTTCGTTTGTTTTTGTTCTGTAATATATGTGTATATATATATATATAAACAATTATATTAATTGTGTTGCCTCTTTTATTGTGTTATTTATTTATTTCATTTACGTTTTGGTTTGCGTGTTTCTGCATTCGCTTTGTTTGCTGTTTTTTTCATTTTTTGTTGTTTGTTTTTTTTTTGTCTCAGCTGCCCCACAATTTTTTGTTGTATCTTTTGCTTCGTCTCTGCTTATTTTGTAACTACGCTAATTTATTCATTTGTTTTTTTTGTCAAAATTTTCGTTTTTTTTTTTATTATTTTTTAATTTCTCTAAACTTTCTTATATAATTTGTCTCTTCATGCGTTGTGTGTGTGTGTGTGTGTGTGAGTGTATTAGGGGTTTGTGTTAGTATGTGTGTGTGTTTGTTTGTAAGTGTATGTGTGAGTAGGGTATTGTAAATATTATTAATGTTAGTTGCGCTTTAGCTTTGCTTTTGTTTCTTGGCGCTGTTTTGCGTTGTTTATCAATTTTGGTTTTTCTTCCATTTTGTTTTGTTTTTTATAGCATTTGTTTTATTTTTTATTTTTATTAAATGTATTGGTTTCTTTTTTTTTTTGTTAAATAATTTTACTAAAAACTTGGTTTGTTGTAAGGTTATTGTTTTGTGGGTTTGTCGAAATTGTTGTTTGTTTGTTGTTGTTGCTTTTTGTTGAAGTATTTTTTTGTTTACTTTATTTTTATTTAAATCTTATTTATAGCTTTAATTTATAATTTAAATTTACTTAAATGTTTAAAATAATTATCGCTTGCATTTTTGTTTTTTGTTGGTTTGTTTTGTTTTGTTTTTTTGTTTTACTTTAAATAATTAAATTAAAATATAAAACATATCGCAATATGTTTTATGCTATAGCTGTTGTTGTTGTTGTTATATGTTGCTGTTGTTGCAAGAGCAGCTGCAGTTGTTGTTGTTGGTGTTGCTGTTGTTGTTGTAGCCACACAGTATACTGTGGTCGCTGTGGGTGCACGTTTTGTGGTTTTGTGTGGCTTTTGTGGTACATAAACAATTACTATTTGTTGCCTTTGCTGTTTTGTGTTTGCGTGTGTGTGTGTGTGTGTGTTGGTTGTGGGAGTGTGTGTGTGTGTGTGTGTGTGGGTGTGTTATTAGGTGTTTAATAGTATGTCTCCTGCTCCAACCAGCCGCCTGGGTTGCGACGCAAGTAGAAACGACGCGTCTCATCATACACAAAGATGGCCAACATAAATGGAATGGCTGGGAACCACCAGACGAGTCTATGGAAACAGAAAAAGTATAACAATATTAAAGTTAAGATTCCAATAAAATCAAGTTTATCTTGTTGGTGTTACTCACTTCAGTGGATACATGCGCAGACCCTTGTCCATGCCGGGGCAATATGAGAGGAAGGCAGCGAGAACCGTTTCGAATACCAAGCCAAAGTTCAAGGCCCAGTTACGCATACCCTGATGGAAGATGGAGTTACGACGCGTCTTACAGATGATCAAATCGGCCCATTGCACAACCACAATCGAAATGAAGAAGGCAGTGTGGCAGGTATATTCCAAAGTCTTACGATCGCGATAGGTCTAAAGATAAACATAACATAACATAACATTAATATCCATTCATAAGACTTTTGTTGTTGCTTTAAGAGACTTACCCATTCCTGACCGTACGAGTCAGTTAGATCGTTAACAGCCTTGGAATCCCACATTTTACGGATGCCAAACAGTTTCATTGGCAGGAAACCGTTCTCAGCCATAATGACAAAATACACAAAGAAACCGGCGGCAGCTTGAATCATGCCAATTTGTCCATAAGCCATCGAAATCAATCTGTGGTTTTTTTCGATTTGTTGCAAAGCCGTTAACAAATTGAACAGATAAATGAAAAGGCAAACAATATGCGTTAAAATGTGTGCTCTAAAAGGTTTTCAATTCAATTTTTGTGTATAGTATTTGGTTGATATTTTTTTCTTTCTGATTTTGGGTGGTTTGGACGCAAGATAACAATTGTAGAGCATTAAAGCTTCGGCTTTGTTTTTGGATATTTATTTGTTCAAGGTTTTTGTTCTTTCGATTTATTAATAGTTTAACTAAAAAGATGAGTTGAAAATAATAAGAAAAAAAAGGTTCAACGTTTTTGTTCGATTTTTAAATGGTTTAACTAAAAAGTTGAGTTCAAAATAATAAGAAAAAAACTCTGAACAATATCAGATGCTGCATTTTTTTTTTGTTTTTATTTTTTGTTGCTTCACCTTTAAGCTCACAAAATGTTTCTATTTTTTTCGTTAAGCAAATGAATGTTATTTTTTTTTTTTTACTTTTACAGGTGTTAGACTTAACATATATATAAGATAGCGTGGATTGTGTGTTTTAAGCGAATTATTTTTGTATATTTTCATTTAAACTAAAGCGCGTTTACAGTTTGCGGTGAAAGCGCAAAGAATTATTATCTTTGTATTTTTTGCGTCTTTGTGATGAAAAGCAAAGTTCTTATTGTTAGTTTTTGTTTGTTTGTTTTTTTTTATGGATGGGTAGCGGTTTAAAAATAAAGCATGCAACAATCTAAGTGTAGTATTAAAGTCTAAACATGCAGCGGTGTTGCACAAAACAAAAAGCACACAGAGTGGGGCAAGCAAATGCAGCTATAAACAAACTATTTATATCTGTGGTTTTAGACCATTTTATGTTATTTACTTACGCTTAAAAAACATTTATCAATAATAATCGGAATTAACTTAAAAACAAATATAAAGAAAAACTTACATATAAACCACAACAAAATATCAATTAATACATAGACTTAGAAATAAAATTCGTAATTAAAGAAAATCCATTGTAGTGAGAGCCCACACTGAGACTTACTGTGACGTTGTTTTTCTTTTATAACCGGGATACCAGAGACTGAATGATATTTCTATATAATACTAGTTATATATGTATGCGAATATGAGTGTATATAATCATCTAAGTAGAACACAACTGAAGCATTTGATTTTTGATTTTTTTTCGACATTTCGAACATAACTCAACTACTAAGTAACGCACTAACTGGGCTAAAAGTAACAGCAGTAAGCTTTGTTTTTTTCGTTTTTGGTATTTTTGTTTGTTGTTTGGTCTAAGTTTAACTATGGTTATGACTTTCGCTAGTCTTTTGTTTACTTTTGTTGTCAGCGTACATGTGTGAGTGTGTGTGTGTGTGTTGGAAGTGTATGTGTGTTTGTATTTTTGGCTATTGATGCGCAGCATGTCCCAGTACAAGGTCTAGAAGCGACTTGAATTACAGTTTCAACATTTTTGGAAACTTTTTTTTATGTTATAGATATAAATATGTGCGAATAAACACACTAACATTGATGCACATTGATAAATTTTTTTTATATTTTTTTTCAATAACGAAAAGACAAAAAAAAACAGTGAAGACATAAATTGGGAAACATTTTTTTTTTTTAAACACAAGTAAGAATATATTTGTAGTACACACAAACATTTTTTTGTTTTTTTTTTTTGTGTAGAAACATTTTTCATTCCACATTAAGAGCTCCAAAAACCATTAAAAATAGATAAAAATTCTTTTGTTTTTTTTTTAATTTTGAAAAAGTTAAGGAATGAAACGTAATACAAAAACTTCATCAGCAAACGAACAAAAAACTAAAAAAAAAAATGTTGCATGTTTTTTGTTATAATTTAGGTAGATTTTAGACCAAATTGAGAGTCAGGGAACAAGGGATGAAGAAAAAAAAGGGTACGCGACACACACACACACACACAAGTTAAACAAAAAGGACAAAAAATGTCAAATTGTTAAATGGATAAAAGAAGATGTTGGGTTGCATGTTTGATCATTTTTCTAGTATTTTGTAACTAAACAACTAAAAGTAAACAATTCTTAAAGATTTTTTTTTTGTTTTTTGGTTTTTATCCTTATCGTAATAGATTTGTCCTGACCTGCGGTTTACCAAGTTGTCACGGTATGGATCTCTCGGCTGACGCTTCATAATATCGCTCTCGGCTTGCTCGTAAGCGAGTGAAATGGCCGGTATCTTGCGGTATTATTTTAGTATTTTTTTTTTTTTTCGTTTCGATTTGATTAGTTTAGTTAGTTTTTTTTGTAAAGATTGTGCAATTTGGAAGTATCGTCATTTGTTTTGAGTATATTCAAAAGAAAGACATAATAAAAGTTAGAAAAAAATGTAGGGGGGAAAATATGAAAAAGGAAAAACTCGGTTAAAGTTAAGGTATTAACTCTTGCTGGCATATTGTATTGTATGTTTTATATAAATTAATAAATACTTGATTGTCATAGTAATAAATTTATATATATATATATAAATATAATCGCTAAGATAGTTATTATAGTAAGTAGTACTTAGTTAGAGAATGGGGCAGTTGCATTTCGGTATATATAATGTATACATGATTAAGAGATCGTTACACAGTGTCAAGTTTTGAGTATTTCTTTGTTCATATATAAATGTATATATATATTATTTTTTTTCAGTGGTTCTTTGTAGGTATTGTAATTGGTATTCAGCTCCTGCGTACTTATGAAGCTAAAAAAAAACTACACTGGGTTGGCCAAAAAAAAGCCGAGCACCCAAGTAACAAAATTTTGATTTGTTATAGGGTTGTACAGAAATAGGAATTTTGTATGGAGATTTTGCTTAGAGCTTAACTTGCACTAGGTTTATATATAAATATATATATAATAAGTATGTTAAGACTAGAGAAAACTTGCGCGTAAGTTTCAAACGATTTTGGTTTTCACTACAAATCAAAACAATGCTCAATGATTGATTGATTTGAGATTGAATGATCGTTTTGAATGATGACTGACTGAATGATTAAATGGCGTTGTAATGAAAACTTTCAAATGACTGATGAGAATGTTGAAGAAGATATTAACTACACTCTAGAAATGCATAAGATTCGAGATACATAAGTAGGTTCAGGGAAAATAACATAACTCTTACATTACGGACTCACTAGATTAATAGATAAACCTGCACTAGAATATAAGTTAAGATAAAACTATTGAAAAGTTGTCTGTCTATAGATCGCAACTAATTAAGTGTATATATAAAGATATAGTACTCCAGATCTGATTAAGATTGAAAATTGTCGTTAAGTCGAGTGGGCGAATGGTGAAAACAACGTTGACATAGACTTACCTTCCAAAAGAAAAAAGAAAACAACGAATCAATATATTGGGTATATAAGAAAGGTATTTTGGGCACACATAAGAAATCGAAAGTTAGTAGAGACGATTTAATGAAAAAAAAATGTATATATATATATATATATATTAGTATTACAAGCAAAAAGAAAATTATACGGCAAGTAGAAGAAAGTAGAAGAATTGTAGCACCTCAGTGCTTCAGATTTACATATTGATATATACTTCAAAGCAAGAGAGTTGCAAGAGAGACCAAAATGGAAGCAGAGCAGAAGAGCATGTCAAATTCGTATTTGAATAATCTTTTGAGAATTGTATAAGCCGAAAAGTTGTCGATTGATTGATCCAGGTGTTGTGTTTAAATCGGATCAGGTGCAAATTTCATTGGTTCTTGCTCTCGCCAAGGAAAGATCGATCAGATATATATAACATCCGAATAAGTACTTGAATAGTTTTTCTTTGTGTTCTTTGGTTGGACGTTTTTCCTTTTTTTTTTAGTGTTTGACATTTTGTTTGATAAATTTAAGAATTGCAAAAATTATTTAATTAAAATTTGTTGCTATTGTAGATATATATTTAAATATTTAAGTATATATATTTGAATACGAGTATGCGCATTTAAGTTAAATTGTATATAGCATTATATCATTGCAATTGAAAAGCTCAAAGTACATTAGAAATATAAAAATAATATAAAAAAATCTTACAAAAATCGAAATAAAATTTAAAAAAATATTTATAACGATATAGGAAATTTGAAAATGTATATGTGGAGCCTATAGCTCCGGTGATTGAAGAAGTCTGTTGCTAAAGAGCAGAAAGTACTCGAAATGTTGTTTTAAACTAGATCAGCTTGAGTGCTTAAGAATGGAAATCAGTAAAAAGTTACTGGTATTGAGCTAAACTAAAAGATAAACAATGAACAATAAACAATCTATAAAAAATAACAACAATATGTTACTAAACTTGAAACGTTTAACTAGATTTAAAACTTGAAAATACTCAAAATCATAGAAAATAAATTAAGGAAAACAATGATACAAAAGTAGTCTCCATTCGTTTATAAATTTAAAAAAATAAATTAAAACAGCTAACAAATATTATTTAAAACAAGTAAAAAGTAAATAAAATTCACAACTTGAACATCATTCAACAAAAAAAAAAAAAAAATTAAATTGAAAGTAATTATATGGGCTAAAGAATACTTGAAGCTAATTTGAAGAGTTCTTAGATTTTAGTTTAGTAGTAGACGAAAAATAAAAGTATTGAAGTTATTATTAATTAATTTATTTTTTTAACTAGGAAGCGTACTTTGCTTTTAAGTTCTGAACCGAAAAAACGTTTTCGAAAATTCTCGTTACAAATTTTTTTTTAGATCATTTGCTTGAAAGTAGTATGTGAGAAAAAAGTATGTAATTGATTTTAATGCTGTGGTTGCAAGAAGAAGAGATTTTGTTAATTGTTCATTTGCACCTGTTTTAACTTTTACTTTTTACTTTGGTTTGTTTTGTTTTTTTTTTGTGTGTATTTTGAATATTTTCTGTAGCTGTTTGTTGTTGTTTTGATTGTTGTTGTCGTTGTTGCACAAAGAAAAACTTTACCTTTCGTTGACCAGCTTATCGCAAAAAGGATTCCTGGGCTGGCGTTTCATAATATCAGATTCAGCCGTCTCATAGGCTAAGGAAATGGCTGGCACCTAAACGAGTGCGAGCGCGATCGCGATCGCGAGCGAGTTAAATCGTTTTGGGAATAAAAATAAATTCAAAAATAAATACGATAAATTATGGCTAAAATTCAAGTTTTTTCTCATTCTGAAATAATATCTCGGACTCTATCCTTCAAGGTGTTAAGCAGAAATAAGAGTAGAAAACCAACTGCAAAATCCTTAGAACCGCTGGAATGGGGGAAGGATTTGGGCAAACTTATAAACTAATTGAATAAATGACTTAAGATCTGGACTTAAAGGTAACTTAGTCATCTGTTTAAAATGAGTTTCAGTTGAGTTGAAAGCTGAGACGTTGAGGAGTGAGTAATACGGTGTAGCAACTTAAATAACTTAAAAAAAAAAAAGAAAGAAAAAATGTTGTTAACTCAAATCGTTAAATTTGCATTAATTTCATAAATATGAAGAGCTTTCGCTTGAAGTTCGATTATATAACTATGAGTATTTGCTACAGATTTTGTGTGCAATTAATTTGATATATATATTTTTATTTTATGCCAATTAATTTTATGTGAATATGCCAAATACAATATGTACGTGAAACAATTTTGCAATGTTTACTTTTTGTAAATTTTCTTTTTTTGTTATATAGAAGTTTTACAGAACGTAAAAATGGTGTATATAATAATGCCAAAATTTCAGCGAGGCGGTGTTATATTGATTCTTTTTTTTTTTATAGCAATAAGTAAATAAATAAATATGTGAAACAATTTCTGTTTTTGGCGGTGAGGAAAAAAAAATCGGAAACAGGTACAACGCACATCAATTAACATTTAGAGCTTTTAGAATATAGAGGTTCTTTAATTTTTTGGAAACTGTTCTCAAAATTTTACACATAGGCGAAACGGGTGGATGATATGTAAGTATGTATGTATGGGTGAATGGCCAATTGAGTATACTTTATTTTGATACAATACAAAAAAAAAAAACAATAGAATTATAAGCTGTGTGAACAGAGCTTGGAAAACATGTACATAGCTAATAATGAAATGGGGGCTTAGCTAAGAGGATGTACGATTTATATAATGAATAATGGGATTAGAATGGTTTTTTAGAAGTAGAATGCTACAGAAATGATTTGACAGATGTTATATGTTTGTATATGTATAAATGACAATCTTAGAAGTTAGACTGTAAACCATAAATATCTTGTTAGTTTAGTTTAGTTTAGTATTTGTTATTTGCGCTGCAAGTTGTTTGCGTTTTGGGGGTTTAATTTGATTTACGCTTATGCTAATTACAATCCAGCCACATACACAGACATCGATTAGTTTTTTCTTATGATGTTGTAGCTAAAACGCTTTTGTTTTTGTTTTGTTTTAGTTTAAGTATTATTTCATTTTTGTTTTAACTTTAAGAGTGCACATGTAAGTATATTTATATATATATTTGTGTGTGTGAATGTAAGTGTTAGTATGTATGAGTGTTTGTGTGTGTGTGTTTGTTAAAGGGGGGAAGTAGAAATTGACTTGATTGTCACCTTGAGTTCACTAATTTATCGTTGAATGGGTCACGTGGCGGACGCTTCATAATATCGGCTTCGGCATGTTCGTAGGCCAATGAAATGGCTGGCACCTAGGTTGTGGATTATTACGGGAGCGTAATATTAGCAAAACAATTTTTTACACATACAGGTTTTGTACGTATTATATACGATTAAATACGAGCTTGGAATTGCTATAGAGAGAGTTTTCATTACATTAAACTAGACGAATACTTATAGCTACAATACAGTTAGCCTAAAACTGGCACGTAAGATGGCAATCATTCTATTTGTTTAACGGTTTTACCTCTCGTTGACTAGATTGTCCACTTCGGGATTGCGTGGACGTCGC
Organism: Scaptomyza cyrtandrae; assembly: GCA_035044605.1. Classification (NCBI taxonomy): domain Eukaryota; kingdom Metazoa; phylum Arthropoda; class Insecta; order Diptera; family Drosophilidae; genus Scaptomyza; species Scaptomyza cyrtandrae. The sequence continues at coordinate 5,712,611 of JAWNNS010000640.1, read as the reverse complement.
TTCATAATATCTGCCTCAGGTCCTTCGTAGGCCAGCGATATGGCTGGTATCTGCTCAAGGCAGGCAGCACATAATATGCACAATATTCAATTCAATTGTTGTACAAGTTATTGGGTGTTAAGATACTTTAAAAAATCTACCTTACTTGACTTGTTTGCAACATTACAATTAACTTGCTCAATAATAGCTTAGGTTAACGATTTTATTAACGAAATTTGCTTTAGGCGGGAACTAAACTTACCATGTCAGTGCCCAAATCGATGCACAGAATTGTAACAGTACCCAGTGGCAGTGGTATATCGCACAGAATGAAGGCCAAGAAGGGTGAGATTTCGGGAATGTTGGAGGTAAGGGTATAGGCAATGGATTTCTTCAAATTGTCAAAGATTAAGCGACCCTCCTCAACACCAGTAACAATGGAGGCAAAGTTATCATCCAACAAGATCATGTCAGCAGCCTGCAAAAGCCATTCAACGATTAACAATCAACAAATCTTTCACAATATAATAAAAAAACGCACCTGCTTGGACACATCGGAGCCGGCGATACCCATAGCAACACCAATATCGGCTTTCTTAAGGGCAGGCGAATCGTTGACACCATCACCAGTGACTGCCACAATGGCACCCATGCGCTGGCAACCCTCGACAATTATGAGCTTCTGCTGGGGCGAGGTACGGGCAAAGACAATCTCAGTGTGATAGCGGAGAATTTCATCAAGCTGGTCGCTGGACACATCACGCAACTCGGCACCATGGACAACGGCAGCCTTCGCTTCACGTGGATTGACCTCAGAGATGGGGATGTTCAGGCGTTGGGCAATATCCTCAATAGTCTCGTTACCCTCGGAGATGATGCCGACAGACTTGGCAATGGCCTTGGCAGTAATTGGATGATCGCCAGTAACCATGATGACCTTGATACCAGCCGAACGGCATTTGGCAACAGCATCAGGCACAGCGGCACGAGGGGGATCAATCATAGACATGAGTCCGACGAAACGTAGATTGTCAATGGGGAAGTTGACGTCATCGGTGTTGAACTTATAGCCAGTGGGATACTTGTCGGAGGGCAGCATGAAATCACAGAAGCCGAGCACACGCTCACCAAGTCCTCCAAGTTCCATGTAGGCATTATTGAATGCTTCCTTCATCTCCTCATCGAGAACCTTCTCCTTGCCGTTGATGAAAATGGTCGAGCAACGTTCAAGTATACGCTCGGGAGCACCCTTCATAACGAGCAGATAGCGTGGGTCGTTAGAATCCTCATTTTCGTGAATGGAAACTTGGTATTTGTTGGTGGAGTTAAATGGCAACTCGGCAATCTTCTTGTTACGCTTGCGAATGTTCATCACATCGCCCAGAGCAAGTTCCATACACTTAAGCAGTGCTGCCTCGGAGGCATCGCCGCTGACTTCCTTCTTCAGAATGGGCACACCGTCCTGGCCACCTTTGAATTCGGCACGATTACAGAGAGTGGCAATGCGAGAGAGCGCCTTGAATCCAGGGCTAGTTCTATCGTATTGAACACCCGACTGATCCTCAGTGGTGTCGGCCTCAATAATTTGGTTATCGAACCACATATGAGCGACTGTCATACGGTTCTGAGTGAGTGTGCCTGTCTTATCAGAGCAGATGGTCGAGGTGGAACCCAGAGTTTCGACGGCCTCCAAATTCTTAACCAAGCAGTTCTTCGATGCCATACGCTTGGCAGTCAGGGTGAGGCACACGGTGACAGTGGCCAGCAGACCCTCGGGCACGTTGGCGACAATGATACCAATAAGGAAAATGACAGCATCCAACCAATGGTAACCCAAAATGAAGGCAATCACAAAGAAGGTAACGCCAAGGAACACAGCAACGCCGGTAATCAAATGAATGAAATGGTGAATTTCCTTGGCAATGGGTGTCTCACCGGTATCCAGACCGGATGCCAAGCCAGCAATGCGACCCATAACGGTATGATCGCCGCAGCTAATGACAACACCCTTGGCAGTGCCCTCCACAGCGTTGGTCGAGAAGAAGGCCAAATTTTTGGTCTCCAATGGATTTTCGTGTGTGAATTCAGCGCCACGCGATTGTGGCTCCGATTCACCGGTCAGCGATGAGTTGTCCACCTTGAAGGTGCGCGCCTCAATAATGCGAATATCGGCGGGTATACGATCACCGAACTTCACTTCAACCACATCGCCCAGTACAAGATCCTCGGCGCGCAGCGTCAGTTTCTCGCCTTCACGAATAACAGTGGCAAACTGGGGCACCATGTTCTTGAACGATTCCATAATCTTGGAACTTTTCGATTCCTATTCAACGAAAAATACAATTAATATAATGATCCAATTCAGTTTATCAAGTTATGATCAAGTCGTACCTGGTAGTAGGAGAAAATGCCTGTCACAATGACGACAGCGGAAAGTACAATACCCAGATACAAGTTATCATCGGCCGGTTCCTCGCTGGTTGTGGCCTGAATCGAATAGGCCACAAAGCAAAGTATAGCACCGATCCACAGCAGCATGGCGAAACCGCCAAACAGATTCTTACAGAACTTCACCCATTCTGGTGTCTGCTTGGGCGGTGTAAGCGCATTGGGACCATCACGTTCTAAATTCTCCTTGGCCTTGGCATGACTCAAACCCTTCACAAAGAAATCAATCATTAACAAACGACATCTTTTGCATCTTTTTTAGCGTGCGAAACTTACATTTTCGGGATGTGTCTGAAAGCGCTGATACAATTCCTCAGGAGAGATTTTATGAAAGTCGATATCCAACTCCTGTTTGAGATCATCTAAATTCTCTTTCTTGGCTGCTTTGGCCGGCATCTTGCGTCTTGACTATTTGCATTACAAAACGGGGTTAACAGAGAAGAGAAAATATAAATTAGTTTTTGATTTTAAGGCAATTAATTAACCCAAATAAAAGCCGTCACAAAAATCGATTTACTTCATGCCATTAACCGTTTTGCCCCAAAACAATTTGCATTTTTGTTAGGGTGTATTTTACAAAGAGGAAAGTAGACCGTTTACCATTTTAGAGTGTTACATAGAAAAGAGTAGAGATATCAGCTAGAAAATCATCAAAGTTGCCACACGCTAAAAAACTTACCAATTACCCCATTCAATTGTAGTGCAGGAGATCCATCGAATGGGAAGTGGGGTAAGTAACTAAGTACTCGTAATTGCTAATGAGCAGCGAGCGTGAGAATATTTGTTTTTGCTTCTTACTAATCTATGGCTAAATACAAAATACAACGCGCATGCATACAATAAAAAAAAAAAAAAAAACTAGCGATTATAGTCGCGCGCAAAACGCGTCCAATGTGAATGTCACGTAAAATGAATGAAAATGTTGAAAAAACAAAACCAAAAAACAAAAGAAAACTAAAAAAACAAAAAAAAAACATTACAAATTACCCAATCTAAAATTGTTGCACTCTTCAAAAGGGTACAATACTATAAATCGAATTATTTACTGTATATTGTTTTATAAAAAAGCAAATTCCACTTTTAAAGATCATCTAAGATATGGATGGATTCTACATTGACCTCATGAAACTTTCGAAATTGGCAAAGAAACCCACTCATGAAATAATTATAAATAATTTGTATACTATATATATATATATATAATTCTCTACACAGACACGCCAGCTGTCATTGGTCTAGTCTAGTCTGTAGTATTTGGCAAAAGTTTTAAAGTTTAATTTAATTTTTTTTTTTGCTATACTTAGCATTTTGTGACGTCACATTTGCAAATTCCCAAAACTGTTTTAATCGAGTTTACTTAGGTACTAACATGCAGTTCAACAGGTCAAAATACTTTAATTTATCCAATTTTGACAATTATAATATTTGGTTTGTTTAGATTTATACTCTCTGTGATTTCTAGAGAACTTTCCTTCGAGATTATAATATTTTACTAGATATAGTAACTAACTGCTACATTAAAGATTAAAATAATTTCCTAATTATTACCCATAGTTACATTGAAATGGCATTGCTATATTTAAGATCTTTCGATCTTTCGATGATTTCTTTTAAATGTCAAGCGGCAGAATAATATTGGAAGCATGCCCAAATTACGTATATATAATATGTAAGTGCATAAATATTAAATAAAATTATAAGAAACGGAAATTGTGATGAAAATGTTTAGTAAACGAAGTGAAAGATCCCAAAAGCACAAAAAAAAAACACCAAAAATTCTAAAGCATAAACAATTCGACAAAAATTGAACATGAATCGATGATTTTTTTGTGTTACACACTCATTTAGTGTATTTTTCATATGTGTATGTATGTTTTAATGAGTGTGTGATGGGAAAATTTTGAAAATGAAAACGAAAAAACAAGAATAAAAACAGAAAAAATTTACCTTGAAGCGGCCGTCGGCTGTGCGATTGTCGTCATCGGTTGCAATAACCGTTGCGACTCGATAAGAGTCTTGCCTCTCAAGCTGATGCTGTTGATATTGGTGTTGGTGTTGGTATTGATTGATGATGTTGATTGATGATGAGCGACGGGAAAGAAATACAAATCAAAACGTAACAAACAATGGCGAAGACAAGTAACAAAAACGACAAGCATAATTTTATGAATAAACTAAGAATGGGAATACGATACATTATGACATAAATTTATATATATATATGTAAGATAAACATTACGCACTACAATATCATGATAAATGCATGGCATAAGCTTAATACTAAACTATTCATTACTAGCACATGTTATGGTTATGATAAATATATGGTAAGTTTGTGGTTAAGCATGATTCAGTACAAAATAATGCTGGAACTCATATGAGTACAATCAAACAAAAAAAAAAGGACAATGAATCATATTGGGAGAGTTGACGGACTATACTATATATATATATATATATATATAAAAATTCTGGAAGGGCATGACAAGGCGCATGTGCCGTTGGAAAAGCAAAATTGATTTGAGGTTGTCGTTGGGAACAGTAAATAATACCCTACTTTATGCAAACTATGCCACTAACTGACGTCAACATTGGGTTCAATAGGAGCTTTCTCTGATTATTTAATATCCATAAGTCAGTAAACTGGTCAAAAATAACAAATTAAAAAACATTTTGGACAAATGTTTAACACTCGTGCAGTAAAATTGGATTTTGATTAGGTTTTGTTGGTGAAATACATATTTAAATCATTGTGATAAGCCTTTCTTTGCCCAAAACAAATCAAAATTTTAATTCAAACTACAAAATGACTTTAGAACACACACAAGTACTCATTGCCGAGTGAGCACTGTACACAAACAAACATATACATAGAACTCATGCAAAACTAAACGACATGCCGAGCAATTAAACAAATAGAGAGCGCGGGAGCCCAAGCAAACGAGAGAGAGGGAGAGATATGAAGATAATTAAGTATATACATATATGTATATGTATATATGGTTGGGGGGAGAATCAACCTGTCGCGATCGCTTGGATGCCGGCAACGCTTTGCTTAACAAGCAAAGCAAAATTCGATCACATTTTGTTTGGCTATTTGATTATTTATTTATTTATTTTATTTGCTCAAGCGATTTGAACGAAGGGGGAACGGTCGGTGTAAGTTCATTGGGCTTTTTCAGTTTCAAAGTGGGGCATGAAATAAATCTTAAAAACAAATATATACATATATATTTTGTGTATTTATATTTTTTTTTTGTACTTGAGTTTTTGCTTACGCACTTTTCAACAACTGTGGCCCTTTATATGTTTGTTTGTTTCTTTGCCTCTGGTATGATTAGTTGGCAGATATTGTCAAATCTCTCACTATATATAGATATATAGTATTTGCTGGTTCACGTATGTTAAACAATCTAAAGATATATATATACGTGTGTATAAAGAATTGGTTAGTTATATAGCTTAACGATAACTTAAGCTTACAATTTAGATTTTAATGTGTGCATAAACAATTGTTAACATATTAGATTAGTTAGCTCCCACAGACAGCGCTGACCGGCGTTAATTTCTTTTTTCCTAAACAAATTAAATTGATTTTAAAGTGACTATATGTTTTTGTGTGTATTTATTTATTGTGTTTTGTGTTCATGGTTCGATTCATTTGAAATGAAACCGCGTCATGCGGCCATTGAAAACCAAAAAAGAAAAAAATAAATAAATGTAAAAAAAAAACGGTGAATACGCGAATTTGTATGTTGCAAAAACGTTGTGGATACTACGGACGGAACGGAACGAAACGCAGCATGTGAGATACGAAAAGCTCTGGTTGAAAAACAATTAGAACACACGGGGTGGGCTGGCGGCTCAGGATGGTTGGGATATATAAATCAAAATGCGACAATGGCCCGAGGCGAACGAAACGACATGAGAGATGTTTTACATAACCCAGTCAATTAAGCGCGCTCAGATACGAAAATGTATCTTTCAGTTGCCCCAAACGTTATTGTTTGAAACATTTGGCGCGCACTTTTTGTCGCGCAAAGCATTTGCCATTTGAACTTGAATATCAATTTACAACAACAACAACAACAGCAATAACAACAACTGCATAACAAGCAGTTATCGGATGCATGGCATGTGAGAGTGAGATAAAGAATTGACAGGCTGTCGAGTCAGGTTGACACAAAACGTTCAACTACTCAGCTTGGCCCCGCTAATTGTTCAATCAATGCAATACAAATTACATACTCATACACACAAACACATATATGTGTATGCCATAAATGTATATGCCATAAAAGTACGCGCCCGAAAAAAAAGAATGAGCAAATTAAGCCACACAATGGAAATGGCAATTGTAAACATTTTACAAATTCAATTTTAAGTTAAACGAAAGTGCATATAACAGCAGATTTGAGCTGAGCTGACCTGAGCTGAGCTTCTCTCACTCTCCGGTACGAACCAGTTTAAAACTGCAAAAAATGAAACAAAAACACGCTTAGGTGCTTAGAGCTGTTATCAGTGCCAGTCACATAAGTTGAAAAGTGCTAATGATCTGTGAACTCGGCCAGTTAAAAACCAGTTACAGTTTGTTCTGAATGCGAGAGAAATGTTTAACATATTTTAAAATATTCTGACTGTAGGTAGACTTGTTTTTTGAAAAGAGCAAAAACACGTTTTTGTGCATTTTCTAAATATTTTTTGGTGATGATCTTTGGCTTTTAGGCGCGTTTCCTTTTGTATATTAGTTTTAACAATTTAATGCTAATTGTTCGTATATTTTGCATTCTTCTCTTTCTTAACCAATTCTCATTTTTTTTCTTTCTTTCTTTATGAGTACGTTCGTTATCGCACAACTTGCGGTTAAACAAACACGCACACAAATGCATCTTGCTGTTAAACATCTTAATTATTGAACATGCGAAGCCTGAACAGTATTAATAAGAGGTTTGTACGTAGAAACTAATACAAGCTAACTTGATTTTGTAAAAGAAAATCTGGTTAAACAAAAGTATTCAATATAGAACTTAAACTAAAGTTTTAAAGAGTATATAAAACTATTTATGCAAGTGATAATTATATGACTATGTAGAATAAATGTAGTTAGCACATATTTCTGATGATTTTTGTAATAATTACTATTTTTTTTTTCTTTACCCACCTGATAACTCATAACACCTGCGATGTGATGATAATGTGTAACGGTAGAAGTATTACAAAAAATATTTTAAAAAATTACAGCAAACAAAACTTTAAGAACAGCAAACAATTATGAAAAAAACAAACTTAAAAAAGAAACTGCAATTAAATTGTGAAAAAAAAGGAAGAGAAAAGAAAATTTAATGATTTTCAGCTTATGCAACAATCTGCAGGCAGGCAGAAGAAGAAGAGAAAATGTGACGACCCTGGAAAGGAGCAGTGAAGTCAGGCAGCGCTTGGCGGCGAAGCAGCAAGTGGACCGCATTAGCTACCGAAGCCAATGGAAAGGCAATAGTTAAAGAAAAAAAAGCAGTGCCAAGAGAGAGTCGGCATGGAAATTGGAAATGGAAGCCAGCTGGAATCGAAACTGCAGCCAGCGACTAGCAGCAGCAGCAGCAGCAGCAGCAGCAGAAGGATGTTAAATAATGGCACACGACAAGTGCCAAAGAGCAAGAGAGCGAGAGACAGAGAGAAAGAGTGCAAAACCATATCGAGAGCGAGTGCTTGTGATTTTTGAAATTGAGTGCAATGGCTGGCAGTTCGAAATTGAGCGCCAAAGAGAGCCAGCAGCATAAGCACAGAGAATACTATGTAAGGGATATGCTAGAATACAAAATGTAATAAGAAATATATTGTATAGTGTAGCTGTTGCTGTTTTTTTTTCCAAGATTATTTCATCTATGTTTCTGTTGTACGCTTTGGGCAGCGAGCACAGAATTATGAAATAACCAACAACGGGTGGTCAACGCCGCTCCCTCAAGCACCCTAACTTGCAAGTCCCTCACTGCGCTGCCTCGTTGCCTCTCTCTTTCTCTCAACTTGGTTCCTATGCTTGGGGATTATGTACATATATATATATATATGTGTACAGAGGCAGGCACCCATTTGGGGTGGCCAGGAAATTACTGGTATTCCAAAATGAAATCGCCGCAATTGAATCTAAACGATTTCATTGCCACAAAAAAGTACGTCAGAACTACAAAAAAAAAAAAAAAATTTATGTGCACACAGAAAAAAGTCAAGCAGAATATACGGACGGACAGATATGTATATAATATATATATATACATATCTTTAGTATGCATGCAAATATTACATATGTATGTACAGTGGTCGCTAGAACATTGGAATTTCCAGAAAAAACTTTAATTATAATTTTAAGTGCATTTTTTTTCGGTGTTAGAAAATCCAGTTAAGATTTCTTAAATGATTTCTCATTTTTGGTAAACATTTTTGAAAACTTTTTGCGACCACTGTATTTATGTAGAGAAAAATTCAAATCAAATCAAATTGAAATGAATGTTAAATCAAATGATAAATTTTTAAGACACATTCACACAATTATTAAGTTTGCAACATGCATTTTCACTTGAATAGTTCTCTTGAAAAAAAACAGTTCAATTATTTGATATACACCACATACGTATCCATTACGGCTCTGGCATGAAGTTTTTGAAAAATCGATTTTGTACAAGGACGTTGTCGTTGGCCCTTTTTTATATGTGTTATATAGTGTTTGTGTGGCCTTTTCGAACCGTTGTTGAAGAGGAACAACGACAACGATAACGAAATACCAAAAAATATAAGGTAAAACCAACAGAAAAGTAAGAGTCTTGTTTAGTTTTTTGGATGTCTACCTTTTACACTTCGAGTGCTATTACACAATATTTATTTTTTCCGTTTAGCTTTGCCTCGTTGTTGGTGGCGAGGTGGGGGATTTCACAGAAAGCTACCCCGTTTTGCAGTGTGTTTTAAACTTATATTTTGCACTTCAATTGCGAACAACAATAACAAATCACACACACGGAAGGTTTTTTTCTTTTATTTTTTTTTATACTCGTTAAGCTGTGGAGCAGCTTAAGAGTTGCGGTTTTTTTTTTTTTTTTTTGAATTTCTTCTTTTCTATGTATATTTGTATCCTGTGTGCTTCTTCTTGGGCTTTATCGATGCACAGTTATTGTGTAAGCAGCAGCACCAGCGCAACGCAGGAGGCGGCGGGCAGAGCGGAGCTGTATAGAGCTGTACTAGTACTGGCACACTGGCTGTACCACCCGACGTTAGAGAGACGAGAGCTCAATGTAGCTACTGCAGTTAGACCGACCTTCCTAGTTCGGTAACAACGCTCGACTGAAAATTTTCAGCATGCCGCGAGTGATTAAGCTTTCGTTCAATGTTCTATATCGTGCTCATCCGAATTCGAACACGTCGCTCAGAGCTTTTCGTTTACCAGATGTTTCGCTCCTACTGCGGCTGGCTCACTGACTGCACACATATGTACATATGGTACATACATGCTTATGCATTAGAGAAGCTTTCGAAGTCTCTCGCGCGAAATGTATGGCAGTGTGACAAGTGAGGCAGGCAATGGGCAATGCACAGTGGTGCGAGAACTTCGAAATTGGAGCGGCAGAGGCGCCCTCTTAAAAAAAAAAAGTAGACTTAAACTCGAGTATGAGTCTCACAGGCTGAGGCTGACTACGAACAGAGAGAGAGAGAGAGAGAGTGGTAACTGCTGCGCAAGAATGTGTGTCAGTCAGGCGATTTTTCGAGCCATAAACATTTGCATGAATTGTATAAGCAGCAGCAGCTAGTATAAACGAAAACAAAGCGTTTTGACACAAAACGGTCACAGTAACTACGAATTTGACATTTACTTTTACAATTTGTCATATCCTGACTTTTAATGACCTATCGAGCGTCTCGACGCCAATGACGTCATTTTCACATAGTGATGTAAATTATTCATAAGTATGTCAAACAGTTAGACAACTTGCCTATCAAGGCTCCAAGTAAAACAAAACAAGACAAAAAAAACGAAACGAAACGAAACGGACAAATATACAAATCCTGTCAGAGCGTTAAGCAAAGTACAAATGTCAGCAAGTCAAAATGAAGGGTTTGGGGCTTGAGCGAGGACATCTTATACTAGCCACTGTGTAAGTGTGTAAGTGGTGCAGTTCTATTTTAGGTACTTCAGCTCGACTACAAGCTACAAATATACGAGTAAGTCTAATTACACTAAATGTCAGCAGCACTCTCGTACACACATACACACATAGACAAACAGACAAACACACACACACACACACACTCACACACTCATTTAGATCCAAGTAATACAAAACCAAAACAGAAAATCAATACAAATATCGCAGCAGAACTTTGTTAACTGGGTATTAAGCAGCTACAGGGGTGTGGGAGCGGATTTGTGTACAGTAAAAACTGCTTAAATGAAATTAACCCATGGAAAAGGTCCTTGAAGTTAGATTACATAGATTTTTCGATGGGAATCATAGATATAGGTTGAGTAAATCAAAAACAAGCGACAAAAATTAAAAATACATGCAAATATTTTAGAAATAACAGGACATATAGCTTGGTATTAAAAATTAATTGTTCAACTATTAAAAAATTGTAAAGCCCCCCCATAAGTTTAAGTTTTTATCCACACTTCGATCGGCTAAGTTTTTCGAATATAGTAATATGTCCTTTTTAGCCTAGTTTCCACTGTAAGCGACTTGAGGCACAGTCGAATACCAAACAAACAATAGGCGCACTGTGACTTTAAGTGGCCGCTGTTTGCCGGCGCTGCGGGCTAAATGGGGCTGAAGAGTACCACGTTATACCATATGAACTGTGCCATGAGAGAAGGAGGAAGAGGAGTCTTCTTATACCACTATTCGAATGTTATATCCAACTTATGTAATGACACGAACAGCAAGTGTTTGTGTTCGTTCGGTTTATAAACTTTGGCACGATGTTGCAACAGTGACCCCAAAACGATTGCCAACAACACACTCTTACTCCCTCTCTTACAGAACACTCGTGTGTGCAAAAGTTTGCTTATGTAAAATGAACGAGAATTGATAGTTGGCCCAAGTCGATAGTTGAGTTCAGGTGACAAATGGTCAACTGACAAAATGCCATCCTATGGGAAGCCATTACACATTCAGCACTTTTGACGTGGTCTATCAAAGCTCTTTGGACAATATCTATCTATCTATCTGTCTATATAAATGAAGTGTCAGTCAGTTAGCCAAGCAGCGCTTTTTTTTTTGTTGTTGTTGTTGCCATTTATCATGTTTTCATTCGCTTTTTGAGTTATTGTTATTGTAAAATAATTACACATTTGTTGATAGGCGCGTTAGGTTTAAAAATACATTTGTACATACTATATGTACTATAAAGCACTTGGCCAACCTGCCAACCTGCCAACCTGCCAACAGCTCAATTCTCTTTAAAGCCATGCCTGCAGCACGTGCATAAAGCACACACGACATTTCGATGGGCTCGTGAAAGTCCAAAACAAGCCAGAAATTCCTAAATAAGAGTAACTTGTTAATACCCTGTGCTAAGGTTAATAAGTTTGCTTATTACTACTTAAAATTAAATATATGTGAGACATTATACTTGTACTTACAATTAGAAGTGATATTCATAAGTGAGCTAAATAATAATAATCGTTGATTTATAGTTTTACATATTTAATCATTATCATTTATATTACCCCACTGAAATCACAGTAATAACAGGATATACAAAAAAAAAAAACGACAGCTAGCGCCATTGTGTGGCCAAATAAATATTTGGAATATCAATAAGCACCGATAGCTTTTTTGAAAGCTAAAATGCTAAACTAGACACGATAAATATTCGATATATAGAAAATGTTGCTAATATTAAATGGCAATTATGACTTTTAAGCAAAATAAATAATGTTCGTAACTTGATTTGCAGCTATAGACTAGCTGTCCACTGTATTGATTATATAAACAATAACAATAACATATGCTGCACGCAAATCTACAACTTTGTAGCTAGATAAAAATTCTCGCACATTACGTATACGAAGCGTTGTCGTGCGAAAAGCGTGAAATTCGCATTGACGAGTTGCAGCTAAAACTGTACGCGAGTATTGTTAATAAGCGTATTGACAATCGGACCAAATCTATTTGGAGTGAACTAAATTTAGACCACTTAAAAATTAAAGAGATATGTTAAATAACTAAAATTAGGTAAGTTGTTAACGTCAGTTTTATAACGAACCAGATGTAAAAATGTTAAAAGATTTGTGGATACAAAGTAAATATTAAAAGTGTTATTCATGTTTCTAACGTTTATCCAGGAATCAGTTCATGTTTAACACAGAGCAGCGTTGAAGGATGAATGAAAAGTGGACAACTTATTTCATTGCGAACGTTGACGCACATTTCCAATTGAAGATTTAAAGAGTTTCTTCGGGTTTATGACTGCAAAGAGATTACATAAGCGCCAGGCGAGATATTATTTGCTTTTTAATTGTGTTCATGACCATGGAAAACGGACAGAGCGACAAATCAAACGATTCAGTTGTAGCATAATCAACATAAATGTGCGATATATATCTACATAGATATATGCTAGAACATACGTAAACGTATATATGTTATATGGTTAAGTACAAGCATGACAAACCGACAATGAAGCGAATGAACTATGGCGCTCGGACTTGGACTATATTGTACTTGAGCGCTGATTAAAATGTGTTGTGCCCCAAACCGCCCAAACCCCCCCACCAACCACCCAGCAGCTTGGAAATGACTATGAGATGAATGTGGCATGCTTAGAATTTTGATCTCGTCTAGTCTAGTCGCTCATCGTAGGCGTTATTATGACAATAGATTTATGAGTGTAGAGCCGCGTTCGCTTTAATTTGCAGCTACTATTATCATTGTGTAGTCTTTTCATCGAAGACCTTAGCCACAGCTGGATAAGAAAACCTTAAGACACGGCGCACAGCTTGAATGAAATGCCCCCGGAAAAAACCAATTGTTAGACGTTCGTTCGAGCTTAATATCCAAATATCAAAAATCCAAAGTCGAATGGGAAACGTTGCTGCTGTAGCCAGGCCGACACTTAACGGACAGATCGGACCAACTGACAGATGTTTAGATGGACAGACTTGACGTGGAATAGATGGGATGTGGCAACGGCTACAGTTCTTTTTGGTGGGCGGCAGCAGGTTTAGGTATTTTTGTTGTTGCTGATTCTCCTGCTTTGCTTGCTAGCTAGCTTGCTTTTGAGTGGCGCAATAAATTTTAATCAAAATTAAAATATGTGTATACACAATAAACTAAGCAAAGTGCCGAGTGTGTAATTTAACGCATACATAAGTGCATTCACACATACATATGCAGTATACGATACGACTATATTCCCCTAAACACTCAGCGCGTGTGCTCTCTCTTCTTCTATGTGTGGCCATTGTATTAATGGATGGGAAATTTACTTTGGGGGAGAAAAGCTTACAGAATCAAAAGAGTTTCTCGCTGTTTCTAGTCGTTGTTGGTTGACACAAAGAAAAAAAGGTTCCTCTTGGAGAATGAAGTATTGGGTTTGAATGGATCCTTCAAAGGGTCAAACAATTAAAAGAGGATACATAAAGGGATCAGGAAAGGTCATTGAAAGATTTAAAATATCAAACAAAATGATGTTTGATGAGTTGATACGTTTAAACCTTGATAAGCTTAGTTATAAGTTAAGACAACAACAAGATTAAATAATAACAAGGGCAATACTACATTTAAAATTCACAGGAAAAAAGAATTTTGCTGGCAAACTTAATTTTCTTTAACAGGTGAACAAGGTAATTATAAGAATTCCGTCAAATGAATCGCACTAAAAAAAATCATTGATTTTATTTCTTCTCTCTGCCTTGAAATCATTTTGCAGATCATCGAAAAGGAATTATTTTTTTTTGTTTTGTTTTTGTTTGGGACCTCTTCCAGTTAAGTATGTCTGCTATGATTGCTACGCTGATAAGATGTCGTTGCTTATCTAAAAGCACTTTTCATTAAGTTTATAGGTAGCGCCGGCCAAAAAGCCAGATAGCCAGTTTTTTCCAGAGCATTTATGTCGGCACAACGGCATTAGATAACAACAAAGATAGACAAATAGATTCTACAATCTACAAAATATATACGTATATATTAAAAAAAAACAATCAAAATATAAACTAATATTATGTATTACTTAACTATATGCCTAAATAGGAAAATTCCATTCAATAATTACAAAGCAAACATTAATTAGGCATTTAAGTATATTGGTAGACATATAAATCAGAAATAAGTACGAGTAGAATAAATTACCTCAATTAAATGCTTTGAGTAATGGTCGTGTGTGGGTTAACCCACTTAAAGACCGAAAAGACAAACAAAAGTGACACATATTCTAATTGGTACGCAAACACACAGGAACTTGAAAGATGGAAAAGATAAATTAAAAACGCATTCAATTGCCCCCTAAACAAACAATCATTTACAAACAACCTTGCACATATCCTGAACACAAAAACGTTTTTACTTTTACTCAAGTTAAGAACTTTGAAAAGATTTATAGATAGCTTGGTCTTATCTATTTATGACGCAACTGAATTGAACCAAGTGCGCAAACCAGTTATTTTAAAGTGCCATTGATTTATATACAATGATTATTATTGATGTCAATTAACTAGAGATAAGTTTTGAAGAACGTATATAATTAACAAAAAAAATAAATAATTTAATAATCGAAGGTTGTCAGTTAGTAACTACCAAGTTGTTTGTTTCTATTAAAGCTATGAATAAGTTAATTAAATTGTAGAATGATTGGCGGATAATAACAATAGCTAGATATTAAACACTTGTTAAGCAAAACTTTTTGAAATGATTTCGTTCAATTTTTGATTGTTTATAAACGAGAATTGAGTGATAAAATAGATATAGGTTTATATTTTTCCTGTTGGTAATGCAGTGATGTGTCAACGTCAGCAAAAACTCACATTGAATTGTATTTAAATTATAACAAATTGCGGCCAGGCATAGCTTTTGTTGTATGTTTATGGTATGTGTGTGTAAGTGTCGACAATTGTTGTACATCATATATATATATGAATGTATGTATGTATATGTATGTGCTGTGGATGACATTAAATTAAATAAACATTTAATATGACAATTTAAGTAGCAGTTGCAAAGATGCCAAGTGCGACGAGTCTTATGCACAATTGAGCTACATTCCCGGACTTGTCGCATCAACTCGCCTCTCTCCGAACAATTGTTCGCATAATCAATGTCTGTATGTGTGTATGTGTATATGTATATGTATTATATATGTGTATATTACATATTGTATTATAAAGTTTTTACATTAAACACTTTTGGGCAAGGCCAAACTTAACAGCTTGTGGAAGTATTTTGATATATATAATTTGTTTTTGCAATCAATTATATATGTTGTTCTTTTTTTTCTTGACTCCTGGCAACCTAGCTATTTGGGGTCTGGTCAACATCTGCAGTTTATCGTTTGCACAATTAATCGATTTTAGTTTTTGACATTTGATTTCCGCTTTAGCAGCTTACTTGATTTGATTTTATCTTAGCTTCTGCTTCCATTGCGTATGAGTAATGTTTTAAATTGCTTTAATTGTTATCTTAACAATGTGTGTCTTATAATTCTAATTGTGTTTGATTTTGGCGTTAGTTCGAATTTAGTTCAGTTGAGTTTTGCTTATATAAAAGAACAGAATTTTCAACTTCTGCAAGTTACAAAGTAAATGCTTTTCGATAAACAAGTTTCATATCTCTTCATATCATACATTAAAAATCATTATCACATTCTTTGGTATCTCAGAGATAGCTCATCAAGATATTAGTATAAAATATTTGAAAAAATTAATAACACAACAATAAATCCAATACAGGTTCCTCATTGTAACATAACTAATGTAAATGCCATTAGAAATTGGCCTAAAGCTGACCGATTGGCAGGGTAAGTTGTTAACCTTTGTTTATGTATGGTATGGCGTCAATCGTTTTTTTTTTTTGCCAGCAATCTCGAGGTGTGTGCTTTGCTAGCGCGTCATTCATTTAATCGATTAGAGCCAAGTACGCAACTGAATGGCTTAGTTATGTCCAAAAATATAAATCAACGTACCGGCAAAACACAATAAAACTCACTTATCTACAAATGTCGAAACTGTACTGATAAGCGACATAACGCAAACAGCTGAGATAAATACAATGTTACATCCGAGGCACTTGTTTCCATGCCATCGAAAGAATATACCGAGTCAGTTGCAGTTATGCAATCGGCTGCTTAAAAACTATGCCAAATATCGCAGTTGGCTCATAAATAATCTACTTGCAGTTCGTCCTTGTGGCTTTGGGTACAAGTGCAACACACAACACAAGTTGGCAACAAACTGGCAAAACAGCTAACGGAAAATTTACAACGCTATGTGAACAAAAAGTTATCAACATCTCAGAAACTGAAATCTCTCAATTAGACATATGAAAATCGTTACGTAAGTGGTGTTGTTGTTGTTGTTGTGTGTGTGTGTGTTATTTTATAGACAGTTGATTTGATTTTTATTGGCAAATAATTGAATTAAAAGTGCCGTTATTAATTTGTTGGCACGCTTTGATTGTCGTACCAATACATAAATCATTGCCGCCGCTCAAATAGAAACTGAAAACAATTTTTCTGGTATTTTCCAGTTTAATTATTATTTTTTCTACCATTATCGTCTTGTTTTTTACAGCGTATTAGCATTTTTATGGCAACAGTAGACCCGGCCGCAGTCCAACTTTTGATTTATATAAAGTTAGTTGTAAGTAAATATGTTATTATGATTTAAGGTTTCGTATCTTATAGGAGTACAAGTAACGTGTTTCATTTATCATTCTGATCAGATTGCTTTAAACTCTTGTTTGAAGTACTTTTCGTTTAAATCTTATTCAGATCGTTCATCTTCAGTTAAAAAAGTGTTCTCCTATCCGAAACGCAATCAGTAATTGCCTTATCTTAAAATATTCATTCTTATGGATTAGGGGTTGGTTTTTTAACAATATGTGAATTCAAAATTGCTAGCTTATCTACTCGTTTTACCATTCTCTATCCCTTATGCTTAAACCTTTCAATTAGCAAATGAATATCATCATCACCTTGACCAGTTATATGTTAAACTACTGTCTCATTGAACATCATCAAAATTTATCAGATTGTTGTAGTATTTGTCTTAATTTTGTGCTGTGCTTTTTTGTAAATTGATTCAAATTGAAAGCGCATGACTCAGCATACGATATTATGTAGTAGAGGAGGGCTGTGTGAGGAGCGGGTAGAACGTTTCGTGCCGGGCCCTTAACACTTATCTACATAATATTGTGCTGCTTCTTCCTTCGTCTTCTTTATGCGGATTTATGTGCGTGAAAATCATAAATTATAGCAAACGCTTGCAAGTTTGGAATTATAAAAGCAAATGCTTTTCGTGATGGCGCTTGAAAGTATGCAATTCTTTGGAGCCTACAAGCTTTCCAGTGAAAAATTTCAAGTAAGTAATTGAAATCATAATTGCCAACATATTAAAAATCGAGGCAACTGAAAGCTGAAATAATCCTTGAATATCTAAGCAGACTTCATAAAATCGTGCTTTATTACAAAAATTCCTTCTGTTGTTCATTTTAATTAATGTCCACCATGTGTAATAAAGCATGGTCTTTGAAGAGGACACTCCTAAAAGCAACAAATTAGGGTGTGAGATTTGTAATTAAGTCGTAGCCCAAACAAGAACCTTTTTTTTTTTTTTTTTTTGATTATTATGAAAGTGTTCCATAGAAAGAGAAACATAGGACACAAGTACGGTCAAAATACATTTGCTTATAATTAGCAGAGAGCCACGACGCGCCCCAATGACACCAATTCCGGAAAAAATGAAGAAGAGAAGAAACACAGACGTGCCTCTGACGACCGCAGAGGGTTGTTTCGATTTTGGTTGTTGTCTCTCTTTTTAGCCTGACTTGCGTGCGGATTCCAATGCTACAAACAAAAAAAAAACAATTGCGAATCCATGAAATCTGTGGCAGCTTTGTGGTGAAGGAGGCGTGGCAGTGTTTCGATTGCATGCCAACAGAATAGAACTGAGCACAGACACTGGAAATGTACCGGTTATGTAAGTCATAAAGCGGAAAATTTCCAGTGTATAAAAAGAAAGCTTTTTTTGCTTCCAGTCGAAATTATGCACTCAAATTGAGAGTGAGAGAGGGACTGAGATGGAGCACGCGCACAAGTAAAGGAATGGAAAGCAGCTTAGCTTTGCGCATGTACCAAGAACACCAGCAACAACAACAGCAACAGCAATGAACAAGTGCGCGAGCGAGCTTAACACGTAATCGAAAGTGTCGACTAGGTGAATGCGGCGAATACGCTGCTGCACATCGTAAAGCGATTTTAAGCTAAGCCGATCAAAAAACGACGCCTAATCCGAATGCCTACCTGAGCTAGGAAAGAGTGAGAGCGACCAAAGAGAGTATTGGAGTGCTGGAAAGAGAGAGCGAGCGCGCACACACAGTCACTTGTTCTCGCGCATTAGAAGTAAGCGACAAAAACGAAAGAAAAAACCAGCTAGCTGGCTGGCTCGAAAGCCTCTGGGCCAACTTCATTTTATTGATCATGATTGCGGTACGCACGAGTGCTCTCTTTGCCAGTTATGCAGGCTGGCAGCAACAACATTGAGAAAGCAGCTAAGCTCTCCAATAGGATTAGGCACAAGCATATTAAGAACACTTTTTGTAGCTCGCATTTAAATTGGCATATGTCAACGCTTGGGCCAACACCCGCGTCCCCACCCATTCAACATTAACTGACGCATCAGTAGCAGCAGGCAACAGCAACCATAAACAAATTAATATTGCTGGCGTCGGCTTAGGGCGTCGGCTTGGAGCAGCGTTACACTAACATCAATGCTAATAACTGAGACACACAAACACTGACACACACAAACGTACGTGCACTCATGAGTTTCGATTTTTCTATAAAAAAAAATAAAAACGCCCGCTCAGCGCTGTTGTTTTAGCTTCTGTTGTGAGCGCCGCTGCTGCGACGTCGAAAAACACACCTCAAACTTTTGACACAGTTTAAGCCATATTTTGGCTGGGTTTATTTTACATATTTTGCAATACACTGTTCATATCACATGTTAACAATTGTTTGCACTTTAATTTAGACTTAATTAACTTAGTTTTATTACAAATTTTGGCTTAATTATTGCGCTCAGCTCACCTCGTAATCCGACCTTAACGCCATGTTTTATCGATATGATGTCTCTTATCGATGAGTCAGTTATGTGAGTTTCTGCTCAGTGTTGCAAAGCTGCAAAATGCTCTATTTACAGATCTCAAATTGCGTTAACATAACGGTAATGCAGCGATTATACGTGGCGAAGTTAGGCAAAATAAACTAATGTGCAAAGATTTAATTATCAGCTTGTATTTTTAATTATGGCTGTATTTGTGTATGTCAGAAGTTTGTGATATTTTCTTTTTGTTGTGTTAATTCTGAAAATAAACTCTGTTGCATAACCTTCGGCTGTTCATTATATGTTACTTAACAGCAGAGTTTGCAGTTTTCAGAGCTGCCAGACTGTTAGAACAGTTTAGCAGTATTTTCCGCTGTCAGTTAACAGCGAATTTAATTATTTAAATAAACAAGTCGCATTCTTTGCTGATATCACATACATTATATATTGTGCATATTTAAACCTAAGTTTTTGAGTTATTTGACAGGCATATTTACAAAATTACCGATTTAAAAATAAGGCCGTAAAAACTTTTCGAAATAACTAACAATAGGATGTAACAAAACCTTCCACTGTTTATTGGTACTTGTGACACAACTCCAACGAATACTCATAGCCCAAAAAGGCAGCTCCATTAAACGGTATCGCACGGGCCACAAGCATCCAACTGCCACGAAAAATACTACGCCATCCATATGCCACATAATTGACCATGACGCAATGCATCACGCCCCTAAACTTGTGATTCTCATCCGCCTGCATTATTGTTTTGACCACATCGAAGGGTATAACACAGACCCACGATAATACACCTGCCCATGCACCCGCAAAGGTGGTCACAAATAGATTGATGCTCGTTGGATTCCTTTCAATCCGAAGTTTCTTTACAAATTCCGTGTTATCCAGATAATTGGCAGCCTGACGATAGACGAGCATATAGATGCCATAGGGCAAAACATCGCTGTTCGTAACGGAAAATCAAATGAAGTAAATTTTATTTAGATTCATGTGGAGTTCATACTAACCGACACATCATTGGTGTTAATCCTCGATATAGACCCGATATGCCATCATTCTTTATGATGCGCTTGAACCAACCAAAAGCTGTGCGTCGCTTTCCATAGAGATAATCATTATAATCTGTTGGAACAAAATATTTATGTTAGTTAATGTTTGTTTCAAGTTCGATTCCAACTTACAACAATGCGTTTGCATTCGCACTTTGATGAGCTCCATGGGACACGCTATAAATGACTGAGCAAATCCTGCTATAGATCCGGCCATAAACATATTTTGATATTCCAATTGTTCACGCTGATAATCGCTGTGGCAAACTTTTCTCAATTGTCTCAAATGATTGCCATAGATGCCAAAGAGTATGGAATTGATTGCGCCCGTTGACATCAGGGGAAAGAGCATACCTCTGTAAAAGCCGTTAATCTTTAAAGCGTTGTCAACTGACTGCCAATCCTTCGCCTTCGCCTTGCCCCCTTACCACTTACCCCACTGTTCCTTTTGTAGATCTGTTGCACGGCGGTCATAACCGATGTATTGGATGCCTGTTGCCAGGTCTTGATTGTATCGAGGGGATGAGCAACGAGTACACCGCTGGCACCTGGCATGCGAATCATAAAATAACAACAATTAAAAATAATAATACAAACACAAACAATACGTAGTATAAGTTAGTCTCGATTAAATGTGAAACTGTTAAACACAACGTGCCGCACATGTTGCCAAAATAAAATTTCAATTCCTATGCGTTCAGATCAGGGGCGCCTCGGCACATGAACTTGACCGTGACGTCGCTGTCGGATGCTATTGCTACTGGCGCTGCTGCTGTTGTTGTTTTTGCCTACAAGATTCTCACACAAGTCTGTCAACAAGTGGCTCGGCGCTTGGTTGCGTCATTTATATTTGAAATCCGCGTTTAAACATTTTTAGAGAAAAACTCACCACCCACACAACCGGCAACAAAATCACAATAGTTCTCCCACTTCATGGCGTCAGTGTACTTCCTATAAATGCAAAATAAAATATTACTTGTGCACTATTGACTTTTTTCTTTGTGACTGCTGTTTGTCGACTGCATTTGGCCGCGCCAACGTTGAAACTGCAATAAGAATGGAGCGCAGGCAATGCGGCTCTTGCGAAAGCTATCAAAAGCTTTCTTGCTCTCAAAAGCTAACTGTTACTCACCACATGCAAGCGCATGGATTAATTACCTTAACATTCCTTGTTTCTTGTTATAGCATATAAAAATTATATTTTATATTACTTCTCTATGCTAAGTTTATTATTTTATAAACCAAATGCAACTAGTTAACTTTTCTTTCATTGTTGCAATTATTTGATTATGCTTTCTCTTATTCCCCACCAAAGATTATGTAAAACAACCCCTCTTTGCTTGTTTCCTATCTTTATTTACATAATCTTTGATTCCCTGCAACA
Organism: Scaptomyza cyrtandrae; assembly: GCA_035044605.1. NCBI lineage: Eukaryota > Metazoa > Arthropoda > Insecta > Diptera > Drosophilidae > Scaptomyza > Scaptomyza cyrtandrae. Next base: position 5,690,440 of record JAWNNS010000640.1, on the reverse strand, counting down.
CATTTGAACTGCTTGCAATTTTCAACTGCTTGCTTTTGTTAATAAAATTATAGCTCTCGAATGCTGAATGCTACAGCAAACGCAGCTACAAATGTGCGTGAAAGATTTTAAAATTAAAAACACCACCTTTTTCTTTGTATACTCGCAAGTATATATATATTTATATATATATTCATTTTCTTTTTATTTCTTGTTGTTTTTTTTTTATAATTCTTTTGTTTTTTGTTTCTTTTTAGTGTAATTGTAATGGTATTTATGTTTTTTATTCTCAGCATAAGATTTTTGTTTTGTTTTGTGTTTTGTTTATTTGTAGTATGTCTAAAACATAGCGCTCGATGTGCTAAAGAAAACAATTATATTTTGAAAATCTAGCACAACGAACCAAGACTCAAGAATTATTTAATGCTCTTTGCTGTGTTTTTATGGGTTCAGTTTTGTTTTGTTTTTACATGTCTAAAACATAAGAAAATATTTCACATTTCTAATAATTATGCAATATGTTTAATATTGTTAAAGCGCCTTATGTTTTGTTTTTTTCTTTTCATTACGTTCTTTTTTGATATTATTATAATAATGCGACTTTATTTTTAATTGTTTTTTTTTTGTTTGTTTTTTTCTTCATTTTTTTTTTTAGTACAGTTTTGTGTCTAAAAGTACTTAACGAGTTTTGCTTATTTACTTTTAGCTAACTTTTTTAAGCAGCTATTTTTCAACATGCTTTCTTTTTGTTTTTCAATTATTTTTTTATACATATAAATACATAAAACTATAGTTAAAGTTACAATTTAAATTTGATAAGCTGGCCAAACATTTAACTCAAAAACGTGCAAAAAAAAAAAAAAAATCACAACTCAAAACGCACAAAAAAAAAAACGCTATATAAAACAGGACCACATCTCTTATAAATGTATAATGTATGCTCGTATATGTATGTGAACATATATATGTTTTTAATTTTCTCATTTTTCAGGCATATTTTCAACATTTTTGCTTTTTGTTTTTTACAGTTTCTATATATTATTGATTGGCATTCCTATGTGAACTTCAACATTTAACTAGAGAAGATTTATCAAGTTGAGTGGTAAAAAACTTGATTTTGTTTTTTGATCGTTTTGGAACTTTTCGCTATCGTTTTTCGTTTCTCTAGGGGCAGGGAGCGGGGTACATAGCTGTTGTGGTTTTTTTGTTTTGTTTTGTTGATAGGAAGGCATATATACTACGAAAAGTGAATTCTTTAATTTTGTATTATTTTTCATTATTGCTTTCCCGTACGCTAGAATCAGCCACAGCTCTCGATTCCTAAATGAATCCGTGTATTACTCTTTGCTTTCTATTATAATGGCATTCTAAGATCTAGAAACGTGCCCAAAGAATATACATTTATTTGTCTATTGCTTGTGTGTTGTTGTTGTTCTTCTTCTTCTTCTTATGTTTGATCGTATTTTGTTGTTATTTATTATTTTGTTACACTCTAATATAAAGATGCAAAACATTTCATTCACACTTTTTGCTTAGAATTTAGGCCATAGATTCGGTTTCGCATTTATTTACTTTTATTAGATGACATTTTGAGGTTTTATTTCTTTCTTTCTTTTTCTTTTGGTTTTTTTTTTTGACGTTTACAAACATATATTTATAATAATAACTCATGTGTGTTTATTTTTTTTTTTATTAATTCATATGTATGCATGTAATAATAACTTACGTTTCACAGACACAATTTTTTATTTTTAAATATTTATATATATATATATGTATGTTTGTAGGTATGTATCTTTGAATATTTATCATTTTTTTTCCTGTTATTTTTATTAACTTTTGAATAATGCGCGTGAGTGTGAGTTGAATGAACAAACATACATACATTTATTATTATTTTTGCTTTTTTTTGTTTTTGTGTTTAATAATATTCCGTTGATTATATTTTTGTTTAGTATGAGTGCACCTAAGTGTGTGTGTGTGTTTTTATATCGAATTGATTGATTGATTGATAGATGGAGCTTGTTATAGCGAAGCGGCATAAATAATTTAATATTCGTGCAATATTTACAATGAAAAAGTTTTACTCCAGAAGTTGTGCGCATTTTTCTTGAAGAGTTTTTAAACAAAGAAAGAAAATTTCGTAGAGAACTGCCGCTTCATAAATTTCTATACATATACAGATATATATATATATGTATTCATAGTATTATCGCTGGATATATGTGTGAAAAAATGGTGAAAATGTTTTTGAGTGTTGAAGTGAATGATTGAGAGAGTTGGTTGCCTACCTTAACGTAACGTTCCAATAGGTTATTTATTTTTTTTCTAAAGACTAACGACGTTACTTTTATGTGTGTAATATATATATATATATATATATATATATATATTACTACGGTTCTTCAGCTTACAACTTTTTATACAATGCATATTTTTTCTCTTTTTTTCTTATTTTCTTTTATGTAGTATCATTATTATTATTTAGTTACTACGCACGCGCAACTCGTTTGAATTTGTTTCTTTTTTCAACTTCAACTTAAAGTGACATTATTTTGTTTTGCACACACATACATATACATACACATTCATCGTATTAGATATATATATAGGTAATTTACTTTGTATATAGATCAGCATTAATGTGGATTATATATATGTATATATACGGTTTACGTTTTCTTTTAGCCCATTTTTATTTAATTTATTTTCTCCTTTTGATGAATGCCGCAAAGGTTTTCTCTTAGTTGCTTATATATATATATATATATATATATATATATCTTTGCTAGATATATATAAAGAGATATTTATCATAGATTCTTATATAGGGCTGCGCGGGCATTTGTTTTTGAAAGTTTTTGATGGTATGTGCAACACTTAAAGATAAGTAACAAATTTTTTTTCTTTTTTTTTTCAAAAGTCGCTCAATAAGTCTACGCATATGTATATATATGGTTTAAATATAACCCTATGTATGTACATACACATATGTATGGACACATACATACGTATATATACAATAAAGGATATCAGTGGGCTTACCTATATAAGTAGGAGCTGAAAGTTGGACACATACCAGAGACTGCTTTAGATATATATATATATTCGGTTATTTGTTCCGAAACTCGATAGACATGTATTACTATATTATTTAGTATTGGTATTATTATACACATTTTATAATGCTTGTGCATTTGTTTTAAAGGAACGCAAAGGGACAATCAATAGAAAAACGTTAACTAGATGGATGTGTGTGTGTGTGTGTGGATGTTTGGATGCGTGTTTTTGGGGCAGCTTTTCTAGGCTAGGATAGGCTAGCAACACGTCTAGTTTTTTGTATTATTATTATTTTTTTTTTAAGGTTTTGTAAAGAATATTTCAATGTGTGTTCTTAACAATCATTGAACAATCGGCTGAGTTTTTTTTTGTTTTTGTTTTTGTTTTTGTTTTACTACTAACACTTTATTTCAATTTACTTTTTTGTTGTTTTCTCTTTGCTTTTTTTATGCCTTAAACCTAATTAATAATATTCTTTTCTTTCTCTTGTAATATATGTATATATTTATATGTATTTATAATATGTGTGTGTTTGTGTTGTGTATGTGTGTGTGTTTTATTATATTATATAGAATTTTTCTGTTGCAGTTATGCTGCGATCCTCAAGCATTTTTAGTTAGCCACACTCTTCAAATTCTCAATTCTCAAATCTCACAACGTTCCCTTCCATACCTCCTTCTCCTCATCTACACTGTCTGCAGCTCTTGTTGGATTTTGGTGTCTTGTTAAACGAGTATACAATTTAGTTTTCATATTTATTAACTAAGCATTTTTTGCTGCTTTTTGTTTTGTTTATAACTATTTATCGCCAGCTCAAAACAATATTCATTCTTATTCATTTCTTTGATTTCATTTATATATAGATATATATGTAATTAGATGTGTGTGTGGGTGTGTGTTTTGTTTTTTTTTTTTTTTGGGTGTGCGTGAGCCGGCTGACATTTTATATGTTGTTGTTCGTGTTGTTCTTAATCTTGTTGTGTGTGTGTGTGTGTGTTAGTTAATTTTTATTTTAACTTTTTCGGTTGCTGTTTATTGTTGTTGTTGATTTCAAGCGCGCATTGCGTGTTGCATCGATTTAGTTTTCTGCCTTATCTGTTTTAATTTTTGCATTTGCTGTCGCAGGATTATTGTCACCACCGATGCCGAGGACGCCGCCACTGGAAAGGCTACCGCTGCTGCTGCTATTCGACTGTTGCTGATGAGAGTTGATTGGGCCGGCGGAGCCAGCGGTGCCGGCGGTATTCGGCGGTTGCAGTAACGCTGATGATGACGTCGATGCCGTACCTGCAGCGCTGCCGCTTGCGGCGCGCCCGCTGGAACGATTTGATTCGAGTTCGTGCAGCTTCTTCCACAGCTCCTCGCGATCACGTTCACGCTTCTTTTCCCTGCAACAATAACAAAAGATTAAACAATTAACATTTTATTGTAATAAGTATTTTCAATTGCGTCCTACTTTTGTCGTTCCGCCTTATAGCTAGAGGTTAGCTCATCGAAGAGCTTCGAATTCATTTCCATGAACGTTTTCAATACATTGTAAACAAGTGCAACGATGGTCTGATTCCAATGCTCCTTGCTGATGCGATAGAGCGCCGGGAACATGATGGGCATTATAACAGCATTGTTCTCCTCAATAAGCGACATGGCATATTCATTGTTCCACAGATATAGAGCACGTTCAGCAACCTAAAAAAAAAAAAAGATTTCTATTAGATTAAAACTATTCGATTAGGCAGTTCACAAAATTTATTTATACCTGAAAATGTGGACTCGATACGCATTTGGCAATTTGACGGAACAGCGGCTCCTGTATTTTGACAAACTGTGGCGGATCAATAACATCCAAAATCTCCTCAATTTCACCCAAGAACATGACCTCCTTTTGGGAGCAGGTTTTGGGCCAGAACTTGAGCAGACCACGCACCACCGGATCGGTGAGGAATGGATCCTTCTCTAGGAATTGTACAATGCAATACGCCAGCTGAGCATGATAGAGCGACAGACATTTGACTTTGTGCAGAGGCAACAGAACCTTAACCAAAAATTGTTTATGTTCCGCCTTCAATGGCAAGGCAAAGCCGTTAATGATGCTAGAATAGAAATACAAAATGATTATTCAAGCCACAAACTTAGCTAAATGCATGATTTATCTCCTTACCTGCCAAGTATCTCGAGTAGCTCGCCAACGCCATTAAAATGCTCCGTCTCGTAAATGAACTTCAAGAATATGTTGTTGATCTGTTTTCGTATAAAAGCGCGTAAGCCTAAGAATTTCCCATAGATGCGATGCAACACCGTCTTCAAAAAGTCACGTTCGCGCGGATCCTCAGAATCAAACAGTTCCAATAGCTGCAAAGACATAAAAACATTCCTTAATAGATGTTACACCAAAATGGCAAAGAGTGCAACAAGTTTACCTGCAGCACAAACTTTTGATCGATCACACGTTTGCCAATAGTTGCTTGAAAATCTTGGGATTCCAGAAAGCGCAAGAACACCTCATAGACCAGCTGCAAATGGGGCCAGGATGCCTCCAGTGTTGGATCATCCTCTTCGGGATCAAAATCAGGATTTTCACTGGGCGGCAATGTGCGAAATAAATTGCACGAAATCTGCAAAATGATTCAAAATAGTATATAGATTGTATACATATATTGCCATGTGCTTCTTCTCTTTGGAAACTAACCATGCGTATTATTTCGGGATAGACTGGTTCCGTAAGCACGCCGCGCCCGTGTGTTATATAGGTGGATAGATCATTGAGAGCAGCCCGTTTGATTTCCTTGCCCTTTAAGTCCGTAACTGGATCCATAAAGTCAAATGATACGCAGCACTGACGTAATTTCCGTATAAACAGCTCCTCCTGTTCCAAGCTCGAGCAATCGGCTAGAATATTATATAGATAATTAGTTTATAATTGAAATTAATTATTTGTTGAGTTTACCTTTTAGTGGCGGCAACTGCTGCAGCTCAACATCCTGAGAGTTTCTGTAGCGCGAGGAACCTTGACTTTTTTTACTCTTCTTTTTGAGTGAACGTTTGGCGAACGGGTCGATTCGATCCACAAACGTGCCCGATGACATCTTTTCAGATTTGGGTTCGTTTGAATCGATGGCGGCGGTCTCCGTGGCTGACTGTGTGGTATTCAGCTTGCCGGCTTTAATTCCAACGCTTGCCAATGAAGAAATTTGATCGTCCAACGCCCCACCGGCGGCTGCTGCAGCACCAGATGTGCCCACCACGCACACGCCCACACCACCCACACCCTCGTCGCCGTCTTCGTCTCCGAAATCGCTGCTGAGGATTGCGACCGGTTTCTTGTCTTTGCGCGTTTTGCGTAGCCAGCCAAAAATTTTATGTGTTATGTTGGCGACTTTTGCCGTTGAATTTGGCGTCTTGCAATTGTTAGCTCCAACCGCGCTGATGTTGTTGCTGCTGTTGCTGCTGCTGCTGCTGCCGCCTAACGGTATTCGGCGATCGTCTTTAAGTTGCTGCTGTTGTTGTTGTTGTTGTTGTGGTTGGTGTGTTATGGTGATGGTGGCGGTGTTGATGCGATAACGACTTATTTTGGCATTTAACACACTTTGCCTGTTGGAAGTAAAATTGTTCTTGTTGCAACTTGATTGTTGTTGTTGTTGTTGTTGCTTTTGCAGTTGTTATTGATTTAAATTCGTTACACTGCTAATAAAAAGAGGATGAGAGAAAGAGAGTTATATTAATCTGTTGTCTATAAGAAATTATTTTATTTATTATTATTATCGCTTGAAGGTTAAAAAAGCTTCTTTTCAAACATGTTTGAAGGTAATTCAATCAATTTCAAATTCTGCTGCTTAGAAATTCTAGACACAAGCACATGATTAATTTCCAAGCGACCACATTACTTTACTCTATCGATTTTAGCACTCACCTGTATTGTTGTTGGTTATGTATGTGTTTGGGTGTTGTTTTGTTGGTTGGATGTTGTTGTTTAATGGAGGGAGGACTGATGCATTTCTTCTATGCGCCTTATTGTTGTTGCTGTTGTAATACTCGCTTATAGCTTCTACGTTGCTTCTTGCTGCTCTGAATGGCACATCAATATGTTGGGAGGAGAATTTGCTGTTCGATAAAACTGCTTACAATTTCTTTTTGTTGTTGTTGTATTCACATAATTCTCGCTCTCTTTTATGTTTTTGTATGTTTATTTGTTTGTTAGCGCGATTTATCTTTTGGTTTTTTTCGTTTGGATTGGCATCACATGCACTGAAAAATGGTTAAAAAATAAAACAAGAAGGTTGACACATTAAATCATTTTCATAAATTGAAGAAGTGAACAAATGTGTATAAAACACTCGTTTAGATACTACTCAAAGTTTGATATTATTAAACCAAAACGCCAGCAAAGTGTCAAATGAAAATAACATTTCTTTCTGTTTGGTTGCTTCTCCTTTGTTGAATGGTTTTGTTTTAAGCTTATCTAATCAACATTTTTTGCGTTTTTTCCCCCCTCGTCTCTCTCTACATTTCTCATATCTCTCTGGCTAGATAACAATAGCGGGCAACATTGAGCAACTGTGATTTCAGGTTGCTAATTGTACAAAAAACCAAAAAAAAAAAGGTTTATTTTCTTTTCTTTTTTTCTTCCTACAAATGACCTAATAAACTGACACTAGGAAGCAGCAGCAGCAGCAATTGGCCAACATGTAAATGTGATGTTGTTGGTTGATGGATGAATGTTTTGGCAACGGTCGATAACCGCAAATCCGAATTGAGTTAAAGTGAACTCAGAAACAAACACACACACACACACACACACTTACACACTTTTTGGTTCGTTTTACAAATTGCAGTTTGCCAATTGAATTTGTCACCTAGAATTTAGTATATTGCGTTTCGATCTAACAACAAATGTTTTGTAACTTGTTAACGGAAATTAAAAAATTCACAACAGCAATTAAATCGAGGTATTTTCCCTTTCTCTATGCGAGAGAACTCTGTTTACCAACGATGGAGTTCAATACACTTTGTGCATGCAGTTAGCAATCATATATATATATCAGAGCTATTTGCCTATTTAACAGAATAACAAAACATAAATACAGCTACGTATATATATATATATATATTTTTATATGTTGATTAGCCTGTTAGCAATGACTTTCAATGGTCACGTTTGACTGTCTGACTGAATTAATAATTTTATTCTATTCTTTAACTCGTATTTGTGGCAAAAAAAAAAGCAAAACGTTGCTATTTGCATAAACAAATTATATTTTTAGTTTTATCAAAGCTTAGTTCTAAGTGAAATTGGGCCAAAGAAATAATAATAAAAATAATTTGAATATTAAAAAGGAAAATTGAATTATTTTAATCATGATGCGTTTTTTATCGGTCGAAATTTATATATAAAAAAAAGAGTTTGTAATTAATACTATTATAATGTAAAAAAAAAATTATTTCTTTGTCAATGATAGTGTAAAACATTTTATTTCTATATACCAATTCTTTGATTTATCTAAAAAAAAAAATCTTAAGATGCAAATACATATGTTTAAATGTACTTATTTATAAAGAACATCCAATCTACAAGATCGTTTGCTATATATATATATAGTTACTAAAGATCAAACGCGTCACTTCTCATTGCAATCGGCTTGGGATATATAAAAGTATGGACTTTTGTACTTTAGTGAATTTTTAATGACTTTTGCACTCGTTGGTTAACTCAAGCATATGGCTCTTAAGTTGCGTTAAGTTTAGACACAAGGGAATAGATATACACACATGTATATATGTATATAATATATATATAGATTTATCTATATGCTTATGGCAAGCACAATCTGCAATTTGGCATGCAAGTGAGGAGAGAATACAAAAAAAAACAAACACAACGAACCAAACCAAAGCAAAGCAGATAACAGCAGCAGCTAATAGTGGAAACATGTTAAGCATGTCACACACACACACACAAACACATAAACACAATAGATGAATAGCTAAAGCTACAGTTGCTCCTGTTGTTGTTGCTCGCCCCTTACTGTCCCACCGGTCGTATGAGTGACGTAAAGTTAAAATGCGATCGACTCTTGGCTGCTGACAGCAGCCGTCTGTCTGTTTGTTCATATTGCAAATGAAAATGTCAAGAGACATCGCACGTGGGCCGCTTTTAATCGCATTGTCCCAAGTTACCAACTGCTGACCGGAACTGCAAGAAGAAACTCCTCCGCGCAGACCCAAACCGACTACGGTTTTTTTTTTTCCTATTCAGCAAGGTCTCTCATTCAGCTTGTGCATACATATAGATTTATATAGAGTATATATATATATTTTAAGATGTCAAAGTTCATGTGTGCGTGTGCGTGCGTGCGTGTGTTTTCTTGATGAAAGTGAATGCATTTTATACATAAATTGATTTAAATCATTTTAATACCAAGTGGACGTGGTTCAGCCCAAGTGAGTGAGAGTTTATATGTTTGAGTTGGCTTGGTAAATGGCAACACACACACACATACGCACACATAGACACACGTGTGTAAAGACTTAATATGCGAATTGAAAAGGAAACCAACGAAGTTAACGTTAAAGTAAGAGTTAACGCTAACAGCGACAGCTGGGCACAAAATTACGCGTACTTCTTTTATTGTGGAAGTCTACAATTAATATGTTATTTCCCCACGTACCAAAAAGAAAACAGCACACACAAAAAAAGTACATTAATGTTGCTTTGGGGCAGGCCCAAAAATGAGAATGACAACAAAGCAGCCGCACACAATTAAAACGACTGCCACATACTCTATACGCGATTCTAACTTTTTTTTATAAACATTACAAAAGCAAAATTGCAATCGAATAACAATAAAGATGAGCAAAACTAATTCGTATTGGGTAATTAGAAAACGAAAAGAATTTTAATTTTGATAACTTAATTGTGCAATAAACGTAGCAAAGTTGTAGAGCTGAGTGTGAAAAAGGTTTAGACATCTAAATATAAAGTATTCGAGTACTCAACACAGAAAACTATAAATCTACCCATTTGTACTTAATCTGAAAATCTGTCACACATTAAGTAAAATTTATAGATTTTCGTTTGCATTGTCCTTAAACTTATGAGGACCCAAATAACAATTATTTTTATATTATATTTATGTTACTTTATTTGGTTTTGACATTGTCAAATTGTTAGTTCTCAAGTTTCGTAAGGTTAAGGTTGCAAAAGATCAAGCACATTATATATGATATAGACTCTTCATTTTGTGGTTATTTGTGCCTATATTTATAAAGTGACAGACTTGGTTGGTTTTGCCTGGTTTGCCTACCTGGTCCCATTGGGAATGAAATGCGGTCAACAATAGGTCGTCGTCGTCGTATTGCGTATGTATTTGTTATTGTACATTTGTACATTGTTTTCTCTCTCTCACTTACTCTCTCTCCCTATCTCTCTTTGAGCGCGTCTGACCTTATGACTTTATTAACCCAAAACAACAATAACCACACAACACACACACACAACCACGAACGATGAAGAAGAATCAGCAAAAAAGCAACAAAAATAATGAGACAGGTTTTGTGTTATTGTTATTGTTATTGTTTTTGTAGCTGTCGAGTTTGGCAGGCATTTTCAAGATTTTCCTTTAGTACTTGGACAAAAAACAAACAACAAAAACAAACCGTCAACGTTTCAGTGTCATGCCGTCGTCGTCGTCGTCATCAGATTGCGGTGGCGGCGTCGCTAATGACTAAACCGCCCCACCATCTCCTACAACCCAACAATTATGTATCTTTCTCTTTTTTTCTGTTTCTCTCTCTTTCTCTTCTCTCTTTCTTTAGTTATCTATAGCGACCTGATTCGCTCTTGCTTGTGTTCTTTGGCGCGTGCCTATTGATTTTTAGTGCATAATCGATATATAAATATTGCAAACTGCCTAAAAAAAAAAACGTTTGCCAACTGTCAACTTTGGCTATCATTCACCACCTGTACTCAACCTTATCCCACCCCCCCCCCCCCTCCCCTCATTCTATCGCCCTCTTTTTCGATTGAATTTTGTACGTTTTGTCATATTTTATTTTTTCTTGCTATTCCTTTTCGTTAATTTCCCTTGACACAAGAAGGGGGGAAGAGGGGAAGAAACTGTGCAAATATTTAATGAATATTTTCATTGCTTGATTTTGATTTGATTGCGCTTTCTGTTGCGCATTCCGTGTTCTTTATTATTGTTGTTGTTGCTATTACTATTTTTATTATGATATTCGCTGTTGTTGTTGTTTGTAAAAAAAGTCGATGAAAAATCAACTTTTATTTGTTGTTTCAATTCCTTATCAAAAATATGAAGTGTGTTTTTTTTTCTTTCGTTTCTTTAACAATTTCATTTGAAAGAGCTTTACGTTAAGTTGAACAAGAGCTTTAACTAAAAGGGGGAATTTTGTAGAGCGATATGAATTTCAAAAGTAAATCACATAATGAAATTTCTTAGCACAAATATTCCTGCAAGTAGTTCTCAGGGCTAAATAAGTTTTGTTCATGTTTTTGTCTACTCTTCAAACAAGTTCCTTTAGGGCTTTTTTGAGCAAAGTTTTTAGGTGCAACCCTCTACAACAACTATTTGCTGGCAAATTGCGCACCACATTTTTTTTTTTTTTTGTTTATGCTAGACTTCATAGTTTTGTGTCGCACTTGAAAACATGTCTCAAGCAAATTGGCATTGGTTTTTGGCATCAAGGGTTGGGGGAGGGGAGGGGAGGGTTTGGTCTTTTCCGAAACACGAGCGTGCATAGCTGTAAACTACGCAGTTATATTTTGTGCACGTTTTCTCAGCTCATGTGGCAAGCAGAAACCGCAGCACACAGAACACAAAACACAGAACACACACAGAAGCACACATGCCACATGGTAAGTCCTGACAAGAAGAGTTCAGGGGCGTTTATATGAATAGTAATAGTATTTGGAAGCGAGCGAGGGTGTTCGAGGGGCAAGATGACGTTGCAGCAATGAACGTCAGGCTGGACGGCTGTGCAGCATCCGTCAGCGCTTGAATTGCACAAAGAAAATGCGCGTGTGAATACGTGAAAATGCGTCAGAAGTAAATTGCATTCAAATTGAAGGGGGGGAGGGAAAGAAAACTATGGTTAGGTAGCGAGTGTGGTTGCATTTGAATTCGTAAACGTCGAGAAATTCTAGCTTAAAAGAAACTTAATTTTCACAGAATATTAAAACGTTTTGAACAATAATCTGCTTTAGAAAAGTATACTTTCAATGATTATATCATTTTCCTTTCCATTTAACACACACTCATAAGTTGGTTAACTGATTTAAATCAAGATCGATGTGTTTCAGTTAGTGAACTGTACCACTGTACTTGTTACAGTGTCTCTTACATTATCTGGGTTGACCAATTAAGTGGACAGCGAGCTTCTTTCTCGTTTAAGTTTAATTAGTTTAACGTCAAACTCCCCACTTTGTTGCAACGTTTGCAACTTGAAGACTGACTATGGTTTCGCATTTTCAATTGGAAATACGTGTTTTGCAGCATTAGAGAGTTGACCTTGACCTTTTCGAATCGTTTGATCATTAGGGTGTTTCGAGCTTGTTGCAAGCAACAGCACTCAGCACTGCTCAATATTAAAATCGCAACAGCGCGTAGTCATTTAATCAATCGAATCTGTCAACTATCATGTGTGTGGGGGCGGGTGGGGTGTGGTGTTGTTGAGTGCACTGCAGTATGCAAATGCAATGTTGTTGTTGTTGTTTCTGCCACGCATGCTAGTAGCATATACATATGTAGTAGTAGTGTGTGCAAGAATAATGCGCTGTTAAATTTGCATAAAGAGAATGGAAATGGAACAATAAGTTTTTTAAGATTTTATGCCCAACACCCACAACACCACCCACTTCACAGTAACAGTGTCTAAAGAATCGAAAGATTTTACAATATATATATATATATATATGTGTGTGTGTGTGTGTGTGTGTGTGTTGCTACCTCAAGGTGGCTGTTGCAAACGACAACAACAAGAACAATAACACACTGTAAGCGTCCTCAGTGTGTATGACTGACTGACTGACTAAGAGAAATAAAAAGGGGGAACCGAGAAAAAATGCCAAGAATGAGTGGGAGTGACACTTCTGGAATGGTGATGAAGGGTGGTGAAGTGCCTGAGTACGCTCCTGCTGTTGCTGCTGCCGTTGTTGTTGTTGTTGCTTACATTTGTTCCATTCCAAGCGGCTTTGCCTGCCCCACTCGACATTTTGCATTTTTTGTTTTGGTTTGCGTTTCACAAAACAGGACACACACATAGAAACACACACAAAACGCGCACATTAAGCTTGCATTTTTATATGACACACACACACTCACACACACACACACATATTATATATGTTCCCATTGTCCTTATGTGAAATTAGGTCAAATCTAGCCAGGAGGCAAAATGGCAAAGTGCATTAAGCTACTGATTGAGAAGCATCAAACAAGAAGTTAATATCATTTAATAGAAAATTGAAAGCGATTTAATTAAATGACATTAAGCTACAAATTTACATTGTTAGAGAACAAACTTTGCAGCAATAGAAATCTGTTTTAGTTACAAGAATATTATACCTTAACAAGAGCAAACGTTTTCTGAACAATTCAAATTCATTTCATTAAACTTTTACAGCTTGGAATTTTGTTAAAATAACTTTTCTGACTTTCTGCACAAATACGTTTTGAGTAGATATTTCCAGGAATAAATCTTTACACACATTTCTTTATTAAACGAAAAGCTATCCAATTTACCTCTTAATCTTGCAGTTACAAATTGCACATGATATAGTTCAATATCCTATACACATTGCAGGCGAAAACTTAATATTCCCCTCTCGAAAGCTGCAATCTGCAAGTTGAATGAGTAGTTCAGTAGTTTTTGGCCAAAAACAATGCGAAAAGTGTTTGGCAAACTATCGATTCTCGGTGTGTAAAAAGAAGGAAGGAGAAGAGAAAGAATGATTATTTTTAGAGCCCTTAAAGCCACAGCTAAAAACTCTAAAAAGGCTGCAGCACTGGAATATCGCACAGCTTCCTGTGTAGCATATCGCATCCTTATCAGCAAGTACACACTCGCCGCTTGCGTCGCTACGTCAGTTCCGGAGACCGAATGCGCACTTCTTTTGTGTGCCCTGAAGTGACACCTCAATGACAAACCGATTCAATTTATATTGATATTAATAGCTCAATTGTCAACAGTTTGCATATGATGATGATGATGATGATGCTGCTGCTGTTGCTGCTGCTGCAACCACAAATTGACGCAAAACAACGACGCTGACTAATATCAATCAAATGGAGGCGCCACCCATTGCCCAACAAAAACGGAGCGCAAACGCAGGCAATAGGCCCTGTTAGTAATACAGTTATAAACAAATATAAATGCCACATGCAGAATATATTTTATTTTAAGGTATTTTAGGCCCCCTCTACCCCCACCCGCCAATGGCAATGTAGGCGTACATAGCATTTAAAATGATTACATATCTGGTCTAAGGTGTTTCAGCTGAATAAATCAATTGCAGACTGGCAATTCATGGAAATTTTTCTACTATAACGGAATATGTATAGCTGTTAAACCTAATTGACTAAGGTCAAATATACGGGTATATAGCTTATAGAAAAGTCTCTTTATGCCTTAAAGCTACCCGCAATCAAACTTGTCTTACCTAATTATTATCACACCAACTACAGCAAGAAAAAAAAAGTGAAAGCAAATAATAACAATAATAAAATATATCATAATTGCAACAGACACACAACTGACGCGCGTGTGTGTGTGGCATGAAATGTTATGTTAAATAATAAACACATCCAAAATATAACAAGCCAAAAACAAACAGTTGGTTAGGCCAATAGACAGCAACTGCTAAGCAAATGACGAAATCGTTAAGCTCTAAGCAGAAAAATACGCAAATGGCAGACACAAAGCCAAATGCCAAAGCACAATAAATGCGAGCGGCAATAGAAAAAATTTCTTCAATTTAATTAAATAATTAAAAATAAAAGACATGACCCGTCGTCTGTCCAAGCTGCTAAGCCAGAGACAAACGGACGGCATATATGTTCGACTAATTAAAAATGACAAGCAAACAACAACAAAAATTCTGATCATATATAAAATGCAAAAATTAGTTTTAGAACATGCGTCAATCTGATCTTTTTGAACAAAACCACTTCTCTTATCGCCAGAGATGAGGTTGGGCATCCAAATGCCCTCTATATACACACACACACACACACACACACACACATAAAGGTTAAATGTATAGAAAAGTGCAACACTGTACAACAAATATAATCTCGTATCTATATCGCTGTAGCCCAAAGTAATGGATAGGCAATTTTTTTTTTTTTTTGTACATTTATCAAACCATAAATCAAAGCTAACGAATAGTCGATTATCAATACAAAAACAACAAAAAACAAAAAAAAAAAACCACAGCATGGTTGTGCATTGGGTATTTCCGATGAGTGTTGGGTAAGTCATAAAGTTGTATGTGACAGTATCGATATATCAATAAAGAACACATACATATTAATGTTTAGTACATATGTCATAGTCCTTATATTGTATTGAGTTTCTAATTTTTCAACTTACTATTTTCTTGAGGTATTTTAAATAATTTTTAAGTTGGGTGTGGAGAAAACTATACTGCTTAAAATCATCAAAAAAAAAAAAAAAAACAGATATAAAAGTTTATTAAACAGTGTATTTTCTGCTTAAACACTCCCCACTTTTGCACCTTCATGCCGCTTATTTTGTTTTTGTTTTTTAATTAGACGATTTGAGCTATGATAAGCAGACATATAGGTTGTGTGTGGGCGTGGTTGTCAGCCAAAGCAAAAATGTGTTGCATAAAGAGCGACAGATAAAATTCGAAGGTAAAACTCGGCAGGCAGTCAAATGCAGATAAGATAAGAACGATAATAGTATCATGCCCTGAAAGTGGGCGTAACAAGTACAAAAATACGAAAAAAGCACTAGCCATAATTAACAGAATAATTATATGAACCAATGTGACCAAAGACACAGTTAAGTTTTTATAACTAATCAATTTGGGAATTTGATTTTTTTTTCTTCTTCTCAGCTTTCATCTAACAATTTCTGTCTTAACACTTTTCAAGTCTTTTTGCTTCACAAAATTATCTATATGAATTATAAAATCATTTAAACTCAAGGTCAAAATGATTTCATGCAGCTGGCTGGCATCTGAATAAAACTTAAAATTATTAATGCTAAAAATACAATTTTATTTTATATAAATAAACATTTGTACGCAAGTTAATTGCACTTGAAATTGGTAAAAATCACAGAACGGTCAAACGGACTATTTGGGCCAAAATGAACATGAAAAACTCATATTCATTTCCCTATTTTCTTTTCGTTTGCTGGTTTCTTGGCCCCATCTAAAATTATATCATGAGCTGAACGATGAAGGAAAAACGTCATTAATTTGCCGCATTTAAATAGCGAAAAACCAAAAAAATGAGCAAAAATTTTCTTGTGTTCATGTATATATGTGTGTGTTTTCACATGGGCGTGTGTGTGTTTGTGTATGTGTTATTTGCTTAATGGCTTTTCATGGCATTTATGTGTGTGTCCGTCTGACAGCTGATTTCGTACAAGTTTCATGGTATTCGAGAGAACTAGATTGGCAAAAAAATACCAGAACAGAACCGATACCTTTAATAGTTGTCAAATTTTTAATAGGTCTGCTAATTGTACCAATCTTAGCTAATAGGTAAAAAAGAGGCACAAAATTTAAAAGAAGATCGAATAACATTGAAACTATTCGAGTTAAGCAAAGCTCAACAAATAATCTTAACTTCAGTTATTGTAGCGCAAATATAAGCGGATTAAAACATACAAAGAATTTCCATATTAATGTAACGGAATATTGGAAAAACACAACGCAATGCAATTTATGGGATATACATAAATATGAAACTGCAATTTGTAGAACATATTTTTTAACGTTGTTTACATTTCACAAAGCAGTGGGGCGGCCTGGGAACAATGCGATTCAATTGCTTATAGGATCGAATGGACTTGAAAGATATGTGTGTGTGTTGTGTGTAGTACTCGTAGGTGTAAATACCAGTTTTAAAAACAAGAGGCAGAAAAAATAAATGTAAACACGACAACAACAACAAGCGAAAAATCGTGCAACTGAGTCTGCTGCGCCAATTGGTTCGCTCGCCTACAAAATTAGTTAGGGAGTTGCTTTTCTTTTATATGGGGCGCAATGACAGGTACAGCAATAAGAACAGCAACAGCAGCAGCAGCAGTAACAACAACAATGCGCAAATACTCTGTTTATATCAGAACACGAATGAAGGATACGTTCAAGATAAGTTCCATGATTCAATCAAAACAGTTTTGTAAGATATTTTGATGAAAACTGTAACACTAATATACTAAGTTTCTTAATTGATATCCTATTACTAGTAGGTTCCGAGAACCCCATCCTTTTGCAAGTTGTGTTGGTCATGTTGTTGTCTCGTACTAATTTACTTAGTTTTTAGGGAAAGCCATACAAAAATAAAAATCAATTTTCTGTAATAATGGCATGTGGAATGTGTGTTGCCACAATTTTTGGTAAAAACTAAAGTATAAGGTTTGCTCTTTACATAAAATTTCCCTTCAAACAAAGTAAGTAACACTTTATACTGCTAGGCAAAACGGTTTAGTTTAAGGAAAACAAACTTGAAATTTTTTATAAAGAGTTCTTACAATATGCACAATATAAGGTTGTGAAGGGCGCCTACTCAGATAAACACAGAGAGACACACGAACGAGCAACGCCTTGGTTGATAGCAAACTTGACTTATGGCACGCTTCTCAGCTGCAGCCGGATAACACAAAACGGCAACACAACACAACAACTAAAACGAAAACGATAAAAAAAAGAAGAAAACACAAAGTATAAAAAATCAGGTCGTCGCCTGCAGTAATTTGATGATGATGATAATTAAAGCATCAGATTTAAGCAGAAAATCACTTAGCTTCAAATGTGGAACGGTCTTTATGACATTTTTTTTGCTTGTAGCCAACCAAACACTTTGGCATCTATGGACAGAAAATAAATACTAGACGAATACTTTAAGCGTGAGTTAATTGGACATAATTACATGAAGATGACATCTGCCACATCAAATTTAGAAACGGTATAAATGCATGCAACATATTTAATGAAAAGTTATATATGGCAAACACAATACTAATTTATATATACTTCGATATATTTTGTAAGGTATCGATTATTTCACATGGGAGAGATAAGAGTTTTTATTGAGTCGTCAACTCCAATTGGAATATCGACAATTGTAAAAAATATTTTGCAAAATTTGTTGCGCAAAGGCAATAAAAACAATTGCAGTTGCCCGCGGGTAAGAATCACGTTCAATATATGTAAGTATTTGTTGTCACATTGTGCATTTTCGTTTGTTTTCATTTCTCTTTCGATTTTTTGTTTTTGCCTGACAAATACAAGTGTGTAGTTTGAATTATTCTACGAACAAAAAATATACTGTTGTAGACATCGATAAATTATGGCTTGTTAGGCAAATATTTGATAACCGTATGTGGCCTTTGCATATATACAATATGTAAATGCAAACACACACTCAGACATTTATAGATATTTATATATATCACACTGAAGCACTTCACTCAATTGTATTAATTTGCAGCGGATCTGGCAGCGCTGGGTTGATTTGAGTAACTGCTCAATCGAAACTTGTTAATTGGGCGAGAGCGGCAGGTTCGTCACTCAGTCAGTCAATTAGAACCCGTTCTTTGTTGCCCCTGACGTGTGTTGTATATCGTCCAATTGGAATTTCAACGGAAACAGAGCAAACGCCCAAAAATGGAGCGCTCTCTGTGGGCAGGTGGAAAGGCTAAGCAAGGCGGCTACTTCCGTTCCGTTATGTTTGTTTGCGGTCTCTAACACACTCCCTCCCTCTCTCTCTCTGTCACATCATCGATTGCAGCTTTTCGTTTAAATAGGTAAATAAATAAATAATTCGCCTACCTCAGTTTCGCTGAGCATTTTATTGAAATCAATTATTTGCAAGCTGTAGCGGCGCGCACTGAAAAAAACACCGATTTTATCATTACTGCGTTTAAGCAATTTTCAACGACAAAGTTGCACTATTTCGCATCTATACATGTTTGCATATGTTTGTGCTTGTATTCACAACGCGCGCTTGATAGAGGGAGGGGGATTGCAAAAAGGGACAAGGTGACAACACATGTAAAATACAAGCGACGACTGCGACGGCAACGTGGGCAACGCAGTTGACGGTGACGGTGACGGGTGGGCGTAGGGCACCAGTCGTCGCACACAGATCTTGTTAAAACGAATGCGATGCTAAAGCAAAAGGCAAAAAGCAAAACACACAACAGCAAATTATGAGCGTGCGTATGCATGTGTGTGCTCGAATGCTTTGCATTTGTATTTGTGAGAATATGGTAATAATGTAGGTGAAATATAAGAATCAAATACGAACACAAAAATGCCAATAAGAATGACGACGTGTGCTAGCAAGCAATGACACAAAAAGAGAGCGAGCGCACAAGAGAGTAAGGGGGCACAGCTTTAAAGCAAGACCAGCTGCCTAAGATCACAAAGCGAAAAAATATTTAAGGAGACTTTCATTTCAATGCTTATACACTTTTTTTCTATAACAAGTTTAGTTTTTGCACGATAGTTAGGTAACAGTTGTCTATATGAGTTATGCCCATAATCTTTAACACATTCTTTATTGCCTCTGACGACACACACACACACATATATATATATATATACACGAACACACATATACAGACACATTTACTAGCGCATTCAAAAGTGTGTGGCTGCTGCTGCTGTTCTACTCTGGCTGCGGGCAGCCAACAAAATCGATATTCTAAAAATAATATACTTTGAAAAATACAAAAAACAACAAAAAAAATAAAAGGAAAGTATAAAAGCACAAATGAATTTCAATTGTTGCCAGCAGCAGCAAAGTCTGACTGCCGGTTGCCCCCTATGTACATACGTACATAGTACCTACATATGTAGATGTGCATATGCATATGTGTGGTTGTGTGGTTTTGTATTTGTAATTATGTAGTACATACATATTTATTTACACTTTACTTAAACTGCGCACTTGAAGGAGATTTGCATTTAGTTGTAGAATTCGTTATGTGTATTTGCAAAATATGTTTAGCTTTTATTTAGCTTCTTTTTATTTGATATTCTTCTTTTTTTTAGTATTCTCTTTCGGATTTCTTGCACCCAACCGACGACGACAGCGACGTACGGCAACTAAAACGACGTCGCGACATCGCTGCTGCGGCACAAAGAAAGCCGTTTTTTCGGTTTGTGCTCTCTGCTGCTGCTTCTGCATGCATGTATTTGGAAGAGTGTGTAAATGTGTGTGTGCGTTTGTTTCCCCTAAAGCTCGAGAGCTCCACACACGAAACGGGGACCAAAGCAAAGACAAGAAATAGAAAAGGCACTTGGATTAAAGAAGAAACTGAAAGAAAAAAAAGCGGCAGCTACGTAAGTTTTATTTTTCATTTTTGTGTTTAGTGCAATACGGTAACACTGGCTAAGATAGCGCCGTGCTTCGCGACAGGTGGAGAGAAAGAAGCAGACGAGCACCGTGCGATGATAGCAGCTGCACTCGATGTTGTTCTTGTTGTTGTTGCTGTATAGTAAAAGTAGCGAAAATGTGTAGTAGAGATAATTTGTTGGGGTTGTTGCTTTTGTGAATCACCAACACTGACACGTACACACACATATGCAAATATTGAGCGAGCTCCAAAGTGGTGTGCTCACCAGTATAGAGGTGTGGTGAGTTTCAATTGAAATAACATCCGAATATGTACAAATACAATATAGAACATTTTTCTTCCTTCTTATTAGGGACTACACAAATTAGAACGTTTAAAAAAGATTTCAAGTTGGACATCTAAAACGGTTTTAATTTTAGCTTTAAGCATAAATTTCTTGCTAGCTATCAACAATTTGAGTTTAGCCGGTCGGTCGGCAATTGAAATGTTTTAAATACCATCCTGGCAACAACATTCACCACAACTCACCACAAATGAATGATTGTTTTCCGCTCTCCCGAACTTTTGTTTGAGCGTGTGCGTGTTTGTGTGTGTGCTACTGCGCGTACTCTCTTTTATTCTCTCTTGCTCTTTTGCTTCTACGGCTCCCACTCAGCAGAATTTTAACACAGCGCACAATTATTTGACTTATTGCTTACTTAATTTTATTTTATTTTAACACAATCCTGACAACGTCGCTTGACAAGCAAAGTACCTTTGCTGCATTAGTTGATGTACATGTTGGGCAACACTTGAAATATATTTAAACAAATTCACACCTTTTATTTCTGTTAGAGCAGCGCAGCTGCCGTGCAAAACGCGGCGCACGTACACACTCAAAGCGGCGACGACAACGACGACGACGACATTCGCATTTTTTCACAGTGCGTTTGGCGTTTGCTTAATCTTTTTTTTTCGTTTATGATTTGCATTGACAATGGCGCATACACCTGCCACAATTTCAATTGAAAATCATTCCTGGCACTTTCGTTTACACTTTGCGACTATTTAGTGCAGCCGGTCATAAAATTTTATGCCAAAAAATTTTAATTTTGTCAAGCGGCAACTTGCGATTGTTCACACAGACACAGTAGAAAGTGACGCCATCTTTAAAGGGGTCGCTGTACGTTCAGTCTTGTTGCAGTGTTGGTTATTGCGCAGCAGATAACTGTGAGACTGTTGGCTTTTATATCGATATATTTTTAGTTTTTATTTGCTTGTTAACAAAACTTAATTAAGTAATACAAATTTAAACTTATAATATGTTGTTGAATTGAATTTAGCAGTTGTGTGGAAATGCTTAACACAATTTAAATTTCGACAATGTGGCAGCATCAAAACACAAAAACTCACTGGCAGTACCTTGTTCGATTACGATTAATCGACTAGCATAGTGAATCAGAATGAAATTAACGAAACCAAATTGATTTGCAAGAACGGTAAAAAAAAAGTGGTTAGAGTAATTAAATACACACCAGCAGCGATTAAATCTCTCTGCGAGCCTCGCATTCAACTTGATCAATTTAAAACAGTTTCAAAAGCAGCCCAAAGACGATCAACAGCAAAAACATAAACATGTCCTCGCTATCCGCATCCGCGGAAAACGTATCCACAATGGGAATTGGCAATGGTCCCGATTCCAATTCGCATCATGGTTCAGATGGTGGCTCTAGCATGTGCCTAGAGTTGGCTCTGGAGGGTGAGCGTCTCTGCAAAGCAGGCGACTGTCGGGCGGGCGTTGCCTTTTTTCAAGCAGCAATACAAGCGGGCACCGACGATCTGCGCACCCTTTCCGCCATCTATTCGCAGCTAGGCAACGCCTATTTTTACTTGGGAGACTATTCTAAAGCCATGCAGTATCACAAACACGATTTAACACTTGCCAAATCCATGAACGACAAACTGGGCGAGGCCAAATCCTCGGGAAATCTAGGAAATACTCTTAAAGTCATGGGTCGCTTCGATGAGGCTGCCATTTGTTGTGAACGTCATCTCACTCTCGCTCGCCAACTAGGCGATCGTTTGTCCGAGGGACGAGCCCTCTACAATCTGGGTAATGTATACCATGCCAAAGGCAAACATCTAGGACAACGTAATCCAGGCAAATTTGGCGATGATGTCAAAGAGGCATTGGCCAAAGCTGTCGAGTTCTATCAAGAGAATCTAAAGTTGATGCGAGATTTGGGCGATCGTGGAGCACAGGGACGCGCCTGTGGTAATCTGGGCAACACATACTATTTGCTGGGTGATTTCCAGGTAGGATTAACTATTATAGTTGCCTACCCAACTCTTATGCTTCTTACTCTACACAGGCAGCTATTGAGCATCATCAAGAGCGCTTGCGCATCGCTCGCGAATTTGGAGATCGCGCTGCAGAGCGTCGAGCCAACAGCAACTTGGGCAACTCTCACATCTTTCTCGGTCAGTTTGAGGATGCGGCCGAGCATTATAAGCGCACTCTTGCTCTAGCTATGGAGCTGGGTGAGCGAGAAGTTGAAGCTCAATCGTGCTACAGTCTGGGCAATACATATACACTGTTGCATGAGTTTACCACAGCGATTGAGTATCATCATCGGCATCTGGCCATTGCCCAGGAGCTTGGCGATCGCATTGGCGAGGCGCGTGCCTGCTGGTCCCTTGGCAATGCTCACTCAGCAATTGGCAACAATGAGAAATCGCTTCAGTTTGCCGAATCGCATCTGCAGCTGGCCAAGGAGCTGCGTGATCCGGTTGGAGAGAGCACAGCTCGTGTAAATATTTCAGATTTACGCAAACTACTTGGCATGCCGGAGGCAGAGCATACACCCACACAGGAGGAGGAGCGTTCCAGTGCCTCGGATCACTCGGCCAGCGGACATCAATCAGATGGCTCAGAGAACTCACAGGGACGCATGGTAAGTGGGAGCAGTCAAACTGCATACAAGACCAAAAAACTATCAAAACTAGCTTATCGCGACCAACGCTTTGTCATACATATTGGCAATCTTTTTTCTGATTCATACTTTCTATAAGCTTAATAGTAAGCTTTATCTCGATCCGGAAACAAGCAAATGCGTAACTCTGGTTGCAAAAGTATTAAATCAATCAATCAATCTTTCAGGTCCGCGTGCGTCGCCAGAGCATGGAACAGCTGGATCTGATCAAGATCACTCCGGATGGCAAACGTTTGCAGGAACAGGAGAAGAACAAGGCCACAACGGCCGCTCACACAAAGGCCAAAGAAGATGATTTCTTCGAGATGCTTTCTCGATCACAATCGAAGCGCATGGACGATCAACGTTGTTCGATTAAAATCAATAGCGGAGCAGCTGGAGGAGCTGGAGGAGGAGGAGCATCAGCTACGGGTGCCACACGCAAGCCGCTGGTTCAACAAAACTCGTTGTTTGTGGATCCTACAAATTTGCCGGGTCTAAAGTCGCCATCGTCAGCAGGGCAAACAAATGTGGGACGTGCACCGTTGACGCGCAGTGCGACAACCACACAACAACCCGATGATGCATTCCTGGACATGCTGATGCGTTGTCAGGGTTCGCGTCTGGAGGAACAACGTTCCGAGCTGCCACGTGCGAATGACACCATGGATGTGGAGGCGCCACAGTTACAGGCACCCGGATCAGGCGCTGCGGCTCGAAGCGGTGGCACAACCGTGCCTGACGAAGACTTCTTCTCGCTCATTATGAAAGTGCAGAGTGGCCGCATGGAGGATCAACGTGCATCGATACCTTTACGTGGCTTCAACAATGCTCAGCGTAATGCACGCAATCATAATAATAATAATAATAATAACAACAACAACAACAGCAACAACAACAATGCTGGTAATGGTGGTCCAAGTGGCGCTGCTGCTACCGGTGCCAACAAGTAAAATGCTAAAATGCCCATCGGCTGCTCATCTTTTTTTCTAACATTTTGTTATACACACATAACGTACATTTTGGGCCATTTGGCCTATATTGGCTAAGATTTATTTGATAGGAATTTTCAAAATTTATATTAAGCAACTATGAAGAAGTAACCAAATATTTTTTTTATCGCATGCATCGCTCTTCCATTTCGGATGCATTTGCACACACACATACATACATGATATACTAATCATTTACATAAACTATATTTATTATTATATAGTTATACAAAGATATACAAATACTAATATTGACATTGAGTCATTTCTCAAGCATGCTTCTAAAATGTTTACAAACCCATACAAAACACTCGCACACAATTTTTTAAATATATTAACTCTTTTATTGCATGTAACTACGAGTAGTTTATTAATACCAAAATAGTCCAAAAAAACATACCATGCAAAGGCAGGCATTATCGATTATACAGTGATTGCAAGGAATTGAAAGTTATGAAAATGATAAATTAATTGTAATAATAAATATTCATTAAACACCTGTCCAAATCATTCACAAAAGTTACAATTAATAGATGTGTTAATGTAAGTCTTTTGATTGTAAGAATTCTAAACCAAAATCCGTTCTTAATTCCAGGCGATCACTGTACTTTTGCTATTGTTATAACTTTTAGCTCTAAAAACTAAAATCTAATACATAAATATTAAACAATTGCATTTCCAAACAACAAATACTTTCCAATTCTTACTATAAGCATTGCATTTTTCAACAAAACTTACATATTATATAACGTTAATTTAAAATTTCTATTCTTTTTTTGAGATATTAACGGTATTATGCTTGGAGATTTTTCTTTAAGATCCAAAGCCGTTTTAGCATATAGCCTTCTAATCTATACACATACACAAATACATAGATATGAACATATTGATATCTATATATACAAAATGAAAATGAAAATACTGATCCGATAATGTGGATTGATTTATTTGATAAAGTGAAAGCCAAAATTAATGAATCTTGCTAATGAATTGTATATTGATAATGATTAAAAATCAGATCGATTCGAATCAAATCCGATCAGTTGTAACGTATTAATAAATATATAAAAAATCAAAAATGTTTGCTGATAACTGAGTTGTTTTCATTATAATCTTAGCAACTGAGTTGATATGGGGTATAAAATTTAAGTTTCGACAATCTTTTATTTTTCCATTTAATAATTTTTTCACTTAGTTTTAGTTCAATCAAACTTCCTAACAGATATTTACCCTTGAAGTGAAAAATAGTTTTGAAAATTGATAATAGAAGTTTGAAAAGTTCGTTTTTAAAGCTTTATTAATAAATTAGTAATCTTATGAGCCTAGAAAGTACATGTATAGTGCCGGACACGCCTCCAAAAAAAAATTCCTCCACATTATTTTTCCATTACTTTGTTTTTTTTGGGGCATGCACCACTCGGTAGTGCACGACGGAGTGGTCGAAATTTTTATTTACAAATTGATTTATATAATTTAGATCTTAACAACAACAAATTAAACAACTCCCACTACGCCTTGCCACCCTTAATACTCTCCGGTTGTGTATCGTCCAGCACAAAGATGGGCAGCGAATACTCCAAGGGTTTCTCACAGCTCGCCGGTATGCCCTTGGGATAATCGTAGGCATTCTTCTTGAGGGTCTTGTGCCAGCCACGTTTGAGCATAACATACACCACAAAAACGCTGACAAGGAATGCCGAACAGCTGGCCATCACAAACATGGCCAGTTGAACGGATTCATCTGGTGCCGTGGCTGCTTGAGCCACGGGTGGTGCAGCGGTGCGATGCACAAAGTGTGAGCGGGTCAAATCCGCTCGAAAATGACCACCGACAAGCTGAAAGCCACCCGAAGAGATGGCCGTCTCGATGGCAAATGCCATGTCCACCTTGGCCTCATTGTGCAGCTCAAAACGAACGATAACCGAACCATCAAAGTTTTCCTGAACACGCAGATTCTCCACAACATCGCCAAGAAGTTGCAATAGTTCACGACGTATGGCGTCATAGACATTGCGTACACTGCTCCCGCTGCTCCTGTTCGTCATGTGCAGCTCAATGGAGACGGCTTCGATGGGGACGTGTTCGCAGCGTTTGTCCCCACGGCCAAAGACGTGTGTGGACTGGAGTTGGTTGCCGGCAGCATCGACACACCAGCAGCTTCGGCCACTGCACTGTAGTGGTCGGAAGGCACCATTCTCATCACAATCCACGGGAAAGGTAGCAGTTTCCGCCATGGCACGGCAACGTGTCGTATTCAATTGCATCGGTGAGGATTCCACGGATAACTGAGAGTCCAACAGTGAGTTGGCCAATTCTATTACTCGCTCTGTAATCGTTGCAGCTGTTGTTGTTGTTGTGGTCTTAAGTCTGGCATCCACTTCATCCAAATCAAGATCCTCATTGGCTATATCGTTTAGTTGAGTCAGTTGTCCAATTAGTTGCTCCATTAGAGGATCACCCAGGTCATAATTCTTGCGATTACGCGCCTGTCTACTGTTACAGATGGGTTCAATGTCCCGAGTCAGTGAGCCCTTAAGGGGAGCACCCTTGCGATCCGCACACCAGCAAACGCCATAAGGATTTGGCATTTCCTCCTCATCCAACTGAGGGGAAGAACTGTCAAAGGCACGACTCACAATGTCATTGGTGCGTGGTGTACTTGGGAGAGCGGGTTGCTTGCCCAAACACTGAACGGGACTCCAGTGACCGGTGACGGGATCACAACGTGGTTGGAACCATACGGAGGAATGTCCACTGCCTTGGGCAGCCAAGCTGTTCTTTAGCTTTAAACGTTCGCATTGCGTGAGTACTGAAAAGGAAAGAAGAGTTTTAGGAATAAGATTACTTTAGACATAATCTAGTTATAGTTTCTCTTACCTGGACAGACGGAGTTACAAGCCAGTTCATTGTGGAATAGATTTTTTGTTTGGCAGGCTGCTGCCTTTGTATCAATGGTAACCGGCAGGCACTTATTGGCCTTGGGACTGAAGCGATACCGAGTTGCGTTGTGCTCCGTTCCGGAGCTAGCGAGGCAAGTATTATCCATGGACTCAAAACAGACGTCTCGCGTCTTGGAGCAACACACACCACGATTACTAACCGGATTCAGTTGACAGGTGTGCGTTGTTGGACATGCTTCGTGCTCATTGTGTGGACCACAGCTGACATCGAGATCACCTTGCTGGAGGGGATTTCCCTCGGCACAGACAGAAGCACGTTTCGGCACACAGATGGGCATCTTGGGACAGGGACTATCCACACATTCCACACTGATTAGTTGGCATTCCTCATCGCTGGCACAGTTAAGCTCTTCGCAATAGTTGCGACATGAGCAAGTGGAGCAACCATTGGAATCCACCTGGTAGCCACTCTCACAGCTCACATTGCACTTGGTCTCGGGACAGGAGAAGCTTGAGTTAACCATGCAAATGGGCGTGGCAGGTGATTTGACCCTTGTGCCCACCAACTGATGACCCTGCTCATCCACACACCAACAATATCCATCCGGTGAGCATTGCACCTGCTCCCACTTCCCAGAAGCCGGATCACATTGTGCTACTGTCATCTGGCGAGCGGGTATGCCCAACTCGGAGCTCTGATGGAGCTGTATGGATTGCAGATGTTGGCAGGCAGTCTTCAGTTGTGGCTCGACGCACTGCGTCCCACAGCCATTGGAGCAGCAGCGCCGGGAACCTTCACAATGTGCATCCGTTCGACACTCATATGCACAAACATTGGCATCCAGATTATCTGTGGGTCCAGGAGGCACCAAATAGGGGCACTGACCCGGTTTGCGTGGCAGACAGGCAGGCACTGGAGGGCAGTACTCTCCCTCACAGCTGACATCCACAATGCGACACTCCTTGCCCTCGCCACAGGTGACACCCTCGCAGGGATCCCGACACTGACATGCCGGACAACGTGTTATTGCATCCAAGGCGAAACCATACTCACAACCCATCCGACAGGTTAGATCCAGACAGTCCAAATCCTCCCTCAACTGCTGACAACTCTCATCACTCACATTGTAACCCCTGGATTTTGGTATCTCAGTGCCAAAGCTATCGACGCACCAACACTGCTCTACCTCCATCTCCACTAGATCGGAAGATTCCCCGATGGGTCTCTTTGCTGCTGGCGCGACCTTCTTTAGGTCCGTCTCGAAAAGCTGCCCCAGACTCTGTTGCCGCTCCGCACCCATATCAATAACTTTGGCACTGCGTCCCATTGACATCGCTGGCGCCACTTGCACCCTCAGTGCACTGTCATCCACTCTGTAGAGTTTTAAGCGTTCTGATTCCCGTTTATTGCGCTTGGGTGATACACTTTGAGCATTGCTCAGCAGCATCCTCATCCGGCGTATGGTATTCTCCTCAAGGATTTGACGTTGCTCCGCTCGTGTTACTTTAATCTTGCGCAGCTGACACTGTCGTCCAGCATAGTCACCTTTATCGGTGCAACGTGGAGCTGGCATCGCCAGTTGCATTCCTGCCTCAGTGCCTTCCATGCGTTCCGAGAAATCCCGCAAATATTCGCACACTAAAGAAGAAAAAGTGGTCTTACTTCGTGCACCTAATATTTCTATCCATTATCTTAGTCTAACTTACTGGTTTGCTGTCTTGTCGACTGCTGATCCTCGGCAGTTGTTGTTTGTTCCGGCACCGGACAACAGACACTCTCCGTTTCGCGATGCAGTTTGGTGCACTTGTACTGCTCCGGACACATGATGTGATTGCTCATGGCGCGTCCTTGCTTTGACTCCGCCTCGGGCTCAAAGAAAGCGGTGGGTTGGAAACTTCTCGCTTGTCGCTCCTCAAAGCAATACATAACCTCAGCGCTGACTGTGTCCGAGAGTGGAGTACCAACATCACAGGGATTCGAGTAGGCCAGATCTGGTTTGCAGATTGGCCAAGAGGCGCACAGCGAGGAACCAGATTCACACAGCGGATCGGTGGCAACTTCACAGTGTGAGCCCAATGCACACTTGAAGCCCTCACAGGGCTCGGAGCACTCGCAGGTGGGACAACCATTGTGATCGTTCTAAAGGTGTTGAGAAGTTGAGGGAAAAAAGATTAGAATTCCTTTCCTTTAGTTAGTTTAGTTACAAAAACTTTTCCCTGATCTTACCTTAAAACCATATTCACAGACAGCCGCACAGATGTTTGTATCGCACTGTTCCATCTGGAAGCTTCGGGCATAGGAACGACTTATCATATTCTCCCATCCATCGCAGCTTACGCTACTTGCCGCGCCCATGGACTCCTTAATTTTGTGTCCGGTTCGAGGATCCACACACCAGCAGACTAAGCCATTCCTCGAGCATTGCCTAGGTGAGTACTGACCACCGGGTCCATTACAATCGGGCACATAGCCACGTCCCTCGCGCTCATTGATGGCCAGGACATCGGATAGAGCTTTAGCTTGCTGGCATCCGGTCACATTGCTGGCCTGCAGGCAGTTGAATTGACAACCCTTGGTGAAACAGCATTTCTCCCTGTTGGGGCACTCCAGGTCATGGCTACAGGGCGATCCACACATGTAACCCGTACTCTCTGTGAATTCGGATTGTTCCGATGAGGGGCATACTCCAGGCTTCTGGAAGGTCAAAACGCTAGGACAACAGACGCCATAATCATTGCCAGACTCCACCATACAATGATACAACAGCGGACACTGTGGCTTGCCCGAATCCTGACCACACAAAAATGGTCCCACACCATCCTTGATGGCCAGCGGCAGACCGCCGGGACAGAAATTGTTCAGATTGCGCGCCTTCTTGCAGGTGGGCACTGGTGGGCATGGCTCTGATTTACACTGAACTTCCTGCAGCTGACACGATTGTCCATTGGGACAGTCAAGTCCATCGCAAGGATCCCGACAGCGACACACAGAGCAACCTGTCTGCGCATCACGTGCAAAACCCGACGGACAGAACATGCGACACGCGGAGGCAGCACAATGAGCCGGCTCCTGGCATTGGACTTGAGTTCGATTCGTATTCCGTGTGCCTGGCAACTCCACGCCATAATCATCGATGCACCAGCAAACCCCACCAGCTCGTTCATTACTACACTGAATGCTCTCAAATTCACCAGTCTTTCGACAGCGTGGTATTCTCACTGCTTTTTCTGTTCCTATTGCTTTGGCTCGACGCGTTTCGGCTCGTCTCAGATGCTGACAGGCAGTTAAATTGACTATTAAAGATAAAAATGTGTTTTATTTTGATATTATTATAAGTACTAAATCAAAGTAAAGCGAAAATAAGCAGAAGTGCATATAACGATTTACTTTAAATAGGTTTCTTTGAAAACATTTAAAATCGTTATAAATATTTCCTACGACTAGTAAGGGTTAACAAAATTTTGCCATGAGCAAATGGGAAATCAGAACATTTATTTTATTCCTTAAAATATAATTCGAAGTTTATCTAAGTATATGTTAAGCGTTATCTTGTTTCAAAATGTACATACAGTTTTTAGTTGTGCCAATACTTTCAGTCCCATTATCAGTATGTGTGACTGGTTTATTTGAAAAGCCAATAAAACTTTGTGTAAACTTTCAGGTTAACCAGGATGAAGACGCGAGGTATTTAACTCTAGTTTGGCATACTTTCGTGTTATTCAACTGCAGTTAACAAAAAAACCAAAACACACGCAGTAAAAATCCAAAAACCCAACAGCGACGTCAGTTTCACTTTTTGCCAAACGTGACGCGTTCATATTGGCTTGTTGTATCAGCCAACAACAAATTGAAATTATAAATTGAGTATATAAATGGCAGCAGTTGCCATCGGCATTTGACTGTTTAAAAGTGTTGCTATCGTTGTTGCTATTGGCAGTGTTTTGTTTTTGTTTGTTGTCCCATGGCCAACATTGAGTGCTTTGTATGCGTCGTATGCGCAATTTACGAAAATGGCCCAAACCATTTACGCCAGCCATGGATGCTTTTGCTATGACTATGTTGACTGTTGTTGTTTTTCATATAAGACATACTCATTGTCTATTGCCTGCTCAATGCTTATGTAATTGAGGCATCTGTATATAACCAACACCACCTCGCAACCCCCCCCCCCCCCTGCACGCAACGCTGACTTTTGAGGGATTTCGCAAGAAAAAAGTCCCCCCCAAAAAAGACGATGCGCTTCGTGAGTTTCGGTCTGTCGCTGTCCATTAACTCTATAATCCATTCGACATGCATTTTTTGTCTGTCTGCAAATGCAGTTAATATATTTGGTCAGCCATTTGACTCAAATTACATTTGTGTGTGTGTGTGTGTGTGTGATAAATTGATTCAACCATTAGCCCTTATGTCATAAGTTATTAAATATTGATCGAGTCAATCAAATGTCGTTCCCACCATAATTAAACTAAGGAGCTTAGCTTTAAGTAACTTGATGAAAATTGGTGAAGTTTAAATCTGCAATCAAGGCCCATTGATAAACAAAACAAAATTGACTTTCGTTAACCAATTATTAAATTTTAATATATGGTCATTAATAGTCATTAATAATGCCTAATGAAAAATGTAGAAATTTAACAAGTTATATGTGAGAGAAATTTGATTGCTGACTATAAATATTCGTATATTCTATACAAACAAAAATTAACTTTTTTATAATATCGTCAAAATTAGGCAGATTTAAAAAGCAATACATTTTTCCATGATTTAGGATCGATAAACGAAATGCAAGAACATTTTTTTTAGCTTTATTACATTTATATTTAAATAACTAATTCTAAAAATAAATAAAAAAATATAAATCAAAAACCGAGTTTGCAGAAATTCATTAAGCTTTCTTATAAGACTAACTGTAAGCCATCATCAATTATATGCTATTTGATCTATAGAAAAATTCGATTCCCCTTATCTAAAGCTTAATAAATGTATTTCAAATTGAAAAATCTTTACAAAATAAGTCGATGAAACTTTATTTGCCTAAAAAAGTTGATTGACAAAATTATTTCATTATAATTTGCTTTCATATCTGAAAAAATTTATTCACTTCAAACATTTTACACTCTTTATACTAAATACATAAATCTTCTTATCGTCTCTGCATACAAATTTTTAGTTTCTCTGTTTCTCATTTGTAATGTATCATCTCCATATCTTACAAGCATAAATTGTTTTTATTGTCATACTATATGTATACAAACATCCGGCTTGCATTTTCACTGCTATGTTAATTGATGTATTTTTACCATACATTTTTGCTTTGGCTTGCTTGCATGTCTTTTTTTTTGCTTTTTTTTTGGGTTTTTGAGCTCTTTTCACCAGAAATTAAATGAAAGTTTTTTGTGTGTGTGTGTGTGTGTTTGTTTGAGTTGTATTATTGGCATCGTCTCGAGTTTTGTCAGCTGGTTAACAACAAAAAACTTGGATTAGGTATTTCGTATCGAATGTCTTTTGCTATTACAAATTTCGCTTCGTCAATGAAAACAAAAACCAATTAAATTAAAATAATAATAATTAAAGCAACAACAACAGCAACGCGAGAAACGTGATTTATTCTACTTGATGGTAGGATGGAGCGAAATCAAGTTTGTCGCTTAAGTCTTTTGCTCGAAGCGTAACGAAAACGAAAACAAAAGCCGCATAAAAGAATAATAGCAACAGCAACAACAACTTCAGTTGCCGTCCCAGGGGGACAACGTCTTCTCGTCGTTGTTGTTGTTGTTGTTGCTGTTGTTATTGTTAAGCATGGGGAGCAGAAGCTAGCCTGACCGACTGACACACAGTCATAGTTACTTTTTATTTGTTTTTTTTTCTTTGTTTTTGCTGCTGCTGCTGCTCGTAACGGTTTTTCGGGCCGTCTATTTCAAGTTCGTTCGGTCTGCTGTGTGTGTAGTCTTTTTGGAACCGGGGCCTTAAGCGCTTTTTAATGATGGCGTGCTATATTTAGCGCCTGAGTTCTACAAACGAATTTCCTCACGCTAATTACCAGCCCATGCATTTTGCAATTGCAATTGCCTTTTAACGAGCGGTGTGTGGCATAAGCTAACTCTAACTTGCTCCACATACAATTTGCGCAGTTCATTGACTCACCAAAAAACAAAAAACAAAAAAAAATGGTAAAGAAATAAACCAGAAGAAGTCATTGACTCTGCTGCGTGTGCCACATTAAAGTTAAGGGCTCGCATCCTGCTGGACGATCCCCTTTTTTGTTTAGTGTTGGCAACTCTTAAGAAGCCCAAAATATGGCAGTTAGTGAAGCTAAACAAAATAGCTTAAAAAGGCTAAAGTAGAAACATAAATGTTGCATTTTCATTTGATCTTATCATTATTATTGTTATCATCAAACGGAATATAGTAATCACTTTTATGATTTCAATATTCTTTAAGCCGACAAGATAGTATGTGCCAAAAGTTGTGAAGAAATTTGTTTTCAACAAATAATCTTAACTTTCATCAATAATTTATAAAGTCTGCTAATAAAGTTAGTTAGTTTTACACACAAAAAAAGTAATTTTTAACATAATTATTCCAATTTTCATCATTTTCGATGATTATTTTGGGCAACTTAAAATAAATAATGAGGTGAAATTGACAATTTCGTTAGCCCTATCCAAAATAACTTTGAAGCACTTTCCCGATACCTGATTCCTAAAACCCGACCCAAATTCTCTAATAAGTCAATTCTGCTTGTAAAAGTATTAGTAAACACTTTTTAAACTTTCATCTAAGCGGAAAACCTTTTAAGCATCGCCAATTGTGGCTTTTGAAAAAGCTAAAAAAAACTATTCCTAAAAACTTCATGATTATTTTCTTCCAACGTCAAACTTATAAAAAAAGCTAACTGCTTTAAAGTAGCCAAATCTTCAACCTCTGTTCTACTTACCATTTGAACGCTTTGCGTCAACACCGTCTTGCAACAAGAGCAGGGAGGAGAAAAACAACAACAGCAGCCATGTCGAAAACAATTTCAGCCAACGTTGTTCACAATAATGCGGCATGTTGTTCAGGCGACGCAGGCATTCAAAAAGTTGCCAAAAGTTGATTTCCTGTTTTGTGGCAGCTGCAAAAAAACAAAAAGAAGAGAGCTCATATAAGTACATGTAAGCGATTATGTGTGTATGTGTAAGAGTAATGTTTTTTTGTTTTGTGGCCAGCTACAAAGCTTTGTCACGTTTGACGTCACACGCTTGGGCGCTGCGCTTATGAGACCGAAACCGGGCACACAAGAAATTCACCAAATACCAAAAAATATTTAAATTCAAATATGCATACAAAGAAAAAAATTACTTTCACTAGTCGATGTGTTTAATTTGTGTGTTTGTGGCAAAAGAATTCAAGCCAAAAAAAAAAGATAATACATTTGTCTGCATAATTTAGATGCTCTTTGATTGCGCAATAGGCGGAAGAGCTAGCACCAGAGAGACAAAGAGATAAGAGAGCGTTAGAGAAAGAGAGAGAGAGAGGGAGAGGGAGAGTAAGTGAGTGGGGTTACGAGTACATTTGGGGTCATGGCGCTGCAGTCCATTGTCTGCAACTTCTCATAGTATTTAGCAGCTGTTGTTTGCTGCTGTTGTTTTGGTTGTTGTTGCTGCTGCTGCTTGCCTGCTGCTACCATTGAAGCCGAGTGATTAATCTGCGCTTTCACTTTGGCAAGCAACAACTTCAATTGCCGCTGGCGTATACAATTTTTGCGCCAGCACTGTTTGAATTCACTTTTTTTTTTCGTACGTTTTCCGGTCCATTGAAAACGACGACGTCGCTCTGCGTCGCCCAGCTTTAATCTCAAGCTACTGTCATTTTCTCTAATTAAATTAAATTATCAAAAAAATAAAGTTTGTTGCCTAAGTCTTTTGTTTGCTGAGTTTAACTTTGGGTGAAAAAGCAAACAACAAGTTTCAACGTTTAAAACAGTACATATAGTAAATTTTTTGGCAATTTGTTTTTAAGTCATTTTTTCTTTTTAGGGTGGCTCTTTTAAAAAGCAGGTCAGTTAACTACTACTGCAATATTTTCAGCAAACAAATTTCTCGCAACATTTTGTGAATGAAAGCAGCCAACTAATTTGAACTTGAAGGCAATACTCTGCGCATTTTTTTTGCGCGCAGATTTTTTTTTAAAGATTTCACCATGGCCAAAAGGCAAGTGAAGCAAAAAAAAAAAACATGGTTGTTTGTCATGGAAATGCTAGCAGGCTGTTTAGGTTAAGTGTAAGCGCTGGCTGGTTTGACCCTGTCACATTAGCTGCTATGATATGCATGGACTGGCTTAAACCGTACAACAGTTAGTAGAGTGTAAAGGTTTAACGATTGGTGGAATGGGGTCAACCATGTCAAAGTCATGTTATGTTATGGACTAACTGCGTGGGCCCAAGAATCTCTCTCAAGTACTGACAGCAATGACACTTTAGCCTATTGAGCTGTCCAAACTTTGCTAGCTTATTGCCTAGACCCAACTACTTACGTATATGTTATGTTAGGCTGTCCTAATTTCGTGGACTATACAAAAGCTGACTCATTTCTTGATTTTTCGGCACTTTTTTTGTTGTTAAGCGCTGTTGCAAAGTTTTCTGCTACAATTATTATTGCGTGTGCACTCACTTGCGAAATGTTCCAAACTCTGACTTGGTTTTTTTTTTGCTGGTCTGCTTAACGGTACTTAGTGCTGGGCTATTTGCGCAGTTATGGTCTTTTGTTATTGTTTATTATTATTTTTTTTTACTGGCCGCATGTCTCTTTTGACTCCCTTTTGAATATTAAAGGCGCTGCGCTCATTTAAATTGTTTGTTTATTATGATTAGGTAATGTTCCCAAATATGAATTATTCAAAAAAAAAAAATGTTAGATTTATGTTTTGATAAAATATAAAAAAAGAAACACTTGTACATATATTTTTTTTAACATGTTTTCTCATACCGAGTTTTAAGTTTAAATCTTTAGATCTTGAAAAATAAAACTGACATTTTGAATATGAATTTAATATCTGTAAAAGGGATTAATAACACATTTATTTTTTTGCAAAACGAAATATAATATGTGAGTTATTTAAATGAACTAAAAGTTCAATACACATTGAAAACAAAATATTTTTTTGTGTATTCTGAGTCATATTTAGAGATCACACCTTTTGTACGACCCTCGTGCGATGCGCTAATATTTATCACAAAAATGCAAATAAGTAAATATATACACATGTTTGTTTTTATTATTATTGTTAAACAACTACGCAACATGTTGAACATGTAGAACACCAAAATATTAAAAGGCTACCTTGAGCTGTCAATTAAGAGATCATAGATTGAATACCTTGAACCTTTACTTTAGACATAAAAACGAGTGTCACATAAAACAAATCTATATATATATATATATATAAAAACAAAGAAACCCAGTTTCGATTTAAATTTAACGAGCTTAGAGCTAGGAGTAGAGAAGGCCATTGCTCAACAAACCTGTTCAGATGCAAAGATTCCAAATGGCAGCAGCAGCTAATCCAATAAAAAGTGAAATTATGTCCAGTAAACAAATTTATTATTTGCTTTAGCTTTATCCACAAGTCAAGTGCCGCGTGTCGATATATATTTTCAGTTAGTGCTTTAATCCAAGTGCACAGCCTTAACGTTGGGCCTTAATATTAGCAATTTTCACAATTTCACTTCACTTCACACAGACACAAATTTGGTTTTCACTTTGAATTTCTTCGTCGTCACTTAAAAAACTCTCTCGTAACGTATTTGTATTTTTATGAATTTTTTATTTTTATTTTTTTTTGTTTGAGGCAATTTGAAATTCGCGTGCGACTTCAACGACGATCGTTGTTCATTTGAGCTGTTGAAGGCGCTGCTGTGGTGCTGTGGTTAGAGTGGAACGCTTGTCGTTGTTGTTGTTGGTGGTGCTGGTGTGGTTCGATCCAAACATGTTGCAAACGAAACGAATTTCGAGGAAAACCTCCAACAACAACCGAACGACGCATTTGAATTTAAGTGTTTTTGCTTTGGACAGTTTTTCGCTGTTTGGGAATTTTTTTTTTTTGTTTTTTTTTTTAAAGCCAGCAAGCTTTGAGGTGCGTTCACATTCATTCATGCTCCAATTGCACGCTCCACCACTCGTTGATTTTGTCCTCCCCCCGAAACATAAAGTTCAGTTAATGGCATTACTCTACACAGAAAAAAAAAAATACAAATAGTATCTTAACTAAATTTTGATAAAAATAACTATATTGGCTACAAATTTTTTTAAATTAAAAATGGAAAATCTTTGGAAAACATTTTCACCTTGAATAATAACCAGCTCATCAAATAATTCTTACTTGCTTATAAAAAAAAATAAAAAGTATTAGATTTAACAAACACATGTTTAAAAATATTATAATTATAAAAACTAAAGCCAGAAAAAGTTGCTTAAAATGTTGCAAATTGTATTCTAACCCGCTTTTTGAACCTAAAATTAAGTGATTCTCATTTACTTTGAAATAAAACAACAAAATATTTTATCTATGAACAATGTACAACAATATAATTTCTGTGCATTGGCCTCACTAAACTCAGTGCGTGACAGCCTTCGCTAGCCAGAATTGACTTTGCCACGGGGTAAAACCGATTTCTTGTCGATTTACCCGATAGCCCCTCGAGGCCCTCCAATAGGCACCTCTTGAGCTCTGTGCTGACTCAGTGCAACGTCAGTTGAGGTGCTTACGCATATCGCATTGTAGTCGTAGCCTTAGCCAAGGGCATTGAATTATCACCGAACGTTAATTTTTAACAAAATTTTTTTTTTTTCGTTTCATGTCAAAGCAACTTTATTTTGTGATGTTGATGCTGCTGCTGGTTTGGGAGCTTCCGCTTCGCATTGGTTTCGCACGCTTTTGCCATATTTCAATGACTTTCTTTCTTAATTTCATTAATAAAAGCCAGCTGCCCCTCTTCAACCCTGCCACTGAACGGGCATCATTAAATTAAGTGCAGCGCGTGAAGTTCCGTTTCACGAAAAATAAAAGATACGCAAAAAAAAGAGTTGCGGAGTCTGCGGCAACCCAAAAATATATACAGCAACAAAAAAAAGATAAATAAATAAATACACGGGAGAAGAAAGAGACTTTAATGACACTGTACGCAACTTTTGGAGCGGTCTTTATACAAGTTAGGGTATTGTGGTAAAGTTGAAGTCGGTATATCAGCTAAGCTATAAGGTGAAGATGTTTAGTGGCACTTTTTCGAATGGGCGTATACATTAGAAAAAAGTTTCTAAGTGAACAGTTATAATGAATGGTAAGTTATAATGGTATATACCATAAATTTAATCGGAAAAATATTATGATTGCCAGTTAAAGATAAAAGACAAAGATAACAAATAAACAAAATATTTCATACTCTTTTCTTTTACTGTGGAGAAATTGAATAAGATCGGGAAAAACGCTTTAAAATTTTTTATTAAACAACCTAATTTTCTCAAATAAGTGGTTTGAATAGTTAAAGTATATTCAAAAAAAATTTCATTTTTTACAAGTTTGACATAAAATCTTTACAGAATAATGGTTTGGAAAATGTTTCCTCGTTGCATTAACATTAATTGACTCTCCTTACAAAAGTCTATTAAATAATTGTATCTATTATACTTGTTGTTTCAACTCCCACACTCAAGTCTAAGATTTCGCAGTACTTCCAGTCGAGATCGTCTTAAAAGTTTGACCTGATTTCAGTCAGAGCGTCATACATGCGCCTTTTTAAAGCCACGCCTTCGGATACAGCTGCCGCAGTGAAAGTGAAAGTTCTGTGTGTGTGTGGCTTCGCTTAAACTTCGATGCGATGCGATGCTCGACTCCAGTTGAGTCGGTCAATATCAAAACGATGCTAAAAAGTTGTCAAAAGAAACCCAATTTGCATATATAATAAAAAAAACCTCTTGGCATTACATCATTTTGTTCAGTGTTTTATTTGTTTTTAATAAACTATAATATATATATATATATATATGTCTTATATATTTGTATCTTTTTGTAATGACTTTTATCTAGGTTTTGTGTTGCTGTTCAAGAATAATATTTAAAAAATAACTCTTAGCAGAACAAACAAGTCTTGATTCGAGTTGTTCATTCATTTCCTTACACATTTCTTACTTTTGTCTTTTTTGGGAGGCGGGTTCTAAAGGGCAGGCAGTTGGAAGTGGGGGTGTGGGCAAGGGAACTCATTGGATTTTATCGTTCGGCATTTTACAATTGAAAATTTGATTTGAAAACGTATAGTGTGTGTTAGAAGAAGAACAATTTACAAGCTGAAGAGTGTACTTAATATTTGGATCAACATTTGAAGAGTTTTTGTTCAAAGTTTTCTATTTGTTATATTATAATAAAAAGGTTTTGTTTGGCAAGTGCCATTTGATTCTATTACAATGCTGTTTTTAAGTTACAAAGTGCATTCATTGTTGTTGTTGCTATTATTGTTGTTCAAATTTGTTATCCAAGTGGAAACCTTACGCATAGTTTGAAGTTTTGATTGGTGTTGTTGTTGAAATTGTTTTTTTGTTTAGTTAAATTTGTTGCATTTCATAAACTAAATTACATAACTGATTTGTTTTGGGCGCGTTTCCTCTATATATACTATACATATTGTGTATTTAGTATAATTTCAGTATAATTTACGTTTAATATATATTTTTATTTTGTATATTTATATATATATATGTTAAATATTTACAGACACATGTTTTGGTTGTTGTCATTTTTTCTTTTTTATACTTATTCGTTCTTTGCTCTTGCACAGAAACAAAAAAAAAATGTATATATTTAATAATCAAATCTATTAATTATGAGTGAACACAATATTTCATTAATCTTTTTTGTTCTTGTTGTCTCAATTCTGGTTATAAACATCACTTTTTTTTTTTGCTAAAAATGATTTAAATGTCTTTTGTTGTTGTTGTTTCTAGCAAAATCGCAATTAAAATGAGGAAAACATTATAAATCGGATAAATAAATTCTAACAACACGCTTAAGCTATTTATGAATATTATATATATATATATCTATATGTATATATATATATATATATAAAAAGAGTAGACATTGATGTCGCTGTTTAAAATTAGTTTACATTTCGCTGTATAAATAATAAATAAAACATTTATAACTATTTGCAACGCTACACGACCTATCAACTATATCAAATTGTATATATAACTCCGTATATAAATATGTTCTTTTGTTAAAAATTATTGTTATATTACTTTTAATAATTTTGCCTTTTTTTATAATTATAATTAATATTATTATTATTTTTATTTGCATCGGTCTTTTTCATATATCTTTTAAAGGGTATTAGACTAATTGCATTAAAGTAGTAATAACTGCGGATTATCATCTTGCTAGCTGCTGGCAATTTTTCTTATGTGGTTTTTTTTTTTAGAGAAACAAAATCAAAGCAAATATGCTAGGGTTGATCTACTATCTAACTTGTACACACTATGTTCATAATTATTTGTAATATTTTTTGTCTTATTCTTGTGTGTGTAATGCGTGTGAATTTATTTTTGTATATTATTATGTACAACTGTCTGGATGTTGGCTCTGCTTGCGTTTTGACTTTGGCTCCTTCGGATACTGGTCGATTGAGGGCCGACGCGGATTACCAAGCGTGACTAAAGCACTGGCCACAGCTAATCCGGCCGACTGACCAGCAGGTGCTTGCGATAGACCACCTAAATACAGAAGAAATAACATCATTAATAAAATAGTTAAATCAAGTTTGTTATTTAAATGTTTACGCTTAAAAGTAAACCGTTACTAAGTTGAACAACACCAAGGTCTAAAATGATTTCATAATCTCATTTTAAAGGCAACAACAGCTTAACTGTTGCAATAATGATGCACTATACAATTTAAGTGCTTATAGTGAGAACGTTTATCCAAAATCATTGCTGTGTTATGATTCGAGTAATATTTGTATCACATTATAAACGCACCCGTGGGCAGCCGGACTAGAAGCGAAAGCACTGCGGCTCGATTACCATTACAAGGCTCCAAAGCAATGGGACTGGGACACTCCTGTTAAATATTGAAAAAATCAATAAGAAAATGTTCACATAATATTATTATAATATCTTTCGCTTACCTTTTTGCGTTTCTTGGACATGTTAATGATGCCCTCCAAAGTTAGGCTTAAATCAATCATTTCGCGTGGTTCAATGTCAACCAAAACCTGACAAACAAACAAAGAATAAGTTACATAAGTTAGTAACAAGAGAAATCAGCTAACCTGTGAGAATGGTCTGCTTGCCATTTGCTCCATTTCGACAAACAAACGCTGACGACGCCGGAACATGTCATACTTTTGTTTGATCTTCCATAGGACGGCGGCCATGAGTAGCAGCAGCAGAAAGCACGAGGAGAAGGTGATAAAGAACTGCTGCAGATTGAGCTTGGGATACTGCGAGAAGGCAATCTGTATCCAAATGGGCGGCTGAAAGTCATGCACAAACACATAGAATGTGGTTAGGGAGCTATTATCATCCGGAGATTGACCAAATTGGTATTCGGTTTTGGGGAATCGATGTCGGAACGTCGAGCAATTGATGCCCACCAAAATGAGGCGTTCCGGCATACCGGCACGCTTCACCGATATGTCCATTTTGGCCGGCACACTGCATGTGATTGTGAAATCGGCATCAATTTCCGGTTTCGCTGGCGAATTTCGAAAATTGATTTGGGTAAAATGACGATCTTCCTTTTTGGACAGATTGAATGTGAACTGATAGTCAATGGTCAGCTCGTAATAGCAGGAGCCACGCAATGGATCTCCAATATAATGATTCTGTGAATCACACTTCTCACAATGATCACCGACAATGCCCTTGGTATTGCAATAACATTTACCCGTATCCGGATGACAATAGTCGCCCTGATTATTACATTCGCAACGCTGGCATTCACCGCCATTAATGGCATTGCCCCAGTACCCAGTGCGGCATTTCTCGCAGTGTGCACCAATAGTCAGATTGTTGCACGGCTGCTCGCAGTGCTGCTGATCATTGCAATAGGAATGACCATTGCAATTGCAGCGTGGACACGACGTAAAGAACCAGTGCTTCAAGGCACACTCGCTTTGGTCGTATGGCGACAACGCGCCACCAACAACACACTTGCCCAGGCCGGTGTTGGAGCCGTTGTCGCACCAGCCGCACGCCGGATCATCTAAGCACTGCTGACAGCTATTGTAGTAGCCACACTGGGCACTGGATAGCGCTGTTGTACTACCAGTACTGATCATATTCATTGGTGCCGAACGGCATTTGGAGGTAATTGTTGTCCACTCGCGACACTGTCCATATGGGAAGCTAGCCGTATATGCATTACGATCCACACAACGCTGCTCATTCTGACACCAGATGCACTCGGCCTCCGTGCAATTGTGACAGTTTGTTTGCGATGCACATGTGGGTCGACAGATACTCTCGTCGTGACTGGTGCGATTGAAGGGTGCACCTGAGGCGGAGATGTGACTGCGACAACGATTGGGTTCCACATCCCATTTGCAAGTCGGTTTGGCCATGCACGCTTGACAGCTGTGCTGTTGCTCACATATGGACTGCACAAGGAAATCCTCGGTGGCTGGACAGCTCTCCAATCGCTTGGCATTCAATGGTGGAGCGATAGTTATAGGCGCAGGCGGATGTCCACCATGGTGAGTGGATGTCGATGAATCGGCATAGAAGATTGATGCCACCGAGGTGGTCTCGCGACAACGTTCCTTACTGCACACGCCATTGCCACAATAGGTGCATCCAAATGCAGTCGACACACACGAATGGCAATTGTTGAGCTCCTGGCAACGTAGAACGTGATGCAAATGCTCCGATGTCATGGTTATGCGACTCTTTGATGGACAAGCGACATAATCGTATTGCTCCCTGCCATAAATCGCCGAGCGTTGCACACGCATAATGTTGATGCAGCGCATTAGCTGCACATCCCAAATGCATTTGACACCCGGACGAGCACTCGTGCATTTCTCCTGCTTGGTGTAGTAGCTACA
Organism: Scaptomyza cyrtandrae; assembly: GCA_035044605.1. Taxonomy (NCBI): domain Eukaryota; kingdom Metazoa; phylum Arthropoda; class Insecta; order Diptera; family Drosophilidae; genus Scaptomyza; species Scaptomyza cyrtandrae. Next base: position 5,646,911 of record JAWNNS010000640.1, on the reverse strand, counting down.
CTGTCCGGCATCGTAGCGCAGCATATCATTAAGCAGCTGGCCATTAAAGCCACCATAGATATACAGTGCATCCTCAAACACCACCGAACTGTGGCCAAAGCGCGCCAAATCCGCTTGCAGATGAGCGGGCATCGTGTGAATGTGCCACGAATCGCAGTAGACATCATAAAAAAGCAGATCCTGACTATAGCACTTGGCACCATAGCTTTGCGCCGTATCATTATGCGTATTGCCACCAAAGACCATCATTAGGCCAGGATTCACAAAATTTGCCGTGTGCAGGAGTCGTGCACTGGGAGCCGATGATAGCAGCGTCCAGATCCGTGTCGCCGGCTCGTAGGCAAACACACGTGGGCTCAACACCTGACTGGAATCACTCTCTGACACAATGCCACCATAGATGTACAACTTCTCCGTCAGCAGATCGTAGGCAGCACTGTGTCCGTATCCACCTTTCACCACATATCCATACGTCTGCACAATTCTCCATTCGCGTGTCGCAAAGTTGAACTCCTGCACCGTGTTGAGGTAGCCGTATTGTGGCGAATGCCCAAATATCACCACCATATACTGATAATTGTTTTTGTCACCGAATCCAGGCACCAATGTTGCCGTATGCCCCGCCACACGGAGCGGGCCACACATCGTATGACTGCTATTACATGCATCTGTCTTTACGGTTATATTCTCCCACGTTTTGGCGGATACATCAAAGGACCAGAGTTCATTCGTGATGCCCAGGGATTTGACAACGCCGCCATACATGAAAATCTTATCGCCATACATGACGGTGGAGGCGCCATAACGTTTCTCGGGCGTGGCACTGCCATCCTCTGGATGCATCGTCTCCCATACATTGCCATTGAAGTCATAGGTGCTCATTAGATCGCCACGTCCATATGCCTCGCCTCCAATAATGTAGAGGGTGTCGCGCCAAACTGCTGCGCCATGTGAAGCACTGCCCGGTGGCGCCACCGAATGTTTCGGATGCACCGTGCTCCACACGCCGTGTGCCCGCACCTGACCACAATCATCGCCACCATAACCCTCATTGCATTCACAGCTAAAACGGGAAAAGATGATATCAGTTATTAGATGTTGCTAATGGTTATAAATTTAAGCCTTACCGCTCTTGTTCAATCTTACAAATGCCATGACCCCGCACTTCCGTACAGTTATTGGGACACGCGGCGACATTACACGCATCCCCTCTATACATTGGATCACACAGACAGTCACCATCACTGCACGTTCCATGTCCAGAACACTCCACATCTGTGAATGGATGAGAAATATTTAGTTATTCTTAATAATTCTTTATCTTTTATATACAAATTTTTCGATAAATTACGTAGCTTTGAGCATTCATAAATGTAACAATAAACATTTGTTGATATAACTTCAATAACAGCTGTGTTGTTTCTTAATAGTTCCCTTATTTCAGATATAATCTAATAATAACCCAAATATTTTTTGTTATTATTGCTCGGTTAACGTTCTTTTCCCTAAAATACAATGGGAAATTAAATAAAACTCCAACAAAACCAAATTACTACTGTAATGTATATAAAAATATCCGTACATTGTTAATTAGTTCTTTTATTTAGTACATAATATTTGTTAAACGTTCTCTCTCCTTATCGTTAGTACTGTGTTATGAGCACAATAAACTCATATCAGCTTTCATTCTATGCAATTAGTTTGATATACTATAAAACTATGAAAACCACAAACTTGTGAAACACAATGAAAACTTTAGCTCATAGTTATTATATATATGAATAATGATTAAAGTGTAGTAAATATATACAATACAAACTTAGTATAAAAAATGACTAAACCATTGAAAATTGTATGAAAGTTCGAGTTGTTTGCACAATCACACAAGATTTATAGATTTTCTGACAGCTACTCGATTTTTAAGTTATTAAAATGTTGCTTAACTTATTTCCTTTCAAAATAAAAATATCTATAAACTATACAAAAAGCGCTATACTAATTTCTGCAATATCTCAGGTTCTGAAAGTGTTTTGAGGAAGCTTTAAGTGTTCGTTTTTCTTCGATCAACTACTCACCATCGCTATCCGTTGGACAGCCATTCATTTTGTATGTAAGATTGAAGCCGGACATGTTGTATGCATCATCGCTAAAGAAATGCAACAGCGCTGTGCCCGATTTTGCAATGACCTGCGGCACGCGCCGTATCGAAAAGTTGCCTCTATACATGAGGCCACTACAATGAAAAGAGAGATTAGTGAGATTAATCAATATGGAAGAAACAATTCTAGTGGCACTCACCTGAAGACCGCAAGAAGCGGTGAATCGACGCTGTCACCATCGTATATATACAAGTGATCCCAGCCGCATTCGGTGGCAAATTCCCGCAAATGTATCCGTATATTAGCTGTACGTGATGGATTCACACTGTGCCGACGACCCCAATGCGGATGATGGGCATCGATCAGCCAACTGCATCTTACACTCACCGAATAGTTCCCCCAGCCATCATGTATGGTGCCCATGGGATGGTACATCCTAGGAGAAAACAAAAAACAGAAAAGTAAGAATAAGCGCAATATTTAAATTAAATTCGAAAGCTTTTGATGCGGCATCATTTAATTCAGGCTCACAATTACATATGTAAATTGTGGCCAGATGCGCGTGTTGCAGCTGCCAAGATAATTGAATTTACCAAGCATCATTCAATTGATGGACACACACACACACACACACACACACTGACACTGACACAAAACATACAATGAGAATCTGTGGGTATGTGCAATGAATGAAAGAACGGTGGAATGTGCATCAGCAACAACTGAAGCACCGCAAATGCCACAACGTCATTCCACTTTCAACTCATTGCCACAAGCATTCCGCCTTTTGTTAGTTTTATTTTAGTAGCTAGCCAGTCGGTAGGTCAGTCTTTCCATCTGTCCATTCGTCAGTCATACTTTCTTTCCATTTTTCCAAGCATTTACCCACCAACAACACTTGTCCCTATTCTCCCCTATATAACTAAGATATCGTTATACCAAAATTCGAGTGTAAGATGTTGTTTACTTATTTAACTTGAAAAACAATTAACTGACTTGGGACTCAAGATACATATGAGTACATTAGGCCATATATATAGAGGCGAGATGATGGTTTCATCAAAAAAAAGATGGCACTTTGCCACCATTAAGTTTTTCATCTTACAAGTGTTTTCTTAGCTTGAAGTAAACAAATTGATCAAAGAAAAAATGGTCAAACGAAAAGCGTAATAATTGCTGAGTTTGAAAATGAAGAATATTCTATAAAAATATTATAGGAAAACTTTTTGATAGATTAAAATAATCTAAAGGGAAAGCATATGATCAAATGTTACAAGAATTCAATTATTAAGCTTTTTATTGTTTTGTTGCAAGGTCAGAATAGTTAAAAATGTAAATGATCGACTTATAAACTGCGTTTCAGTTTGAAATTACAAAACACAAAGCGTGACATGTGATGTGATATAGATCTAGTAATGACATGACACACACATGCCAGATGGCTTAGTTTTTCTTTATTTATGACAGTTTAATGATCAAATTATCCTATAACAAGTAAGAAAGCTCTAGTCGAGAAATCCCGACTAGACGATACCCTGATCCCTATACTTTACGCGTACAGTCAGTGTTTGCAAGTATGTGTGTACGCACATACTGCATTCTGCATACACAACTTCAATGTCCCATATCTCTGGTGTTTCTTAACCGATTTTAATAAAAATTTCACAGATTGTCATTATTTTGTTTATTATTTCAAATGCCATCTCAAAGTTTTCAAAATTCAAGATTTTGTTGTTATCGATCCCATGTGTATATCGAAAACGGGATGAGTTATCGAAAATCGAAAACAAAATTGTACTGCCTAGGGATTAGGCGAGCTTAAGTTCCAAATCTGGAGTCTCTAGCTTTTATAGTCTCTGAGATCGGTTGGCTCATACATACGGACAGACGGACAGACGGACAGACAGACAGACAGACGGACAGACGGACGGACAGACGGACATGGCTATATCGACTCGGCTGTTGATCCTGATCAAGAATATATATACTTTATGGGGTCGGAGATGCTTCCTTCTGCCCGTTACATACTTTTGCACAAAACCATTATACCCTTTTTTCCCATTTTTAATGGGATCAGGGTATAAAAATTAAGTTTGTCGTTTATCTTCAACCCGCTCGCTTTCACATATTATCTACTTGCGATAAAAAGAAGCAGCTGTAGCAAGTTCCATAAACATATCTTTTACTTGAAGCGTTTAGATAGACATATATATATATATGGAAACAGAGAACAACTCATAATGGAAAAACCAAATAAAAGACGACGCCCAACAAAGAAAGTTTCACATTATATACGTAACTAATACAGTTGCAGATTTTATTAAGTTGCCAGCAAAAAAATATAGCTCATGTACCAACAATAAATTATACTATTACATTTTTTGCAATGCTTTCTTGAGCCGTCTTTGCGTGAAGAACATCTCGTCCTCATATGGCAAAAACCAGTTTTGACTTAATGTTGAGACAGTAAAAAAAAAAAACCAAAATAAATGCTTATGTCAATTCTGATGCTTAAACGCAAATATGAAAATTATGGGTATAAAGCAGCAGGTGCAGTTAACGGTTTTGACTCTGCCCGGCAAAGTGGAATAAACGTGATAAGCAAATGCTTTTTTGCTTCAACTGATAAGCTGGCCAAAATGGGGCTACAGGCAACCATATCAGTTGTAAATCAACAAACTAAATATGAACAATCACATAAAAAATATATATATACATACATATATAATATTAAAGTGTAAGTAAACAGCACTCTCTGTTGCACACTCTCATATGGTGGGACGAAGGTAATCGGTCAATGGAGACAGCAAGAGAAAATAAAATAAAAAGCAACGACAAGCTACTTACAAACTAACAACAATGCAAACTGTCGGCGACTTGCGGTGCCAGATACTACAAAAATCAACTAAGAACGTTTCTAAGATTGCAATTCTCGACTGAATCATACTTTGTTTTAATAGGTTCATAGGAATCATAGAGTTTAACTACGATTCGCTTTGATAGTAGCAGTCATTCAGACAATCAAGTTATAAATTGAAATATTATGTGCATATTTATATCGAAAAGTGTATACACTTTCTCTCTATCCACAAAAAGAGCATTAAAAGTCAATGGAACCAACCACCCACCCATACAACAACAAATGACTTGTGGGGAACGGAGTAGAGGTAAGTGAACGTTTTTTGCTTGCTAAATACATAACTGTCAAGATAGAGAATGCCCTTATCGAGTGCGCGTTGAGTAAATACCCGTTATTAAGAAATATAAACAATGACGACTTATGAGCTTTATGATGCGCGCCTTGCTTATTATTATTATTATTATTTTTTTTTTTTGCAAGTATGAAAACTTCTGATTAGACTAAGTGTTGACTTGGCGAGAGCTAAAGCTTTGAAAGAAAAACCATTGAGAGAGAGAGAACGGGCAAGTTCAAAGCCAAGTCAGGTAATTAAAATAGTGTACTCTGATTGGAAATGAAATGAATGAGAGAAGAAGAGAATCTTGTGGCGTCCAGAATGGGTGTAAGCGTGTAGAAAGCAAGCTCTTCAGAATCGAATTGAAAGGTCAAAAAAGAAGAAGAAGAAGCAGAAGATAACAACAAAGAAAAGAGAATTGAAACTGGAACCCGTTTAACGAGAATGGACATCAGCTCAAAGCCGAAACCGTTGCTTGACACAAATCGGCCAAAAGAAAATAGTGCAAAGCCCATTAAACAACACAACAAAAAACAAAACAACAACAACATAAAACTGAAATACGATTATAGGTCGCGTATGAATTCTCATCGCTATTAACATTGTGCTCAAGATAAATTTTTTTGTGTGTAATAACTATATTTAAACTTAACATACAGTATATATACAGTGAAGGCTTGATAATTGAAAACATAAATTTTCGTTATATTTCCAGTAAGTTTTTATGAGTTGTATGAAATATTTCAACAACAATGAAATTGCAATATCTCTTTTATCTAGGGTCTACTGTAATATAGTTTTTGCGTTGATTTGTGTAGCTGTGATTTTTTGTTGTTTGTCGTAACCATGAATCATTTTGCGACAACGATAACTAAATTGGCCTATTTGGCATTCGACATAAGACAGAGGGGAGGAAGAAGGCAAGGTAAGGTGAGGGTCGAGTTTGTATCATGTAACACTTACCGCACTTTGCCGCCACAGAATTGGCAGGCGGGTCCTTGCCAGCCATCGGCACAGATGCATTGTCCGTCCAAGCATTGGCCATCGTTCTGGCAAGGATTTGTGGTGCAATTGTAGGCACTGGCGCTACGCAGGCCACTGAAGCAGCCGTGAAAGAGTAGCAGCGATAGCAGGAGCAAACATTTTCGCCTATATTTGGCGTTAAATGTGGGCGTCGTTGTGCTGTCACAATATTGATGTTGTTGCTGGTGTTGGTGTTGCTGTTGCGTATTTATATCGAGAACGCCAGTGTTGTTGCAGTTGTAGTTAAAGTTGTAGTTGTTATCGTTGCGATTTGAGCTGAATGTTGAGGAAGACGACGAGAATGGTGTTGTTTTTTGTTGTTGTTGCTTATGTTGTTTGGTTGTTGTGGACGAGAGCTTAGGCTGTTTCCCCGCATGCTCCACCAAGCACATTTTCTCACTTTTTATTGAATTTTCACACACACGAATGCGAATGCGAATGAGACTTTTTCGATATTCGCAGCGTTTGCATTGTGATCTGCGTATTGCACAATTTTAAAATGCACCTGCAATGTGATTGCACTACAAAAACTACAACTGCAGCAGCCCAAACACCAAAGGAACACACAAATTGCACAACCTGATGGCGTATGTATGGAAAAGGAAAACACAGTTGTAATAACTACGCTGAGCAAAAACAATATACGTACTAGTCGATATGGCTGCAAGAGAGTTATCGACGACTAATTACCATGGTGGTGGCAAGCCGATAAGAATCATATTTTTTAATCACTTACAACACTGACAGTATCGATATGAAACAAAACTATCGAAATTCCCAGCGATGCAACTGCAGATGTTTGGCGCTTCAATTTTAAAACCAGCTGGATTCAGTGCTGGTTAACTCTACTTAACACAACGAATTTTAACATTGCATTCCCTCAATTTAATTGTTATTTTAAAAAAATGTATATACAAAAGCCGCTTGACTCTAGTTTCTTACATAATTGTAATGCATGTAATATTGAATGGAAAAAAAACACTGGGCAATCACTTCCTAAAGGGCGCGGAAAAAAATAACACAGAAGAACGAATGTTATCGAACTACTTGAGCGACACTTTAGGATCCACTTAGTTCTTTTGATTAGTGCAGCCCTCGCATGCGTTAAAAACGCAAGCGAAGTAGCTAACGCAGGGAGGCTGCTATAGATTTTGTGTAATTAGTGTAATAGCTGACTGAAAGTTTATTTTATTGCAATGTAGTTGCATGCTGCGCATGCTAATTCAACAAAAATGTGCTTCAAAAACCCTGCAACCGTCTTTTAAACATATCATTAGACACTGAGTCTAAAAATCAATACAAGCTACAACAAACTTTAACAACAGCGCGTAAATTCCGTTAGTTTGACAGTTTCAGTTTTCAGTGATAAGAAATACGAAATGCAAAACGCATGCGCTCTCTGCCTTTTACGACCAACTTTGAGCTCTCTTCCTATATTCCTGTAATGGGCGCAAAACAGTCGACGCTCGGAACTCGATGTGCATGGTTGCTTTGTGCGAATTGCTAACGGTATTTCGCGTCAGTGCCGCTGCATGTGCGTGTGCTGTCTGTCTGAGTGTGTGCGTGTGAGTGCGGCTGTGTGTGTGTTTGCGTGCCATCAGTGAAAAAAGATAGTATAAATACACACATTAGCTACTACAATTGCCGAAAATACACACACAAGAACAAACAAAGCCTAATTGCTGCAAAACGATAATTACATTGACAAAAAGCTAACAGCAACGAAGAAGCATCTACCGCAACAGTCGCAGTCACAGCCGCAGTCGCCTACGGAGCGCGCAGGTGAGTTGTGGAATTTTTGTTACAATGCAGCAGCACCAGCTCACTCCGGATATTTTTGGGTGGTGGATTTGCACCCGCAGACCAGACGAATGACTATACATGCGATGTGGGTGCGTTGCTCTTGAGCTTGTTGTTGTTGTTTGAAATGAAGTTCTCTGCTTTATGTTATTTTTCCCCTTCTTTCTTATGAACATTTATTAACTTAACTCGGCATTTCAAATGCAAAGGCTTGTAGCACACACATACAAATCTAAGTCAGTTCGATTAATCCGCCCAACATTGACAATGAAAATCGATTGGCATTGGCATTCCTTTGCCGTTTTTGTATGCGTAATCGAACACTGGACCAAGAGTGGGGGCTCACACACGTCTATAAAAAGCCAAAAGCACAAAAACAACAAAAGTAGCAATTACAATATTTATGCATGCTGAAATTTCTGGCTCTGTTTCGGCGAAATCATCAAACATACAGTCAGCGGCAACGGTGGCTGCTGCCACCCACTAATTTGCATACATACATCATACACACTTGCAAACAAACATACGTTGCGTCCGGCAATTTCTCACTTTGCATAATTTCAATGGCGCTGCTGACGCTGACAGCGACGCCAACGCATGGCCACCATTTCTTGCTCTTGATCTGCGCCTTTCCGCGTTCCGTCTCCGTCTTTGAGAAATTATTTTTAAAATTTTGTTGTGTTTTGGTTGTTTTTGTTGTTTCGCTGTTGGCGTTGCTGCTTTGCCTCTCAAGGTCGTTACATATCTTTTATTCGTAGTGTTGTTGTTTTAGTTTTTTCTCTGTTTTCTTTGTTTTTTTTTAATGTTGCTGCTGCATTATATAATTTGAGTTTGCTTGGCGGTTTCTGTGGCAAGTTCAAGTGCAATGTGTTGGAACGTCATACGCCTCTATCCCCTCAACCCCCACACTTACCCCTTCTGTGGTTAGCAGCCAATGTTTTGCCAATATTTTTGCCAATAGCAATAAGCGGTACTACAATTGTTGTTGCTTTTGTGCTATTTTGAAGGTTTTTTTTTGGGTTATTTTTGTAAATAACTTAATGCAGAAATTATTGTTGTGTTTTTTGTTTTTGTATTATTAATGAAATTGCTCAACGGCGTGTTATTGTTTACAATAAAATGCTTTGTTTAAAACAAACACAACATCATAAATTATGTTTATTATTCAATTTTTGAACTTGATAATAGGTTCTCTAGAATTTTCAGCTTTCAACTCTTTAAAATGTAAAATAATTATCATAGACAAAATACACTTAAAAAAAAAAAATTTAAAAGATACGTTTAAACTACTTCTTTTAAAATTGTTTATAAATGTTTATAAATGAACAAAATATGAAAAAAAAGAAGTTTTTGACGTTTTTAATTACAAGACTTGAAACAAATTTATAAATGGCTTTTCTTTGGAGGTGCTGGAAATTAGAATAATGTGTGTATCATACAGAAAAGTTGTACACAGTAACCGATAAATACTTTTAAGTTCGAACTACTCTTAAGGTTGGAGTTATTGGAAACCTATCGATAGAACAAACTCACTTTTTGAATAAAAATAAGCTTTCGTATATATACATTCAACATGTTGAAAAATTAAAGAAATATATAATTTCGTATAGATTAGCAAAGGTTTCATTTTGTTTAACCAATAAATACGCCCCAACTATTCAATATCTAGTTATCGTTGGTTGACTTGAGCAAGGGATTAGTAATATTTAGCTCTCTTTTTAGCATCTGTCACTCAACAATTAACCACCTAATGGCTGCAGGGATTATAGGGTATATGTATATATATATATATAAAACAAAAACCGTAAACGCAATGAAAACAACAACAGTTCAAACAATACATTCGTATTTATTTGTGTGTGTGTGTGTGTTTGTGTGTGTGTTATTAGCGCCACTAAGGCGCACAATTTTCCAGCTTGCGGCCGGCAAAGGCGAACTAAAGGGGGCTGGGAGTGCGGGTATCGGGTAAAGCAGAAACAAATTATACGACACCACACCCCCGCATAAAGTCAATAAACAAGAGAGGCAACAACAACGAAAACAGCCCAGCTTTTATATTTCCCAGTGCGCTAGCAATCCCCCCCCCCCTCCCCCTCTCTCGACAAAACTCAGTACACAACAACACATTTAACCTACCCGACAAACACCAAGCTAAAAGAAAAGAAAAGAAAGCTCAACCCCCTGGAATTTTGTTGTTGTTCTTGTCAGAGTTGCTTTTCTTAGCTGTCATTTATTTCGTCATTTATGCAAAACTTTATTGCTTTTTTCTCCTTATGTCTTGCGGCTGTTAGCAACTTGCTTTGTTGGGTTTCTTCGCTTTGTTTTTTTCCGTTTTCTCTTTTGCCAGCTGAACCATTTGGATATTGGCCAGTTTAAGGCCTTCAAATGCGCCAATTAAGTGCATGCAACACATTCTTTGTTCTTGTTTCTAATGTTCTTTTTTTGATGTTGCTTAAGATTTTTTTTTGTTTAACGTTGATTTCTTGTTTGTGCATTGACTTGTAGCTAATGAAAGACTTAGGGAAACTCTTAACTTCAAACTTTACAACACAGAACAAGTAAGAAGGCTCTAGTCGAGAAATCCCGACTAGACGATACCCTGATCCCTTTACTTTACGCGTACAGTCAGTGCTTGCAAGTATGTGTGCGTGTGTGTACGACCATACTGCATACTGCATACTCAACTTCAAGGTTCCATATCTCCGGTGTTTCTCAACCGATTTTAATAAAAATTTCACAGATTGTTATTATTTTGATTAATAATTAAAATGCCATCTAAAGTTTTTTCAAATTCAAGATTTTATTGTTATCGATCACATGTGTATATCGGAAACGGGATGAGTTATCGAAAATCGAAAACAAACTTGTACTGCCTAGGGATTAGGCGAGCTTAAGTTCCAAATCTGGAGTCTCTAGCTCTTATAGTCTCTGAGATCGACGCGTTCATACATACAGACGGACAGACGGACAGACGGACATGGCTATATCGACTCGACTGTTGATGCTGATAAAGAATATATATACTTTATGGGGTCGGAGATGTTTCCTTCTGCCTGTTACATACTTTTGCACAACTTCATGATACCCTTTTTTCCCATTTTTAATGGGATCAGGGTATAACAAATATGTAAACTAAATATAAAGTTAAAAATCATTTATTTACTTCTTAAGTTCCAATGGAGTTGTACTTTTATTCTTGGGACAATTTTGGTCATCTTGTATGAGCTTAAAAGATTTTAACCTTGAAGTGAAAATAAAAGCTTAGTATACGAGATTGGAATAACCATTAAAAAAGATTTTTAAGTTCTTTATTTGTTAAGTCGCACGACATTTGATTTTAAGAAGTTTTAAAAATAATATATTATCAAAAAAAATTTAAAAAAAAAATGTATAACAAAAATTGAAAAAAAAAAAATCTAAGATTTAAAAAATGTTTTAGTATTTAGAAACTTATTTCAAGAATTTTCCCATATTAACTTTCGAAAGTATTTTTTTTTTGTTTGGTCGAACATTTTTGAAAGCTCATTTCGGGTAAATCCTGTACCTAAAATGATGAAACTAGTTACGCATCAATCACACTTAACTCGACTATTTAGTTTTTCCTTCCAATGGACATTACTAAAACGAGTACTAACCGTAAACGAACTTCAAGCGATTGCAAATTAGCACTTGGGGCCATTTTCAGCTACCAACACATTCGCCTGCGTTTCAAACTCCTTTGAGTCGAGCCCCAACAACAACAAAAGCAAAGCAAAAGTTAAGATAATTATGCGCAAAGGCGTAACTTGAGACCAGAACGAGCACAAAGAGAAAAGGTAGAGAACTGAGCGCAGAGTGTGGGAGTGAGACGGCGCAAGAGTTAGATTCTTGTCGAGGTGGCATGCATCTAAGATTCCACAGCAACATGCAACCAGAAACCAGCAACAACAACGTACAAAAAGTACACAAAATTGTTGTTGTTTCGTAGCTTTTTGGCCAGTTTTGAGTCATGTTACTACTACTATTATGTTATGCATGGCTACATTTTCATTACGCAGCGGCTGAACTAGTTTAAAGCAGCTCAAGGACACGACTCGACATGCCTCGCTTGACATGTTGTCATCATCAACATCAGCCAAATAACTTGCAACAAAGGCCGCTTGTTATTTAAAAATTAAGAACAACAACGGCACAAAAAAAAAAAAAAATAAAAATAAAGGAACACGCCATGCGTATTAATTAAATCGCATCTAGACGTCAATTATTATGCAGGAATGAGCTAAAAAAAAAAAGAAAACCCTAAAGATTAAAGCGGAATAAATTGCTTATATCTGATGATGAGTGCATGCAATGCAAGCTCTAGCTCTAAGTTATTATGATTGAGCCAAGAGATTAAAGAGTCCTTGACTTAAGGGAATAATATGAGCAGTCTTAATTATTACGATAAGCTTATTGATAACAGCATATTTAAGTGTAAAAAGTATCCTTATCGAATAAAAACAATAAAAAATTGACATGTTTATTGACTTATTTGCTGACTAAATTTTTGGTGTAATCAGTGGACTGAAAAGCAAACATGTCAATGAACCCAAATTCATATTTACAACCAATATCGTAAAGCATAACACACATTTCGTTCGTTGTATTCGTTACTATTTATAGTTTATTGATTATGATTGAGTACATATATTTTAAGCGTGTATGTATTAGAAAATTAAATTAAAGGTTTAACCTATCAAGTATATGTACATATATATATCTCATTTAATGCCTCAAGGCACAAACCATGCGTTGTGCATAAGAATTGGTTTTGAATGCCAAAAAGACGCCAAAGAAGTCACTTTGCTTGTGTTTCAACAAAAGCAGAAAAACACGAAAGAAAATTAAACAACAACGACAGCAACAAAAACTTAAGCGCCTTAAACGCTTGCTATGCGTACAATGGGGCGTATGCTTAATCCTATTTTCGCAGTTTAATTGCAAGGAGCTCATAACTAACAGAAAGAGGCACTTTAAGCTCGAGCAAAAGCATAATTAATGTAAAACTTTGCTTGTCTTTAATCCAGCAGATTAAGCGCTTATGAGCTTGTGTGTGTGTTTATTTGTGTGTGTGTGTATGTATGTGTGTGACAGCATTGTTTGCATAATTAACTTCTAATAGAAACAAAACCAAAAGGCAAAATGTGTTTCTGCCTGCTGATGAGCGTCGCATTGGAAATTTTCTATTGCCTACTTTTGAGCGTCGCGCAATATTATCACTTGACTATGCCAATTTTTGACTTTCTCTTGGATAGCCAAGGACAAGGTTGACTTGACTGCCTGACACTGTTGTTGTTGTTCGTGTTTAATTCACATTTCATTTAGCTGCTGCTGCTGCTGCTACCTAAACCAATTGCAACGTGACGTGAGACAAGTGGCAAGTGTCTAACACCAACACTTTTCAGCTGCTTGACACTTCGACAGTTTTTGTGATGGCGTTCAAAATTTTGCTAGCAGTACATGCGGCTCTCGAGTAGCTAAAAGCTATAGACAGCTAAATATAGAGAGTTAGAGAAGAGGCAGGTCGAGAAAGGGACGAAAGCGAGTGCAATTTTAAAGCAGTTCAACAAAGTTTTTATGTTTGACTGAAAGAAAACTTGGTTTAAGTCACAAGTAATGTTTAATGTTTCTAAAATTATTAAAAAAAAAAAACACTTTGAGAATCTTTTTTGTATCGTTTTAGAGTTTTATAGCTATTGCAAAAAATAAGAAACCAAAATAAAATATTTTACGCTTCATAATTATCTAGCTTAAACTTTTTAGGGCATCTAATACTTTAGTTAAAGCATTTTTGATCAGTGTAGCTTTTCTTTTTGTCTGTTTGTAATTCTGTGTGTATGTACTTATGTGTTTTGCCATGTGGATAAAAGTGGCTAAAATAACACGTACGAAATGTGGCTTGTGGCATATGTATGTGCAATCGTAATTCGTAATATTCGCGTCGCTTTTGGCTTTGATTGTTCGACGCTTAGACAAAAAAGGGAGAGAGAGAGAGAGAGAAAAAAAGAACTCTTGCCTTGACTGGTAATTGAAATGTTATTCAATGGGCAAAGAAACTTAGAGTTGTCTATTATTCATATTTATGCAGTCAGCCTTTTAACGAAAAAAAAAGGACAAAAGCAACAACGTCAAGAAAATATGTGGAGATCTCCCACTGCTGCTGTCAACATATCAAAATGGCATTAGTTTGACGATATGATGGGTAATGTCTGTGTAATAGGGGTTGTGCCCCAAACCCCTACAGGCGTATACGCAATCAAAAATAGTATATCATATGACAAATTCAATCAAACAAAGCGCACAACGTAATTGAAGTGTATGCTTTGCCTGCGGCCTTAGTATTGCCAAAGACAAATGTTGATGTTGATGTTGACTTATTGCCAAGACAGACAAACATACATAAATATGCTTCCACACACACACACAGCACAAGACTAAAAGCCAGACAAGAGCAGCAGCTAGCAGTGGCAGCAGTGGCATCAGCAGCTTATCAATTATTCAAGCATATTTTGAAACATTGTCGTACTAACATACAAATAAAATTGGTTAGGAAATACTCAGTATCCGGTTTTCAACAGTCGTAATTACTGTTTTCAGATGTGGGTAGAATAAGATGCAATTTTTAATAACAAAAGTTCCTATGAAGCAAGAATTCTATCCTTTTTTGTCAGTTTCAAATCTTAGTACACGAAAATTTAGTAGACAACTATGAGACATAATCCCAGATCTCTAATTTCCTCACAACTTTGAACATTTATTGACTTAAGTTGTTGTTTTTTTTTTTGAAAACGAATCTCCTTTTGTAGCTACACAACTTTTACTGACACATTATCTCACATCTTCAATTTCCTCACAACTTTGAACATTTATTGACTAAAATCGTTGTTTTTGCTATGCAAATTAATCTCCCTTTGTAACTGGACAATTTTTACTATTGCCAGGTTATAAATCAAAAAACAGACTGTAAACTTCACTTGACACATTTCTTGAATTATTAAAATAAGCGCACAACTTTTTGCACAATTTTTAAGTTATTTATTTATATAATTTTGAATTGCGCAACTTTGAACTCGTTGTCGGATTGAAGAGAGTGGGTTTTCAAGTGTCTGTTGTGCTGTGCTTGAGTGTGTTTGTGTGTGTGTGTGTGGGTACGTGCGAGTGTGCTATCTGTTGGCATAATGGTAGATAGGACATGCACATGATGACATGTACGGCTGGCTGCTTTCACTCTGGCTGCTGTCTAGGGGCAACTTTGTCCACTTACCACTAATATCCAATTAGCGTACGACGCTCGTGTTGTGGCAAGTTTGCGTGTGTGTGTGTGTTCTTTTGCTGCGTGCTGCAATTTGTCAACCCTCTAGCGAACGAACGGATAAGTTGCAAGAGGCAAGACAATATGCCATGGGGCTGGACTGTGTGTTGACTGATAAGGCAGCTGCTTTTATTATTGTAAAATTTGTTATTGGCTTGTTATACTAAACGATAATAAACACAGAGAGACTCAAACTTCATTCTTCATCATTTCTTATCTAGCAACATGCGCGTGGCATGAACCACTGAACAAATAGGAGAGGCAGTGAGGCAGCACCAACCACAACAACAACAACAACCACCACTGCAAAATTAAAGTTCTACTTGGCTCGGAAAAACAGGCGAAAGCAGAAACTCGTAAAATGCATTTACACTTTGAACGCAACATCAATACAAAATGCGACTGCACAATACTATCGCTATCCTGGATGGGAAAGGTCCCAGATGATATACCGGAGGTAAGTCAATTTTTTTTGTTTTACTATTATTACAAACGCTAGTCAATAGCTATTAGTAATTGATTTGTGTCACAAATTCTACGTTCAACAAACATACAATAAATATCAACAATTTCCATTACACTGTCGAAGCACTTAAAATTGCTGACTCTGCCTGCGCCGCTACTATTTACGAGTATGTGCCCGTACCCAAAGCCATTAGATGAGCTCGCAAAGGGGGTTGTTGCAGGGGAAAGAAAGCACAGTTAAGTGGGCTTGTTGCCGGTCAGTATTGCAACATATATGAACGTGACAATGTATAAAATAAAGGGCCTAATGGCACATGGATATGTGATGAACTTTAAGTACACATTTTAAGCAAGCTACAAACTCAAAGCTTTGCATCAGCACACAAATAAAGGTTAAAAAACATAAACATTTCCCAGAATCTTCGTTTCGCAGATTAGCACTAAATCCTCTAGGTTAAAAGCTTAAATTGTTTTTATAAAAAAATTTAACTGCTTGACAAACGTAGTCAGAGGCGAAAATTTATGACTTGAGTATTAAAATTGTTGGAATTCTAGATTTAAGTTGAGCAATCAAATAAGCCAGAGTTTCAGAACAAGTGTCAAATATATTTCGTAGAATAGAAGATGTTCAAGGTCGACGGTTCAGAATTTATGTTGCTGACAGAGTGGTTGGAGTAGAAGGTAAAATAAAGTCAAATTTTGCATTGTATGCATGTAGAAAGTGACAAATGAGTATGTTGTTGTTGGAAATGTTTTTAGCAAGGAAGGTCTATAAAAACAAATACCAACTTATTTCTTACAAACATACATTGAAACGAGAAATGTATTTATAGACAAAAGCTTTGAATGTTTCGTTTAAACTGGAAACGTGGAAACTTTGATATGAAGCCTTTAACAAATTCAATGGTTAAAGCTTTACAGAAAATGTGTTTAGAAATGATTATATATGTTTTTTCCTTAAACTTTATATTATAAAGCTCAAATGTTGTGATTGAGAACGTGAGCTAAACTTAAAAATTCATGAAACTTAAGAAAGCAACGAAGTTGATTAAAAGGGCAGAGGATAATCAGAACTTAGGATTACTTATTATTAACAGAAACGATTTATTATTTCCTTATTCCCTTAAAATTAATTTCAATAGCTACTTTACTCATTGTTTAAGTAGGTTATATATGCTAGGGCAGCTTCTGCTCACCTCAAAAACCAAAAAAAAAAAAAAATTAAAAAAATCATTCGTGTGACAAACTTTTTGACAGGTTTCGTTTTGTTATCGATCCGGTTGCCATATCACTCGGTTATTTTGTACGCATGAGTTCATTTCAGGCATTTCTCAAGTGGTTCCAATTTGATATGTCGCCACACCGGAAGTGCACGTCTCAAATGTGGTATAATGTGGTGTGGGTTGTACAGAGGGAGCTAAAATCTATTTATAGTCCGAATTTTGTTTTTGTTGTTGTTATTTGTTGTCGCTGTTGGAGCTTAAAATTGATTTTATATACATATTGTGGGCCCGTTGCTTACTATGATGGGCAGTTAAGTTTGATGTCTTGTCTGAGGTCTTAACTTTTCCAATTATTATGAACTTTCAGTGCCGCCTCCGCACAACACACACACACACACACACAAATGCCACTTAATCCTTTTTATATTGAATATAAAAATCCAATCACGTTCAATGCGTCTGTTTCATCTGGAAGTGGGCTGCTGGGTTTCTGTTACCTGTATCCGGTTGCCTGTTACCGTATCCTGTGTCTTATGGCGCCAAACTATAGACGAGTGGGCGTCTCCAGTATTGTTCACCTGCAATCTTTTCTCTTACTTCCCGCATCTCTCTCTCTCTCTCTCTTTCTCTTTGTGTTTCACTCTTTTTATTTAACTAACTGTTTTTTTTTTATTTGATTTGCTCATTCGTCTGAGCAAATGTTTTCTGTTTTGTTCCCTATGCAACTTGCTTGCGATTTATTTAAAAGTTTTCAATTTCAATTTCAACACACACTCGACTCTCACTATGTGTGTGTGTGCGTGTTTGTTTGAGTGTTTTTGTCTATGTGGTTGAAGGCACGTGTCAGGGTTAGCGCGTGTCGGTTCTTTTTCACATTCACATTCTCATTACCATTCGATTTCACATTCCCATTTCCAATTCCATTGCCAATCCTCCTTCCATTCCCCATTGCCAAGTGCATGGGAGGCTTCGTTTCAGTTTTCTTATTACGCCTTTTGCGGCAATTTACGGCCGATAAGGTTTTTTCTCTGTGTTTCTATACCCTGTTACCAATATGTTATGGTGATGATGTAAAAAGAATTTTTCTTTGAGTATTCGAAGTTTTCGGTTAGTAATCTTGGGTGTTATATGAGGTTAAGTCCTTGATGTAACTATGTCTTTTGTGAAAAAAACTCTTTGAAGTTCTTGTTTTATGGTACCTCTTCAAGATCTTGGTCTTAGTCTTAAAAACTTTAACAAAACTCCATTTAAAGTTGTCTTTAGTCTAAGAAACTTGATAAAACCTCCGTTAAAACACCAAAAATCATCTTAAAAATATTCTTATAGCTTTGCCATATCATACAGCGTGTTTTATAGTCTTTATTAAACCCAAATCGTTTCCCACTTAGTTATTGCGTCTTTGGCTTGGTGATAATCAGTTTGACGCCGATGCTTTCATTTCAAGTAAATGCTCGATGCCTGTGGGAGTTGTGACTTTGCTTTCAGATAAATCATCTCAGCAGCAGAAAGCTTTGAGCGCAGCTCTTCGCTCTTTAAATATTCCCTCAGCGCATACATTACATCAAAGTATGTTCGTACATAAGTTGTGAACGATATATCTGTATATATATTTACTTATATGTGTGTGTTTTTGATGACTGGACTTGGTCCTTGCTGTCATAATGTTTTAACAAACACTTTTCATGACTGGCGATTTCAACTTGAACTTTTACTGACTGATTGCTTTTTCCCTCTCCCCGTATTTGCTGAGCCATCAAAGTCCAAGTGTTTGAAGGCGATCATAAAAGGTTGCTCCTTAAAGTCCTTGTCTGTCGCCATGGCAATCAAATTACCAAGGCACAATAGACAACGCTTGACGGTTGGAACTGCCAGTGTCAGCCTCGAAGTCAAGTGCACAGTAAAACTGCACACATGAAGCACAAAGCACAAAACATTACACCAAACCACACCCACCCCTCTCTCTAAACACACCCCCTAACCACTTTGCCTAACCACATACTACATACATTGAAACAACACAACGAACTTGAGCGCTTACGTTTCTGACGTGGCCCCCAAAATAAAATGATATTCGATACATGCATGATTGTGTATGTGTAAAACTTAATGTATGTATAGCATGTCATGTGGTTAAGCTTTTTCCGAAAAATCAAAATCAAAATCAGGCAACTGTAGCATTGCATAAAATGCCATTGTCATTGCCTGCTTGCCTTTCATGCATGGTCATTATGCAAATACTCAGAAAATTCGTATTTGAATGCAAATGTTGCCTTGTTTGCCCTGTAGAATGTTTAAAAGAGTTGAACTGGCTTCGGCTTTAACTATTAGTTTTATATTTATGTAACTCTACGGTGGCTCGAAATAAGTTTGTTATGCATTTTTTACTAGAAAAATAAAAATAAATAAGTTATCATTTCAACATTTCTTCATAATTTAAAATTTCCTTTGAAGTTTCCACAGGGTGTTATTCAATCGCATAATTCTCATCTTAATACACCCGCATTAAAATCATAAATTTATAATATGATAGCAGAAGCGAATTGTTAGTTGCTTTTCACTGCGTAGATTCAAGATTCGGTCGTCAAAAATGCTTTTCCAAGCCGTCTGCGCTCTAATGTATTTTGCATATTTATGGCGTGCTTAAAAGTATGCTACAATTTTTGCTTACACTTAAATGCCTTTGGATTTGAAATTTCAGATCTGACGACAAAATTTAATAGAGGCAAATAAATTGCAAAATGCGACAACTAAGCCTAAGAAATGCCATCATCAACATTAAGTTAAAGTTGGGAGGTTAGAATGCTTAGCATCCATCGCTTTTCTTACTTGGCAAACTGTGCTGATGAAGTTAATAGTCGAAAGACGTGTTTTTTCGTTCTGGCGGTTTCGCATTAGTTGGCGACTTAGCTGCAGCTTCATTAGCCAAAGCACTGGACCCCACACTGCTAAACATCATTAATAAGTCCTTCTGCTTATGTTGACTGTTCAACTCTCCAACACTGTTCACTTTGTCTTTATCTCTCTTTCTTTTTGCCGTTGTGTACTGTTTTAATTACGTACCGTAAAAAATAATCGAGTTCTTAGTTTCATTCAATTCGAGTGCACGGCAAATGACAGCTTAGCTCTGGTCACTGACCACTGACTATGGAAATGGGAAATGAACCATTTGAAGTGGGGAAAGGGGAATATGGTGGGGTAGACAATCCCTCTTAGCATTTTGCCGCTAATTATGTGCACTAGACTGTGTTGTTTTCTGTTGCTTATGGTGGCGGCATTTTCATTTCAGTTTTGGTTTTGTTTCATTCCATTTCGTTTTGCTTATGTGCTCTGCCGCATATTTTACGGCACTTTGTGTTTCGAATTATGGCTAAGGGGCATGGCTGTTGGCTTTATTTATATTTGTTTCATTGCGCGTGTTTTTATTTAATTTCGCAAGGACCATAAAAATGTCGAGCAGCAGACGCTGCGAGTGCTATAGTAGTAGTTGTTACCGCTGTTACCTTTGGTTACGGCTCTGCGTTTATTATATTCGTAATGAGCTGAGTTTACCCTGTGATTAAGGCACAACAAATGGGTATGTTAGTATACAACAAGATATAATCTCTTGTGTTGCTTTTAAATTAGTAACTAAAAAACTATGCAAAATAAATGAAAACCATTATTTTCGATTGATAAATACAGTCAAAACGATAGTTAACTATCGATGGTTATAAAATTTTTGGTAAGGGATGGTATCTATGGTAAAAATAAATATAATCTCCTTTCTTGAAGCATGTAAACTATGAACTAAGACTAAAACTTACAACTTCTGGCGTTTATCGATAACTATCGATCTTAATATTCATATAGTAAATTTAGTTTATGATGCAAAATATCTTTACATTATTTGTTCCTGCTTTAATGCAAGGTAGCTTCATCGCTTAACACTCTTTAAACCTACAATTTCTAACTATATTTTGATTTAAAGCTTAACATTTTTTTCTGCATTTAACAAGCATCCCTGAACGAAACTTTTGCCATACGATGTAACCAAACTTGCCTGCCCACACACACACATATACATCGACTAATAGGCACACACGCATAGTGAAAACAGCGCTCACCCGTTATAAATGTGTTATAAGAACAACCCACCCTTTGGCGCCACCCTATGCAACATCCCTTCCCGTACACAGCTTCAGCTTGCCACGCATAAGCTGATTTAAACATGACACGCCGAAGGGCTTTTGTTCGGCTTGTTGAACAGGTGCCGATTACAAGTGCCAATTTGGCTACCACTGCTGCTACTGCTGCCAGTTAATTGAAAACTTTTTAATTGTTTAGGCGAAAATGAAGTCGACTTAGTTTTCAGATTAGGCAACAACCTGATTTATGATCACGTCTTTAAAACACAGCTGCCTGCTGTTGCTGACAGTTTCAATTAAGAGTCAGCACGCGCTTCGGACTTTTTTTTTGTCTTTTTGTTAAGGTGGACACATATCTCATTCCTCTCTCTTCCCCTTTACTTGTTCTATCTCTTTCAGTTGGTGCACTGGAATTTAAGTCAAATGTTTGTTCAGGCATTTGGTTTTGTTTTGCGGCAGCTCAAAAAATTGTAATTTGTTTTCTAAACAACCCAGTTACAAACAAGCTCGCACACACACACACACACACACACACACACACACACACACACACACACACACACACACACACACAAACACATACACACTCGCATGCTCACTCAGTTCAATCTTGGTCAGTGTCCTGGGCAATCCTAACTGTTCTCCTACGTCTCACACTTGGCCGACGTTGTGGCTTTCAGTTGTGTCATTGATTGGTTTACCCAGCATTTTGTTTGTTAGCTTTGGCTTCAGCTTCAGCTGCTGCCGTTGTTGTTGTCGTTGTTTTTGTTTGTGGTTTTTGTGACTGCCACTTGCCACTTGTCAGTTGCCATACGTTGCCACATGGCCACATCGACCCGTAATGGCCACCCACATTCAATTGTTGCACGACACCAAATCAATCAATTATGTAAGTGACCAATCTTAACTGTTTGCCTCTCCGTTAAACAAAACGGCATTTGTTTCGATAATTTCGTTACTTTACTTCTAGTTCTTCTTTTGGACTCTTTCAATTTCTCATTTTGAAATGTGCTTTTCATTACATTAGTTGAGTAATGTTCTTCAATGGCATCGCATCAGTTTACAAACTAAGGAGCTTGTTTTAGAAAATTGCTTTCTCTTGTTTGGAAAAGAGCAGGAAAGAAAAAAAATAATGTTTAAACTGGCAAATTTTCAGTGTTTTTGTTTTCAGTGAGTCATCCTTCAAGTATAATTTCTCTGCACAACATTGCTGTAAGCTCATATAGGACTTTCACATACGGATAGTTATTTTGGAAGTGAAGAAAGTTTAACGGGATTGGACTCATTGCACATTAAGTTTTAATTATTTTTGACAAAAGGCAGACTCTATTTTCCTTCTTTATCCAGCAACTTTTTTGATATACACGTACAGCATATGTGCAATTTTTATTTAAATATTTTCATTTTTTTACTTTGCACTCAGATGCTTTTGAATTGTTGAAGTTTTCTCATGCTTGCAATACGAAAAGTCTCTTAACTTTATGTTATTGTTGCGCTGGTAATTGCTTTACTACATGTACATATGTACATACTATATATATATGCAATTTAAGGTTCCGTTTGTATATCTCTTTTGTTGAATTACACGCATCCGTCACGTGCATGTCCAAGAGATTTTCCCCTTTGACAGGCAAAACAGAACGTCATGTTCGGATTTGCAAATTTTGGGCTAGTGGTTAGGGAGTTGAGGTTTTGAGAATGCTACACAATATGCATGGCATACATGACACAACATGTATGTATCTCGTATGCACCATTTGTCAACGCTGCCGTCACATGTGTGAAATCAGTTTTGCAGTTACGTCTCCTGCATCATTCAACAAATGTTGCTATCCCTTTTTTCTGTATGTAACAAAAGATGAGTTGCACTTGAGCATGATAAAATGCGTTATTAAGTGCATAAATATGCAATGTGCGCACAGCTTTCTCTCTTTCTCCCTCTCTGTTAGCATCCTATCGCTAACAATGGCGCTCAGGTGAATAGGGTCGCTGGCAGGTGAGCGGTTAAGTGTGGGAGAGAGAGAGAGAGTTGGCGAAGAGCTTTTGAAATTTAATAAAATGCAAATGCAAAATGCAAAGCCTGTGAGAAACAGACAGATGTGCGGTTCACTAAAAATGCGAACAGACATGTGTGCCCCGACCCCACCCAACTCTCAATTTAGCCCAATGACCCTGCATGCCTCACTCATGCCACAACCTCAATTGTCACGCTAATGAGTTGGCCCCATCTCCTCATATCGCGCATAAAGACGTCCAACAACAATGAGCATTGTATGAATTATGCATTTCTCAGGCTCAACAAGGGATGCACTGAAGCATCTGCTCTCTCTCTCTCTATATTAGTGCTACCAACAACAAATTGCGGTAATAGCAAATACTTGTACACAATTACCAAAGCGAGCACAAGTTTGCCAAATACTTTATTTTTAATTATTTTAAATGCAAATGTGCAAATAAACTAAGCGACGCAACCCGAAAACAAAAAAAAATTAGCACAACGTGTGTAGAAAAAAAACGGGTGAAAAAATCGATAAAAGCAACTTTTGGGTCTGACATGGAAAAAGGATCAAAAGGTAAGCACGTGCACAGCGCCAGCAGGCAAGCACACACTCAGATTACAAACACACACACACACACACTCATTCGCACCTGGCAATCGTCATCAGCACGAACCAAATGAGTTGCCCTTTTCTGTTGCCTTTGGCTCTGAGAACGAGCTAAAAAGCAAAAAAGTTAATAAATTGTAGTTAAATTTAACAAACGGTTCGACGTGTATTTACCCAGAAATACAAAAACTTTTGTTTCAACTGATTGACTGACTGCCATCTATTTAATTTTTTCCCTGAAATGGTAGTATATGGACCACTAAGATTGGATTTAAGCTTAAAGGTTAGAGTGCGTCTTGAATGGAATAATAAATAATTATTTGTTGTTCATAAGAAAAAAAAAATTCTTAAGAAAATATATAGCACCGTTGCCGTTTCAAGGGTATACAAAATAAAAAAAAGTTCCACAAACCACCCACCCCTCCCCCCAAAAACCCTCATCAACAGCTCGAATCGTCAAAACCAACAGACCCTCAAGCCAACGACGGTTCATGGTTCTTCTCACAGCTGTCTACTGTCGGTCCTAACGATACTGTCAGACTTTCAGTTTTTCAGACTCGTCGGTTGTTGATTGTCGTCTGTTGGTTGCTGTGCCAAGCGTTTTCACACTTGTGCTAAGTGGCAAAATGTTGTTACGTGAGCATTAAGCCATATTTTAAGTTATTAAGTTATTGACAAAAGCACACGTCACCCCTTTTTCTTGTTCTTCATCTGGTTTGTTTTTTTTTTGCCATTTGCCAAGGCTTGCCTCGTGTTCATGGATATGGTTGGAGTGCCCCCCCCCCCCCCCCCACATCCCCACACATGACAGTCAGTTGTTGCCAGGCTGAGGGCAGGGCTCTCTCTTGTCTGTATGTGGATGACACTTGTGCTTGTGCTTATCCGTTCTTGTTTACAATGCCAATGCCACGCCCTACAGCTACAGACATGCCCACATACACATTCATACGTACGTAAGAACGACAGGCATAATTCCTGTATTATATATGTTGAAATATAAAAACTGTAAGCGGCACGCATAAAAAGAAATTTTCAATTTGGCCCAAGCCGTTGTTGCTGCCGCCAGAGGCGCCTCCTCCTCCTCCTTCCCCTGCTCAACTTCGAAAATGCAAAGTCTTTATTATGTTTACTTCTTTAGCCTTCTGGGGAAGAGGGGGAATGCGGCGAAATTTATTAAATTTTAACAAATTTCTGTTTTAAATTAAACATAAATACGGACATAAGTGACTCCCCAGGTACTGCATTCCCTTCCTCTTTACTTATATGTTCATTTCCTTTCCCTGCTTTGGCTTCATCTTTCATTTCCCTGCATTTTTACAGGCTTCTCTTTCCTGTGTGTGTGTAAATTTAGTGTTTCTTTTTTTCTTTCCTTTCTTTTGTCATATAGTTGATATCACCTGCATTTTATTACGTCTGTGTATGCATGTGTTGGTGTGCCCAGGAAACAGTTGCTACCTTAACGGTCATCTTGCGGTTAGCTCAGTTCTTAGTCTTGTGCTTAAGCAGAGTCAGCATAAGCATAAAAAACTAACACAGTATGAACGTCTAGCTGCAATTGTTGTTGACGTTTTTGTAAAGATTTCATGTTTGCCATACCTAAATATGCTTAGAAAAATGGAAACTCATATCGATTCTTTAAGATTCAGCAATGTCTTTTCTTTCATGAAAGACTTATAAAGATAATTAGAACATCGTTTAATGTCTGAGCAACTATTCTCAATCTTATTGTCAGCAACTCTCGCCAGCTTCAGATCTCTCTACAGGGTATCCCCAAGTCTAAGTCCACTTTGACTCATACCACAATTGTGATTGTTTTATATCTGCTTGGGTCGCCTGCAAATGGCTGGAAGCAAAGCGTATAACATACACAGTTTGGACAGTTTTATCCTGTGGGGGGGGGGGGGGGGGGTTGAAATAGTTATGTGAAGGCATCTGCAATTGCCTTGCGGTCGTTCTGGACATGATGGCCTTCATAGCAAAAGTAGCAGCAGCAGCCTGTGAGTTAATTTTGTATATAAAAGATTTCAAAGAAGCCGGAGCAGAGGTTTTTTCAAAAGTTTTGCTACATGTAAGTGGCATCAGGCTGCTGCTGTTGTGGGTATAGATAAATAAAAGAAAACAGTGGAATGGTGCTAGCAAATAAAGAGTCAACAGAAACAGAGCTGGTCAACTGGCGTTTAGTTGTTTGAAGAAAAAGAAAACGCTTTGTATACGTATATGTGTGTATGTGTATGTGTGTATGTGTGTGTGTGTGTGTGTGTGTGTGTACATACGTCAGCAGACTTTAACACATTTCCTTTTCCCTTTGTTTGCGCTGCCAAATCAACCACCACCGTCAATCGCAGTTGGAGTCTTAGTCGACGCAGATAACTTTCCAAGTGAGAGCAAGAAGGAATCAAGAGAGTGTTAAGGAGAGAAAGAGAAAGAGCGAGTCGTCAGAAGGGGTGGGTCGATGTTTGGGGAGTGGTGTTGAAGCGTGTGCCATGACCTACTTTTGTGGCGAGTTTTTCAATTTGTTTGTCATCGAGTAAGAGTGTGTGTTTGTGTGTATGTGTGTGTGTGCGGGTTTGGTAAATGTTAACTTGGCAAAAACCAATTGGTTTATTCGGATTAAGTAATATAAAATAATATTATACAAATATGTATATACCTTGCCCCTAAACAATACTCATAAAGCTTTTTCACTATTTTTTTTTAACTATGTAATATGTATACCCAAAATACTCGTTTTCTTCTCACATTTATAATCATGCAACGGCAAATAGCATTAGACCAAACATGGCATAAAGTCGCTGTTGTCCCGGACCCGGATGATCCAGAGCTGCACTTGGTATGCTCGGCTCGGGGATGTGATCGGGCACCATGTCCTCGGGTCGTATTTCATGCATTATACCATCCTCGTCATCATCATCATCCGCCCCATCGAGCGGAGAGCGTGTGGTCGAGCGACCTGTCATTAAAAGCAGCTGAACTCGTTGCAACGGCGTCAAGCTCACTGTACCTGTACGATCATCCGGTTCGGGTTGGGCGCTTGCCAGGAATGGTTTATAGCTAAATGGTGGCGCTTCGCGTCCCCTATAGCCATAGACAAACATTTGCACAAACAGCGAACTGATGTTAAAGTCTGTGATGGTCGCTTTAAGTGTGCCCGGCGAATAATGACTGTATTCGGCAACGGGTGCCATATAATCCTCAGCGGTGGGTACTTTATCCGAAAAGTGCTAAAGATACGAGTTGATTGAATTAAAAGATTATTTTGCATAAAGTGACAAACTACTCACATCGTAGATGACAAACTTGATGTAGGTGATGTAATCGCTGTCAATATAGTAAAAGATTACAGTGTGATTAATTTGTTCCTTGGATACATCCGATGAGGTTTGATATGTTTCGTAGATCAAATCGTCACCTATGAATTAACAACATAATCTTTAGAATATTTATGTAGTTGTACATTGGCTTTAAGAAAAGTAAACGTCCAGTAAACTGCGAAATCGATCAAATGATATATATACTAACCCGCTTGCCGTTCTCCAATCTCAATAATCTTGTCCTTGTGTTCAAAGTCTGCAGTATATTTAGGTGTTTCTGTTGCGTTCATATCATCATCATCATCATCATCCTCATCATCAGCAATGTCAACTTGTAGATCCTCACGTTTGTTATTATCATACAGTTCAGTGTTCTCATCGAGTAGCTCCTCATACTCATCATAGGGCTTTAGCATGCCCTCGAATTGTGAGTCCCGGTTGATCAACAGAGCCGGATTCACATTCAACATTGTCTGATTATAGCCAAAGATCATGATAGTCACATCAAAGGCAGCCGAAACATTTTGACTAGGTTCCTTACTTGTCAACTCGCGATTGGCATCGCTATCGATATCACTCTCATTCATAGTTACCATACGAACCACGCCCACCACAAGGCTGTCCGTATAGCTGAATTTAACCTCGGCCGAAATGTTCTGCAAGTGCAAAACGATATATTATCAATTTTTATCCAATTAGCAGACCATCCAGGGTGTTCAATCAAGCATGCGAAACGGTTTTGCGAATTTTACCACGCCTCGCCTAATATTTGCATCTATCGTCAGCATATGAATTTTGCTACTGTTTATATAGTTGCCCAGCCAAAAAAAAAATATAAAATGTACTTTGTAAATACTTGATGGAAATGTACCGTAAATTGTACATATATTCATATATATATATTACTATTGCCCCGTTTTCTTGCGAAATCTGGCGTCATAAGAAGCCACAAAAATTGCCATATTGAAAAACATTTACATTTCGAAATATCTACATATACTGAGGCAGCCGCAAAATGTTTGTTAGAGCCAGTGCCAAAAAGTCAAATAGCCAAATTTTCAGCTGTATAGTCAAATATACGGCAAAATTACTCAAAACATATATTGTATACAATTGGGCATTTCAATATTGTCACGAGATGTGAAAAAGTAGAAAATAATTTAACAATGACAGAATTTGTTTAAAAATTATTTTCTGTTTAGCTTTCAAGATCGTTAAATATTCGTTTTAATAAAGCATTTCCCTTTTAAGCTATTAAATTTTCAGCTATTTGCAAAATGATTGAAAATATGGTATATTAATGATTTAACTTACGTTAAACCCAATCAGTTTGGTAATGAAAAGCATTTTATTGCTTGTATTTAAAAAGCCAAAAGTTTATATAAGTCAAAAGCAAAAACTATAAACCAACTAATGCAGCAGTTTATTTATTTTATATATATATATATTTATTTCTTTTGTTTGTTGTTTAAATTCGATTGCACATACGGCTAATTCGTTACCAACTTGATTCGAAGGCAATAACCTGCGCATCAAATGGCCAACAAACAATATGATGTGGCAAACATTGGGCTTAAAAGTGCCGCATAGGCGATGCCGTGTACTAAATATAAATAAATACATGTCTATATAGTGTTCTATTTGTTTTTGTTTTTGTTTTTGTGGGCACTTTTCGTGCGCTGCGACAAAAAAAAATAAGAGGCAAAATTTTCGTTTCTATTTTGGTCTGGGCAAAATATGCAAAAATACACAAAACAACAACAGCAACAACAACAACATAATCGAGAGCTTAGACGCAACAAAAACTTACTTCATTCGAAACGATTTCAACATAGGTTATTGGCTCTACAATATTGTAGTTAAAGGTTACACTTGCTGGCTCGCTAATGCCGGCAGGACGTGAATGTTGCACATCTTTCAGCAGCAGCTGATCGCCTTCAATGCGTTGCCCAACGCCAAGGAATCTTTTTGCCTGCACACCTCCTTGGGACAAGAGTGCCTGACCCATAATTAAAGACAGCAAAACAAATGCCGCAGACATTTTTGAAGTTGTTTTTATTTTGCTATGAGGAAGTGTGCCACGCGTTTTTTAGTTGAGTAGAAATTCTTTGAACGCGCCGCGGCAAACGTACGCTTGCAACTGATTTGAAGATTTTGTTTCGAGAGCCTACGATGAGTGAGTGTTGACTGATCAGCAAGCATTTCACTTTCAAAATAGAAAGAGCAACACAGCGTCGAAGATAGAGAGAACATGCGCAGAGAGAGAGAGAAAGAACTATAATGCTTTTGGGAGGGAGAGTAGGTTCAACTAAATATACTCGATATGCACTTTAAAAAATATTTGGCACATTAAGAATGAAAACTTATAAAACTCAAAGCAAATGCATTGAAAATTTTTCGTGCGATATCTTTTCTTGCATATTGGTCCCTTAGAAATAATCACTATAGATTTAAAGTAAATCTTCATACTATTCTAATTTTACAAGTTTATAGTAATAGTTTCTAAATGAAGCTATGACTATTTCAAGCCTATTAAAATGTATTTTTAAAATATAAGGTTTCTTAAAATGGCTTCAAAAAAATTGTCTTTTAGTTTATAAATTCAATACTACATAAAAGCTTTTCACAAACATATGTTTATATGTTCTTCGGTTCAGAAAATCTTAAGTATTATAGTATGGTTGCAACTTTTTCAAGAACATGCTTTGTATGTTTCCTCAGTGTATGTTGCTCTCTGTTACATTAAGCATATTATTGCGTTTAAATTATGGTAAAAGACGACTCGTGTACTTGACCTCATATATGCAGATATATGACGTTAACCTAGCAAAAATAGAAAAAAAACCACATACACACACACACACACACACAACCGCCCACCCAGCCGAGTCTAATAAAAGTACATCCAGCGACCTCAAAAATAGAAACCGCCGATTAAAAACCTTTTATGCGTTACGTTTAAATTTGTCACAAAAATGTACAAAAATAGACAACATATTAGCAAACAATATAAAAATATAGATTTATAAATATAAACAAGTTAATGGCGCACAACTATGTTTATGTTTAAATAAATATGGACATTTAGTAATATGTGAAACTGTTTTAAGAAGTGAAAATCTGGGTTTTTTGCCCTTCATAATTATATTCTGCACAAAATGACTTAATCTTTCTGCTTACTCAAAAGCTCGCTTAAATTATCCATACGATAAATAAATTGCGCATACGCAGCGTTAAACAGAAGGCTTAATTGATTTATGTATGTGTTTTTATATTGGCTGTAAATGAAAATCCCGCTGAGTCTTATTAAAATAAATAAGCTTAATGCACACTGGGAATTTTATTCCATCCAATTATGTGTGCAACATGCTGTAAGAGAAAAAAAGCCATACAGATGAAGAGAGCTGCATAAATGATAAACGCAGGTATTTATGCATAAAAAATTGCATTAAATTAATTAAATTTGTGTTTGCTGAGCGCTTTAAATGGTGCGTGAAGAGAGCAAGAGCCAACAACGATGTTGCAGCATATTGTGTGCGACCGCAATTTATGGCTGACACACTAGCAAGCAATAACAGCAACATGCCACATGCCACATGCCACACAGAACGATATAAATACAAAACAAAACATCGAATGCTGTAGTTGGGATTTTTAGTGATTTTGTATTGCATTGAAATTTTTGTGTGTGCAACAATCTAAATGGGAATCAGCTGTGTTGAGAGGCATTGATGCCCACAAAAGTCAATGTGCAATTATGTTGCCACCAGGGACAACGGAAGTTGTTGCTGATTCGCAATCAGTGCAATATCCGCATTGCACTTCGATGAACAGTAAAAGCAACGGCAAAAACAAAATCTTTTGCAACATGGCAGCTGTTAACAAGACTAACAAGTAGCAAGTGGCAAGTGGCAAGTGGCAAGAAACGAACAGGCTGTCAATGCCTTTGCCACCGTATCCCCATTCCCTTAGCTAGGCATGTTTATAAAATTCAATTACAACGTTAACGCAAATTGCAATTTTAAGGTTATCATTAAAGTGGTTAGCTTCCAGCCAGCCTGCCTTAGACACTTTAAGGCCACATCAAGTGATTGGCCAAGTTTGTAATCGATTGAAAAACTTTTCTTGCGTCCAACAACAACATAAACATTTCATATTGCATTCATTGAAATGCTTTAGCTTCAGCGCATTTTGTATACCCTGATCCCATTAAAAATGGGAAACTTAAGCTCGCCTAATCCCTAGGCAGTACAAGTTTGTTTTTGATTTTCGATAACTCATCCCGTTTTCGATATACACATGTGTTCGATAACAACAAAATCTTGAATTTTGAAAACTTTGAGATGGCATTTGAAATAATGAACAAAATAATGACAATCTGTGATATTTTTATTAAAATCGGTTAAGAAACACCGGACATATGGGACATTGAAGTTGTGTATGCAGTATGCGTATGCAGTATGTGCGTACATACAAACACACATACTTGCAAACACTGACTGTACGCGTAAAGTATAGGGATCAGGGTATCGTCTAGTCGGGATTTCTCGACTAGAGCCTTCTTACTTGTTTTAAAATTGTTTCAAGTGATTTCGTGCTGAAATTGTAAACAAAATGAATTGTTTGAAATTGTGCTTTGTACATGTTGCTTGAATTCAACGAATGCATTTTTAGTCGCTTATTAAACATTGAAAAACACTAAATGTTAAAAAAAAAAAAAAACCTAATTGCCAATACTACACAGTCATAAAATAACCATGAAAAATCAAAATATACTACAAATGTATCTGAATTTGTTTTTATACAAGTATTTGATTCAAGTGTTGTTTAAATACTCTGTGAATATTTGTGTGGGTTGGGTATGATAAGAAGAATAAGAAGAAGAAGAATAAGAAGAAGAAGAATAAGAAGAAGAAGAATAAGAAGAAGAAGAATAAGAAGAAGAAAAATAAGAAGAAGAAGAAGAATGGTCATAATATGTTCTTACTTTGAAAAGATTCTAAGACTTTTTTATTACAATATTAACAAAAGGTATTTTAGTTGGAAGAGTTTTTTTTATTTCATATTTCTTTGACTTAACTTTTACTTCTCCTACCATAACGCAAATGAATTGCAATCTTGATTGACATGAGAATCTTAAAAGCCCTGGTGAATGGTAAGATTCTTGTTTTTTGCGAAATGCTAGCATATGGTGCGTGGGAGTTAAACCTGTCAGTTGCTGTGCTGAAATAGTTATAAGTTTGCTTAAAAGGTATTTTTTGTTTCATCACTTTGAACAACATTTTAATAATTGTTTCCGTCTCAAGTGATTTTATATACTATATAT
Source organism: Scaptomyza cyrtandrae (assembly GCA_035044605.1). Lineage (NCBI taxonomy): Eukaryota > Metazoa > Arthropoda > Insecta > Diptera > Drosophilidae > Scaptomyza > Scaptomyza cyrtandrae. Next base: position 5,614,410 of record JAWNNS010000640.1, on the reverse strand, counting down.
ATATATATATATATATATGTTAAATGAAATGCAGATATATTTACAGTACTTATGTCGCTTGTATAAGAGGCCGCTGATGGGGCCAGGCGCGCTGTCTTCATTCAAGTGGCCCAATGAAAGGTTAATAACACTCAACAACAAAGAAATGCGCTTTATAATTGGCGTTGTCATTGAACGTTGCCGACGCGGTCGCTGCGTTTCAATGTGCCACAAAATGCGGCAATTTGCTTCTCGTAGATTTTTTTTCCTTTGGCTGAAAAATAGCCCATCAAAAAAATGTGCGCAAAAATTGCAATCTGCATGGATGGATGGTGGGAGGGGTGAGAAAAGTGGGTGATGGGAATCGGTAGCTAAAATTCAAATGGGGTGAGATAGATCCAGGCAATGTAAACTACGTAATTGCATTTGACAGAAGCGTGCATCAAACGGGCTACTAAAGCAATTAACGTATTATATATGTGAGTTTGTGTGTGTGTGGGAAAGGCGTTGTTTTTGGGGGTGTGGGCCAACGGAAATCAATAAAAAGTTATGCACAATGTCCACGTTGCTACTGTCCAAACGGAAATTACAAAATATATTCTTGTTGTTGCTTTTTGCTAACCTGGCTGGCATTTTAATTTATGCCTCGTAAATTGGATTTGCCGTTAAAAATAATAATATTGACCATTTTGGCTTAGCGGGGATTAGCCTCGAAACGAAAAACCTGGCTAACATCCAGCAAGCTTAACAAAATTTAATGAAAACTGAAAATGAACTTTTTGCCAGCTTATCACCTGACTTGCCGTTCTGAAGTCAAAGCGCTAAAATGTAGGCCACACTTTGTGGAATAAAAAAATAAACGAATAACACGGAAAATAATTAGCAACTGAAAATGCCGTCAAAAGATCGTGTATACCACTATTTGACGAGTGAAGTGGTGCGCTTTATGTGCGGTTGATGGGTGGTGGTGGGGTATAATGTGTGACGTGGGTGGTGCTTGCGGCAATATGCTGCATTCAGCAGATAAACAGCTCAACTGGCAGATAGTAAAAATACGTTGAGCTCTTAGTATGCAGTAGGCACGAGTGTGCATGAAGTGTAGATACTCTGTTATAAGGATTCGAAACTCATTTAAAATTTTATTAATAGATCAATTAGTTGAACGTTGATGATAAAATGCGTATTAATAAGGATAGTATCTTAGAATCGAGAGTGTTTTAATCAAATAACCTATTATAGTGATTAGAAACAGATCAATTGAAGCTACTCAAGAATTTGCTAAGTAAGAAATATATTGTATTTATTCCTAAATATAAGTTACAGACATTAAAATGCTTTGCATGGAGATCCCTTTTCGTTTACTTACGTTCAAACAGTTGTTAACTTTTTAATAACACGCACTTTCCTTAAGGTAATCAACAAACTGACAACACTCAGTAAGCAAACTATAATTGCAGGGTATTACAAAGAGAATATTGAGTGCCAACAAATGTCAGTTGAGTGTTGAGTGTGGTGAAAGTAGGGCACTAAAAGTTGAATATCAAAGATTGCCGTGAGGTACAATCCATTTATAGAGGTGCATTTGCTGCATTGCTGCTTTGAATCTCAATTGGCAGCTGCTTAGGCGACTTGCCAAAGCTTATCCTGGCACCATGCACAAAATGATACTCAATTTAGCTTTGGCTTTACAATTCTTTTTTTTTATTGCAGGATGAGGGCTGGAAGTTAAACCGCACAAACTACTATCAGGAAGGCTGGCTGGCCACGGGCAATATACGCGGCATTGTGGGCGTTACATTTACCACCTCACACTGCCGCAAGAACATGGACTATCCACTGCGCACGAATTACAATCTGCGTGGACATCGATCGGATGTAAGTAGTGGCATTTTGAGTTGAACTGTTATGCCAACTAAAAATTCAAATCCATTCGCTCTATTGCAGGTAATACTGGTCAAGTGGAATGAACCGTATCAGAAGCTAGCCTCATGTGACAGTTCCGGCATCATCTTTGTGTGGATCAAGTACGAGGGTCGTTGGTCCATTGAGCTGATCAACGATCGTAATACACCAGTCACACATTTCTCCTGGTCACATGATGGTCGCATGGCGCTCATCTGTTATCAGGATGGTTTCGTTTTGGTCGGTTCGGTGGCTGGTCAACGTTATTGGTCTTCGATGCTGAATCTGGAGTCGACTATAACGTGCGGAATTTGGACGCCTGATGATCAACAGGTATACTTTGGTACTACTCAGGGTCAGGTGATTGTCATGGATGTCCATGGTGCTATGGTGTCACAGGTGCAGCTGTCCAACGATGTTCCAATCACATCTATGGCCTGGTCCTGCGAAAAATTCAAAATGGAGGAGGGCGAAGAAGCAGAGCCCGGTGTTACAAATGCCGGTAAGTGAGAAAGGAACTTATTTATGACAGATTCGAACAATTTAAATATTGATAGAACATTGTATCTGTAAGTAAATTAATACATTTATAAATGAATCGCCCAATTTCCAACCTAAAGATCAATGTACGTCATTATCAGCTAATCAATTAGCACCAATAGTTTTATTTTTTCGATATTTAAATGTTTACTTAACCAATTCGCATATTCGACAAATCTTTTTGAAATATGTTAACACAAATTTTGGAAATATGTTTTTTATCACTTCTGCTCTTTTTTCTTCTTACTTTTTCACTTTGTAGCCAAGCGCTCGTTTGTGCTGGCGGTTAGCTTTCAGAATGGCTACATTTATTTGCTAAAGTCGTTTGACGACGTCTCACCTGCACATATCAACACCTGCCTTAATGGCTCCCTGGGCATGGTCATGGAATGGAGCAATTCCCGCGAGCTACTCGCCGTTGCTGGCACATTGCGCACTACGAGTAATACGAATGGTTTGGGACCGGATGGCAAACTAGATGATTTGAACACGTCCAGCTGTTACAATAATCTCGTCAAGTTTTATACGGAGTCAGGCACATGCCTCTACCAGGCGCACATACCGTGCAGCAATGCCGCTGTTTCAGCCATAACATGGGGACACAACGATAAGCGATTGTTTATTGCCACCGGCACACAGGTGCACATTGCTTGGATCTCGAGGCGTGTGGCATCGTTGCAGTTGCTCTGCCGCCTGCAGATTCAGGCAAGCGTTGGCTCTGAATTGCTATTACCACTGTTGCCATTGCCTTCTAGGATTAAGTCGCTCATTGGCAATCTCTTTGCTCAAACCATTCGAGTAAGTGTCTCTTATTAACTCTAGCAAATATGAGCTAATCCGCATCCCTTTGCAGTGTTGTGTACCTGATTTAAAGTCGCTGCGTGATTTTGTCTCGCGGCCACCGCTCTGCTCGACACGGCTGCACTGCACCATGATACGGCACGATGATGACTCCAATCTCAGCTCCGGCACCTGCTACACACTCTATCTGGAGTATCTGGGTGGTCTGGTGCCGCTGCTTAAAGGCAAACGCACCTCGAAAATACGACCAGAATTTGTCATCTTTGATCCACAAGTGAATGGTGAGTAATAAGCTTTTTGGTGTTACCTTATAATCTCAAACTCAATATATTTATTTTCCAGACACTTCGCTGTATTTCCAATATGCAGCTGAGGCAAAGAGCTCCTCGGGCTCCAGTCAGTCAACGACGACAGGTAACAGTGGACGCACCGATTCCTCTGACAGTGATTTTGAAGAGCGTTCCCGCTTCGGGTCACCTCGCACGCCACGCAAGCGTCGTGTGCGTCCCAAGCGACGTCATCAAAATGGAGATCGTGCGACAAACGGGATTGGAGGCAATGATCCGGATAGTCTGGATGAGCTGGCGTATGTGGATACGTTGCCCGAGGTAAGAGTGCAAGCTTCGATTCATTGTGTTGCATGCGTTGATTATGACTACTCTCTCCACTCTTAAGCAGGAAGTCAAGCTGGTGGAGGTGACCTCGAATATATGGGGCACGAAATTTAAGATTCATGGACTTGCCAAAACCGTCCCAGCCAATTTAGGCCAAGTAACATATAAGACGTCCCTACTGCATTTGCAGCCGCGTCAGATGACGCTGGTCATTACGGAGTTACGTGACGATTTTCCCACTGGACCCGATCCCAGCTTCAATCCGAATCTCTTCTCTGAGGATGAGGAGGAGCATCACAATTTCAATCATACACATAACAATCATAATCATAATCATAATCAACACAATTCGGATGCAGTGCCGCATGTAAGTGTGACAAGCGCGGCTCTGGATGCTGCTCAGTTGGCTGCATTGAAGCCACCAATGATGCCACAACGTCGCCTCAACGAAGGTGCCTCTGCGCCGCCCATTGCGCCCATGTCGCCACGCCCCAATCGCATTTTGGCACGGCACAAAAATTCACATTCACTAACGGTCAATGGAGGAGGCAACGCAGCCTCGGTAGGTTTGAGTCCATTGGCACGTGCCGAGAGCTACGATGATGATTCGTCCAATGAATCTCAGGAGGCGTTAGCAGCGGCAACAGCCAGCACCACCGTGCTGCTCCACCAAGCGCCATCCTCTAGTTCGAGTTCCGCGCCCAGCTGCAGCAAGAATCTCACACGACCCAAGACTATCAGCAGCTTCAAGAACAACTACAGTCGCTCCAGCTCCAATTCCAGCTGCCAGTCACGACATGCCATCTCACCGCTCTACTGCGATGGATCTGTGCCAACTTTGCAGTCACCCAAAAATGCCGTTGCTCCATCGGATATTATATTCGAACGTCCCGCTGTGCCTGGTGCTGGACAAACAACACTGATGTCCTACTCGAGCAATGCGGACTATGCCAACAATGTGGTGCAAGTAAAGAATGCTTTGATGTCAGAGCCGGTGAGATCAGCGAATAGTCATGTGAATCCAGTGCCACTTAATCTCAATCTCAATCTGGAGCGCATGGATGCCAGGGCTGCCAAGTGTTCCACAACCACAAAGCGACGCGACATGCTCTACATTGATGAGGAGACACAGGCGCCGACACCCACCAATAGCAATACCATGAAGCGTACTCCAACTGTGGTTTCGATAGCGCCCGCTTTGCCTGATTCCATAACGCGCAGCTGCAGTGTTGGTTATCTAGATTCGGTGGCCATAACGCCATCGGATGAGGCACTATCAGCTCTACGTAAAGATGCGCCTAACAAGCGTCTGATCCTGGTGGATAAGCGACGTAATCGTAATAAAAAGCGACAACAGCAGGCGGATGCAAGACGTCACAAGTTGCAGCAGACAGGCAAATCAAAGAGTTTGGATTCCTGCGATCTACTCTCGCTGCAAACGAAACTCACCAGCAAGGAGCATGAGCAGGTGGTCCGCAAGCTCCAGGAGATCTCCGACAGCAGCGCCTGCAGTAGTGCTGCCAACACACTTTGCTTCAAGTGTCGCAACAATATGAATCCTGCGAGCGTCTGCAAACGTTGTCAACCAGTTGCTGCTGCTAGTTCTGCGCTGGATGAGATCACTACGGTAGCTGCTCCAGTTGATCCCGTCAAGGAGTCAACTCCAGCTGCATCAGCAGCTGTGCCTAGCAAACCTACGCCCAAGAAACGTTTTGATGTCATCACTAGTTTTACGGACAGTCCTCTCTTTACGCGCAAGCATCGCTTTGGCTATGGCCGAAGCAAGGATCTGGCAGCTGCAGCAGCAGGTAGCAACACAGAGAACTCCACGCCAATTCTTGCTCGGAAACAGGAGAACAGTTTTAGTTTTGTGAAACAACTTTCCGAGGTACGCTGGCGCCGAAAGGAACCCACACCTAGTCAGCTGCCAGGAGCAAGTAATGCAAGCACTCTGGAGCGACAACATTCCGAAACGGGCAGCGTTTCCTGTGGCACAGTGGAGGCAACTCCAGTGGAGGCAAAGGCTTCAGTCTCACTGCACACTCAGGTAAGAAGCAAAATAATTTTAAAACTTTTTTGATTTCTTAAGCTTCCGTTATTTTGCAGGCTCTGACCACTTTGGAGAACATCATCAGTCGTTTGCGTGATTTGGATGAGGGTCGCTTGACGCCACCATCAACGCCACAGCGATTGCCACGCAGTTCGCCTGCCTCGCCAGCTGCAAGCAAAAAGAATAAGCGGCAACAGAGCAACTCACCAATAAGGCATATATTAAACTCACCGCTTTTAAATCGAAGGCATCGCAAGAAGCCGAGCATTATTGAAAGCTCCGATGATGAGGGTAATCAGACGAATGGATCCGGCGAAGAAATGGGTGGTGCCAGCAATGGCAATAGCAAACAATATCGCGATCTTGAGACATTCCAAAAGGCGCAATTGCGTCAGAAGGTAAATTCTAGCTGAAATAGAAAGCAAACATTTATTAATTCCCTACCTGTTTAATTTGTGCAGCTTAAACGTGGCAAGATCGAGCCAAATGGCAGCGCCAGTTGCGCCAATCCGGCGCCAGTGCGTCGTGAGTTTGTTATGCACAACAAAGCGCCCATGTGGAACGAGATGAGTCAAGTGTATCAGCTAGATTTTGGTGGACGTGTTACACAAGAGTCGGCCAAAAACTTTCAAATTGAGTTCAGGGGCAAGCAGGTAATTTAAAAACTAATAAAAGTTGGAAATCAACTAATCTTCCTAAATCGCTGACAGGTCATGCAATTTGGACGCATTGATGGTAATGCATACACCCTGGATTTTCAGTATCCCTTCTCAGCGCTACAGGCATTTGCTGTAGCGCTGGCCAATGTAACACAGCGTCTCAAGTAATTTGGATATTAAGGATATACTTAATGGTTATTGCTATAATATCTTATCGTATTATATACATAAAGTATTTATATCGCATATATGCACTCAATGCCAGCTAATGTCCCGCAACAGCGAATTGCTTTAATGCATATTTTTTTATACATCAAAATGAAGGAGGTGGCTTTTGGCTTTATTCATTTGTAAATATTGTATGTACTTATTGTATTGTATTGTGGTCTTTAGGTTTCTGAATACCGTAACATGTATATCGATTAACGATATTAACTCATACCACCACTTGATTGAAGGTTTAGCTATTTGATATTGGTGTGCAAAGAAAGAATAGAAGAAAAAAGAAACAAGACAACTCACAGTCCGATCCATTTTTTGTGCAATATTTGTATGACAAATTTTTATGGATTAAGTAAAACGATTGTAAATGTTAAGCATTAAAATGATGATAAGAGGTACGTATTTATACATATGTATGTGGCTTTAACCAGCGATTTTTTTCAGTCGATTTTTAAACTAGTTTGTACGACAGCAGCCTTTTTTGCATTAAGCTTAGTTTTGTTAATTTTTCCCTGACTTACACGTGCAATAAGCAGCAATTCCTTTCGTTATACATTTTTAGTGTATAAGACAAGAATATTTATACAAATATGTATGTACTTATTATCAGCATAAATCGCTTAAAAGAAACAAAAACCAAAATATCTCTTGGCCTAACATTTAAAACAATTGAATGTGTGTGTAATGTATACAAGTACTTAAAACTAGCATATTTTTTATATTATAAACTAATTGTGAATGTTTAAACAATACATGCATTCTCACAACAAATTTTTGTGCTTTTCCTCTTAATCTCTCTTTTTTGTAGTTAGGCTTAATTTAAAAGGAAAAAATTCGTTATTGTGATTGTTGTGAATATTGAAATAAACTCAAAACTCGAATCGTAAACGATTTAAGCGTGCAACTAATTAAATAAATATATTGTATGTGAATAAAGAACAAACAACGGCAACATAAAAAAATATACATTCTTATTAACTATTATTAATTATTGCACTTAATTAAGTTGTAGAACATTTTTGTGGTATTTAATTTGTCTTTTCCTTGCTTTTTTGTTGTTGCTCTATTTCGATTTCAGCTTTTTCCCAGTCGGGTATGGACTTTTCCTTAATGTGCCAGGCATCTGTTTTGGGGCCTTTTATTTCAGCTGCAAGGTTAGAAATAATTGTAATTTAAAATTATAAAGTGCACACATAAAAATTAGCTTACAAGTTTTAAAGCGTTTGACGCCCTCCTGCATATCCGCCACCATTGCCGCAGAAACATTCATTATCTCATTGTTCACTGCACCATAGAACCCAGGACGCGCATAGACATTGGCATTGTCCAAGACTGCATTGCGATCATGTTGCAACGAGGACATTGGAAACTTAGCAATGGAAAAGGCTAAGTTTACTGCTTGACCTAGCGCTGTGCCTGTGGCCACAATTCGATTAACAAGTCCAATACGATGCGCCTCTTTGGCATACACACGCCGACCCGTCTCTATAATATCGACAGCATTCGAGTAGCCTACAGCAGCAGCTAGTCGAACAGATCCACCATCGCTTAACGGAACGCCCAGGCGGCGATTGAAGAAACCTAGCACGGCTGTATCCTCCATGACGCGTAGATCACAGAGTAGCGCTAGTTCTAAGCCACTGGCCACACAGAATCCACTAATGCCACACACAATGGGTTTGCGTAGGTGCCGCCTAGTGGGACCCACCGATCCCTCATGACGAAGCAGAAAATTGAGACTGCCACGCTGCGCCTCCTCTTCCAGTTCTTTTAGATCGTATCCAGCTGAGAAAGAGCCACCCACGCCATATAATACGCCAACAGGTGAGGAATCATCGGTTTCGAACTGATTGATAGCCTCGCCAAGTTTTGCAGCTGTGGCAGCGTCAATCGAATTACGTTGCTGCTCCCGGTTGATGCCGATTAACGTTATGTTAGCATCTTTTTCGACCAGTATGGTTGCTGCCTCATTTTGGCCAGTATCGCTATATTTTGGCGCACTCAAACACAATTTTCTGCTGCATTGGATTGCTTTGCTCAGTCTTCTCAAACTATTGACAACAAACAAATTATGCATTTCAGATAACACAACAACAGAAGAGTGCTGTACAACGTTTAAATAGATGATTTCGTTGGCGCGCAATGCAACACTGCTTGTCAGCGACGCTGTCAAAAGAGGGCGTGTATGTGTGCGCGAGTGTGTGTTTGTGTAAAACAAAAAAGCAGATCAAACGAAACGCAGCGCTGCCAATTAAATATTTATTTACTTAGTAATAAAACAATAAAATAGTGCAAAAGATAGTTGAAACAACGAGTTATTTGAGTGTGTGTGCAAATGCATTGCATTTGTGTGTATGTTCGCAGCATACAAATATTATAAACCAGTGATATAAGCAAAGTACAAAAAAAAGAAGAAAAGAAGAAAAAAACATCTCGTTTATAATTCGCGACTTCAAATCATCCGCTGCTGCACGGAGACAAAGGATAGTTAAGAAACGGTAATAACCTGGTTGCAATGAATAAACACACAACTGCACAAATGCAAACGTGCGGCAGCTGCAGCCTGCGGTTTTGCGGCACCCGCTGAGAGCACAAAACAACAACAGAGCGAAAGTGACGAATGTGTGCGTTGTCCAGCAGGCAATAACAATAAAAAGAGAGCAAGTCTTGTCTGCCCAGATCTGCCCTGCACTCTCACATTGCATGTGGCCAGATGCAATGATAGATATTGTCCGTGCTGACTTTCTGTTCACTTGAACCGTAATTGAAATGGCATCTAAATTACGGTTAAAGCCCAGCCGTTTTGTCTGCGGGGTCTATGAGGGGCCCGCCTGCATTATTAGAACTTAATTGCATCTATTTTTAACAATGCGCGTCTGTCCAACATTTGGGCGCATTTGTCTGTTGCCTGCCATCGCCTCCCCACCTTTACATCTCTCACTCTCTCTCTCAGTCTCTCTCTCCTTGGGCGCACTCAGTCGCCGTCTGTTTAACGTGCTTCATTGGCGCCCCTGAGGGGCGCTCTTGTCGTCGCCTATGTTGCCATTTTGCTATTGTATCTGTACATGCGTACGTGAGAGAAAGAAAGAGAAAGATGAAGTAGCTGGGGTATTATAGTTTTAAGATGAAATATGGTAACGTAACAATAGAGACATCTCTGATGATGAAATTTCTTGCACAACCGCAATCTGGAATCATCTTGATTCCAGCGATCAGATACTATACAAGTCACGCAATCATACAGTTAAAAAATTGTTTTATTATTAATATGTATAAATGAATTGGTTCTAGTTAGCAAAGAGCATTGACATGGCGTATATACATACATCTTCTCTTATTATTATTTACTATGTTTGCCGCAATCTCTGCCGCATCATGATCTATTTTCGTAAATAAATTATTTGCAAAAAAAAAAACAGAAGCAACAAATCCCCAAAGCGAATATAAAACTTTCTCGTTTTATTATGCTTTCGACTAAGACACACCTTTTGATGTCAGCACCAGTCACTAGCCTTTGATCGCATATATATATATACAACTTAAATTTATTTATATAAACTTATTCGACACGCACTAAAATTAATTAAATTGCAAGTGTGTGTGTGTGTGTGTGTGTGTAAGTGAGCGCAGATATATGTTTTACAGTATGTCGTCAGATAAGATGGTACAGAATTAAGCCATAGAGAGTTTATTGCCTCAAGTATAGCTTAATTAATTGAATTAAATGCGCACGCATTCATTCAAAAAAAGAAAAAACTCTCTGAACAAACACACATAGTATTTATATTCACATTTCGCTCGATTCAGCAAATACAGTCACGACTCGACGATGTCAACCGGAAGGCCCATAAAATGTGTCGTCGTTGGTGACGGTACCGTCGGAAAGACATGCATGCTAATCTCCTACACAACAGACAGTTTTCCCGGTGAATATGTGCCCACAGTGTAAGTGTTTACCCCTTTTGATATATTCAATATCTTTGATCTTGCTATAAGTAGTAATTTGGTGTGTTTCCGTTTGCAGTTTCGATAATTACTCGGCGCCCATGCAAGTGGACACAATACAAGTATCGTTGGGGCTATGGGATACTGCTGGACAAGAGGATTATGATCGCTTGAGGCCACTCTCCTACCCACAGACAGATGTATTCCTGATATGCTACAGCGTTGCGAGTCCCTCGTCATTCGAAAATGTCACCTCCAAATGGTATCCGGAGATCAAACATCATTGCCCCGACGCGCCCATAATACTAGTTGGTAAGAGGCACAACACGAAAAGTTTCAGGAAACTCAATTGACTATATTGTGTATGTTGTTGCTTGCAGGCACCAAAATCGATTTGCGTGACGATCGAGAGACATTGAGCGGCCTAGCCGAACAGGGGTTGACGCCGCTTAAGCGTGAGCAAGGTCAAAAGCTGGCGAATAAAATACGCGCTGTGAAATACATGGAGTGCTCCGCCTTAACGCAACGCGGCCTCAAGCAAGTAAGTTGTTGGTTGTGACACACCTTTGGTAAACAAATTTGAAAACTAAAATGTTCCATTTCTTCTTATTTGTGTTTAGGTTTTCGAGGAAGCGGTGCGGGCAGTGCTGAGACCGGAGCCATTAAAACGACGCCAGCGAAAGTGTTTAGTTATGTAAATAAGCAGCGTCAACTGGCGACAAAGAGAATGTACTCAGAAACAGCGGCAGCAGCAGCAGCATAGAGAAGAGAATGAGAGCAACACACACACACACACACATTAACATCAACTTAAACCAATGGAACGAACTCATCTCAACCTAAGCGTGAACAAATCAACAACACGAAAAAGTACTTGGATTCATTGAGCATTATCATTTCTTTTTAACGGTATAAGTTATTTGCATAATTCATTTTAGACCGCATGGCACAAAACTACGACTCCCTCCCATTAGAACTAAAAGTAATTAACAAGCAGCAGCTATTGCTGATAAATCCATAATTCTAAAGCAGCTACACATATTGAAATCTAGTCAATTGAATCGAATGTATTGTACTAATTGTTAACAACAACAGCAGCTGCAGCAAATTATTAAAACGCAGGCAGATTATAAAACAAAAATTGGAAAAGAATCGAAACAATTGTTTTCGCATATCAGTAAATAAATTCCTAATTTTTATATATTATATATTTAATGTATTATAATTATGTAGCCAAGGCATTTCCTAATTTCAACAGTAACCAAAACACTTGACGATGAGCTCTAAGAGAAAAACAAAATCGATAAAGAACACATTTATACGATACTTTAGCATTAAAACTTTTTCAAACTACTTGTAATAATCGTAATTAATTCATTGACGCTCATTTGAAATTGTCTTTTCAAATTGTAACCATCTGTTGTTTATTATTATTTTATATTAACCTATTTATTGTCCTAACTTTAATAATGAAAATGTATAAACCACTTTTACGGCTTAAGTATAGCAAAAACAAAAAATGGTATATGAAAAGTGAAAACGGATATGGAAATGGCAACTGCATTTAAATTTGAAATGACTCGAATCAAAAACAAAAAAAAAAGCACACAATTTTGTAAACACTTCGAATAGCAAACAATTTTTTATATCGATTATATATACATAAAGAGAAACAAATCTAACGGAAACTCTCATGTGAAATGTTAACAACAAAAAGGGCTTACAATCCTTGACCCTTTTAAGATTGAGCAGCAGCAGAAACAAAAAATATAAAAATAGATCAAGAAATATATATATACATGCTGTATAATTAATAAAAATCTCAAAAAACTGTTCGATTTTTTGTGCTCAACATTGCTAGTTATTAATTTATTTTTTTATTTTTATTTAAATGCCACGTTTCATCAGTTTTTTTTTTTTTTTGTCATAAACAATTAACACTTTTGGGATTTTTGTTTTTGTTTTTTTGGGGGGATTCAAGTGCCTCGTGCCTCGATTTCAAACTCGTTAACAATTCTATATAGTATATATATATAATATCTGGGGAGATCTTCTTGGTGCATCGTTTGTGCAGCGTGGTGTTGCGACTAATGGAAACCAAAGGACATCCGCCTTTCTCTCAATACAATCGGAAGGGTTTTGGATGCATAACCTGGCCAGGCTTCTTTTTGGCACCAGCGCTCTTGGGACGCTTGGGCTCGGAGTTCAACGATGGCATCGATACGGATAAAACTAAACATTCCGCTGGCAAGGACATGGATGAGGTCAATGTGGTGGCACGTTGGATGCGTGGCGCTTTCCAATACTGTGAAAGGTGCAAAAAGTTTATTATTAAAATGGCATAAAAGAAAAACAATTTTTAAAGTATATTTATCTGATTGAAATAATAATTGAATAATTTAATAGATTCAACTGACTTACAATTTGCTTTTGTCTATGTCAAATATTCTCATATTTTGTTTTTTTTACCAATGTGGTGGTTCCAAATGTGGTTGAGATTTTTGTGCGCTTTTGTGTTGCTTTTGCGACGTGGGCGTGGCATTTGCTTGCTATCAATATTAAGTTACTCTTACAAAATTGTATCCAAATTAGCTGTCTGAGTTGAGAGATAGAAACTAAGTGCAAAAAACGCAAGGTTTTTTATGTTTTTAATAAATAAAAAAAGTTTTGTTTTTATTACGCTTGAAAAAATGTTGAATTTTGTTTCTTACATTTTGTAACAGGGAGGAGTGTAAATAAATTGTGAGAATGATGCATGAATGATCCTAATAGTATTTAGGATACTCGTACAAATTATAAAATATATATCAATTTTTTTTTTTGTATATAATAGTATATGTAGTGTATGATTAATCTTTTGATTTTTTTTTTTTTTGGGTCAAAACTAAAAAAGTATCTAAAATTGTGAACGAATTGGTTTAAGTTATATCCAATAAATTTTGTATGTTTATAGATTGAATTTACGAATTTTTCAACACAATTAACTACATATAAAGCACACAGTTAATATATATGTTTACGCAATTATCTAACTGTTTATGCTTTGTATACATTTTTCTTAATACTTTAGATACTTTTTTTTGTGGTATTTTCGTTTGTTTTTAATATATGTATTTGTAGTATATGAAATTTTATATATATATTTATATACTTTATGCAATTGCCTTGGTATCTGTTTGATAAATAGTGCATAAATATATAAACTAATCATATACTCTTTTTTTTTTGTTCTTCATTTATTACACGCTGCATCAGAATGTGTGTGTATCCATGTGTGTATGGGTGTGTGCTTGCACAATTCAATTATCAAATTTTTGAGTAAATACTCGTTTTGTGTGTGTGTGTGTGTATATCTGTGTGTGTATGGTAATTATTGCATTATTTTTCTTCTTGTTTTTTTTTTGCATTTTGTGTAACATTTCTGCTTAAAATTACATTTCAAATAAGCATTATTCAAAATTGTTGTAGCTGTATTTTGCAATTTTGCATCAAGTTAAATAAAAAAAGTACAACTTTTAGCTCAACATGCAAGTTTTGGACTGGATTTAACTTTGTTGATTTAAATTTTCATCAGCGCCGCTTGTTGAAGCCGTCATGGATGGTTGTGGGCTCTGCGTTTAAGATAAAAATATAATCGCATTTAATAATGGCAATAAATAAAAAATAAAAACAAAACAAAACATTAAAAAATAAATAAGCGTTTAACTTAAGGGATGCGAATCCAAAAAAAAAAAAAAATCGAGCACAGCAAGCAATTATTATTTGTTTTTTTTTTAATATGAAACCGGGACCTTTTTATATATGGGTTGATCAAATCATGGTACGGTACGGTTCGGTATTTGGTACGGTTAGTCTATCACAGCACTGTTAAATGAGATAACGCAACGCACACAGTTTTCAACTCGCACGCAAAACTTACAGGACATCATCATCGTGTGAGAGAGAGACAGATAGAGTAAAGTATATAGCATAAAATCGCATCGTTTAATTAGATTGTAGTACATTTCGTTTATAGTCGAGTCGAGGCAATAATGGACGTAACATTTTTGTAGTTAGTACGAGTATACAGTATTTCAAATTTAATGCACTTAGTTAAGAAGTTTTTTTTCTCTATGACTAATAAAATGTATACACATATTCCTATAATAAAATTCGAAAAATAAAAAATATAAGACAAAAAATCATTGATCATAAAAATGAAATACACAAAATGATTAAGAATTAATTATGATTATTCTTATGTGGGATGAGTTTAAGCCAAACCCAAACAAAAGTTCGTATTGTAATAGGTTCGTGTGTGTGTGTTAAATGTTATATGAGAGAGAGCAAAGCATTTTGCATATTCTATATATTATATGGTTTAAATGCTGGGCAGACTTTAACAATCGTTATCGATAATACATTTTTAAGATTGAGCATTTGTATTTCAAAACACACACACCAATATTGTTTATAAATTTGTACTATTCTACATAGTAGTATAAAAGTTTTGACTTCTTGCCATAAATAATACTCAATTGGTATATTTGCTTTTGCTTATTTCAAAATAATTATCTAAATACTTAACAAAAGTTTGGCTAACATCTTGAGATCGATTTTCGGATCACTCAAATGTTTTTAATTCAATTTATACACTTTCCAAATATTTATTTTTTGGAAGGGGTATAAAATAATTTCAGCCTTGCCGAAATCAACAGTTTTTGTAGTTTGTGTATTCTATATATAATTTAAAATAGAAACTCTTGCAAACTCGTCCGAGATTTTGTCATATTTGTTTTCTGTGCTGATTAATGTGTCAATTTTAGTTTTAATCCTATTTTAAATTTTAAGGTACACCTAAGTAGTTTATTGTTATTTTTTGTAATTGATTAAATTTTTGATTCCTCTTTTTTAATGTTTAAATTCGTTTTTAGGGTGTTTTTCACTTAAAAAGCGAATCAAATATATCGTTACACACACAGTCTGAGTTACAAAGACCGAATTCTAGGTGTATGGTGGCAACCAAGCGACCCTGCGCCGCAAACTACGAATTCCAGATGGATCGATAGATTAGAGAGAGCGAGAGGGAGAAAAAGAGAGAAAGAAATAGAGAAGTGAATGTGTGTAAAATGGTTAACACGCCGAGTGTGCTCGTGTACGAGAGTATTTCAATGAATATGAAGCACGGTTTATTTGATAATTTTGTATTCGATATTCGATTTTTATTGCCAATTAATCTCAGTTTGAGTTTGAAAGAAATTCATTTTTAAATGTAACGTTAAATGTTGTAAGAAATAATAAATACAAAACAAAAAAAAAAAGAATACTAAAAAAAAAAAATATCACCCGGTTTAAAATATATATACAGAAAACTTGATAGTGCCATAAAATACTTAAGCTTGAGTATTTTCATATTTCGATTTCGATGTTTTATTATTCTTGTTATTCTTTGTCATTTGTCGGGCATTATGAATAGCTATTTGGGTTAATTTATTTTGTAGGAAAGTAAAAACCAGTTAGTTGGAGCTGTTTGGTTTGGGTGGTTTTTTTGTAAGTAAGCCATTGTGGGTGCTGAATTTTTTATTTTTATTGGGTGCGGTGCTCATCAGATATTATAATGTATGCCATATATAATATAATGAAATGAAACCAACAATTACCATTACAATAAAAAAATGAATTTCTTGAAGTAAACACAAAATGGGAAATATGTATAGTATTATTATTGATATGTTGATGAATAATGATATATGTTTGAATGTATTAATGTTCCATTTGTATACTTCGTTTACTCAAATTAAATGCAAATACAAATTGAATAAATAAGGGTTAATAATTGATAGATCTACGGTAGCATAACTACATAACGCTTAGGTAGACGTAGTTTACCTGTGTTGGTGGTGTTGTCAGTGCAACAGAGTGTTCAACATTTTTCAAATAATCCTTATCATCGAAAATCTTCTTTTCACCGCCACCGGGCTTGTGCTTAACATTATCCAAAGAGCCAACTTTGCTTTGTGCCTTAATGTCTATTTTTTGCGTTTGTATCTGAAAAGTAGCAGCACCGGCAACGCACAGAAAATTCATTAGCAATTCGTTTTTATGTATAAGGCATTTCTTTTTGTATTTTGGCTTGGTGGATTATGAACACACGATAAAATGATCGATTCGTTATGCCAATCCTTCAGATATAACTGTAATTTAGAATTTTTCTTTATACAGCGCACACAACACAATAAACAAACTAAAAACATATACATATTATATACTACATTATCAAGAATACAAACTTTTTACATTGGTGGTTGTTTTTGTTTTTTTTGAGTTTGAACAACTTTGAAAAAAGTGAGGTTATGTGCTCAAAATTCCAAAAGATAAATAAAATACTAATTTCAATGGTTTTTTTTCTTAATCAAAGCATATTAGTAATACTATTTATTATAATTAGTAAAAACTACTTACATCCTTCATGTTGTTATCCTTTTTTTTTATTGAAAAACATTTGTTAAGGGCAAATATTTGATAGTTATAATAAAATATTCAATCCATAAATTTTGTTAAGTTTCAGTAAAAAAATAATTTTAAAATTTTGATTGAAAGTAAAACAGTTGCCAAATAATATATTTTATTTTTGGTAACTGCTTATGAACTTTGTCGAACCGACTTAAGGTACTCTCTAAAAAAAAAACAGCAACTATTTTCAATGCTACTATAAAACACTTTAGGTACAATGAAGGTCCGTTGGGTTAGATGATTGATTTGTATTAACATCGTTTTTAAGTGCTCCAAAGTAAGATTGTATTGTATTTTTAGGCACTTAACGTACCTCTAACCCAATAAATCGTCAGCGGTATACAAGTTCTCGTCCAGCCGATTGTTATATGAAGTCATATTCATCATGTGGGGACTGACTATTTTCGAGCCTTCACCATAGACTATGTTATTAGGGAATCTGTTCAAAAACCTCTGAAAGTTGGTCGATTTTGGTTTTATAATGGAATAAATGGCTTCGAATATGATTTGATGGAAAATATAACCTAGGCGTAGCCAGGAATAAAAATTTTTTTTTATCTGAAAATTTTTTTTTATGTAAGGATTTTACTGCTGGAACTTATCAATAAATTTCTAAACGTCTAATCATTTTCTTTGAATACATTTCTTTTCCAAGTTTCCCTAGCAGACAACCTGACTACACCTATACACCATCAAACAACTTAAAGCTAAAAGTTGAGAGCATGCCATGTAAAAAAGAACTAAAAGAACATTTGCAGCAATCATGCAGTTTGAGTCAGAACTGGAGCAACACATGCCCATGCCAGAGTTAAGATCAAAGTGGAAACTAGTTGAAGTAGAGCAACCACATGCGTTGCCACAAAAAATAGCAGAACGAAAAAAAATACTTAACTGCATATTGTACACCCAGAAAGAAAAATATACACAAAAGACCGCATCTTAGATTTTATCGTTTTTAAAATCAGAAAATAAGTTTGGTTTCTAGTTGTTAACAATTGACTAGAACTCAACCTTAAATGATTTTCTGAAGTTAAAAGCGGCTTAAGGCGACTTTTTAGACCATTTATTTTTCTTCGAGTGTAATTTAAGACTAGAAATTATAGTCTAAGTAAAATTATTGAATGTAAACCACTCGTACACGTTTGTGTCAGGGCCAAAAGCAAAAAAACAAAAACAAATGATAAACAACCTATTTTCGAATAATTTATGTATGTTGAGTTGAGGCTTTACCTTAATATCGCCGCCGCCGGGCTGATACTTCACATTGTCCTTGGAGCCGACCTTTGGCTTGGCCTTGTTATTGAAGTCCATTTTGAGGGTCTCGATCTTTTTATCGCCACCGCCGGGCTTGTGTGCCGCATTTTGTAGCGAGCCAATTTTCGATTTTGCATTCCACTGCAACTTTGTTGTAACTATCTACAAATTGGTTGTTCGTTTGCAAAAATTGTGATTTTTGTTGTGATGTTTTGGTTGTGGTTTTAAAGTTGCAAATAGATACAAAGTACGGTAAAAAAAACAACAAAAAAAAACGATTAAAAGTCAAGACTTGCAACAGTTGCGATTTCAATGTCAGACGACGCGCCTAGCTAAAGATTCTACTTAAAGATATATGTATGGCTGGATGGTATATAAGGTAAAATATATGTATTGTTTATAGAAGAAGCTACATAAGGTCATTAAATTATGCTGCTAAGTGTGTAATTGCATTTTTCCTACTACAGCTAGATACCAGAGATTGCAGTAAGAAAACTAAATACATATACTGTATATATATGTATATGTATATGAAAATGTATATGAGTTTTTTATCTTGAATCGCAAATCGACCGTGAAATTGAATTTCTAACGAATACTTTTGTTTTTTGTTCATTTGTTTGTACAAGTAAGTCTCTCAATCAAACACAATAAACCAAAAATTTCTGTGGAAAAATTCTTTTTGCAGTAGATAGATATGTAGATATGTAGTTGTGCACTCAAAGAAAAAAACTTCAGAATTTGAAATGCTAAATTTAGATAGAGGACAAAGAAATACTATGAAATCAGCTATGTCAAGGATAAGTAATAGCTATATAATTTAAATGTTCTGATTACTCGGATAAGGTATAAACTTATGCCATTTTATGGAACTAACTCTAATCTGAGACGTGAAACTGAAATTGTTTTTTATTTGATTTTTCTGGCTTAAGATTTATACTCTTTTAAGGCAAACTTTCAAAGTTTCAACTTGGCTGCCATTAAAGTCAGCGTTTTTCTTTGAGTGCTTAGGAACAATATGTATCTTGAAAGAGATACAACCAAGATCTTAGTTAACATAAATTTTACCTTCTTTTCGCCACCCTTGGGCATATACTTGTCATTCTTGGCCTCGATGCGTGGTGCAGCTGCCTTGATGTCAATCTTCTTGGACTCGATCTTGACATGACCGCCACCTGGTTTATAGGTGGCATTATCCAACGAGCCAATTTTAGAGCGTACCGCCTTTAAGTTAGGCGAAGGCGCATGTCCAACCTGTACCTTGTTCATTGGTACTAAACACAAAAATGAGATTAACATAACGTTATATATGTGATATATTGTTTGATAGTTACGTTTCTTGGCTGGCTCGGGCTCGGGCGTCTTGAGTAGCAAGCGATTTTTGGATGCGCTACGCGATTTGATTGCTGATTTATTTGAGGGCGTGGCACTCGGTGGGCGCGATGTGCCCGACTTGTCTTGCTTCGACGAGCTAGATGTGGGCGTCTTCACCGGTGAGCTCGGTGAATGCGGTCCGTTGCGATCCTTAAAAATTGAAAATATTTAAATCAGTATTGCTCTTAAATTTAAATAGTATTTTCTAGTTTACAATAAGATAGCTAGCATCAGCTATAACAACCAAATGCATGTTTGTTGTAGGATTTTATTGACCACTTTATGACTGACAATAAATGCGTATAAATATTCCGCTGCTTGTCAACGTTATGCCATTTATGACTCGGAGCAAAGTATCTATCTATCTGACTGAACATTCCTAGCCTGGTGCCCGGTGCGTTGTCTTAACGGCTGTCGATGTCGTTGTCGTTTCTCGACACGAAGGATTCACATAGTTTATGCATTGTTTTATCGATTGTCGCGGCCTCCGAAAACTTCGTGTCGCTTGTTTTTTTTTTGATATTTATTTACATACACATATATATTAATAGACGCCAAAAAAGAGTACCCCAACCTAAACTGTTTCGTGTTTGGCTCTGGCGGCACTTACTCTATCTAGAGGTAGGCCGCCTTGGCACAATAATCGCATTACATTTGGCAATTTTGTTGTACAGTCGAAATCCGCTACAACGCACATGTAGCGTGTAAGACTATGTTTGAGTACGAAATAATGTAAATTTGTACAAAATGAACATGTTACACAAATCTAAGGTCCATGCCTCTTGAAATGGGGCTATAGCTCTTATATTTTTTTCACGTGTTTTGAACTTTGGTTTATGTGAATGGAGAAAGAGTGATTAAAGATAGATTTTTTGTTTCTTGTATACTTTAGTGGGAAAGATATGAAATATATAATTATTTTTAATAGATTTTAAGCAATCATTGAAATGGAATCGAGAACTTATAAGTTTTTAAAGTGGTAAGAGTAACATGAACAACTTCAAAGAATTTATAGTTGAAAAAAAAAGTTGATTATAGTTTTAAAAATGGTTTCGATTACAAAATTTGTTTTACAACTGTTAAACTTTGTGTATTCTCCTTTCTTTAGCAAATAACTGTATGATCGTAAATGGTAAATGGTGAAAGACCTTTTTTTTTTTGGTCGAGGTTTTCTTTATATAAACGTTCGACTGTCTTAAGTTCTGTTTGATTTCAACACTGCGCACCTGTTAAGTAAAATCACACTGCGATAACACACGCATACACATTTAACAATATATATTCGGACTATATAGTAAATTGAGGTATCTTTTGGGTTATTCCGATGCGCCAACTGATGTCTGTAGAGCCACAATATGGTCTGAACTTTTAACGTCTGCACACAAGCTGCCAACAATGAGCTATAAATCTATATGTGCTTTATGAACCCGGAGAGCTCTGTTTGTCATCGATACATATGTTGTCTAATGGAGCGTAAAGAGCTCGATGTGAAGGCGGACAAACTAAGTAAACTGTCTGCCATTTACAGATATTTATGATTTGTGAACACAAACACACACACACACACACACACACACAGAAATGGAGGGAGACACAGTTGGCGGTCAACGAAATTAAATTAATTTGCTGCCAGTTAATTTCCTCTCAATTAAAAGCAGCAAGCCAAAAACAAATAAAATACAACTAACCAGTTGTACACGGAAACTCACCTTCTCCTGAGTGGACTCATCCACGCCGCTGTCATTGTCACCTTCTGTAAACATTTATATGCATAAGTATAATTATTTAATTAAGTTATCTTAAATCAAACTTCCTCACAAAATGTTCATCATAATCGAAATGGCTTCATTAATCAACAGTAAAGAAAATAGTACATCGGCATGCCGAAGCTTAAACAGCCTTGCTAAAATAAGTCAGCTTTATAATGTCTTAGTTTTGTATGTCTTGATTAAAGATTTCTTAAGAGTCATAATAAAACTTTTAGGCTGCGTTTATCGCTCACATATCGAAGATTACAAAACAGGTCATAGCTATATTATAGTATAGTGCTCAGTTGGTAATCATTTCATTAAGAAGAGATACCACATATTAGTAATATTAAGTAAACGTTTTAGTTTGTTTCTTCGGAAGGTATATGATATGGTGAAATAAATATATATAGAGATTCACTTTGATGATTTGAAGATTTTTGAGACTGTGCTACAAACTTCACAAAACTATTATTAAACCCACATAACCAAGTGTATACAACTACAGTTCTTACTGTAACCACTTTGCATTTTAAGTGATGCATCTATTGGCGATGTTATGGTGGACTCAAATGGTGGCTCCGTTTCCTCTAGCAGTGGCGAACCCATCGGATCTCCCTTCATGCCGACAGACTTTAAGGGAGTGAGTGCTTGTCCCATGACGACATCGTCATCGTCTTCATTCTGTACGCTGCTAGCTGAAGGTGGGCGTAGCTGTTGTTGTTGTAGCTGTTGCTGCTGCTGTTGTTGTAGTTGCTGCATTTGCTGCTGATTGTAGAGCGGCGGTCGAAAGGGTGCTTGCAATGGTTGTCCAGGCATTGGTCGGGCAAAAGTTGGTGGCGGTGGTCTTGCCATATTTTGTGGCGGACGTGCACCTGGCGGTAAGCCGGGTGCTCCCGGTGCTCCGGGTGCACCACCTGTCCAAGGAATACCACCCTGCGGTCGCGGTGGTCCCTGTCCGGGTGGACTTAAGGGTCCAGTTACGTTGGGCGGACGCTGTTGCTGTTGCAGTGGTGGCATTCCCGGACGCATGCTGCCCGGCGGTGGACCCATGAGCAAGTTGCCCTTGCTGTCCGTTGGACGTAAGGGTGGCGGCATACCACCTCTGATTGCCATGTTGGGTGGCATTGGTGGACGTGGACCTACGCCAACCATGGGCCGGGCGCCGGCAAAGGGCGGGCGTTGCTGTGGAGGCGGGCCCAAAGCTGGACGCATCTGCGAGGATAAAATAAAGTTGGAATTGGGATTGGGTCTCTCTTGGTTGTTGTTGGTGCTGTTGAAGCTTGTGTTTAAGGTGCGTTCTTTAGCGGCGCGTTCTTTGGCGTTAAGTTGTTGGGACTGCTGCTCCAACTTGGGCTGCACTCGCTGCTGGTTTAATCGATCTTGTTCCGTGTAGCTAACATTAGCCTGGTAATAGTCGGGATTAGGTTGCTGACGTGGCTGTACAGAGCGTTCTGGCTCCGCTTCCACGTAGGAACGTTGGAGGGGATCGGGATTAGACAGCTGCTTCGACTGACGAAAGCGTTCGGTATCTGGTGTCTCCACATATGCACGCTGGGAGTAATCTGGATTAGGCGGCTGCTTCACTTGCTCCTGAGCAGCATAAGTGGCTCCACTGCTGGAATAGCCTGAAGTTGGTGTCGGGTTTGTTTGCTCCTTGGTGGCGTACATTTTTTACAAAGAAGCGGTACGCCCTGCACCTGAACCTAACGCCTGCGGTGTCAGTGCAGAAATGTGCAAGTGTCTGGTAATCCAATACGTGGCAGCCAAGCAGCACACGCTCAACCAGCAAAATGGAGGAATGAATGGAGGCGACCATTGCCATATCATTTGCATATATGCCTGCATGTAAGCTTTGTAAGTGTGTGTGAGGGTGCTCTGTGTGTTTTGTGTGTGGGTGTGCACATGTGTCTGTGCATACACAGCTAGAAAAGTGTCGTTGAAACTATTGTGAGAATGTAGAAGAAGTATAACTAGGTAAAATAACGACTGTACACAAAGTAAACGTACAAAAGCTCATTGCTACAAAGCCAAAATACGTGGCATTAAAACCTGATAGCATTTTACTAAGTGCTCGTACAGCCTGCCCAGTTTTAATGTTATTTTTGTGAATAATTTACCTCACTCTTATGATTTCAGTTAAAATATCTCAGTAGGTTTTTTCTTTCAGTGCATATGTGTCAATACCACACATAGACTACCTTAAAATATACACAATACAGTATAAATTGTCTGGCATCGAGTGGAGCTCTCAAATTTGATGGCTTCTCCTTGTGCATTTGTTTACAGTTTATTGTTTTGGTTTATTTTTTGGCAATGACTATTTGGGTTTTGTGTTACTATTAGGGAAATATATCATGCATTCCGCTCGCTGCTTGGAATGTGACCCAAATCGTTACTTGCTTCTCGCTTATTGATTCAACAAAAGTTCGACAGTTCTAAGACCAAAACCAAAACCAAAATCAAAAACCAGACCAGACCATTCCAACTAAACTAAACAAAACCTGAAACCCTCAATGCGCCATTGGCCAAAATGGTTGTTTGATTTTGTTTTGCAAAGGGTTTCCAAATATGTTTTCGTTTAAGTTGAGTTCATGCTGTTTGTACGCTTTTATTTATTGGCTGGGCTAACTGGTTGCCACAGAAATTTGTTTCGACATGTCTGGCCCCCTGCTAAGGCATGCGAGCAGTACTTGCAACCAATGCCCAAGGTCAATACTATAATATTTACGAATATTAATCATGTATATAGTCGAACAATCGTAGACGATTCTGAATTTAATATTCTCTATGAATTCAATTAGAATTTATTGTTTGCATATAATGCCAAATATAAGAAACAAATATTTTAGATATTTAATTTCTCTCTATAATATTATTTTTTAACAGAGTCTATGTCTTAGAACCTTGGAATAAAATATGAGAAGATTTAATCTCAAGAGATTTTAATGGGATTTTGTTAAAAATTTAGAAATATTTTCTCTTAACAATAACAAAATTTAAAAGATTAAAACTATATATAAAAAAAATTGTTTTCTAACATTTATTTAAAAATATGGCTATTAAAAATGTATAATCTTTGGATTTTTTGTTTGAAATGTTTCACAAATGAATTTCATGCGAAATTAAGGCGAAATGAATGCTCAGAACATTACCCATCTATGCAAATCATGTTAAATTAAGCCATAACAAATTGTTTCTTAAATCATTTACTATGCATAAATTGGATTTATTTTTTTTTGCTTTTTGGCGTGCAGTTTTCTTCAAGCATTGAATACATTTTTTTATTACATTAACAAGCATAGTATATATAGAACTATAACTTACCGCATCGGTATCACTCATATCGATGTGTGTTTTGGGTTTGGTTTAAGTTTTGATTTTTGGTTCTGTGGTTTTAGGTTGGTTTTTTTTTTTTTTTAACGGGCTCTCGGCACTGCCTGGCAATTAACTGGAAAAGAACTTTTTCATTTAAATGTGTTTTGGGCAAATCGATAAAATTGCCAAGTGAAAAACGTTCGCCGCACTTTAAAACTATATACTAAGTAGTAGTTAGTCCAACTAAACCGAAGTTGTGCCCTTAGCACGTGCAAAGTCACAACTGAGTGCAGCACAAAACTGTGCGAGACGCCTCAGAAGGAACTGCCTGGGCTTTCTTGTCTTACTACAACCCCCAAAAACAAACCCAACGCCAATTAGTGTGGCCCAAACTGATTTGTTTGTGCTGCAAAAATTCCAGCGCTAAAAATGAGCGCAAAGCATTTTAACGTTTTTTCATGTCAACTGCAACTGTAACAGTCAAATAGACGACTTCTGGCCAAATTGATTATCAACAACAATTTGTGTAAGGGCTGGAAAGGGTGACGAGTGCGGGGGCAAGCAACACGGTTAAGTCTTATTATACTCGATGCTCTCGCAATGACTGCTCATTTATTTGCCAAAAGCACTCGAAAAAAAAATATTGTGAATATTGGCAAATATTTATTTGAAATTAAAAAAGAATTTAAACAGATTTTAAAATATTTTATTAATCTTAAATTGATTTTCAGTAAAACAGAATTTCAAACTTATAAAATTTAAAACTATTTAAGACTTAATTAAGACAAAGTTATGTTAACTTATGTTATCATTCTAAAGACAAAATCAGTTTCAATATTGATAAATGTGAAACAAACGATCAACTCTCTTAGCGAAAAGATTTTCAAACCTTTTTCTAAACAATAATAAAAAATCTTTTGTTTAAAAAATCTGCAACACAAAGTTTTTTTAACTTTATTTGTTTACTTTTCTCTAAGTGCCCTAAAAAAAAATGGAAAGGAGGTTAGGCAGAAAGCCACCCTCGCGCCACCATTGTGGTTTTTCAATTAGAATTTTCCCGCACTCTTTGCAAAATGCAAAAATGTTAACAAACTTTAGCCAATTGATTTCTGTTGCTGTTGTTGTTGTTGTTGGCCAAAAGTTTTTTATGTGCCTTTAGGCAATGCAGTTGTGATTTTATCAAACACAGACATGTACAGACAACAATGCCGCTTTGCCACATGCCACATGCCACACACAATAGTACTATTATCAATTGTTGCAGTCTGCAGTTGGCCATAAAGCAGCGCAAACTGAAACAAACAAAACGACAACAACAAATTGTTACCCTGTAAATTTATATCGATTTTTCTTGGCCAGAGGGCAATAACTTGTCCAACAGTGCTTAACAACTAAGGCTAATGCACTTTGCACTTTTGCGTTCTGTCACCGCAAGGATATTAAGGACTATTTGATTTGTTACACTTGACAAATAACAAACACATAAAACTTTAACACTTTTGCTGTGATTATTTATGTATATTAATATAATTGCTGATTATTTATTTAGCACTCTTGGCTTTGATTTGCAAGTCTGTCGTTCTTTATTATTTTTTTTATTATTATTAAACGCGACGGCTTTTGTGTTCCGTTTGGAGCGAGTGTTAAAACTCGACTGCTGCTTTTATTTGCCTTTGAAAAATTTCGAATTACAATACTTAGAAATTTGTTTTTGATATGAATGTAAATGTGCCGAATGCCAAGTTGCCTAACTTTCGACTCGTTAACTTCTTTCTCCTTTGTTTCTCCTCTGGCTCGCAAATGTCCTTGCGCAGTTCGAGTTTCGCTCATCGTCGCCGATTCACCGACTTCGGCTTACGGCCGTCTTCTACATTTCTTTTAGTACACTATTCTATTGACATACAAATTTATTAGTTGGGCGCCGTAGCGAAATGCAACTTCAACACGCTAACAATGAACCCACAACGCACAACAACCACGTTTACAGCTATTCGGATTTGTTTAGGTGTTTTTTATACCCTGATCCCATTAAAAATGGGAAAAAGGGTATAATGGTTTTGTGCAAAAGTATGTAACAGGCAGAAGGAAGCATCTCCGACCTTATAAAGTATATATATTCTTGATCAGCATCAACAGCCGAGTCGATATAGCCATGTCCGTCTGTCCGTCCGTCTGTCCGTCCGTCTGTCTGTCCGTCCGTACGTATGAGCCAACCGATCTCAGAGACTATAAGAGCTAGAGACTCCAGATTTGAAACTTAAGCTCGCCTAATCCCTAGGCAGTACAAGTTTGTTTTCGATTTTCGATAACTCATCCCGTTTTCGATATACACATGGGATCGATAACAACAAAATCTTGAATTTTGAAAACTTTGAGTTGGCATTTTAAATAATAAACAAAATAATGACAATCTGTAAAATTTTTATTAAAATCGGTTAAGAAACACCGGAGATATGGGACATTGAAGTTGTGTATGCAGTATGCAGTATGTGCGTACATACAAACACACATACTTGCAAACACTGACTGTACGCGTAAAGTATAGGGATCAGGGTATCGTCTAGTCGGGATTTCTCGACTAGAGCCTTCTTACTTGTATTTTGTGCAAATTGTTGTGTTATGTGTGCAAATCTCATTTGGCTTGATTAATTTTTTATGATCACAAGGAGCACATTAAACGCGCCATTGTGCAATATGCCACTATCTAGCTGTCTAGCTTGTTATTTATTTTGTTTTGACTTATTAACGATAAAAATGATGTTAAATATATACAAATTATGTGCATCCAACGAGGGCAGCTTATTAAGTAACTGGCAGTAACGATTCAAGTACTGTTAAAAACTATTTTGACATAACTTTTTAAAGCATATTACAATAATTATATAAGAACTATATTTTCTTTATAGATCATTAGACATCGACATACATACAAAATCTTTTTTATAATTGCAGAATTTTTAAATTGTAAAGAATCATTTTGTCTTTTTATGATAATGTTCTTAAAACAAAAAAATCAAGTTGAACACAATACTTTTGAACTAAATAGTTAACTAAAAAACTGTAGTTGTTTTAGGGAACTTTAATTTTTTTTGATACATTTTCAAAACTTAGTTGCAATATATTTTTAAATAAAGTGAATCAACACTTAGTTTTATAAGCATCCGTTAGAGTTTAATTGAAAAAACTTTTGAAACCACCCTCGACACCTTTGATATGGAAACCAGCAAGGCGCGCTCGTCTCTGTTAAGGCTACCGGCACCGATTGCTACGCATCGGGATTGTTATTATTATTATGATTGTGTTTGTTAGTCGACAATTTTTAGTAGACTTTGTCTATTGTTAAGGTGTTGTTGTCATAGGTTTCCTGATTTGCAACTAATTGTTCTTGATACATATGCAGACATATACGATATGCATATAGTCGAGCTGCACGCAAGCCTCATTTTGTCGTGCTTCCAAACGAACATCAAGTATGTTGCGTATGGTTGTTGGAAGGGAGATGGGGATGGGGATGGTATGTAGAAGGGTGGCGAGGTTATACGATTTATATTGGGGTGTCTATTGCATGTTGCGTTAACTTAATGTCTGACTATTTAGTTTTGACTTTGTTATCGCGCAAATCGCTTAGTTCGATTGTCAAGGTTATCATGTCTGCGAGTTTACCATGTTTTTGGGTTATACGAAGGGGATTAGTTGCGTATGTGTGTACGATAGTAAACTAAGTGTTGAGTTCACAAAAATTGCAGACGCAGGAACCAAGCCATGACCTAATTGTTTAAAATACTCGTATATCTTTTCATATATATCTACAACTCATTTAGAAAAATATTTAAATAACATATAGTTATCTATAAAAGAAAGATTATTTTGTAAATACATTTTTCTACAGCATACCACTTTAATGAAGCCATTTCAATAACTATTCACAGACTGTTAAATATTTCTTCATACCTGAAAAGAAACAAATGAAAAGATTTCGTTAGCAATCAAATTGAAAAAAAAAAAACGCCACCTATCTTTTATACAACGAACTTTTAGTTACAAAACCATTTTGGGTTGCTGTCTAAATAAACAAGTAAAGGCTGTGCTAATGCTAAAAGCTCAGCGACCTGTACTAAAAGCTCAACGGAACAGGGGCAACTGCAAACTGTACAAACAAAAACAAAACCGACACATAACGGATGATGGTTAAAGCAAGAACAACAACAACAACACACTAGACCACCCACATACACACCGGGGGTGGGTCTGCCGTTGCGCTGCTGCTTCTGTGGCTCTTCTGCCGCTACTGTTAAAGCCGACAACACAAGTGTGTTTTTTCTGCCTCTCTCTTTCTCTCTCTTGAGAATTTGTTTTGCTTGTTGTTGTTTCTGGTTTTTTGGGCGCTGCCAAAAGGGGGTTGCGTATTCAGTATCTATCGGCATGTTTGTTGGCTTCCTTTTGGTCACATTTTATATAAACGTTACACACACCCAACCATAACCATACAAGCACATATATACAATATTACTTACATATGTATCTATGTGTATTAATTTTCCTTTCATTATGCAGGGTTTTTTTTTTTGTTTGGTTTTTGGTTTTTTTGACAGGCTCATTGATTATTTTCAAACAGTTTATTCTACATTCGAGAACAAATGACACTTGAGGAATCTCAAAAGATGAGAGGCACACACGCACATTGAGTGTGTTCACACACAATACACGCATACATTGTTAATGTGTGTGTATGTATATATATATATATATATTTAAGAAAAAAGCTTTTTCTGAAACTGCGCATGCATTAAGTTAACAGCCCTTTGAGCCTACATCGCAAAAGATGAAAAGATGATTCACTGCACTCAAAAAAAAAGAAAGGATGCTTAAGAAATCACATGTGAAATTCGAATCTTGTTAATATTATTAGTTAATAAGCTGGTTTGTATGTTTGTTATTCTTACTTTACAAAATACTGATTGGATTGTAATGAAAGACATGGGCAAAGGTAATTAACGTTGCTTTGTTTTGCGGTACTGTACCTTGCGGGGGGAAAACGTGACAAAACAGACAAACAACATGTGAAATAAATTTAACCATTCATCAAGCAAAGAACTAAAGTTAAAACCTAAAATAAAGCTTAATCAACGGTTAAGACCTTTGGAATTATCATCAAAAATAAATTTATGGCCCGACACTATGGTGCTTCGGTTATTGATTGCCACAAAATGTGGCAACTGCGGCACGCACACTTGGCTGCCAAATGTGGCGACCACCACCGATATGGCCAAGCCAACAACAAGAACAACAAATTATGCGACAAGCACACCATATAAGGCATGCAGCGTTGGGTAACCCAACCTAACCAACCAGCTAGATATACACGATCCACAATCATCTCATACACAATATACAAGATCTCACATTGAATTCCATCTCTCTCTATCACTCTCTCTCTCTCTCTCTCTCTTTCGAGCGAAAGGCCTAACAAAATGAAATCAATGCAATTCCACAAACAGTTTGACCGAGTTTAATGAACTGTCAACTTGGGATGGTTTGAATATTAAATGTTTTGCCTTTTTGGGGTTGCTATAAGCTCATCATCATCATATACAGAATGAAAAGGGGGTTTGGTTTGGATACTTGCGTGCCAAGCGACACTTTGTTGCAAGCAAGAAAACAATTAAGACGACACCCAGACACATGCAACCACCCCCCAGAGAAGTACACTTCACAAAAAAAACTATGTATAGCTTGTTTTTAAAGGATAACTTTTTAAGAAACATTTCGTATTAATTCTTAACTTTAAATAAATTGAACAAAATTTATTTAATATATTTTTTCCCAACTGGGCAAAAAGCTATTCACAGTTTATTGTAAATAATATTTAATTTACGAGCTTTTTTTATTCGAATATCTTTTGCCATTGCTACTTTTTAGATATATGTGTCAAAAAGTATATATATTTTTATAATAATATATTTATTATTATTATAATTATTATAAAATATATTTTTTTTGAAATATATATATATATTATATATATATATTATATACTTATTATATAGCATATACATTTTTTTTATGTTAATATTTGTTTTTATTTTGGATATAACTTAGCATTTGGACTTAGGATAGTTTTTTGGAAGTCAAAAACATGTTATTTATCCGAATAAAAATATAAGAAGCAAAAAGGTTGGTTTTCTTCAAGTGTATTTTGTCACATTTGACGTCTTTATTAATTACTAAGTTACATTTTATTGATCAAACTTTTAAATGGCAGCTTTTCTTTAAAATAAAATTGAATTAATTAATTATATAAAATAGCACAACGATTTATGCGGCATTTTGCAGCTAACAATATACTTATGAATTAACATTCATTACACGAAAGCACAAACTGCAATCACTGTAAGCATTTAACATATATATATATATATGTATATATGTTTACTGTGTGCCTTTTCCCATATTAATTTTTGCACCTTGTTGCAATGCATTTACGAGAATCGAGTGCAATGCATTTCGCTGTCTCTCTCTCTCTTTCTCTCTCTCTCTCTCTCTCTCTCTCTCTCTCTATCTCTCTCTCTCTCTCTCTCTCTCTCTTGGAACGTTTTGTGGGACGCGCTCTCAATTGAATCAGCACAAGCTAGCATGCAAATTATGTTTTGTCATCAAGGGTCATTCTACACACACTCACACACACACACACACACACACACACTGCCACTGTGATTAGGCATAGTTTTCATGATTTTGTCACATTCGGCACAGTTTTCTAGTTTTTTTTAGTTGCAGGGAGAATTATTAAGTTTATGTTCTGCTGAATATAAAGATCTTAACATTCCTCCAAAAAAATATTGATAAACTATTCAAATTCTATCTAGTCTTGACTCAAACTATGTTATAGATTTGATTCAAAGGGAGGCCTTAGCATTATAAAAACACAGTACTCCTGATTTTTGTATTCTTTAAAAGTTTCAGAATTAAAGTTGAGTTCTAAAGCATTTTTAAATGTACCCATAAAATTTTACCAATTCAAAACGTCTTTGGAATAAATCAATTAATGGACATAGCACTAATCGAATTAATCATTAAGCCCATATAAGGGCGCAAGCATTGGCCAGGAAATAGTAAACAAAATCTATGATTGATTTTTTTTTGTGCTTCATTTGCTTGCAACAAGGCGTGGCGTCACACACACAAACAAATATGGCACTAAATATTTGGTAATTATTTTCTTTCATTTTTCGAACGTTTTTCTTTTGAGTTTGTAGCGGAAACCATAACAATTAGCAGAATCATTCGTGCTTACTCTTCTTAAATTTTCTTAACATTTTATATTTTTTTTCTTTTAAAATAAAATGTAGCACGCCCCCAATAAAGCGACAAATAAAGAATACATAGAATAGAGATGGAGGAAAATCAATTGCAAAGGTAAACACAAAAAAAAGCAAATGAGAAATCGTCGCTCATTTTGTGTTAATTAAGCTTATACTATATAATACAAGCAAAGTGTAGAGGTGATAGAAATGTTGTTGGTCCTATTTATAAAGTGCAAGAGCTCTCTCACCAACAAATTAACTGTTGTAATTAGAGAGCTTTGCAAATTGAGCAAGTAAAAGCAGCAGTTGCGTCACAAAAAACATAGACAACAAGAGAAAAGTGACCAGTACACTTAGAAAAATACATTGATACAAATTTGCAATGGTATGCCTAACAATATTGGTATATGTCAAAGCTCGCTTCATAAAAAAGCTTTACAAAACTCTGGTCACACAATGGGTTTGATTTTTATCCGATCAATGAAACAATCTAGATATTAAATACATATATACATGTTTGAAAATGTTTAGCACATCTCAAAAATATGTTTATCAATAAGAAAGTTTTTAAATAATTAAGGTTTGCTTACACTTCGTTGAATCCCGACTTAAAAGAGATTTTTCAAAGATTCTGAACAAAATTGGAGCTCACAGTTTTCGCTGAGTGTACTTATCTAACCAGTGCAGATAGCCAGCTTAGCCACAACTGTATCACACCTGTTATCAGTGTACACCCATTAAATAAATATGACAACACAACTAAACGCATTCAGAAATCTAAATATACTATTCACTAATAGATATATATATAGTACAAACTATATAACTAACATGAAGCTTTTGTTCTGATCTAACAGTTGGTCAGTAGTATATAGGTGACGCTGACGTCGACGTCGACGATGATGACTTCATGTGAATGACAGCAAAGCAAACCAGTTGAAAGACTGAGAGAATGAGTGAATGTGAATGGGTGGCAGAGACAGATCTTTACTGATAGCAATCAACAACTAAATTTAGTTGAGTTAGTTTGTCAGTTTATGTTAAAAGAGCGAAAAACAAAAGCAAAACTTATGCTGTTGTTATATTTATTGTGTTTTTTTTTTTTTTTTTGGTTTGTTTATTTATGTGATTATTTAACAGAGCCGGTTTGCACTTGAGCTTAGCATTTGATTTAATCAGCGGCAGCGGGTGTATGAATACATTTATTTGCAACTATAGCAAATTTGTGTATTAGTGTGTGTGTATGTGTGTGTGCATGTGTGTGTTTATGTCAAACAAAGCAAACATTTTAATATATAATTAGTGTCAAAACGACGTAGAAAATACTCCTTAATGCAATTTAGAACATGGAACGGAAGTCGTTAAAATTAAAAATTCGCGAAAAGTTTTGTTACAAATTTTCAAAGCTTCAACTTTTTTTAGGTAAACTTGAAAGCGATATGTTAATTTTAACCGTTCTAAGGAACATTTTATTATGCAAACCAGACGAAAAAAAAACTTAAAAAGTAGAAAAAAATTCTATCAAAGTCGAAAAGTTCTTTAAGCCAAGTCAAAGTCCACGTACCAAAAATATTTGATTTCGTTTACTCAAGTAAATAAATATAGATTTGACTTAACATTTAGCTGGCTGATTTGAATCCGTGTATCGTCCGTTATCGTAAAATTTAAGTTAGTCAATAGGTAATTCATATTAATTTGCATATTTGGTTTAATTTTTAAGGTTGACTTTTTAACAGATGCTAACATAGGCAAAATTAAGATCTAGCAGAGATTTGTTCAATGTGAGGCTGAACTGAATGACAAAGTTAACATACCATCGCCAAAATGTTTTTAGCTTAATTGAAACGAGGTCATTTGCACAGCGACCACAAACAGCAGCAGCCGTAGTCGTATGGGGAAGGGGGAAAAGAAAAGAGTAGGCATAGGCATAGGGAGCAAAGAAGCCAACTATAGACTTAAATTGCAAATAACTGATAACAATGTGCATGTCAGGGACGGGAACTGCAAACTGGGCATTAAAAAACAAGCTTTCAACTTGCAGTTCGTTGTTCCGCAAAGACAATGGCACAACATCCTTTTTGGCTCTGGCTTAAATGTGTGAGTATGGCTCTTGAGACGGTCATGATAAGCGCAAACAATTCATTTAGCCCCACTCAACTCGACAGATGTGCAAACAGCACAAACGGAAAAGAACAAAACAAAATAAAAACTATTTGCATAAAGGCTGTAAGCCGCAAAACGGAAGCGCCATGCCAATATGACGTGAGACACTGTTTGCTGCATGTTCGACTAACATAACCATCAATGTCCTGGGGTGTGCCACACTTTAACTAATTGAGTCATATAGATACATGTGTGCACTTAGCAAAAAAGTTGCCCCCATACAAAAATGTTTATTAACTCATATTTAAACTTAGTTTTAGTCTAAGACTAGAATCACGCCCAAGAAAATGTGTTTTCGTCGATTAAGGCAATTTTCTAAAAGGATCCAACTTTATTTACACCTGGAATACGATTTTCTTGAGAAAAATATACAAATAGCTACCTTTTAGTATTTTTTATTTTAATTGATTGTATTTTAAAAACTTTTAACATTATTATTTCTTCCTAACCCGGTTTTATATTCTAGTAAATAATAAATCTGTAATTTGTCTGCATGTTTAATGCGAGGAAAGAACTATATTGAATGCAGTCATAGCTTTAACTAATTGATTGTATCTTTAAATAAATGTTACTCATGTCGTATGCTTAACAGCCAAGTCATTAACCCTCACCTTTTTGCTCTTGTCCAGCGCGTGCCGCTGGTACCGGCTCCGTTTTCTGTTGTTGTTGTTGTTGTAGTGGTGGTTGTTGTATTGGTTGATGTTGTTGTTGTTGCTGTTGTTGGGGCACTTCCTGTTGCAACTGCGGCTGCACTGGGTGCGTGGGGCGAGGATTAGAGATTGCTGCTGGAACAGCAGAAGCAGCAGCTTCCAGCACAGAGCTTTTCTCCATGACATCCGCCATATTGAAAATGCCTCTGTGTGCGTTTGCTTGTGTGTGTGTGTTTGTGTGTGTGTGTGAGTACTGCACTCAGACCAGGACTTTTATGTGCGTTTTAACTTTTTTTTATTTCGCTCGTCGTGTGTACTCCACAATATAATAATATGTATCTCTTATTTTTTCCTTCTTCCTTTTGCACTTTTGCACCGTTTTCTATGTTTCACAATTTCTTTTATGGAATGCTTTTTAGTTGCCTTTTCTAATGCACTTGAAAGAATGAGAGAAAGAGAGCGACGCACGGTAAATCGGCCAAAAAATATGTACTATATGATTAACAATAATAATGCTAAAAATATTTCACTTTTCTTTTTCACTTCCACTTTGCCTTTATAGCTGATTTTCTTTTTTTTTCGGTTTAATAATGCAAGTTTTAAGCGTTAGCGGAGCGCCTTGTATCTTTTGGGCTTGTTATCTCGATTTCAACTGATTTTCAGTTCGTTGAAATTCCTAATTAACGTACACTCAGCAGACGCGCAAGCTGCGTTCAAGCTTTTTAGTACACTCGCAGGGGTAATGCATTGAAAGCTTTTTGAAAAGCATCTTTACTATAGATAGCGCCATCTGTTGGCAAGTTTCGGTGCTGGGTACTAAACTGTTACACAGTTTGGTTTTTAAAAATTATGTTGTCCCCTTTAAATTTTATATATACATATACTTCCAAATTCAATTAAATTTCTTACATTCTTAATTTTTAGTTGTTTCCTACTATGTGAATATTTTATCTTTTCATAGCAATCAATATTTTTTAAAATTTTCCAAACTAAACAAAATTTTCACAAGTTAAAAAACCGATTTGAACTAGATATTTTTTTTGGCTATTTATATAGACAAACATGCTATTTTCCCTTGCCAAAAACGCAATTTATTGTGTTTCTAGATTTTAAAGAGTGTTCGTTGTTTTTTATATTAATCTCTTAGTTGCTCTTTTTAATATCTCATTCTCAACATTCTCAAAACAAATCAACGCCATTTTATGCCAAATATGTCAAGACTAAAACATAACGTGTACAAAGGTTATTCATGTAACAGCACGAGTTGAGAGCACATAGCACTATACTATACTTTGGGTGCTTTCCGCCCAATAATATTTATGGGCAGAGATCCAATGTTCGAGAAGCCCCTTATCGAACGACTGATATATATTGCAGATTGTACTACATTGTTGACATATGAATAACCTAAAACTGGTCTCGAATATGTCTATTAGATCATATTTATCCCGTTGTTGTTGCAACATGTAAATTGCTTTTGCTACTTGGTTTATTTGCGTCTTTTCTTATAATATTCATAACACTAGAAAAACTCATGAACAACAAAATAATTAGTACGAAACTTAATTGTTGTTTTGTTTGTTTTTTTTCAGTTTTTTTTCGTAATTTTTTTATAATTTAAATTTTTTTTTATTTTTTTAAAAAATAATATTATCTTGAAGTTCAATTTTTGCAGTTGTAGTAGCAGAAGTAAAATTTAATTAAAATAATATACGAGAGAGAGATAGAGAGAGTTGGCGATGAATATATCATCTATGGAGAATGGATGTTTGCTATAAAATTGTTCTTTGGTGTTGTTGTTGTTGTTTTGCTGTTGTTGTTGTTGTTGTTGGTGATGATATTTATTTATAGCGCATCTGGTCTTTCACACATTCTTGCAAGGAATGCTGTGAGAAGATAAAAAAGAAAAAAGATGATTATTAATATTTGTCATATGTGAAAAAGTGTAACAGCAAACATCTCTAGACATTGAAAGACACGAGGACAACTTACTGTTTAGTCGAAGACGACGGGATCGCTCATTAAGCGCTGGATGAACTCTACAAACAATGAAGCACATCACAAATAACACGACAGATGCGTGTTGGTGGTAGTGGTGGTGGTGGTGGTGGTGCAGCAGCAGGTGTGTAGAAAACATTGACATATTGTGTTGAGGATGTGTTGAGGGCAATGTGCAGTGTACAGATTGTTTGATTTGATAACAAATACATTTATATGTGCGTTGACAAGTGGGTGCATGTAAAAAATACAAATAACATTATGACATATCACGAATAAACATACATATATAGATATATAGAAATATGACATTGAAAACAAGTCATCAGTTCTATACTTACGAGAGTATGGGATCATGCCCTCATCATCCTCGGGATCCATGCAGTCGGCGAACAGATTCTCCACTTGCTCATCATCCAGGGCCTCACCTATTACCAATAAATCGATCCAATTAGGTAAGGTTTTTTGTTATACAAAATTGAGTTTCTGTATCGCACTTACCAAGAGCCAGGAGGGCGTGCTGCAATTCAGCGAGCAACATTTGGCCGTTCTCTTCCTTGTCGTACAGTTTCAAGCACTCAATGAAATCCTCATAGCAGCCCTGCTCCTTCTCCTTCTTCACTGATGAGTAGATGGGCAGGAATTCGTCCATCTTGATCTTCTTCTCGTTGCGCTTCTTGGTGCCGCCCATTTTCTCGATCAACGCCAAGGTGGGGTTCAAGTTCAGAGCGCGCAAAGCATCGCCTAGGTCGAAGGCATCAATGCCCTCACCGGGAGAGCCCATAACTTCGAAAACGAATTCGACATCTGTATATAAACATAATACATTTTACGCAATTAGTAATTGTTTTTTTTTTAATTTTATGATTGATTATTTTTGGATTTAATTATTATTTATTTTAATTTCATTTTATAAATAGTTTTTTTTTGGTTTATTCGTTTAGGGAATGAGGTCTAATCCACTAACCCTGAAATTTAGGGTACGCACATTTTTGGTCATCACGCAAAATCTTGACATAGCGGCGCAATAGTTACGTACACGCGTGTCTGTTTGTGTGTATGTGTGTGTGTGTGTGTGTGTATGTGCGTGGGAGCATTGCCAACACGAAGAACATACATATTCGTATACGTAATCCGACACCCGAACGCTTTCGTCTCTGAAACACACATACACAAACACACACTCACTCAGACGCATATGCTCTTCTGGTCTGTGCGTTTCAACGAAAATAAATCCGAAGAAATAACTTTGGCCAAAATTAGATCGTTGCGCTCTTCGCATATACTAAGAAAAAATATACATACATATCTATGTACACAAATTTTCCATCGAAAGCGTTTTTTTCGTTGATTTTTCTTGTTATTTGTTCAACATTTGTTCACTACATAATACTTTTTTCTTAAACTTTCCATATTTTGGTTGATTCGAAACCTTTTTTGCCAAGTTTCATAGTTCGTACATAAGGGTGTGTGTATGTATTTGATGATTACGACATATGAAGTATATTTTTCTACATTTTCCTTGCTGTACCCACGCATTTTGTGTATAACATCATTTGGGTTTTGAGGCTGTTCTTCTTATATGTTGATATTTGTATATGTATAACACACGCGCACATTATGTAATCACTTCATTTTTTTTTATAGATACATTCACAGTTATCTAAATTGTAGATATTTTATACCATTACTTTTACGATGGCGTTTTGTAAATGTCATTAAATAACTATTTTTGCGAGTATTTTTAATTGATTTGATCTTTGAGGTTAGAATTATAATCCTTTATTATCTGGTGATAACTGTTGCTCAACTTACTTTCAACTTCACGCTTTGGAACATCAGCCTGTCGAAAGAAAGTTAAATTTTTGATTTTTTCTTAGTAAAAAGTTGAAGTTGTTCACAGATTACAAATTTCTTGCTCCAATGGCTAGGAATATGCATTAAGAACACAAGAGTATGTTTTTTTATTCCTTGTTGCCAATGTGCGGCGGCACTCACCATTTTGTCTATTGAATGCGAAAAGCAACTGTATCGCGGATGAGCTCGGTCTCGACTGAACGATATTCGTCAGTGGCCGCACGGCAAGGTAATTCTGAGGTGATACCCAGCGGTGAATTCTGACCAACAACCATACACACACACACACACACACACACTCAAACACACACAGATACACACACAACCAACACCAAAAACATCATGAAAAAAAAATGCTCGCAAGGCTGTTTCGA
This sequence comes from Scaptomyza cyrtandrae, assembly GCA_035044605.1. Taxonomy (NCBI): domain Eukaryota; kingdom Metazoa; phylum Arthropoda; class Insecta; order Diptera; family Drosophilidae; genus Scaptomyza; species Scaptomyza cyrtandrae. The sequence goes on along the minus strand of JAWNNS010000640.1, from coordinate 5,575,166 downwards.
AGAAAAATCTACACATACATATAATTGGATACAGAGGCATATAGAAACATATGCTGGCAAAGAATTTACTTTCATCTGGGCAACATTTTCAAAATTGTAGGGCGCTCTCTCTATCTCTCGCTCGACCGATCTCTCTCTCTCTCTCTCTTGCTGAGAACTCTCAATATTTGTGTTGGTCTCTCGAGTTAGGCTATTTATAAGATTAACGATTCTTTTTTTTCTCGGCTTTTCCTATATGTGCATGCAAAATAATAATCACTTGTGGCATTCTCAGCCGCATAGTGTTGAATATCATTTGATGATGTTACATATGATTTTGCAGATGATGTTTAACTATTTGGCCAAGACGGGGTAGGGTTTATTGTTTATATATGTATGTGTATATATTTACTTTATACTAAATATATATTTAAAATATCTAACGACCCTGCTTGTCTATTTGACAAGTTGAACGCATTTCATTGCTATAGTTTTGAGAGACTTTTTATGTTATCATTCAAAATATTTTGGCTGCCTGGCTACCAAAAAAAAAAAAAAACACCTGAAAACATTTTCGAAAAATACGTAATCTGTATATATTTTGTTTTATTTTTCGCTTTATGCTTTTACGAAGGAAGCTATTCCTGTGTTGCTCTCTCGCTTGCACATTAACGCTATAGTCTGTCTGTCGCTCTCATCTACATAGAAGGCGTATTACTAGCTAGATCTCTAGGCATCCAATTGTATTTGTGTCTACAACAAAAATCTTTTTTGACTGTGTGCTATTTATAAAAACTATGACACAGATACACCAAATGTATTCAGAGCAGTCATCTACAACGTATATATATGTGGGGCCATTCGTAATATATAATCGCATTCACAAATATATAGACACAGGTACTTAAGAAAAAAGTACTGCCAGCTTCAAAGGCATAAATTCCATTTTGGGCAATTACCTTAATTGACTTTGGATTCAACAACCGGCAACCGGCAAATGTTTGTCTGCCTGCAATCCTTGTCCTTGACATTGTAATAAACGTGGCCTACTTTGACCCACTTTTTCACACAGCTGTTTAAGCCGAATCTCTCAATTCTCAATAACATCTCTTACTTAGCTTCGTTTTCGGCCATTTGCTGCGCAGCCTCACATCGACAACAACCTGTTGCCTGTTTAGAGATAGGAATGAGTTTGGGAGAGAAACAGCAGCCATTTATGCATATCAATAAGGCCGGCTTAAATCGAAGCAGCTGCTATCACAGCAGCTGATATTTTGGTCCAAAATCTGCGCAGTTTACAGTGCGCAACTCATTGATAAAGATTAGAGAAAGAGACGAATCAATAATATTATATCAGTACATGCCAAGGCATCTTTTTTATAATAAATATTTCAAGTTACGGAGAGACTAAGCCTAATTTTGCACTTTATGAATAACAAATATTTTATTATTTTTTATCCGTATTTTAACATAAACTGTACTATAAGTATGTCTGGGAAGTACGTTTTTTACAAGTGTTTTAAACTTAAGGATTTTAAACTAACTGAAAATATAATAAATGCCAGGAGGATAGTGTTAAACAATTCTTCAAACATTAATGTATTTGTGGTTTATATATATATTTCATATAGAAAATTTGTTAAAGTGTTGAAAATGTAGGAAATATTAATATTTTATTAAGTTCAAATAAGCAGTTAAGTAATTATTTTGACAAAATCTACCGATTGAATCATAGTCAGTTTAGCTTAGTGACAATCTTGCTTCTATTTATCTTCTATACAAAAGTGCATCTTTTGTCATTTGATAACTCTTCACCCACAGCGAAAAACAATAGCAAACACAATAGTAGCTTTAATGGTAAACCGACAGAAGAGCCAAGTAAAGCGATATTCAAGCAGCTGACACACACTTGAGCACACGCTTGTCGTATACTCAATTTTCAACCCTCACAAACAAACAAAAACGGCACTTGTGTTATCATTGATAAGTGTGCTAAAAATGTACAGGGTGTCTGCGGTAAAGTGGTGCTGCCGTGTGGTTTCAACTATTGGCTAAGCACCCAGTATAAGCCACAAACCCAATTTGGGGGTGGCTGTGCGTATACTTAACGAGGATGTATATACGTGTGTGTGTGTGTGTGTGTGTATACGCACTCCTGGCACACTGGCAACGACGAGCAGACGAGAAGGATAACGATGACGATGAGAATAGCGTCGTCAGTTAACGACTGCGACGCTTTGTCCTAGTTGCATCCGAACGCTCCAGCCGTAAACGTTATCGAAACTGGCAACGCGCAAATCAAGGTATAAGCAAAAAAAAATATCTATATATATATATATATAAGGCACACAAAGGAAAAAGTTAAAATAGAAAAAAACAAGTTAAAGCTATGGCAGAGAAGTGTACTAATGGATCTTAATTAAAAACAAACAAAATGGAATACAATTAAACGCAGTTTAATAGCGTCAAAAGTCGAGCTAGACAAAATATCCACGAATGTACAAACCTCTTTTAGCTTTTTTCTTTTGCTGATTGTCCTGTTTGTTCATTGGGTGCGGTCGCAATTCCAACAAATTGCAGGACATAAATGTGAAAAAAACACAAACGTTTGATTTTGAGTGCGTGTTAAGTGTTGACAACAATTGTACAAACCAAAGAAAAGTGAAAATTGTTCAAAGATAACAAATTGGTTATATAAGTTCTGCAAACTGTGAAAATTTTTCCATTGCTCCCGCCCCCCCCCCCCCCCTAAAAATTTGCATGTATACCGAAAAAATGGACCCAATTCTGTATCTATAACTAAAAAGCAGCGAAGCTGCGGAGTCTGCGTTCTGCGTTCAGCCGAACATACCGAGGAGCAGCAAGGACAAATGAGCACTCAGAGCACACAAAAACACAGATGTTTTCAGATGGTGGGAGATGACTGTGTGTGTCTGTGTGTGTGTGTGTGCGTGCCGAGATTTTGTTTTGCCATGTTTTGTTTTGGCACTGACCTATAGAGCAACCTGAAGTCGTAGCAAGGGAAATGGTGGAAAGGGTTTCGTATGTTGAGCCTGCGCACGCAAATACTTGTTGCTGTGACTGTGACATGCAAATTTTATGAATGACTCGATTCAACAGTTGCATGTCATTGAAAACTTTGTTTAAGTATATGTGTGTGTGTCCTTGAATTCCAGCTGTTGGCCACCATGGTGACCAATGCGACAAACAACAACAATCTACAAGCGAACAACAACAGTTCGACGCCAAACAATAATAACGATGACTTTGACATTGACCAGGACGATGGCCTGCAGGATCTGGGTTTGCCGGTGTCCGTGCAAACATTCCTGTGGCGCCAAATAGCGCCATTCATCAGGCCACGACTAGGCAAACTGCATGAGGCCAGTTGCATGGTAAGTGTGTCAGCCAAAAAAAAAACCATTTATTATAATAATGAACTCTAAAAGAAACTTAAAGCTTGGCTAAACAGAAAACTTCAAGTAAAAATGCCAACTAAGACAGCAACTAAAAATAAAATAATCTAATATTTTAAGGAGTAAAAATGTAACTTCGGTTTGCTGAAGCTTAAACACCCTTGCAAGATGCAATGATTTAATGACAGTTATTCAACAAATCAGTTGTCCGAAATCGTCGAACTTAATGCCAAAATAAAGTCTATGCAAATTAACTTAAAGTTCTCTCTGCCAGGGTGTTCAAACCGATAAAAAATCATTTAAAAATGATATTAAAAATGTGCTGTAAATTCGCTATGCGTGTTTGTTTTTGTAAGGATGGACTGTGTACGATTGGCTCTACCAAATTCAAACTAATATCATATGATAAAATGACATAGTATATATAAATTGCTTATAATTTTTATTCAACTTATGCTCTCGAAAAATTTTATAATAAATTCGATCTTTATAAATATATATATATATTTAAAATTGATGTTTGATGTCTTCTTGATTCATTTTGCAATCGATTTTCGATTTCTTTTCTACAACTAACAAATACACCCAACAAACACAAACTAAAACACGTACACAAATAATACTTCTACTTGACAATATTATGCTTTAAATATTAACAAATAACCAAAACAATAACAAACAAACAAACAAACTGTACAAATTAACATTGTAAAATCTCTCGCAATTTGTCTGAATCTGAATGTAGTTTTGTCAACACGCACCGGGACACCATGTAAGTTATAAATGTTCCATGTTTGTACTACATAAAAACTAACAACTAAATACTTCATATTATTACATGGTATATATACCAAGTGTAGATTGTAAATATACTGTACTGCATGTATTAAACTTAGTTTTAATTATATTTCATACTACTACTTTTGTAGATATTTCCAAATGTTTCTGTTGCTGTATTGTAGCTAATTTGAGTTAGAGTTTAACAGTTTGTTTTACATATTAAGCTAATCTTTATATGCATATTATCTCTTTAATTACTGTCATATTTCAAATATATATATATATATCAAAGGAATCGAAAGAAGCTTGCAAGGTGAGTAAACCTGTTTTTAGTTATTTCATTTACTCAATTTTAAACTTTCTTTAAACAGTCCTTTGAGAAAGTACTGGTGCAAAACATTCAGTTTGGTCTGTCCCCACCCTTGACCAAGGGTCTGGGTGAAATACCTCGCTGGCGTCTCCTGCAGGGTGCCCTACCGCATGTCATGCACGCTTGCGCAGCTCTACTATACTGTAAGTCTTTCCATACTTTATCTGCACTTACCATTTGCCCCCACAATGTTATAAGCTCAATCGAACCTCTGCATTTGTAAAAGGTCGCGTAAAGGACATGCAGGCCATTGGGCCAGTTGAGACAAAATTGCTATACACTATGCAATGGATATTACTGTATGCCGCCGAGGAATGCGCCGATGATGAGGGTGGTGATGATTTGGGTCTGGCTGATGCCGCTGAGCCTAAGCCCAAGGTTATGGATCAGTATTTGTTTTCAGTACCAACTATAACGGTTAGTTCTGAATGCTTTAATTTAAATCGCTTTGATCTAATCTAAACGTTTTTGTTTTACAGCTTTTTGTGTATTTGTTTGCGCCCATCATATATCATCTGAAAGAATCAGATTTTCAAAACTTTCGTCTGGAGAATGGTATTAAACTGTGGCAAGGCATGTGGGACAACCGAGCACCCGGAGCACCCTGTTTTACAGCACCCGTCAAGCCTAAAGCTCGCAATTTGCTGTGCGCACCCACTCCAAAGGGTTCAACGGATGTGTTTCAGGGACGCAAGCATTCGCTGGGTCCCGATGCCATGTCGCCCAAAGCGGACTCGCCCCAGAGTGGTATCACCGATTACGGTCAGCAGGATGATGAGGTATGACCATGTACAATAACTGCCAGTCTTCCATACTTATACTTGTCTTTGAAAAGGGCTCCTGGGTTTCCTCGCCCAAGGAGTTTTTTCCTGAGACCATACCTGAAGAAGCCTCCAGTGTTGAGGACGAACGTGTTGTAATCTTCAGGTTGCCCTCAGCACCGCAACTTATGGACAACTCCTTCTTTACGGTAAGCAGCTAACGCTAACGACTAACTTGGGTTTAGTTACCTTAGCTGGAGTTTTTTTCTAGGCTGATGCCAGTTTATTGCAACAACAACAGCTGTCGCAGAGTCGTCGGGGAAGCCATCAGTCAATGAATTCACGAGATAAGGATAAGGCACCGTCAACCAAGTTTGAGTTCGATCAGCAAGAGTTGACACGTGGGGCATCAATGAAGGAGAAACGCAGTGCCTCTATTGAGAAAGAGTCAGATACAATAAATTCGGAGAGTGCTAAGGCTGATGTTTCAGCAGCTACCTTTTTGGATGTGTCTGTAATGCGTTGCTTGTTCATCTCGCACTGGCAGGAGGAGGGCATCTTCTGGAGTCTGCAATATCTCTACAACAGGTATGAGATCTTATCCTAATTGAATAAAAAGATGATACAGTTGCATCTTCTTAAACAGACTCAGTGAAATTGGCGAGGAGGCATCGATAACATTAAATCAACCGCGTAAGCGTTCCAATTCGCTTCCAATACCACAAATTGAGATCTCACTGTACCAGGGACCGGGCAGCAACAGTCGCGATAGTCCAGGCAGCTCTGTAGTCAAAGACTACATTGAAATACCCGAGGCAGCAGCCACAACACAGACAACAACACAAGTTGGTAAGCATCTCAGTGACCAGACTACTGTTTTGGAAACCTTAACATCTATAATACACTATATTTTTCCCAGAGGAAACTCAAAGCAATCCGAGCACTTCAGAGCGTCGCGGCAGCGAGAAGAAGAAACGCGTTAAGATGGCCGATCTGAGGGCCTTTGTGGAGACAAAAATGTTCTCGAAATCGGAGAAGAATCTGGAAAAAGTAGGGCTCGATACAAACTCTGCCAATGGCAAGGTTCCACTGCAACATGCAGTAAGCTATGAAAGCTATCACTTAATCACTTAGTTACAATATCCCTGCAAACGTTGCGTTTTGATAGCCTAGCTCCCTGCTTAAGTACCAAATTATATATTGAAACCCTTTGTTCATGTGTTGTTACTAAAGTTATTGTTATCTACATATTAAGCTTATGTTATTTATCAGATACTAACGTATTCTCTTGGGGCATTATCTTTGCCTAGGAATACCATCGCAGCCTCGACACGGGTGAGAAAAAACTATCACGATCTGCTTCAATGATCACACGAGAACCGGCCAGTAATCTCATCAAAGGAAAGTCCATGCCAAGCTTGAGGTAAACTTGTTTCCTAAGCCTACACATAAACCTAATCCCAAAACCTCTAAATTCTGACACTCTGACACAAAAACTGTACAACAAACAATAACACCAAATTTAACTATCTACATCGTTATTTAACAAAGACTAATTTTTAACTGTATTGTTAAACTATACATATTTATAAATCTATGTATACATTATGTATTACTTACTGTCTTTTATGAACTAAACAACCAGCTGTCTGCTTGATAGCGGGTGAGTTCTGGTCAACAACTGATTTCTATGTCTATGCGCTTATTCAAAGTTAACTTTCAACTGTGTCTATGCTTAAACTATACTTATCTTACCCTATGTCTATGTTAATGTCCTATGGTTGCTGAATTACCACCCAAAAGTTTGCCTGATCACCTACTTTACACTTTTCGGTAAAATTCTTAGTTAATTTTCCCTTTTCAAGTGCTTAGATATAAAAATTTAACGTTTCTTCTTGGTTCATTGTAAAGTTTTTAAGATCATTTTCTCATTTTTATTGTTCAAACTACAATAAGATGAGTAAGTTAAGTCTGTACAATTAACTCAATGAAACTATCTGTATTTTTAATTGTTTTTAGACCCCATCTTAAGTACTCGCTTTTGCCGTTAATTTAATCGCACGCCGTTTTTTAACTAATGCCATGCACAAATGCTTCTTGCAAATTTTCTACAAAATGCCAGATTTTACAGATATGTGGAGCCAGCCAAGGCAGTCACAAGGCCACCTTTGATCGCGATTCCTCGTTCCACAGCTTTCTATCCACGAAATCCAATTATTACTGTAACAGAACACACGCCCACACCCTCGCCGGACTACATCAAGCGACAGGTGAGTAAGGAAAATAAATTTAGGGATGCCATTTGTAATAATAATCAACTTCCTTTTTAGGGTTCAATTGATTCACAATTGGATGCACTCAGTAATGGCGGTAGTATTGCAGGTGCAGGTGGCAATGGTAGTGGTGGAGGCGGTAGCACTACCACACGCTATCGTGGACCTATGCTGAGATCGCATACAGACTCGCACATTGACTACACAGGCGTTGATGAATCGGAGGCACCGGGCTCCTCATTCTACATAACACGAGATGGCGGAATCGATTATGAGATTGTCCTGCTGGCCGTAAGTAGCGTCTTTAAAAGGGATCCCTCACAGGTCTGCTCTCTGCGAGTGCTCGAAGCTGGCCTTAACATCTGTGAGCTGCTTATCGAGATGGGTGTGTTGAAACTGGGCGAGCATGCCCATGAGATAGCCATGGGCATAACACGGAGAGCACTTCAGGTGCTTGGCTGCCCACATGGATGCAACGAAGGTGAGCTCTACACCAATCTTAAGTTGAAATACTGTACTTAAGCATAATCAATGTCAGGTGTTCGAGGACCTCCAGCTGATTTCTTGCGCAATCAGTGCCAGAAAATTTTATCTAGGATGCTGAGACAGGCTGGTCAGCGTACCAAGCGTTATTTACAGGAGATGGTAAAGACATCACCACTACCGGAACTTATCGATTACTTTCATGCGTTTCTGGCATTCTGTGTGGATCCCAGTTCACTGTTGTCGCCCCTGAGTAAGTGACGCTTATTCCAATACCAAAAAAAAAAATACTGTATGTTGAAAAGAAAATTTTGATAATGCACCAATTTGCCAAACTTTTAAGTTACCCGCTAAATCTGTATTTATTGGTTATACAATACCCATGCAGAGCTTCTCAATTTTTACACACAAAATAAAGTAAAAAAAAAAAACAAATCATAGCTAAACCATGTAAATAAATTTATGTTTTATTTTTTACCTAATCGATTTGTTTCAGCTTAGAATAATATAGCTAAACTATAATACTCAGTAATTTCTGCAAGGGTATGGTTTATTCGGTTAACCGAAGTAAACGGTAAAATGTTTCTTTTTGTTCATTGTTCAAATTAATTGTTAATCTGTGTATGGTGTTTCTGTGTGGTTCTTGTGGTATCTTCTTATTGCATGCGACGATTTTTGCTAATGCTTTTGAGTTTAACCCCCTCTTGCCTCTGACCCATCACCACCAAATAAACAATACCAAATACTCGTACGTTGTATATATATATATATATATATTTATATAAATGTATGTATGAATGATGCTGCAAATAGCTCATAAACGTCAGAGTGGATATAAAAATGTTAACACCGAACTTGGCGGTGTACCAGGTCAGGGCGGCTATTCCAGCAATTTTAGTGGCGGCATGAGCGGTGGCGCCGAGGGACAAGTGGTTGGCGCCGTTTTCAAGCAGCTTGTCAGTCGATTCGTTGAGGCCAGCAAGGATCTAAAATCACCCGAACATGTGGCACTCTATGGGGACATACGACAACTCGTGACCTATGTGAAAGGCGCTCACGGCGGACCCTTTCGTCTGGTAGCACTTAGCGGCATCTTGGCAGTTACACCACGTCCACACAAGAAGGGGCCGACGGTACAAACGACAAGGGTAATCAGGTAAGCAAAACTATTTTCAAGAGGTCAAATATTAAGCTGAACTTTTATTAATAACATCTTATATGATTTCCATGCGGCAGGCACATACCCCAAGCGGATGTCACACAAATGGTGCAGAATGATGATAATCGCTCGCAGCGTCGTCTGCTTTTAAAGAAACGCAGCACATCCTCCGCCTGTGCCGTGGTGAGTCTTGTTTCTGGCCATTAAATATATCACTGATCTGCTGCATTTGATTTTACAGAGCCTGCTAGAGACAGAGCCCTGCGATGAGCACTACAAGACGAGTCAATCACCGTTAAGCAACTTTAGGCGTCGCACCACTGGGGTGAGGCCAACGTTGACACCGCGGCACAGTGAGAGGGCGCTGCTCTCCGATTCCACGTCCAGCTCGGAACGCAATTCGCTGGGACGGCTCAGCGGCTTGGTGCGCTGGTTTCGTGGTACGCCCAAAGAGGCGTCGTCAATTGATTTGGAGATAGGCTCGCTAAATCCAGAGATATCATCCACATTCATGCGGCACGCATCGCTGAAGATCCAACGTGGTCGTTCCAGCGACGGCATTGGACGTTCCATTCAGCGCGCCAAGCGACGCGTTGAGCGACGGCTGAACCGTTTCGGCGGCATTGTGAAGGGCAAGAAGAAGGTGGGCGGCATCGAAGAGACGGCGGACTACAGTCGACGCAGTTCCTCCGAAATGTGTGACGGTCCACGCGAATCTGAGGTTGTTATCCTGAAGGAACGCAAACTAGTGCCAATTGAACCGGTTCGCATTGGCATGCTTCGACTCTCTTTTCTTCTGGAGACTTGTGCACCCGGCTCATTTCCCGATCCCCAGTTAATTGCAGCTGTATTGGATTTGGTAAAACCACGGCCGAAAAATTATTTTTTTAAATCAAGTTGCTAACTTTTTTATGCAAATTTTAGCCACAAGCTCCGCTGGTCACACGGGCGACTTTCCTGCTGGAGTGCGCTCATTTTGTGCATCTGTGCAACAAAGGGCAGTGGCCCATCTGGATGAAGCAAAATGTGGGTGGCTATCGAGCCTCGGGTGCCAACATCAATCCCTCTCAGATGCGGCAGCAGGTTAGCCAGACGAGCGCCAGACGCACTCACATCCTACTTCGAGCTGCCGGCAAAATGTTTCATCAATGGGCCGAGATGGTAGGAGCACGTCTGGAGGAAATACTATTCACAGAGCGACTGCAGTATGAGGCACTCAATGCGAGTCTTACGGATCCTGAGAAGCAACGCGAACTACTGCAGCAGGATGAGGAGGAAGATTTCCTGGACGAGACCTCTGTCAACCCACATGGCAATGACTGTCCACATGCCCTGAAACTGATTGCCTGTGTTTTACTCTTTGAGATCACCGCCTTTTTGCGGGATACCTACATTACATTGCCAAAAACCTCGAAAATGCTGCATAGAGATCGTCCTGCACCCTGGGAGAAGGTGTATCGGGAGGCCAATCGTCGCTGGTCCATGGCTCTCAGTTCCATGGGTCACTCGCAGACCTCGGCACAGAGTTTGCAATCGATAGCAGCGGGCAATGATGGTGGCGGCCAAACGGAGCGCAAGATTTCCTTTGTCCTGCACGAGCCTGACAACGAGTCCGAGAATAGCAGCAACACCACATTAACCAAGGAGGGCGAGGAGGGTTAGTAATGTTACAAAAATTCAATATTTTCCACCCAGTGAGTAATAAGGTAGAAAATGGGTCACAATTTGTATGTGGCCCAAAGTACAGGGTTCGGCTAATCGGCTTCAAATTCATTCAAAATTTTGAGATGAAAATTACTTTTATATTATATTTTGTTTTATTCATTAGCAATTCGACGTCCCACCGCATCGGCAGTGCGACCATTTTTGCTGCGCCGCGGCACAGCAACTACAACGGGTGGTTCTTTTAAACGACGCTCCCTTAAGTTGCGTCGTAATACTAAGGATAGTAAGGAAATCGAAACAGACTGTATGTAGAAAAGCTGCACATATTATTTAAATTGATTAACATTTAACATCTTTACACAGTCAATATGCAGTCTAGACGTAAGGTTTCTTCGCTCTCCGATCGCAGCGATACCTCGGAACAGGGCATGGCCAGTGGGGGTGAGGAATCGCCGGGCATACTAAGTGACGATCAGCAGCCAGAATCACCTACGGACTCCAATGAGAACGATGATACGGCCAAGAATATGCCTTGGCTAAAAGCAGTCATCGATTTGATTACTAGCTATAACTACTATTGCACCCATAAGGGTTATTGTCATCCTTTCTGCTATAAGCGTCATATGAGATCCTGCACACGGCTTATTAAAGCAACGCGAAAGGTACCATAAGACTCTGATTGAAAATATAGAAGAGAAATAAGACTTTGCTTATTCCATCTCTTGCTTTACCTGTTATAGGTTTATGGCGAAGAGTTTGGATTTACTTTTGACGCTGATCATCCCACTGTGGAAGCAACGGTGATAAGTACCGCCAAGCCCTCAGCTAGGGGACGTTCGACTCGCAAAGTTTCGGAACAAAGTTCAACACAAACTTCGCCGTCCAAGCGCAAGGACAGCTTATCCCGCAAGGATCGGTAAGTTTTTAGTCAGCTTTAATTTCCAAACTCACAGCCTGGTGCTCCTCATATTTGAGCAGCATTAGCGATGAACCGGACATTGTTATGGCTGAAAAACTAGCCCGAGCCTTTCGTCAGGAAAAGGAAAAAAAGCTGCAGGAAGAGCCACCAATACTTAAGTTCATACGCATCCACATACGGAATCTGTTCCACTTTCCACTGGCCACAATGCTCAAAGGAGCAGTGGTACTCAGCGAAGAGCTGGTAATCGAGGCCATGCCCGCCGCCTGGGAACTACTTCTAGAAACAAATCATGATACGGCCACCTCCAGTGCCGCCGTCTTCCTGATGGGCTCCGTCAAGGCACAGAATTTCGCCTTTGACATAATGCAGAGGGCGTTAAAGCACAAGAATCCCGATATACGAATTGGAGCGATTCAGCGTTATCTGGTGCTATGGAAATGTCGCTTCCATGTCTGGCCACGCATGGAGGATAATGCACACGATGCTACCTTTAAAGTTCCTCCGGGTGGAATTGAGTTCACACTGCCCTCACCTAAGATTGGCATCGAGAGTCTGCCCGTTGTGGATCCACCATGGATGCCAGTACAACAGACAAAGGACATGGACATGACGCTCAATCAGGACAGACATGTAAGCGAGATCTTGTCTTTCTTATTTGATAACTAATGTGTAAAATTATTCATAGCGTTCCCTGGTAACTGCCACAAAGAGTCGCAAGATGCAACAAACGGAGGCGATACGAAATGCTCTGCGACAGCAGCGAGATAAGCAGCGTGCAGAGAGGCATAGCTTTCTGATCACAATGATACCAATAAGTCAACAGGCCTCACATGAACCAGGTATGGAGCATGAGGATCACGAGATCGAGGAGGACATTGATGGCACACGCGCCTCCTCGCATCTGCATCACGCCCACTCGCTGTTCCCTTCGGTGCTATGTTCCTCGGTTATGCAGATAGTGGGTTGTTTGGATGATGCCGCTATCGGTTCAGATGGCAATGCGGTGTATGAGGTGGCCTATCAGGTGATCTGGGTGTGCTTGGTCGAGGAGTCTGCATTGTTTCTGCGTTATGTGTTTGAACGCCTAACCCGCGATCGCCAGGATCAGATGTTCAAGTTGTTGCGGCACCTAATTCGCTTTGTGCCGCGTTTGCCTCAACAGGCTGCTTTCGCTCTGTACAACTCTATCATTGGCTACATCATGTTCTATGTACGCTCCTCCAACGAGCTCAAGCAGGAGGTTAGCTCAAATACCAATTTTAAAATCATTTATGCATACTAATCCTTAAGCTTTCAGCTCGTGGGTTCAGCTTTATCCGTGCTGTGGATGGTGGTGCATTCAGTGCACGGCATCATGTTTAAGGATTTGAAGCAGATACTGCGTAAAGAGCAGTGCGATGCCTCGATTCTGCTTACAGCCAATGTTCCGGCAGCCAAGAAGATTGTCGTTCATGGCCCAGCAGACGATGATTATAACATACCCTCACAATTTCCAGTGCAGGAGGACACTTTGTTCTGTCAGTTATTAAAGGAGGCGCTTGACTATTATCCCATTGATGAGAAGAGCATCACGCAATATTGCCTGGTGGACTACAAGAGCAGTGAGTAGATCGTTTATCAGTGCTGATCAATTTAAATCTTGAGCAATACTTTTCACATTCAGGCAAAATACTTAATCCCAACTGGTATATAAGAGACTTGTATTTCTTCAAACGCTCGCAGTATCCGGAGGTGCGTTTAATGCTCATGCGACCGGAGGAATCTTTTTTGGCACTTCAAAAGCAGGAGTTGACTAAAAAGTTTGTCGAAATCGGCAAGGTTCATCTGACTTGGGCGATTTTAAAGAACGTGGATATGGTGGTGCAACGTGTTGTCTTCTTGCACGAGGAGCTAATGAAGCTGCCATCGTTTCCACGAAAGGCGCTCGAAGTGGATCTGGATCTGCATCATGGCGGCGAGTATGGACAAGTCCTTCTTGGTCTAGATGTGCTGCACAAGTTCATGTGGGTGCGTTTAATTGCTCGAATGTTTGAGGCGATGGCTGGAAATTTTGCCTACTCAGCGGACATTCAACTGTTTCTGAATGTCCTATCCGGTGCGTCCATACTGCATGCGGAGGACTCTTGCATTATGCGATATGTTATGGCCACATTTATCAATGCTGCCTTCAACTTTAAAAACATCTTCTCTACAAATGGATACTTCATGATAATGCCCACATTGCTCCAGGTCTATTCGCTGCATCAGACAAACAAGCTAATTACCACCACCATTGAGTACGCTGTTAAGCAATTTTATCTGCTCAATCGGAAACCCTTCATTCTACAGATGTTTGGTTCGGTATCGGCCATTCTGGACACAGATGAAGATGGCACCTATGGCGAAGCACACAAGGTGCAATCGAGCTGTCTGTTTAACCTACTGCTAAGTCTGGAAGATCCCTCACCGGATCCCTTAAACATTGCCGAACTAGTCAAGGAGCCCAAACCGCTCAAGGCCATTGACTTCTGTTATCATGATGAAGACGATGATGTCACCGTCCTTGATTGTATCACCTTGTGCGTTATGGTCGTTTCCTATTCCGCAGAGAGCACACGTGGCTATCAAATGCTGGCAAGTATTCAGCTAATGTTTATTCTTCAAGTCCTCTAACCGTCCTTCTTTCTCACTCCTTAGATTATTCTGGAGGCTATATTGCCGTGTTACCTCCAACAAATCCAATCGCCTAGCTATATACCGCTGCAAGGAAAATCCGAGCGGGACATCATACTCCAACTGGCTGTAGCCACAAGGACTATGGTGCACAATTGTGAGGGTCTGGCCAAGAGCTACAATGGACCCTATCGCAACAGTCCGGAGCACAAAGGTTCCTCGCAGCGCAACTGTAGTCGTGGACCACCCTGCTCCCCGGGCATGGACTTTGAGGAGGAGTCGCATAATAAGTACGCCACAGATCCGCGTACCAAGAACATGATGGACTCCGCTGAGGATTCAGAGATGATACGTACCGAGTATAGGCGTCCAAGGGACGTGCTGCTCTCCGTTGTAGCGGATTTTCTTACCAAGTCCACTACACGCCTCGCTGAACTGGCTAAGAAACTGCCGGCAAATGATAACAAACCCACTGAGGTGCTGGACGCCAAGTGTCACATTCGTCTGGCGGATATCGCACACTCGCTTCTTAAGGTGTCACCCTACGATCCGGAGTCCATGGCCTGTCGCGGCCTTCAACGTTATATGCAGTCAGTACTGCCACGGGCCGAGTGGTCAAATGATACACTGAGAAATGCTCTCGTCACGGTGCTTCGTCGCATTGATAAGGTGTTCCTGAAGATCTCGAAGAAGCCATCGATTCGTCGCAATACAGATTGGGAGGCGGCAGCTGGGCTGCTAAAGGGCATACATGAAACAATCATCCGGCATCCCTATGTGTTGCACTGGCAGCAAATGAAGACGCTAATTTCAACGGTGCAGAATCTTATTGTTAATGAGCCGGGCAGCGGGATACCGGAGGGCGTGTCCAGTGCAGGTGCAGCGCTCATGTCTCAGAATCCGCCGGCCTTTTTCTGCTCGGCGGTTGTGCGACTGGTTGCACTCCAGGTAGTCAGTCCCGTCGACTGTTTCTCCCTCGTCCAGATCTGTGGGGGTAGCGCCGAGTTTGCCACGCAGGAAAAGGCCGAAGGATTTCTAATGCATCTGATCATGCCACTGTGCTTGAAGGTCTGTTCCGGACGCGGTGTCTCCGATGTCGGCGAGCTCAAAATGACCGACGTAACCTTTCTCCTAAACGCCGTACTCAACGCAATGAGTCCGCCGGCGGGTCGCACCGGTCAGGCGGTGTCCCAGATTAATCGTGTCACTGGTGACCTTCGCGCCGGTTCCCTTACCTTCACCGGCAGCCGCGATGCCAAGCGACCCGCCCGCATTTCTGGCTCCCTCTATCAAGCAGCGTTCCTTGCGCTGCGCATCGTTTGCATCTGCTTCGAGAATCGTTTGTCCAGTGATTGGCCGCGCATTGTGCGCGTCATGCGCGACTTGGGCAGACGCAACGAGGCTGCTCCCGATCTGTGGAGTTTCATGGAATTTGTCGTCACCCATCGCACGCCCCTCTACATTGTCCTGCTCCCCTTCATTTTGCACAAGGTATGCTGACACAGATACAGTGTTTGCTCGGAAATTCATATTGATTACACCTTACAAAATGATGCAGTTAGGATATCATAAAATTCAAATCTCAGATTTTTATATTATTGACACATTTTTCATCAATTATCTAATCTGTAACTTGATATTAGAATCCTAATTTTTGAATTCTAAAACCTATATTGATATACATACCATATGACATATATGTTTTATAATGGGTTGTTAAGACTTTTGAACTTTTTTTAAACATCAACACAAAAACTGCAGAATCTGGTTGTTAAAAAAAATAGTAGTTTCCTAAAGTTTCCTATTTTGAAAATTTAATAACGAAAAATCTCGGTTTTACATTTCTATTTGCTCGATGGGAAATATCGGTTTACAAATTTATTTTTATTTTTCTGTTCAAAAAAGTTTATGAAAATTGCGAAATCGGCTTATATTGTTTTATGAGCACCTAAATGATAAAAAAAAATATATAAAAAATGTATAACAATGCTTAAATTGTGTATAGATCTCGCAACCGCCAATTGGTGACCACGAGCGCCACATGCAGTTTATTATTAGGGAGCGTCTGCGTGGAACTCCGCCACAAGGTGGACTCAAGTCCAAGGGTGCACTGCTGCTGGAGCTGGCACGCGAACTACGCGACTTGAGGGACGAGCTGGAGGACAAACGTTATGGTAGCTAAAAGCGTTTACAAAAAATGAATTTTTCCTTATACAAAGTTTCAGTTTCCACAGATCGCGAGAGTTCGGAGCAGAAGAAAAGCGATACACCGGCAGCAACAAGTGCCGCAGATGCACATAAGTCACAGCAGAGACCATCGTTGATCTCAATTTTCACGGGCACCACAACCGGGCAGGCGACGCACTCGCATGTCTCCGCCGTGCCCATTGACTCACGCAGTGGCTCTGGTGGCATATGCACGCCCAGCGATACACTCTCACAACAGACGCTGCATCCACCGCGCGAATCTGTGTCAAGTAGCTCGACGGGTCGTGAGCATCATACAACGACCAGTGAGAGTCACAGTGGCGAAGGAGCAGCAGGCTCAGCGCCCACATTAGTGGGTCAAACACCAGGAAGCGGTCCCAGTGGCTCGGGACATGGCATGAACATTGCTTCCGCCTTGCCACCCGGTATTGCCTCGCAGCTCTCACATTCGCAATCGTTGCAACAGGCTCCGTTCAAGGCACAGCCGCCAAAGTTGCGCTTTGTTTCATCTGTAGAGTTCCGGCATTCATCAGGTGAGACCTCGACAACGCCACTTTCACCGGAGAGCCCAGCAGAGGATAGCTCCGGGGATCATACACGTTCGCGCCTACAACGCTCCAAAGCTGCCAGCCGCAAGACTTTTAGGCTCAAGCGCAGTCGTCTAACGCCCATGGACCCACCTAGCATTGTACGTACTTTAAATTCTTAACATGTTAGATATATTTTTATTTCATATATTATAACACAGGTAACGTCACTCTCGCAGGAGGAGCATCAGCCAAAAACTCTTGGCGAAATATCCTGGGATTCAGTTTCGCAAACATCGTCCACGTCCGGTTATCGTGATAATAACAGCCTACAGACAGGTCTCCTTTCACCGGACGGTTCGCTTGGCGGACTCACACTAGGCCGATCGCCCTCACAGCACTCGCTCTTAATGGTCTTTGAGGGCCAGGACGAGGACACACTTATTTAACAATCACAGAACGGCGACCGGGCCTATGAGCTTTAGGACAGCCTGAATACTCACCTTACTTTTAGCAAATAACTTTTATCTAGCCTTAGCAAGAAGTAGACATAAATAAGAACACATAAAGTTGATGTTAAGTTTTATATACATATTATGTACGTAAACATAGTTGTCCTTCCATTATGTGCCCAGATTTTGTATGTTTAGTTCGTGTAGCTGAATTATAAATTAAATAAATGAACTTGGTAGCCGTTACAATTGAATATTTTTCATGGGTTCACTTCATTATAAGTTTAAAACTGACGAGAAAATAAATATATATTTGTTAAAATAATTTTTAATTATATGATAAAATTATAAAAATATGATTACAATACTAACTAATTATCTGAATTTTTGTTGCTTGTTGCTGCCTTTTGACGATTCTCCTTGACCAATTTTCGCCACTCCATCCATTTGGCCAGCTCCGGCTGTTCGCTGCTGCTGCCCTGCTGCTCCAGCTGCATGTAGTAGGCCTCGCGCAAGATTTTAAATGCTTGAATGCTATAATATGGCTGCTGGGTGACGGGATCATAGTAGCGAGCTGGCAGTCTAGTAATGGGACAAATTCCGCTTGAGCTCTTTGGTGGACGTTTTGAACGGAAGATCGCATGGAAGGTCTTGTCATTGAAATCATTTTCGATTGTTATAAACGTCCGCTCGCATTTGGATGTGGCATAGTTAGAATCCCAGGCTAACTTGTTGGTACCCGTGGGCTTACGCATGACGGGCATTGTCAGTGAATGATAACGTATTGTTGGACCCGTGAAAACTCGCTTAGTTGGACGTGTCTTCTTTTTTTCGAGCTCCATTTTTTGAAATTTCTCTGCGTTAGCGAAAAGTTGAAAACAATTAAAAGGAATAACTTAAACAAATATTAATTAGATTGATGAAATACCCAGAGATTTGATGTTTTCCTCTTCGGTGATTTTTGCCTCCTCCAGCAGCTCTTCCTGCGTGGGCATATAATCCTCAACGCGAACCTTTTTCTTTTTTCGCTTACGAGCGTCGTCCAGTTCTTTAAGACGTATTTTTGTGGCCTGTGTTTTAATGGCTGTTGATGTACGGATAGATTTGCGACCGGAGTCCTGAACTGTAAAACGTGGACGCGCTCTGCGTTTGACAACTCCACCAGCTCCACGTTTCCTTTGCAGTGTGGTTGCAGCTTTAGTGTCCTTTTTTACAGCTGGCTTCGCCGGTTCCTGTTTTAAGTGTTGTGTTAATTACATTAGTTGTTGATAATCGTAACATACTTGCCTTGTATGCTTTTGTGTTTACGCCGCCGCGTTTGCGTTTTTTGTCCGGCACCTCCTCCTGGTCAGATATGGGTTCATCATGTTCATCTATGCTGAAATCTGAATCGACCAAATCCTCTTCTTCGCCTTTTTGTCTATTTTAAAAAATGATTTTCTTGTGATTAATATTTGTTTTTGTATTTCATGGACGCCACTGTACTCACTCATATTCGTTGTCATCTTCTTCATCCTGAAAGCCGCCATACGAAGTTTTATAGAAATCGTCCTCTTCATCATCAAGCAAAACGGCGATTTTGTTGCCTGCGTTCTTGCGACGCGAGCGCGAAGCTGCCATATTTATTTATTTATTTATTTTTTGATTTTAACAATTTTATGAACTCTATAATTGTCAACAAATAATGGAGTGCGTGTTTCTTCTTCTTACATGTTGTCTTCGCTTGCACAAAAACCATTCACACAAAACCGTTTACACGTGAATGGCTGCGAATAAAATGTACACTTTTAACACTTAAATAATGAATAACTTGCATTAAATGGCAATTTGATTGCAATAACTTTCAAATGACCAATTGTTGTAAGTAATTAGGTGTGTGTTATAATCTGGTGTTAATGCTATTAAGATTATTTTCAGTTGCAGCACATACAAAAGTTGATGTGGCCGATTACTCTTTGGCTCTCTGACTGCCGATCCGATTGCACTTTGGACTTTCTCTTCAACGTTGATTAGCTTGGGTGCAACTGTTTTCATTTAAGATTTTCTCGACAAAGCGAAAGGTTTAGAACTTTGGGACAAGCAACAAAATGATCAATTCGGGCAAATTAGCAGGACGAACACTCTTTATTACGGGCGCATCGCGTGGAATTGGTAAAGCAATCGCTTTGAAAGCAGCCCGTGATGGTGCCAACATTGTGGTTGCGGCCAAAACAGCTGAACCGCATCCAAAACTGCCAGGCACCATATACTCGGCCGCCGAGGAGATCGAAAAAGCAGGCGGCAAGGCACTCCCATGCATTGTGGATGTACGTGACGAGAAACAGGTGCGCACGGCCATCGCCGAGGCTGTTTCAAAATTCGGTGGCATCGATATCGTTGTTAACAATGCCAGTGCCATTTCCCTGACCAAAACGCCCGACACTGATATGAAGCGCTACGATCTGATGCATCACATCAACACACGGGGCACCTTCCTCGTATCCAAGGAGTGCCTGCCCTATTTGCAGAAAAGCAATCATGCCCACATTCTCAACATCTCGCCGCCATTAAGCATGAAGGCCAAATGGTTTGGCCCCCATGTCGCTTACACAATGGCCAAGTACGGCATGTCCATGTGTGTGTTGGGCATGGCTGAGGAGTTCCGCGATCGTGGCATTGCCGTAAATGCCCTTTGGCCCCGCACTGCCATTCATACGGCTGCAATTGAGATGCTGACCGGACCTGATAGCGCCAGTTGGTCACGCAAACCGGAGATTATGGCCGATGCTGCCTATGCGATTCTCACTAGGGATCCTAAACAGTTTACCGGCGAGTTCTTTATTGATGATGAAGTGCTTGAGTCTGTTGGTGTCAAGGATCTCACCGACTACGCATGTGTGCGCGAAAATGCCGACAGCCTGATGGTCGACTTCTTCGTTGAGGCCAAAAACGAGCCGACTGAGGATGCAAAAACGATTAAAGCGCCAGCAGCCGACAGCTCCGGCGACGATAAGATTCCGCAACTATTTAAAAAAATCGAAGCATTACTCTCAGCTGAAATTGTCTCGAAAACGCAGGCCGTCTACCAGTTCAATATCAGTGGCGCAAATGAGAGCACATGGTTTCTGGATCTAAAGAATGGCACTGGCACCTGTGGTACTGGCGCCCCACCAGCTGCTCCAGATGCAACACTCATTATGAACTCGAACAACTTTTTCGATATGTTCTCCGGCAAATTGAAGGCGGCTCCAGCCTACATGTCCGGAAAGCTCAAGATTAAAGGCGATTTTCAGAAAGCTCTCAAGCTAGAGAAACTTATGAAGGCGCTTAAATCCAAGTTGTAGTTTATAAAATGTAATATATGAAGTTTAATAAAAAATCATAAAAAAAATGACTAAAAAAAATTAAACAAATTGATTGAAATGTGCATTACAATTTTTGGATACTTTTGCAATTGTTTTTTTTTCTTTATAACGTATAAAGCCGTAAGCAAAATTATGATTTGATGTCAGTCACAATATTAACGTAATTATAGATGTGTACCCTCGAATATGTAGATTTGTAATGAGCTAATATGCTGATAACTCAGGGCTCTTAAGTCTCGTGTGCTTCTTAGAACATAACTTGCAATTTGTTACAGTATCAACTCAATAGCAGTGGCGTTGTGATAAATCCTCAAGCGGGCACATATTTTGAGGTTTATTT
This sequence comes from Scaptomyza cyrtandrae, assembly GCA_035044605.1. Classification (NCBI taxonomy): domain Eukaryota; kingdom Metazoa; phylum Arthropoda; class Insecta; order Diptera; family Drosophilidae; genus Scaptomyza; species Scaptomyza cyrtandrae. Next base: position 5,553,835 of record JAWNNS010000640.1, on the reverse strand, counting down.
CTTTAATGCATTAGCGACAACAATTAATTGCATTCTAACGCGGTTGACATCGAATCCAAATAGTGTCCGTTTATTCGCCATGACTATATTATAGATATTATATTAGATCATTGAGAACGTACGGTACATATTATTGACTTCAAATTCTCAAGCGCGCAGTCAAACGGGCACATCTTTTGAGGTTTATTTCTTTAATGCATTAGCGACAACAATTAATTGCATTCTAACGCGGTTGACATCGAATCCAAATAGTGTCCGTTTATTCGCCATGACTATATTATAGATATTATAGTAGAGCATTGAGAACGTACAATACATAATTTTGACTTCAAATTCTCAAGCGCGCAGTCAAGCGGCAAGCAATCCAAATAGTGTCCGTTTATTCGCCATGACTATATTATAGACATATGTTTGAGCATTGAACGTACGAGCTACAAATATACATATGTATATATAGTATATCCATCGGCAACAAAATTTGTAGTCTTTGACGCACGCTTAAAAAAGACAGGTCTGCGCGAATTGTTACGAAAAGCTAGAGTGACAACATACACGTATACCACCACAAAACGCGTAAGTTGTGAATGATAGAGAGACTATAAGAGCTAGAGACTCCAGATTTGTAACACAAGCTATCGTCTAGTCGGGATTTCTCGTCTAGAGCTTTCTTACTTGTTTGGCGTTTAACACACCACAAGCATGTCATAAATACATATATTCACAGAAAATGGACAAAATAAAAGCAAGGAGACTTTGTAAACTATGTAAAAGTACCAATCAAATACTCAAGGATGCGATTGCAGTCGAAGAGTTACGGAAATTTGTTAATGAGTTGGGCCCAGATAGCCGGCTGCTAAGCATCATGCAGCTTTTCGAACGGTGCGAAACGTTGCTTCAGGAGAAGGACCGAGCCCTGATGGATAATGAAATGTTGGAGCTGTGTCAATTGGGTATTCCCCTAAAGGACAGAAAGGAGCTTAGGGAGTCTGTTGGCGGCATCCGGGCCAACAGCAACACAGTAATTAAACAAATTCAAGACAACTGCGCCAACAAGTTGGCTTTTATGCCAGAGTATGACAAGTTTGTTGAGTACATCGACTCGCAAGCTAAGTAAATCCCAAATAATAAAGAAAATCAATTTAAATTACAAAACAAATACTTTTTATTACATTTGATTTCATCATCATAATTTTTTAGCATATGGCGCTTGAGAAAAGTATACCAATATGAAATGGTCTTAATATTCCATTTATCGATACTTAAGCCAAAACGCAATCGATAGGGTCATAGATTCCACACCATCTGTTCGTAGATATGTACATACATACGTAGGAATTTATCATGCTTTTAAAAAGACACTGACTGCAAATCCGTCCGTTATTCTATTATTCGGAGCTGTCCAGCCAGTCAGTGACAGTGCTAGAGACAGACAGCGCCTGGTTAACATATAAAAACTAAAGCTGCACTATGGCTGCATCATCCTCATCATCGTACAAGGTACGTACATAAATATGTCATAAGATAAAAATGTAAACAAATATTAAAAGAAATGCATCCATATGGTAAACGCAGAGGAAAACTGTGCAGTTAATCAAATGCTTTTGTGGCTGTTCCGATATGACCGTTGAGGAAGTGCAGCGCATTTACACACTTACAAACAGTGTACAACAAACGTTGCTAGATACTCCTGCAACCAGATTATTTCACCGCTATCTCGAGCTTCAACGGACCGGTGACAAAAGCGAGGTGGAACAATATTTGGACGTTTATGAGAAATGCGCCGAGTTTCTGCAGGAGGAGCAACGTACATTTACTCAGGATGAAATCGATGAGCTATGCGAGCTAGGTCTGCCCTATCATTTGGAACAGGATCTGGCGAGACGCGCGCGTAACGGTCAAGCAATGGAGATCAAATCGGGCCTTTGTCGTGTTCAAGGCGAGTGTCGTAATGAGATCGAGGCGAGCAGCGATTTTAAGGACTTCCGAAACGCAATACTCGCCAAAATGCAACGCATTCCCAAGAATGTGCCTTAATTCTTTGCATTATACAAATGGTACTACAAAGAAAATTAAAGTGATTCATTTTTAATTTTTACTTTATTTTTAATTTCTTAACCGCACTCAACCTCAATTCACTGGAACCTAGTGCCTTTTTTTTTTTTGTAAAATCACACTTATTGAATCGAATCAAAATATTTAAAACGCTTGAGCATCAAAACCATCGCTTCGGTTAGCTACTGTAGAATAAATTTTGACAAGTTACTTAATATAAGTAAGTTCCTTACCTCCTGAAATGTATTCACAATACAATTTAAGTATATATGTATTATTTATATATGTATATTCTTGTTAAGCACATAAAACGATATTACAAACGTAAACGTGTCTATTATGTGTTAAAAAAATTTTTAAAAATATTTTGGACTAAAGATGGGATCGAAATGAATAACAGAAGAAAAATTTTGTCTTGGATATTATCTGCCTTATGTTTATACAGTGGTATAATCAATACCAATAAAGTTTGTTCATTTGTTGATATTTTTATACATATGTATTCGTTTCAAGCACATTAATTTAAAGACTAAGTTAAGAACATAGATTGCGCCTAGTGCACCCTTCCGTTTAACAGAAAAGAACAATCCAATGAGTATAGAATAGATGAGACGAAACCACTGTTAAGAAAACATTCTGGGTTTTATTAGCTCCTGGGGAAATAAGTGAGACAACGGTAGTGATCGGCCATACTTTATTTTGCTGTGTGTTGTGACCAAAACTGAGATTGTCAATTTTCAACTTTTGATTCTATCTGCTTGCTAATGCCTAAGATGGAGGGTAGTATAGACTGTATTTGAACTTCGTTCAATTGTATGTCCAATCGTGAATCCTATATCAAGTCATTAATGACTTATTGAACAGGTTTAAAATAACTAAATACCAAATTAACACTAGCCGTTGAATTAATGTTTTTTGTATTCATATACCTAACCTTTAATGTCATTATATTGAATAAATATATATTAATAATTTCATTGGGGTTAATTAAATATTGTAATAAAGGGTATTAAAACACATTGTGCAGATTGTGCGTTCTAGCAACGTTTACCATGACGTGTTGTTGTTGTTTGCCTTTTTGCGTTTTGCCTATTCCTGTTAGACGCGCTGACATGCAGCAGCCCAGGTGCAGACGGTTTGTCATCGGTGGCAACACTGACTGTACGCGTAAAATATAGGGTTGAGAGTATCGTCTAGTCGGGTTTTCTCGTCTAGAGCCTTTTAACTTGTTTCTGTTAAGAAAGAGGGCGCATTGGATTCCAATCTTTGTTCTTTACATAGTCTTTGCATTTATTTTAAATCTATACAAACGATTAATATTTCGAGTAGTGAAATAAATGTTTTTTCGTATTTACTAATAGATGCCTTTACGCTTTAAGTTTTCTTCCAAGAGTAATACATTTCCATCGGCTTGTTGACCTACAATTCGAAAATATGTAAAACAAATGATAATTTTATAAAGAAATGTTGTAGTTATAATTGAAAAACTAACCTTCCAGAACTTATCATTGACTTGATGAAGCGTCTGATTACCGTTCAATATGACCAATTGTTGAGGCTGGGGCGCAACATAGATGCAAAAGTTAAGAAGCCGACAGGCTTCTGGTAGATCGGCGCCGAGGTCCAGAGTCAGACGCATCGCTAGATACTTGCTGAGATGGTCAACGGTGGCATTCGCTGTTGTCTTAATGTACCTGATGCAGTTGTCCTTAAGTGCCCTGATGAGCTGATTGTCAGCTGACATCTCCGTGGGGTGGGGCTTAAAGACGAGCTCAATTTCATCATTGATGCCCAGCTCACCATTGCCTTCGCCCTCGGTATCGATGTTGGAGTCACCTTCGGTACGGCAATCCATCTGTGAATCGGATTCGGATTCTTCCGAACGTTCAGAAGTCATAACAGACATCGCACGCTTGGGCTTCGTGCTGCTCGAATTTGATGGAACCGGCGATGGAGTGCTGCGCATTGATGGCGGATTTGAGGCATCATCCACTTGCATTCGGCTCGATGATGTGCTGGCGCCCGATGTGCCAGCAGCTGTGGTAGTCGTTGTCACGGCGCTGCTAGCGGACGTTGAAGTGCCAGCGCCAGGAATCGCCGTTATTGCTGGTACTGCTCCTGTTGTTCCCGTACCCGTTGCTCCTGCTGACGATCCTGGAGCTGGAGTTTCGTTTCCATTTGTATTGCTGTTGCTGTCATTGGAGGCTGTATCATGGGCATTCACCGCATTGGAGCCAGCACGAGTACCAGCACTGGCACCACTTCCAGCACTATTATTACCACCCGAACTGGCACCACCCCCACTACCACCGTTGCCACCCTTATTCGTGCGAAAACGTTGTGGTCGATTTTGGGATTGCAGTTTGATGCCTTCATTGATGGAATTGACGAGAGCTTGTTGTGATTGCGTCTGATTAAATTTGGCCATCACTTTCTCCTGCAGTGCCTCGTATTCCTCGCGACTGGGATAGATCTTTGAGATGAGCAAATCAAAATTGGGATCAGCGCGCAGCGAGCGCTTCGAGACAAGTTTCTTGCGGCAGGTGGGACACTCCTTGTTGCCGGAGCGCAACGCTGTCACAATGCAGTCGGAGCAGAAGCGATGCAGGCATTCCTTCGTTGTCATTGTTTTTTTTAACATATCAAGACAAATGGGACACATAAGTTCGCTGTGCAGGCTGCGCGGCGAGACGGCAATTTCGGTGTTGTCTGTAATAATTTCTTGCGGCTTGCGCTGCAGCTCGTACAGCGACAGATCCCATGTTTTGTTTTGTGTTGGTTCCAGCGACGCCATTCTCTACTGTTTGTATTATGTTTGTTTTATATGGAATACTTTTTTTTTTGGTTTTTCTCGAAAAATTTTCACTCCACTTTATATATATTCGATACCACTTGCGTTTGCTTACAATCGAGAATGTGTAATCGAAGCTTCGATACTATCGTTTGGTGTATTGACTTGTTATTTCCCTATCGCATGTGGCAACGCCAAGTATGTAATTATGTATGTATATATGTATTCAAAGAACATTCTTGTAGTTTTCTTTTTAAGCTAATTGCATTTCTTTCATGGCCGAACGCAATTTGACAATACGTCAACACTTCAACTACTAAAGCGATGCCTGATTGACAGGCGTCACTCAAGCGCTCTACATTCTCTTAAAAACATTTGGACAGAATCCCTGCCAAATATGGCTTAAATATACCGGTGCCGTTAACTGAAATTGTCTTCAACTGCTTGTCCCAGTTTTACTCCGGGCATATGTGGAGTGGGTGCGGGGAGGGGGGTGGGGTAGGAATGTTCCAAATTGCATAGCAAGTTGACAATTGTTTGCACTTGAATGTCGCTGTTGTTGTTACTATGTGCGCGGACTCGCTCCAGACATTTTCCCAAGCCAAAGGTTTTTCCAGTTGCCATTTCCACCTCTCAATCGCCTGTCACACTCGCTGCGCATGCGTTCAAGCTCAAATGACGTGGCAGTAATCTCAGTTAGCTAATGTTAAATATACACAGAGAGAAATGTAAACATGAATTTAATTTACAAATCTTTTAAGACAACGTTCCTTATTCAAGCTGTTTTTTTTAATAACGAATACTTAACTAGAGATGATTAAATCTCTATCTTAGAACTGTATGTTGTTGATTTTTGGCTGTGTACACTCAGTGTTAGAGGCGCCGCATTGCTGGCGAAACCGCTGCAAAAGTTTTTTGCGCGTGGCACGTAAATACATTTGTCACCCAACGTCGCTTTTGGCCACTTTGCCAGGTGTAAGTAATGATTTTTTTTAATACCTCACTAAACCGAACCGCTAATGAGCGGTACGTGTTGTTTGTAGGTGTGCCACAGATTTTCTCCTAACCAACAACAAAAAGGAATAAGCAAAAATACAAAATTGCTGCCAATCATCGTCATCTGTATCCCTGACATCGATTGAACCATTGCAACCCACACGACGTTTGAGGATCAGTTTGTTGCACCGCTGTCCTCAATTCTGTGGATACGCGCGGGTTCACGACCCAAATACTACCACTGTTATCTTCTGAACTATGTATGCTTAGCTTAAGCTTAGCCCCATCGCTTCCTACTTTCAATGATGACTTCTAGCATTTTCAAGCTGAGTTTGCACGTTTATTGACATTAATCATTTGCAGTCTCTTGTTAAAGTTTGCATCTTGGCGTTCCATACTTTTAATGGTTCCCAATGCACCATGCTTTTAATACCCTCGAGAAATATAAGAAATAAAAGAAATTAATATAAGAACCACTAAAAAGTGGTTTATGGTGCCATTTTTAACATATAATTTTAGCAAAACAAACATACTTAAATCTTACTGTGACAGTGATGACAGTGCATATTCTGTGACAGTGATTTCTATGGATCTCCTGAAAATTAACTTAGTCGATAGAATCTTTATTTCAGTACTTGTTTTTTTCTTCCTTTAATAATACAGGGTATTTTCAGGTCAAGTATTCAATTAAAAAGCGCTAGCATTCTTACAAGTATAGGTTTTGTATGTCTTGTTTATAGTTATTTGTTGATGACAATGCATGATGCTTCTCTATGGGAAAACTAAGTACATACTCAACAAATTTACTTTTTCTATTCTCTACTTTATGTCTTTCTTTAACACGAATGCAGTTTTAAAAATTTTTCTGGCATTCTTATTTTTTATTTTTTTTTTCTTGTGTGGCTGTCAAACTTAATCATTCAGCGCAAAACCGGAAGGATGCGAATGCTATTCTTCCATTTTTTTTTTCTAGTCCCTCGTGTGTTGTCTGCGCCATTTTTGATTTATATTGTATGTCTGCGGCATTGTGCGGCGTTAGAGTGAAAGTTTTGCACTGATTTTCATGACTGCCCCCTAAAATTTGCTTTGTATAATTGAACATATAACTAGCGTAAAAATTACCTTGTCTGTGTCCACTTCTTCGAGGCAGTGGCTAACGTTGAAAGCGCCAGGCCAGGCTAGGCCAAAGCAATTTGATAACTGCATCAAATTGTACAGAGTATAGAGTATAGAGTTGGCCAACAGTGCCACTTAACCTTAACATAGGCACTGACATTGGCCAAGACCCAATACAAATTCAATTCAATTGAATTTTCTGTTGATGCAACTGTGCAATGCATTCCAGGCCACCGGCAACATACAGACAGTTGTTGTCATGTCAAAGTCAGCTCGCATAGCGGCACCCACAATATACACTCGAAGCAAAAAGTATAAGAAACATATCAATCTGATTGATCTGATTTGTGTTTATTAAGATAAGACATCGAAAACCTTAAGAAATTAAATCGTTCTTTATTTAGTTTAAAAATTTAAATTCTTGAGTTCAACTTAATAGTTTAAATTACATCTATACACAATAATAAAAAATGTTTGTGTCAATACCTCTCTACCTTCTCGTAGTTACAATTTTGAAAATAAAAACTTCATATAAACGTCCAAAACTTTTTCCGGAAGTTGACAGTGTTTGTTTGATTAAAGTGTAAATATCTCTTCATTTTTCTAAGTGTACTTAACAATCTGCTAACATGTCCAGATAAACTCACACACAAACACACACACACACACATTGCCTGTCCACTTGGCTAACAATTTGACAATAACGAGCTGGCCGAGTGCCCGCCCAATTTTTAACCCAAACCCAAACTCAAACTTAAGTTCCAGCGCCTGCCACCACAGAACAATAATAGCAACATAGCAACAACCACAATAGCAATTGTACTTTTCAATTGGCTTTACTGTTGTTGCTGTTGTCCAAATATTGCCCAGGCTCATTGGTTTACTATGGTCCATTGGCTCATTATTACTGTAGCGCTCTTTGTCTTTGGCTTTGACCAGGCTCATAAATAAATCTCAATTAAAGTGCAACCCTTTACGTATATATTTTTTTGATGCTGAGTGGATACGGGATAACAATCAATCAGCACAGCCCAGTGAGTGGCAAATGCAGCAAACAGGACTCACACCCTTCAACTTCTTGGTTGCGCCTGCTCCCAAAGTTAACTTAGGTTCACACCAACCGCCCCCTGCAGACGGCAGACGGTCAAAGCAGACGCCTTTTCGGCAGCCATGCTTTATTCCTTTGTATGCAACACGCCCTCTCCACCTTACCCCCACTCTTCAGCAACTACCTTGTAACTTGCATGTTGCTTACTTCTATCTGTACTTTTTTTTTTTATATTTGGACTTCGTTGTCCAGCCTAGACCATGGCCAAGAGTCGCATTCATAGTTACAGTCGTTAAGCGTGACTTTCTTATTGTTGTTTGTTGGCTTTTTGCATACCGACAACAGCACAACAACAACAACAACAACAACACCAACAATAACACCATCAACAGCAACAAGAAAGCTAAACTAACTTAGGGCACAACGAAGTTTTTATGCACTTGCAAGGTGCAGTCGTAAGGTATTGTACAAATTGGTTTTTTAAATCAGATATTTCACAATTTCAAACAATCCAAATTTTAGATAAAGTTGTTCCGAGTTGAAATACAAAGTTTTGGGATTTGCTTAATCGTACTTGAACTTAATCGAAGAATTTAATGCGTCACAAACTTCACAAGGAAAGTTACAATACCTTCCCGTGAGCGTACAACAACAACAGCAACGAACAACGAGCAACCGACGTAAACAAAAGAAAAAAGAAAAAAAAAAGACCCGAAGTCGCCAAAGCCAAAGGCAAAGGCAAAGCCAACGTTAAACCGAAACAAATAGCAAAAAAAAAAAACAAACCAAAACCAAAACGATGGCCACTTGGCACAGGCCGGGTTTTAGCTTCATTCAGTCTTTGGCGAGATTTTATCGCGTGCGGACGTGTCTGCGGCTTCCAAAACGTAGTACGACGAGTGTTGTATGCAACACAAACAGATTCACCGAATCACCAAGAAAAACAGACGTTAAACAGTGAGATTCTCGACAAGCTAAATAAATGCCTGCATCTTTGGCGCCGCTAAACGATGCACTAAGCATACCAATTTGATTTAAACCAAGTGCCAACAACAACAATAACAATTTATTTAATGTTAATTTATATGAGTGCAACAAGAATAATGATGGCGACAACAGCAACAAGAACAAAAACTGCCAACAACTGGCGCTGGCTCTGGTAAGTAGGAAGCTTCATCAAGTTTTTATTCTTCTTCGCCATGTGAGAAAACGTTTCTTTTTATCTGGTAAATCGGTTTGTGAGCTGTTTTTATTGGTATAGGGTTTCAGGGTGTTATTTAGTGCAATATTGATGAGTTTTATTATATGTTTTGAAATAACTTGCAGTTGCAGTTTTTTTTGGCAATTTGTCAAAAACACAAAGCTTATTACTAAGAGTGCTCAAATGTCTTTTACAAATGTTTAAATGCTTTAATTAAGTTTAAGTTATTGCTTTTAATTCTTTAAGAAAATTACTGATAGCAGATCTTTAATAAAAACTAATGACAGCCAATTCATTTAAAGACTATGAACATTAAATCTTTGATTCTATTAAATTAAAAGCAATATAATAAAATTAAAGTGAGTGCATTTAAATGTTTCTATTGACGACCATAAGGAAGTCAATTTGAAAAGTGTTCAAACACTTACACACTTACCTTGTGTGTGCGAGTTCAGTGGGAATTCGCATCGCTTCCTTTGTCTGCGTCTCCTTTGGCTTCAGGCCATGTGCTGGATTGGCTTTCGCTTTGAACTTGCAACGATGCTTGCAACAATGCTTCCGATTGATGTTCAAGCTGATAGAGGGCATGTCAAAAAAAAAAAAGAAGAGAGAAAGAAGAAATACACAGATTATTGAACTTAAGCAAAAACGTTGTCAAAATCGATCGATAATAAATCAACTGAGTTGTATTTATCTGTTGATATATTCTACTTTAAATTGACATACCAAATGGCCAACTGTTGCTTGATTTTTTCTAGTGATTCAAGTTGCAATAACGTATCTGAGAGCTGTTTTTGACTTTGTATAATCTCTATGTCGCCCAGGATATGAATGGATTTATAAACTGCCTCAAGCTCGCTGTTATGTTCGTTAATTCCACTAACTATTAGTTTAAGCAACTTCTCGTGCGGTTGCATTAGTTCCTCTGCATCCTGTAACATCGTTGTTTGCGTTATGCTGTTTCTAAGTTTATCCTTGTCTGGACCCGTTTGTGTGCATCTCACGTTTGTAGTGATACTCAGATCTTCCGTTTGTGTCTCTTTCAGTTTAGTCCTTAGATATGCGATTTGTGTGGAGCGCTGCTCCCGCTGTGGCATCTTTGTCTGGCAGCTGTTGTCCCGATTGTGCAATTTGGTCTGCAGGCTTCGTGATACAAAGGGCCATACATCAAAGTTATCCACATTGGGATGATAGTGGCTCATTTGTGTTTGGGTGGCAAAATTAGCTTTTGTCTTCTCTGGCTTAAAATCCATCGTGTTCACACTGACATCAATCTGCTCCAACTGCGTTTGGCTAGCCTCATCCTTCATTTCCCACCAGCCAACGCATTTCTCACTTTTGGTGTTCTTTGCAGGAGAACAGCGACGACCGCGACCGCGACTCGATCGATTTACTTTGCGTCCCGTTTTAATGCGTTTGCTTTTATGTATGGTCAAAATGCCTTTGTGCAGCACAAAGCACAGGATGTAGCTAAGGATTGGAATTGGTTTACAAAAAATGTTTTCGTTATTCATTATCTAACCTTCGATCACCACATTGAATACGCTTATGCTGCAACGACTTACTGCCTCCAGTTTCTGACTGTTGCATCAAATCTACTAGGGCCTTTAGATGTATGGTAAACATGGCTATAATCACAGACTAAAACAACAATAAATTTCGATAATAACAGCAAACACAAATAAATATATATCTATATATTTAAATGTGTCTACGTTTTGAATAGGAACTTTCAATGTGTGTATTGAAATTAATTTTTGTTTGCCTTTTTTTTGTATTGTTGCTTGTTGAGTTGTTTTTGTGTGTGTTTTGCGCGTCTACACACAAATCTGTTCGATTTCAACACGCAGCCCTTTTCAATTTTTCTTTATGAACACGCAAACTCTTTGGTGTGGTGATACCCTGTAATCATTTAAAGATAAAAGCATATTCAAATTGTTGGGGAGTAACCATACCAACTAGTTCTTAATACATATTTATTATTTTTGATACCTATTCAAACTTCATTGATGTGTTTTAAAAGTGCTTGGAGTTTCACGATTAACTAAAATAATGTGCAATAGATTTTCTCAACAAAAATCCTAAAGTAAGCCATTCTTTTGTTTAAGAAAAACTACTTCCTCACAATACATTTTTATTTCTATTTTATCACAGAGATTTTGTTTTATGTGTTAACTATTAGTTCAAGGTACAGGGTATCCTGTTAGTCGAAGCTTTCATTTACCTTAAGCATTCTTACTTGTTTTTTGTTGTTGTTGGTATATGTTGTTGTTGCTGTTTTTCTCGTTGTTGCCAGGGGCTCCTTTTGTGTTGGTTACATTAATAATTCAAAATATGCCACATATGTTGTCTGGCTGCAGGATGCGCTTGCAAAAAAGGAGCTGTATTCGATTATTCTGCAATTTATCAATGCGTTGTTGGACCACAAGAACGCCAACCAAACAGCCAAACTCGAACCTGAACTCGAACCCAAACCAAAATCAAAACGGCAACACACGAAACAAGCTGCCACCAGCCTGGGGTGGCAACAAATGGTGGCCAATGCTAAATATGTGTCGATTGGAAGTGTTTTTGATTTGACTGCCTGCCCCGCAATGTCTGCCTTTTCGTTGCAGTGCATTTGGCAGTGCATTTGCTGTGGCATATGCCCAGGCAACTGAGAGTTAAGAGTCAACGACTTGAAACCTCTTTGACTAGGCCCATGACCATGCATCAGTGGCAAAAGCGGCAGCCTCTAATCCCGCCTTGGGGGGCGCATTGATTTTAAGTCCTGACTCACAAATTTATGCCAGCTTCGATCAAAATATACTCTTCACGGAAGCGCTATAAACGAGTAACGTTAGGAAAGTAACTAACTCTGATCGTTAGAGTTTAAAACAAGTTTTTTTTTTAATTCGTTTAATAACAAACATTGAAAAATGTAGAAAATATTCTAAAATCTTTTAACATTATTTTCAAAACAATCTTAAGATTGTTTTACAAGTGCTTTACAGGGTTATCAAACTTACATTAAATATTAGGCTATACTACAAACAAACTCCGATTTATAGGGAGTACTCTACCTATGAACCGAGAATATGCTTTTGTACAGTTATTGGAATTGCTTTCGACAGAAATGCATTCGACAGCCCTTGATTTAAGTTGGCTTAAAATGTAACGAAAATTGTATTGAGAGTATTTGCAGTTCGTCACAGTAGAAAAAGCAGCTTTCTTTTGCTTTTTTTTTTGTGCGCAAAGAACGTTGCATGCATTATATATAGTATATGTATGTGTGAGTGACTTTAGACTTCAGGCTAAAAATGACTTGTCTTGCGACTCATTGCCAAATGCCAGGCACGTCGCAACGCTGTGGTCGCCTTCGGTTACATTTGATGCATAAAACTTCGTCAATACGCTTACATGCAAGCACACATACATACATATTGTATGTGTCCAGTATAATTTGTTGCTTGAGTTGCTTTGGTGGCCCGTCGGTGGATATGTGGATATGGCTGCTTAGTCGGTCAATAACTTTAGCGCTGAGCGATATCGATTGGCATAGCCTAATGATTTTCTAGAGCACTCTGTCAGTACGTTTAATTTAAATAATGCCATGGCATAAACATAGTTATGAATGCGTTTATTACTACTTACCTAGAAAGTAACATTCTCTCACACCCCATGTGACATCCATCCAATACTCATGGGCTTTCCACTGCATCAAATAGTGCATGTGACTTTCGTCTATGACCGTTTCCTCAACTTTTTATTTTGCACACACACACACACACACACACACACACACGTATTGCATTGTAATTGACTTGTATCTGTGTACGTGTGTGTATGTGTGTTCGTGCTCATTTGCATTTTTAGCCGGTCTGCTTTGTGCTTTCTTCCTTATTATTGGTTTGCCCTAACTACAACATAACATCAACGTCGGCAATAGAACTTCATAAAGTGTTCATAAACATGTTAGAATTTTTCAGAACTGAGAAACTGCATCATGTTTTAATAGGCAAATGAGTTAAGATATGTTAACATTTTTATAAGAAACAAAAATCTTATTGTAATAAATTGCCAATAAAATTTGCCTCAATAAATTAAAATTTTCAACTCTCAAGTTACTACTGTACTAAGGGTCCGGTCGGTAAGCACTTGTCAGAGACTCTGGTTTACAATTTCAAAGGTTTTGGCCGCTGGTATTCAGCTTAAAATGCATTTAGTTTGCCCTTGACTTGGCTTACAGGCCAACTTGTCCAAATCGAATGTGGAAGCCAGTGACGCTTGATTGACCCTGAACCTAAGAACCAAGCACTAAGCACCAACATGCATCAGAGCCCAGAACCACCACAACAAAAGCGGCTTAATCCCTTATAGAATTTCACACATAAAATCCAAAAATACAGCCATATAAAAAGAGCCGTCCATAAAAGTTGTTTCATTTTGCAGTTTGTGCTGTTGCCTTTGCCTCGTCGCAGGCCTGGCTCAGGCCAGCAATGGGAGTGGTAGCGAGATCAGCGGCAGCGGTAGTGGCAGCAACACTTCACCAAAGTCAATGGCAAGGCCAACTCCAGTGATTTCCAAGGATGCCACGCACATGTACAAATACAAAAGGCAGGACAAATACAAACAGCAGCAGAAGCAACGGCAGTTGAACCAGATGCAGAAACAACAGCAACAGCAACAGTTGCAGCTGCATGGCGATGTTGTTGCAACAGCTCCTTTGCCTGGCGCAAAGCAACAACAAAAACAACTGACAAGAGGTGCACACGGACTCAACAAGAAGCTGCTCAAGTTAGTATTGAACATTATAAAAATGGTTTTTATTTTGGAGGGTGGCAGCCGAAGATTAAATACACTAACAAGCATATATGAGAACAAGATAACTTTGGCTTATAACTATACTGGTTTGTAAAACAAAAACACTTTTCTAAACAGAAACTTCCAGGTAAATAAAGGTTTACTTTCATATACATATGAACTAAAATTTGAGTGCATATCAAATAGTTTTCCAAATAAAGCGACATAAATTGGCTCATAACTTACAAACTTTGATAATGAGTTACATAATTAATGACAAAATTTTAATAGCCTCTGTGCATGGGCATAATGAAACTGAGCCTCGACAAAGTTGTTCAACGGGAGACGCACCTCTCATTTAAAGGCCTTAATTAATGCAATGTGTCTAGTGCGAAGAGAACAAGAACACCAACATGGCAAAACTGTTGCAAGCTGTTTAGTTGGCGTGTCTGTGCGACCATAAATTATATTATGATATATTCATTATAAACGTTTAAAACTTGCCAGACAAACAGACAGACAGACAGCACCCTCCCCACCCCCACCCCCACACACATAACAAATATAAATATAACTCTTAATTTTTCTTTCTTTCTTTGTGTGTATCTTTTTCGATGCGTTGCACTTGCAGCAAAATGGGTTTCATGAAGGTGAAGGCGCCCAACAGCCATAACCGGAAACGGCTGGCTGTTGAGTCACGACGTCACGCATCACGGGATGATTCACACATGTTCATCATCAAGCTGCCGCCAAATCTGCACTACTATACAGCGCCCAGTAGCTCAAGGAATGCATTGGATGTGAATGCTGCCGGTGCTGCTGCTGCTGCTGTCCCAAAGGTGGTGCATCATTCGACACACGACAACGCACAAAAGATTGCGAATGGGCCAACGATGGAGGTAGATGCAACCGCTACAACGGAGGCGTCGGCGTTGAAAACTAACGGGAAAAAGGTAAACGGGATTCCATTAGGTCTTACACAAAACAGCAACACAAAACACATATAACAACACCAACAACAACTATAACAAAAAACCATCTAAAAAACTGGCTCTAATATCTTTTGCCAGTCAGCTTTGCCTGGGTTGGCCCGGCCTGCGTTGGCCTGGTCTGTTTGATTCTTGGCCAGGCCAACAGCAACTGGTGATAAACATCGCTCGCCGCGCATGTGCAGCAAAACAAATTGCAAAAAAAAGAAACAACAGCAACACAAAAACACAAAGAAGACGTACATATACTAACATATATATACATGTAGTTACGTATGTGTTTTAGTGATGAGTGCGTGGCAAATTTACTTAAGAACTTAGAACTTAAAGCTAAGATATTGAAAACTGTTAGCTTCACACTGAGCACTGACAAAGAAGAAACTAATCAACTTGTATACTAAAAGTATTAAAAGGCATTGTTTTTATCTTAATAAGAATAAGATATTTGTATTATATCAAGAGAAATCGATCTAACCTACCTTACAAACCTTATCCATAAACAGATAAGATGATTTAGCTTAAAACCAGAACTAGATTCAAGCTAAAAATGAGTTTTTTAAATATTTCTAAAAGGGTTCTTCATCTGCCGAGCTGTTAAAATAACGTTTGATGTTAATCCGTAAGGCTTCCTTATTCGATTTGTCGAGTGACAAATAGTCTTCGTATTGCGTGCTCGTGTCACGATTAAAATCTCGACTCTTTTGCATCTCTCTTACTACAAGATGCAGAAAAGCGGCAGCTGAAGGAAGAGCTGAAAAAATATATTACCCATTTGGGCGAAAGGTATTTCGTCGAGTGGCGCAGTCATGGCTCACCCATATAGACAATAAATAGCTAAAACGGCTAGAATTGGCGACCGACTTACCAACTTGGAACACAGCTACCAGACACTGTTGTGGCAGTTGCCCGTTGGCAGTTGCCAGTTGCCAGTTGCCAGTTGTACCAGTGCCCAGTGGCAAGCAGTCAGCAGTCGACATGCAGCCGTTGGCAGTGGCAATGTCTGTGACAGGCTTGCCACAGTCTCAGTTATTTATATACGCACAGCAGTTGCCATTGTAGCTGTTGTGGTTGTTGTTTTTGTTGGTGTTGTGTCAATGTTGAATGGGTGGAAGGATGCGGCAGGCATAAGAAATTATTACGCTCTCACGGCACCAGCCGTAAATGAATATGCAAGCGATGGCAATTAACCATTAATCAAGCCAAGCAATGCTTCAATTAAAAATGCAATTTGTTTTAAGGCACTTGTTGACTAATTTATGGGGCGCCCCAAAGTCTTGGATACATATGTGTGTGCGGCTTATGCTTATGTTGTAATTTACAGTTACATTTGAACATTTCTAACTTGAACTAGGAAAAGAAAAAATGTTAAAAATTGAGAAATTAATTAAAATTTTGCATTTTGCAAAAGTTATAAATAGATACTATATAAAATTTAAACTATATCACCATGGCTTCAATAAACATCAAAAGCTATACAAAACCTGTACAACATGAAACAAAAGTATTTCTTTGTATAAAAAATTTCGATTCTATCTCAAATCTACTTAAGTTAATCAGTTTTGTAAGAAACTTTGTCTCTTTCAACCTAAAGAAGCTTGACTGTAACTTATAATTTAAATGCTAAGTGCGCATCTTAATGAAATGCTTTTATGCTCGTTTAATCAATATAGCATGATATTTTGTTGCATTTCAGGTCTCGTTTCCGTTTAGCTCGAATGGTCGACCGGGGCGTATCTATCATTGGAATCTGCCCGTTTTGAAGCAGGCGCTGCATAAGAAACCGCATTTTGCTCACGTCTCGCCAGAGGATCGCAATCGTTTACTCGATATTGAGAAAATACCAACATGGCGCAAGCCCTGGGAGAATGACACCATCGAGAAGAGTTTCACAACGGGCAGCGGAAAATCCAAATACCGAAAATCATTGAAGCAAAAATCACCCACATATTATGCGCCCGCCCAGGCGGTGAATAAGCAAAGTTTTCACAAATACTTTGCTGGTAATGGCAAACCGAAGGGCTTCTATGTCATCAAAGAGCATCAGACGAAGCCGCAGTTCTATCAGAATATCATATCATAAGTTTAACCTTTTCACCTTTATTTGTATGCATCTATAAGACTGTGTGGTGTGGGCATCTACTAATTAAAAAAAAAAAAACAATATAAATATATATATTTATTTGTATTCATGTGTACCACGCGTAAAAAACTATTTTATAATAACTTACTACGAGTAGAGTTAGTTCCAGTCTAATAAGAACTGATTCAGTTTCAAGTATTTCCGTCCTAAAAAGATGACTTTATTTTTTATACAAGCAATCAAGCAATATTCCAACAAGAATCTGTGACTATCAAGCAACTGGAAATTTAATAATACTTATATATGTCAGCTACTCGTATGTTTAATGTATGTTCGAATTTGTTTTGATAAATAAAAATATGATGACTGATTTAAAAGAAAGAAAAAAAAGTCAATCTTTTTAATAATGTTGGTTCTGAAAAAAAAGTACGATTATTTACAATTTCATTCTATCTTTTGATAGTCATCTTTAATTAAGAAGTAAAAGTCTTTATTACTTAAGATATTATTTGCTTAATTTATACGAAAATCATCAAGTTTTGGGAATTTTTGTTTAATAAATTTTCGCTGAGTGCATTTAAGACGCTGCCAACAGTTTATTGACTTACAACCAAAACAAACTTACACACAAAGTATTGACAGCTAAGAGCACAGTGACAGCCTGAGATACAGATAATGTATTTTAAAGAATGCCCAAATGGCGCCTGAGAGCTAAACTTGATATGAATTGAATTTTTTTTTTCGGCAACGCATACCCCTTCAGGCTGCTCGCTCGCTGTTCAAGCAGCGTAACGTGCGCAATTTTGTTAAGAATTTCGCTGCTAATTATGTATGTATATGTATGTATGCGAGTGTTCGGTACGAATGTGGTACATACTTGTGCCTGGGAGTGCTCCGCCTTAAGCCCTGAGCTAGATCTGCGCATTAAGAGGCAGTCAGTCGCCTGGAAACGGAAACGAGACAGGCAAGCGAGTGTGCGCATGCGCAATAACTCATTTGGCAGATAAAAAAAAAACGTCTTACAGATACAGACAGATATGTGTGTACTTATAAGTCGCACGAATTATAAGTAACAATAATCATAATAATAATAATGTATACGTTCCAAAAAAAAAAAATTCGTTGGTAGGCGCACCTCCAAACTGGCGCATAAATAATGATTCTTAATTCTTTGCTTCGTTTTTTTTTTTTGGCGACTTTTGCCATATAATTGTTTTTTTCTTTTTCTTTGCATGCCTTATGATTTTTCATCGCAATGCGATGGCTGCTGAGTCACGTACATTGAACTTTTCACCCGTGCTTGCGATTTGTGTGCACTGAGAAAAAACGTGTCAGCTTAAAAAAAAAAAGAAAGGAAAATCAAAACATGTTAAGAGCTACACTTAAAAGGTATTTTAAATACATGCAAATCAATAATTCAAGTTCTGAGCATATATTAACTGAATGCTCTTCAATCGCTTATTATTTATTTGGAATGACCTTTTCGCACATTGTCCACTGTAGAAAGAAAAACTTATGAAGTCGCTTTAAGTTTCAAATCATTGACTAATTTTAGAACAGAAGGAAATGCTTCGTCCCAGATGGTTTCAACTTCGAAAATAAGTTTTTGAATGGCTTACCATGCGTAGCTACACTTTTTGGGATATTCAATATTCAGCGTTCATCACATAGTTTCACATAGGCTAACAACAGTATTTCCGATTTGCTGCTAAAGCAACAAAATCGAAATCCTTTTGTCTTGTTTTTGAAGTGATTCTTGCAACTCATGTTTATTACCACGGTAACCATTTAGAAGTAAATGTGGTCAGAGCATCAAGGATAGCGCCAGTTTTGTATCTCAAATAGTAATTATTACTTGAATATAAAGAAATCATTTAATTTATCTGTATACTCTATACAAAAATTAAGTAGCAAACTTTCATCTCCTTTATCTGTAATCAGGTATAAAATAAGTTGAACACGGTTATCCTTGATTTTCTCGGCCATTGAAATTGCTGCTTTATAATAGAGTTTCCATTTATTTATTGACTTCCAATGGGGATTTAAAATTTTGACATCAATTTGCAGCTAAAGAAAATGAATGTCATAAAAAAAACCATATTGCAATAACATTCATCTTTTCTTAGAAGTGTGTGAACGTTTTCGTTAGTCAAGACAGCGTATTAATCCAAGTACTTTTGAATTTTAAGGTACTTATTTCTGAGCTTTTTCCATCTCTTAAAGTGGCTATGTTCCCGAGGGTCAGCGATTTCATCCAAACTAGAAGAGCCGTCCGACAGGATATCTAGCGCACATTCATCAAGGTATTCAAGTTTCACAGAAATGTTGTTTGTCTCTAACAGTTAATAAATGATTCCGAATGAATACTAAAACTTGTAAAAGATATTAAAAATATTTACCATCGGTTTTTACATTGCCTTAACGAGATCGCCTGGTGATAAGTCCAGCGGAGTTCATTTTGGACCGATAGTTTCTGTACGTATCTAACTAGTTTCTTTTGGCTCGCGTGTTGATACTTTCTCCAAAACCGCAACACTGACCGTTTTGTGGTTCCATTGCAAACCTGATGTTTCCGAGTGGGATGTCGATGCGCCTTCAATTGTCCTAGTGTCAATTGATTCTACAGATAATGACGAAGGGATCAGTTGATGCTCAGCGGGATTTCCTTCAATCAATAAGATTTAATGGTAAAACGGTACAAGCACTGAAATGCGAATATTGACGTTCAACTTCAATTGTGAAATTTTGCAGTACATCAATGTATTATTTCACGTATGCTGAAAACAGGTGCGGCGTTATTACAAAACCATTCGAATGCAAATATGTTTCGCTATCGTATGGCTGCCTAAAGGATCCCTTAACTGCAAATGCAAATAAAAGCAAACTGTAAATCAAATATAACCGGCATATTTGTAATGCAATTTCGTTTACCTGCACGTATCATTAATTCGTAGTTGTCTTTTCCATTAAAATCTACAACCACTATTTGCTTGTGTCCTTGTAAAAATGTTTTTATCAATTTAATGCCTTCCATTCTTTGATTTAATAATAAAACTTTCATAAAATTATTCTAAACTGGCAATATTAAAGAGTCTGTGCACCAACGCTGCCACACGTGCGGTGAAAATCAGCTGTTTGAAATAATGTTTTACACGTGTGGCATCACCAACACACTTATTGCGTGTAATTTTGAAACTTATTTTATCCATGTAAATGCTTTCAAACACGTTTTTTCAGTGTATCCATATTTATAGCTGGTGCATTAAGTGCCCATCTTAAGTAGATTTAATGACTTGTTCTTTTGTCAGTAAAAAAAAAGAGAAGAAAGACTTAAATCACTTTTATGACAAATGCCTTCAACTGTTGAGCATACTGAAAGCCGCCTGGGAGGCGTGGCAAAAATGCATCTTACAAAGTCCGTTTCGGTCTCCCGGTCTATTGATTATTTTTTTATGGCCTGAACGAATGCAAATTGCTGAGCACAGAGCACTGACGTCCATCGGTGACGACAACAGTTATATCAAGCAATCAAATGCCATATTGCGGTCAGATAACATTCGTTGCGATAAATGTAAGCTAATTTCAATCTCCGAAACTACAACTTAAGATTTGAGGTTTAGTATCAAGACGAAGACCGCTTTCGCCAGAAGTTGCAACTTGTTAACGCCATTCCATTTCCGCCTGTCATATCAAAATAATTATCTCAAAGTGTTGCTTAGACCAAGTCCTAAGAACCATGACTACTACGATAAAGAACAAGAACAACAACAGCTACAAAAGCACTAGCAACAACAGCAACAGTAGCCGGGTATGTTTGCTTTTGCGTGCGAAGAGGCATATGTAGTGAATACAACTACAACAACAACTTGATCTGCAGAACTTGTTTTACACGCAATCTTGATTGCAATTATGTAGTTCTGAAATGTGCTCTAATAAAATAACATTTTATTTAATTGTATTTACATAACTTTATGAGAGTGTTTAATAAATTGTGTTTATACGCGAATGGGTGGCTATATTAATCAAAAAACTAGCTAGTAGGCATATACGGTGGACACAGGGTGGGCAGTGAAGTCTTATGATGGCATTTTGTTATTACATATTAATCATATTTCTGTAGTTATAATTAAACTTTAAACTTAACTGACATGTAGCGCCATCTATTTGTCACTTGAATTATTTTTAAGGGTATGCAAGGCTGCAAATCAATTGTCGATTATAGCTATTTATTCGATTAAGCAGCTGTTTCTTAACCCGGTAAAATTTATTGAAAAAAGAAAATAATACAATTTTCTGTATGGCCTCTAAGTTGCGCGATTTAATTCTCAACACACATGTGCCACTAGTTCTTCAGGACTTTCCCGTTAACTGGCAATGCTTTGATGACTCGCTGCAAGAGTGGTGCAACCGCTTTGACAAAGATTCAAAGCACTCCAATTTGCCAGTATTTGAGAGCATCGCAATTAAAGATTCTGCTACGCCACAATGGGAGCGAAAGAGAGCGCTTGTCAAGATGACAATGAAACAATTTATGCAGAAGTATGCCAACGAAGAGGAGACACTAAGGGAACGGACTAAGTGGGCTGCCTTTCAATACAAAAGAGCTCATGAACTGCCTTCGAGTTGTTTGACGGGCATTGATTTCAAGTGCTTTGGTTTCGAGGAGCATCAGAATGACTACAGCTTCTGGTTGGGTTCGAAATGCGCCAATACGCCCTGTCACTACGACACGTATGGAGTTAACATTGTGATGCAGGTATATGGCAGAAAATCCTGGTTACTCTTTCCGCCTGAGACGCCATTACAAAGCACTCGGATACCTTATGAGGAGTCAAGTGTTTACTGCTTGGAGAACTTTTACGCACCAGCGCCTGATAAGCTTCAACACTACGGAAAGTTCCAGGCGCAAGCCCACCACTGCCTGCTGAATCCGGGCGATGTGCTAATTGTGCCACGCCACTGGTGGCACTACGTGGAGGCAGTGGAGACATCGCTTAGCGTCAATTATTGGGTGCCGCTTAAGAGTGACTTGGACTTAACTCTTGATGAGCTAATAGTCAAGCATGTAGTAGAGAGCTTTGTCAAGGGCGAATGTGATCAAGTCAAGGCATATCTGTTAAATCCTAATCAGCTGGATGAGATTGCTCCCTCGGCCAGCACCCTCTTCGACCAGTTTGAGAGGGCAGTACAGAATAAGAGTTCCGGTAACCAGCGAAAGCTCTGGGAAACCGACTACCTTAAGCAGAGTGATGTTTTCGAACTGCTGGGAAACGTTGAGGTTCGTATACGAGCTTTGGATGTAATGTCCAAGGATGAATATACGGATCTTTTGACCAACAACTCAAAGAGACATAAAGAAGTACATGAGGATCCCGTGATTAGCTCTACGCTGGAACAGTTGATTAGTAGCATGTGCTCTCCACGATGCATTACGTCCGTCAAGCGAGAGTTCTTTCAAAGGTTGAGTCAAACTAAAACTTAATAGCGCTAAGACGGTACGTTTATTATGGTACGTTTATGAGATTAATATTTAAAAAGCACTTAACATGATATATGATACTCTATTTTAAAACAGGATGGGCTAATTGATTGCATTAAATGCCTTGACCAATAATTGATTTCCATTCAAAACTAGATTTACGAATAACAGAATGTATATATATATGCAAATTGAGCCGCTGGCAAAAACACAGTGCATGACGATTATAAATGTATAAGTGGAACCCTCAATTTACCAGCCGGGTGGCTTTTGATTGGGATACCCGCCCTGTTGATGAGCAAAACTGCCCGGATAGGTGCCATAGCTGCCGGGTGGTGGACCCTGCGGGAAGCCACCATACTGATAGTCTGTAAAATAAAAAAAATCTATTAGGTATGCTTTTGGTTGCGGTTGAGGGTACTACTCACTGCCCGGATATGGCAACGTGGCGTAGGGATTATAGCCTTGCGGCATGGGCGGTGGCACATATGTTGGATACGGCACGCTAGGAGAGGCGCCATATGGCACCGGCATGTGCACTTGCGCTGGATACGGCATATGGCCGGCGGCCGCTGTGGCAGGTGAAGCACCAGCAGGGGGCATACTTGGAATATCTACAAAGAGATAAAAACAAATAAGATAACATAATCTTAGACATCCGGTTGATAATCACTTAAAATTACTTGTGACTAAAAATAGACAAAAAACTTTTGTGAAAAGGATAAGAATGTAACTACTAACCGCTGCCACTGCCCGAGGTGGATGCATAGTGTGATGGCAAAGCTGGTGTTGCTGGTGGCGCCTGGCGACTGGACTCTGTGGTCAGATCTTTAAGCAACTCCTCCTTTTCGGTCTTGCGTGCAAATACAAAATCACTGATCTTGTTCTGAAAGACGACAAGCAACTGAGTGAGGTCATTGTAGAACTTGGTGCCCTCCTGCAGATTGCCCGATAGCTGAATGTAGCTATCGTAAGCGGTGGCCAGTTCCTGGTACAGTTTATCGCGAGAACTGCCACAATTTCCAGTCTCGGAGACAAAGGCGCTGTGGGCGCTTTGAATGTCGGCGACAAGCGGCTGCTGACGCTCTAAGCTCTCCTTGACCTGTTGCTGCAATGGATTCAAAGCCTGACCGATGCGAGCCAACGATAAGGCGGGCTCATCAATGGCGCCATCCTTTTGTAGGGCCTGCAGGAATTCATTCTTCATGTCGAACGTTGCCGATTTCAGTTCCGATTCGACAGCATCGCGTTCCGCCTTGATTGTCTCAACTGCTTCCATTAGCTGCTTGAGACGCTGCACACTGGAGCAGTTGGGATCGACACTGCCACTGGCCGAGGGCAACGATTGTTGGATCTGTTCTGGTGGCAGCGAGAGCAGTTCAATGCCCTTCTGGTTGGCCTCGAATTTCTGTCGCACAACCTTATCGGCTTCGATGGCATTGGTGATGACCTCACGATATTTTTTGGAATTGGTGCGAAACATTTCAGTTAGCTTATCGGAATTGATGCGCGTCCAGCGCTCCTTGAATTGTGCGCGCAATTGATTGTCCGAATCGCGTTCCTCTTCCAGCATACGCTCAGTTTCATCGAGGATCTCACGATTGCGATTCAGCAGCTCGGGCAAATCCTTCAACATTGTTTGAATATGATCAATGCCTCCCTTCTCGCGCACCTCATTGGCCTTCTCTCGCAGCGATGGCGGTAGTCCACTGTTGCTATCGGTTGCCTCAACGGCAGCGGGTAAATTCAAACTGGCCAATACGGCATTTAGGGTTTGCGACGCATCACGTAACTTCATGATCTCCGTGTTGATAATCTCATTCTTGCGCATATCGGATGCGGTCAGAGCACGATGCAACTCAACGGGCACCAGATTTGTGAAGATGTCCTTAAAGTTGGCAGCCATTGGGCTGGCCATTGGCAATGGCTTGGCCAACTGTGCCTTGCCCGGGGAGGCCAGTGTGCCCAGCTCCGGAATCATCTCATTGTATATGAATTCATTGTCCTTTGTGGACTCGGCCAGATTTCGCTTGGCCCGACTAAAGTACTCATCAAGATAGGTCTCATTACCGCCACGTGATTGTGCTGCTTTAAACAGATCAATAGCATTGCGCAAACGTGCTATCTCCTCACCGATCCTCTTCGCCGAGCGACAAACCAGACTCTGATACAGTTGCGTCAGTGCATGGAAACCTGCCTGCTTTCCAGCCACTGTCGGTATCCACTCTTTCTCCCAAAGACTGCGCACTGACTCCTTTTGCATGGCACGCAGCACATCCGCATAAAACTCCTCACCCTGGCAGCATAGCTTTGCTATGATTTGATCTTTCATATTGTCTGTGGTGGAAGGAATTAGTACTGATTAAGTTTATGGTTATAATTGATTGGTTTATTTGACTAACCTTTAATTGCTTTAAGTATGAATACTTCCTGGGCTTGGGCGACCATCAATGCCTGCAGCACAATTAAAGTGTCCTGGCTCAGATCAGGCGTGGGCTCCGAAGGTACAGCTGCAGGTGTGGCCCCCTTTAAATACTGAAATATGCCGGCGCTCTGCTGCATCAGCTTAATGGCTAGCTTAAGACCGTCATCGGTTTCTAGCTGCTGGCTAGATGCGACGCTGCTCTGCAGGGCAGCAATATTAAAGAGCACACAAACCTTCTCGTACATCAGCGAAGTGTGAGCTGGAAAAATAAGTTTGGTTTTCAAAAGATGGTTTTTCGATTTCATCACCTTATTTCACTTACTCAAACTGATTTTGCCACCGAAAATGGAGCCCTTGTCAAAGGCATCCTTCCACTTGAAGGGTATTTGAAGTTCACCAGCTGAAATCTTTGTTTCCAACGCGCATATTTGATCGTAGTAGCTGAAATAACAAAAAGTAAAACCAAACCAATTAAAGACGACGTCATCCCGTTTATGTTTAAGTCTGGGTTCACTCGTTCTATCTCTCTTTCACACACTACCACATACACGATTAATAACAGCTACTTGACTGCTATCAACCGCTATGAGTCATAATAAAAAAACCCCAAAAAGAAAGCTCTTAGGTGTTATATTCTTATAATTATGTGACTTACGCATAAACGACTTCCAGTGATGCCTCATACTTTTCAAAAAATTTCCAAATAGCCGTATTGCGTTGTTTTGAAAAGTCATTTACTGCTTCCGCATACTGCGCCTTCTCTTCGGCTGTGGCTCCATTGTAGGTGCTTTGTATTAAATTATTCAGTGGCTTTACAATGTCAACCTCTGATGGTTTCTTCAGCGGTATACCCAGAAGCTTTGACATTTTATAACTTTTATTTGTAGAAAATGCTATTTACTAAATTTATACAAAAGCACGAGTTAAATTAAATTTTGCAGACGGAAACTGGATTTTTCGTGTATGCTAAGGCCCGTTGTCTCATCAACAGCTGCGGCTAGTGTTGTAAACTAATAGTAATTTGTGCAGAGATCCGCTCTATTGTTGAACATAAAGAACATCTGTTAAGTGTGGAGCAGTTCTGTGCGAACGTGAAGAAGAAGCACAGCTTAAAAATTAAAATTTTGATATGTAATTAATAAAGCTGTGTTAATTTTTATATTGTCATTTATAATTATATTTTTAAGGAAATACACCTATTAATGCAGGTTAATGTTGAAGCTAAGGCGTGCAAAGCGTAATGTTAACCATTGTGAATAAGGAGGAACACCGGCCAGCTGACAACTCTGTCTTAACCGCAGTGGCTGATGTCAACTCTAGACACTTTCTATTTTCTGATTGCGTTGTTGTGGAAGAAAACTGGGTGAAAATAAAGAGATTTCTGCACATAAAGTAATAGAGAATCGAAAAAAATCGAAGTAAAAGACGTAAAGCTAAGCGTGTGCAAATAACGTGTGAGTAATTGAGGTGGCGCAAAAATCTAATCTGTGTGATTGAAAACCTTGCAGCGACAGCGGAAAAAAAATCGAAGAATCGACGAATTTTCTTGCGATGGCCGATGTTGAAAAAATGACAACGGCGGCAGTGGCAGCGGCTCCACCGACCGACATACCCAACGTCCCATCGCCCAATGTCAGTGAGGCGGGCGGCATCGAGTTGGGCACCTCACCCACACAGGAACCCTCAAGCAATTCGCATCCTCATGACTCCGAGTATGACACAGCCAGCGATCTGGAGGGCGGTGAAGGTGACTATGATGACGATGAAAGTGCCAGCGATGAGGAAACCGAAACCGAGGACGATGACGATGGCCAAAGCGAATCGGACGAAGATGAGGATGAACAGGGCAGTAGCACGGTTAGTGCAAATGGAGTAGAACGATCGACAGCCGAAACGGAGGCACAAAAGAAAGTAGACGAGGATCGGAGCAATCCACAGTATATACCGAAACGTGGAACATTTTACGAGCATGACGATCGTACGGCCGAAACCGAAGGCGATGGCGCCGGTATCCACGATGCCGGCAGCGATAGCGGCCAATGCCAACTGGAGCCGAGTTTCCCCGATGCTGGCAATAGCGATAGAGGTGCGTCGCCCGCTGGCCAACCAGCCACCATATCGCAGGCATCTAAAACGATGAAAAAATGGCAACCGGCGTCCGGTGGTGATCGTTGGTCCCACGATCGCTTTGAAGCCAGCGAGCAGGCGCCTAAATCACGGGCCGAACTCTTACAGTCATATGGCTACGACATTCGCAATGAGGATGCAGCGCCACGAGCGCGACGACGACGTCGCTATGCACGCGGCCCCAGTAAATACTCAAGAAACTGGGAGGACGAGCAGGCCTACCTCAAGGCCAGCAACAAGGAGCGCAAGCCGCCACGTCCTCAGGACTTCCCGGCACTGAATGAACGCAGCAGCACCAGCCATCGCCGTCCGCGTCGCACTTCCACCTCCCGCGAGGAAAAGGAGAATCGTGGCGAACGTCGCGCTGCGGCAGAAAAGCAGATGGGAAATAATGTTGCTTCTGGCCCGGGCAGTTCCAGCAAACATCAAGAGCCACGTGATCGTGAGCGTGAGCCCAGAAATCGAAATTATGGTCGTGGAGGTGGCGGTGGCGGACACAATGGTGGCGGCAATCGACAGAATGCAATGGAATTTAAGCCAAAGTCAAATCGTGGCGAGCATCGCAATTATGTGGAGCCACGCTCCGACCGCAATTATCAGCTAAACAGATCAAATGGTGGATCAAAGCAAATTGTTGATATGCCACCACACCAACAACAACAGCCTCAGCAGCAACAACCACATCATCCGCAGCAAAATCAGCAGCAGCAACAACAACAACAAAGGCAACCACAACCGCAGCAGCAGCAACAACCAAAACAACAGTTGCAGATGCAGCAGCAGCAACAGCAGCCACCACCACCACCAATAGTTACCTCGAATCTATCACAGCGTTTGCAGCAGGTGCAACAGCGCAATGATCCCAGCCATGTGGGCAGCGTACAAATGCACTCGCTCGCCTCGCAGAACCAACAACAGCAGCAGCAACAACAGCAGCAGCAGCAACAACAGCAGCAGCAACAACAACAGCAGCAGCAACAACAACAGCAGCAGCACCAACAACAGCAGCAACAGTTGCATCTGGCACAACAGCAGCAACAACAACAACCGATGCCAATGGAGCAACGCAATGGACCCAAACGATATTCCAGTCTGCGACGCTCACAGCACGAAGCGACCCAGCAACAACATCACTTAGTAGAGCAACAGCAAATGCAGCAACAATTGCAGCTGCAACAGCAGCAACAACAACAGCAATCACAGCTTTTACTCCAAGATCCACACATGCTCATGCAAATTGCCTATCAACAGCAAGAGCTGCAGGCACAACTTCAAACACTTCAGCTAGGACCAGCAGTGCCGCCAGCAGCAGTGCCCACAGTGCCTCAGCCCAAGTCAGCAACAGCTTACACACAGGCGCCAACGGCGCCCTACTATGTCACCAGTGGGGAACCGGTGCCGGTGCCAGTAACAGTGCCTGTTCCAGTCACCGTACCTGTCGCCGTGCCCCAGGCGCCTTATGTCAATCCGGCCAGTGCTGGCTATCTGCCGCCCACGCCTGCAGCGGTTGCTTATGCTCAAGCTCAGTCGGTGGCGGTTACACAGCAGCAGCAGCCACAGTCTGCGCCGCAAGCTGCTCCGCCCGCCGCACAAGCTGGTCAAACCGGTCCGCCGTCCCTAAACTATCACCAAAACTACAACACAGTCGGTGGCACCACATACTTTGTGCCACCGGCACAAGCAAACACCCGCCCCGCTGTGCTGCCCCAACGACGACCCACCAATGCCATACCCATACTGCCACCCTCCGAGAAGCATAAGTCACGTGCCGCCCGTCTGGATGATGGTGCGAGTGGCAGTGGAGATAATATTGATCACATCATTGACAACATGTTTGTACAGCGGCCGGCATTCCAGCCGCCACCAGTTGGCTCCGAGTCATCATTGTCAGCACCAAAAGCATCTAGTGAGGAACCATCCCCAGTTGCATCCTCGACAGCAGCAGCTGCTGTTCCCAATGTTGAGCAGAACCATCAGGGTGTGGCGGTGCCTGGGCAGGAATGAGTGGAACTCTATGCCAACCAGCGATCGCGGCAACAGCGTGGCAGAGGAGACCATCAAGTGTCCCATGACTATACAATGCTGTCATCTCACGTTGGCTACTATCACGCCCACTAAGCGCAGACGTAGTGCATCCCACAGCTTTTGAATTTTCTTCTTTAGCGCAAGGGTCTGTGACCCTCCCTTTTTTTATATTATATTACATTATATATATACATACATATATCTTAGACAAACACACTCAAACACACATTTGTAATTAGCAAGTAGACGCACTTAATCGAACTAACTAAAGTCGAGTACTCGTAGTTGCATACTTCCGAGTTCAGCTTTCACGTAATCAGTATAGTTGAATATATACCATTACACGTATACAAGATATAAATAATTGAGTGCAAATCGTGTCGCTTTATCATTTAGCAATTGTAATGAATTTTGTCCCAAGAGAAATTTCCTCAATGGCTTATAATACTATAATATAATCTTACTTAAGCATATAGTCGCATTTTGAAGTTGAATTTATCGTTGAACTGTAATCAAAGTATTGAATGTTTGAATTTCAATAACCTTGTAATAAACTGAAAAACTCAATACAACAGATTTTTTTTTTTTGTGTATATTTTGAGGAAGTAATCGCTTGTTGAACAAAAAATAAATATAAATGCTTCTTTTTTTTTTTGTTATTCTTGGCAAACACAATTAATCAATTCCGCTTTAACACTTTGACATTTTAAAAAGCGATGACTGCCCTTTTAAATCTAACAGACAACATTTAAAAGTGCTTAAGAACTATTCCTATCCAATTTAAATGACTGCGAACCAAAACAAAACATAAGAGTGTATAAAATTTACGTGATTTTAAAACTTGGTCAGTTAGCAAATTTTCAAAAATTGTTAAAGAAATCCTGACAATTTTACATTAAACTTATCGACATACATAGAAAAAATGGTGGCAAGGTTATTTTGTCCATGGAACACCCAAAATGCTCAACTCTTTCCATACTAACACTCCTCTTACTATGATAAGTTGTTTAAGATTGATATGTGCTAAAAGTTAATAAAATCAATCTCCTGCCAGCTGTTTCTCCGGAATGCACACAAATCGGAAACTTTTCGGAATGCTTTTTTTGTAGTTGAAGTGTACAATGTGGGCAATTTTACAAATTTGATTCACTTCCTTGCTGTTCCAGCAATTTTCGTATGCGACGGAATGAATCCCTAAAGACGATATTGTATTTCCTAGCGCTGGTTTTGATGCTATCCCGATACGAAGTCGAATTGACATAGATGCTGAATGAAGAGACAATCATATTAGCCATTGTTTTCTCTTAACAAAACTGAAACTTACGCATTTGAGGTAATGCCGTAAAAGACTGCATAGCCATCCAAGGTCATGGGCGCAACAAAGCCAACGTTGGGCGTAAAACCCAAAGTGCTAGAGGATAATACAAAATTTCCGCCACCGCCACTCTTTGCATACAAGGGATCATCGTAGAAAGCTGGAATCTCCATTTTATTGTCGAAAGCAATGCACCAAAGTCCAAAGAGATGTCTATCGATACCATTGCCCTTGCGTGCCTCATCCATATAATGCCTGTGATCCACAACAGCATCACGAAAAGCTTTCACCAACTTCTTATCTGTGGTATTCTTATCGGATGATGCCTTAAGGAACGCATATACAGAGTTGGTGCAGGCACGCAATGTTTCCGTTCGTCCATTGTAGAAATGACGCATTAGCGCTGTCTCATAGGTGGATGCAACACTGAAAGGAACAAGATTACAATTACTTCTGATGCATTAATAAGATCGCTTTTACTTACTCGTTGTGCATCTGGTAGTAAGCCCATTGCATGAGCACTTGAATAAACGAATCCGGATGCAATCTTTGGGTCTTCATAAACTCCTTGCCGTAATCATCAAAAACTTCAAAAGTGGCAGTAACATCCATACCCTAAATAAAGGCACTAGTAAATTTTAGAGCACAAAAGACGCTTTTGAGAACTAACCCGCTGCTCGACCTCATGAAGCACACGTTTAATCTCCGATCTGAGCGTGTCATCCAACTCAAATTTAAGCTCTTGTATGTCCACCACTTTGGTGTCCTTTGCCGATCTCCAATCAGGTTCGGGAACCTCCAACAAGCCCAGCTGTACAAAGGCGACAAAGCTAGCACTTAAAGTGCCATCATAGCAACTGTGCTCCCCCGAAAAGATAAAGTGTCCATTCTTGTAGGCCACCAGACAACTGCTACGATCCGCCCAACGTGATTGGTAGTCACCGTACATGGACATCTGCGACGATTCATCAGTGTTTTGCGGTGTATTCTCGTCCCAGCAGACATCAAAGCAAGAGCTCTCCACTAACTTCAAAGTCTTCTTGTTGGCATCGGAAATCTCCATAATACGATTGCGATTCTTAGCCCAGCTGGTTCGATCATCGCTAGTCAAAGCTGGCACGCCATCACCCTCTGGCTCATAGTCAAGAATGCTGCGCAATCTTTGCAATATGACCAAAATTTCTGGAGCTGTCAGAATAGTATCATCGTCGTGCATACAATTAAATGCAAATTGTCGCCCCCTGCCGCTAATTGTCACATGTGTGGGAGTTTCACCCTCCGACTTAGTCCGAAAGTGTTTCTCAACATGATCCTGCTCCAAGCCTGGCACACGCGATGTCGAAAAGAATTGCTTGTATAACGCCGAAGTGTACTTTATCTTGCCACCATTAGATGAGAGTGGCTTCAATGTTTCATGCCGCATACAATCAAAGAATTCCAATGAGTGATAAATGAGACGAGCAAGATTCTAAAAGAAATTTAATCGATTATTATTGAAATTCAAGCTATATGGAGTGTATATATAAATAGAAGTGTTATCGGATGTCAAGTACAATCTTATTTTTAAATATTATATCTGCGAAATACTACGCAGTCACGTATCAGAGAGTCTAGACAAGGGTTAGCATATATATATATATATATATATATATATATATTAAGTGAATAGATTAGCTTTGAAGCAGTCAAGTCAAGAAATTTGTACGAACGGATAGCAAACTCTAGAATATACTATACGGACAGGCAGATCACTCACCTTCATCATATATTCGGACGTCTCGGGCACACCCACGTGCACCAACTGGCTGGGCATTTGCATAATTTGATATGGTAGTAACGGCAATCGTAATATATGATAACCATAATCCTCCCAAAAGCTGCCAAGCCAGTTTTTCGAATTTCTGGCACGCTCCTTAAGTTTCGCTTGCAACTCCGATCCGACACCCTGCTCAAACTCCTTGATAATGCGACGCGAGTTGGCCAGCTCCTCGGCAGTGCCAAAGGGTAGAAGGCTTTCGTAGTAGCGTTTCATTGTATCCCGCAATTCGGGCAGAGGAAGTGGAGGCAGATCCTCGTCAAAGCTAAATGTACTCTTTTCGTTCTTGTTGCCGAAATAAAGTGTTGCACGATCCATAATAATGCAGAAGTCTGTAAAGTGTAAAAGTCAATTCAATCAAAGTACAGACGTACTATATATATACAATTCGCGTGGGGGTGCGCGACAAGCTGATAAGCAAAAGATAAAACAACAAAAACGATATTTTGTCTGGTCCAAAGTAACAAAATTCAAGTCGAAGCGATCAAAGTTCAAGCTCGTGAATAAGCAAACACAAAAAACATTAAAATCAAATATAAATGTTAACTCAAAAATTTTCAACGGTTTGTTCTTCCTAAGAATATTTCAAATTTGCACTAATTACATCGATAATTGTCTCTGACTTTACATCTGGGCATACCTTTTTTTGTGTTTGTTTTATCCAATTAAAAAGCAGCGTGCAACCGGTGCGTTCAAGTGTCGCCAAACGACTAAGCGATGAGCGATAACAATGCTTTGGAGCTAATTTCAGTGGGCGTGGAGAGAGCTGAGCTGAGAGCTGTTAACACACAATGCCAGACGATTTGATAAGCGCAGTTGAATGAACGCGTGCCAATTGATATGAGAAAAAAACATTTACCTCAATTAATTTGCATCTTTGCGAATGAAAAGGGAAATAATGTATGAATACTGTGGTTTCTTTTAAAGCTCTTAACTGTGACGTCGCGCAAGAGATTTGTGTGTTTGACTCTGCACTCGGCAACCGGCTTAATTTGTGCAATCAATCAACTATTGCACTATTACGATTTAAACACATATACTAAACACTAAGTACACATTAATAAGGCTGTATATATTTAAATGAAATGTTTGCCTGACCTGCTCTCATTAACAAACTTAAATTTTTTGGTCAATTAGCAATGATTATGCTGCCCGTTGGCGAACATGCGCGTCATGCGCTATCAATAAAATGATGTGACATCGTGACCAAAACCCTTTTTATTTTTTAACAGCTTGTAATTTAAGGCTACCTAAGGAACATGATCTTAATTTTACTTTGGTGTTAGAAATCAAAGAAGCATTTAATATTACAGTCACATTTTCTACTGGGAACATGGCTTGTTTTGTTTATACGCTCAGCTGTTGTGACAGAGCTGCCACACTTTTAAAATGCTGGCAACGCCGTTTCCAGTGATTCGCAAAAACATCTGGCATTAGTTTCATGAAATGAGCAAATACACAGAACGAAATAAATAGAACATTTTATTTTTTGTAGAACGCTTGCTTAATCAAGCAGCGAATACTAATTGAAGAGTGAGAAGTCGAAAATGCTACCATCGACGGGCCTCTTCAAGAGCTTCGCCTGCCCGTACTTTAACAGCGCCGGAAGCGCTAATAAAGACGGGGAAGCGTCTGTCGCCACCTGCAAACGTCCGTTCTGCCATTTTAAGCATTTACGCAAGGGTAAGTTAATGCTTACAAACATGATTTCAGTATAAACAATGTAGTTTTTGCAGAGGATGTAGAGTCAGCGGAAGCGGTGCCAGAGTACAAACCGGCATCGGTGCCCAAGTTGCTCTCGCTGCCGCTGCCGCTTCCAGAAATATCGCTGTGTGCGGCGCCTTTAAAAAAGAAGAAACCAAATCTGGAGTATCATCCAGAAAAGCCGGCACTGAATGCCTCGCCAGCCAAAAAGAGGTTTGACGAGGCGGGCACTGCACCCAAATACGTGCCCTCTCAGCTGATTAACACAAATGGCAGAGCACACAATGAAGAGGAAGAAGAAGACGAGGAGATGGTGGTGGTAAAAGAAGAAGAGGAAGTGAAAAAAGATTTGATAGAACCAAATAATGATGTAAAGCTGGAACAGTTGCCCATTGAAGAAGCACCAAAGAGCGATGGTGAAAAAAGATCATCGTCTAGTTCCCGCAAACCTGAGCGTAAATCCAGCAAGGAGCGCGACAAGCACAAGGAACACAGAAGCTCATCGCATAAAAAAAAGGAACGTTCAGATCGTCGCAGTTCCACCTCTACGCACAAATCTCCGACATCGAACTCATTATCATCGCATAAAATACCATCGAGCAGCGATAAGCATCGCAGTGAAAGAAGTTCCAGCAGCAAGGACAAGAGCAGCACATCCACATCGTCTTCCTCTAGAAGCCGCCAGCATAGTAGCTCCAGTTCGAAGTCCACATCGCGCAGCTCCAAATCAAAGAGTTCCTCCTCCTCCAGCTCCAGCCGAAGCAAAGAAAAACCCGAATTAGAAAAGTCAACTGCTGTCAGCAGCCTGGCGCCCATTGAGGACGTTGAGTTAGACTATGACGTAGATGTGGCCACCTCCGAAGCAGAGATTGTGCGTCAGTGTGAGATGATATTTGATAAGCTGGAGCAGGAATTTGCACAGCTTCACCAGCCAGAGGAATCACCTAACCCAGAGACTATGCGCAAACGTAAGGCACCCTCGCCAGACATTGATGCCTACACTGAGGCAGCAACAGCAGCGCTCCAGAAGCGTCGCGTCGCTCACGAGAATGTTGACAAATGCAAATCCCAGCAACCAGCAGCGGTCCACAAACCCAATCATATACGCAATGCCATGCAACGGATCTTTGATAGACGCGTCGAACTGCGACGCCAGGAGAAACTGCGTGCTGATGCGGATGCCGAGCAGCTGCGTCTCGCACAAGAGCGTGTACGTGTGGCACAAGACGAGCTGCGTGAGGCAAGGGCCAAAACACTGACGCCACTCATCTCACGAGCGGCTTTAACACCACCAACACGTACAGGTATCTATAAATGTTTTGTGTGAAATAATATTAACATGAAAAAGGGATTTTTTGTCTACAGAATTTGAGATACCCTTAAGATCATCATGTAGTTGAAAGACAGATTAAACTAATGATACAATTATATAGTAGTTAAATCATATGATTTCTAAAGTACTTATCATTCACATTGCTATTGCTTTTGTGTAGCAAAATTTAAAGTAATTTTGTTGGCATATCGGATAATTGGAGCAACATTTCTGTTGTTTGTCTAACTCTGATTTTAAATCATTTTCGATTCGTGTCTACAAACAATAAACAGTAATAGGCCTGCTCACATCTATTATATTTTGCATTT
Organism: Scaptomyza cyrtandrae; assembly: GCA_035044605.1. Taxonomy (NCBI): domain Eukaryota; kingdom Metazoa; phylum Arthropoda; class Insecta; order Diptera; family Drosophilidae; genus Scaptomyza; species Scaptomyza cyrtandrae. Next base: position 5,518,248 of record JAWNNS010000640.1, on the reverse strand, counting down.
TTTTTTAAATAAAACTAAATAATTGGCAGTCGAAGTCAATTCTCGTTTAAAATTAATAAGGCTCAAATAACAACATCAATCACTTATAAGGTTAAATGCTATATATTTTACACATTTAAGATTGTAACGTTATTTTATTGTTGGCAACCTTAAATAATTAGTTCTTATTACTTTGCACAGTTCGCACCATAACGCCCGTGGCCAATGTAATAGCTATTGCACGTGCCAAGAAAAAGATCGAGGAGTTGAACATGGAGAAGAAGCCAGCGTTTACCATTGCCCAATCTTTTAAGGGTGGCAGTCGTGTGGCGCATAAGCCAACAGCAGCGCTTGATAAAGTGGCGCCTGTAACAGCTGCTGCAGCCGCCAAGCCACCGGTGCTGGAGCCACAAAGTTCAAAGATATCCTATAACATACGCATGCAGTATTACGAGATGATGGTGAAGCAGTGCATTGTCATCTATCCGCAGCTAAATGATGCCTGGGAGCGTGGCCAGGTGGAGGAGTTGGCCGTCTTCAAAAAGTGCAGCACGCCTTCTATCTACAAGAACAGTTGTATGTTGGCCATTAACAAGCTGCGCAAGGAGGCCATCGAGGCGGGTAATAAACCCAGCTCAGCTAACAAGACAATCTCGCATGAGATGATGCTAGGCGGCAAGCGTGCATTGACCACATCCTGGAGCGTTGAAAAAAAGGAGTAAGGGAAGAAAAAAAAATACCAATCAAAGCGTTTTAACCTCTTCTTTTCTTTTTTCTAGCAAATTAAGCTCCTCGGCAGAACCTTTCGACTCATTGAGCGCCGAGAAGGCTTATGAAATGGTCTTTGATCTGTGTTTGACTGATAATCAGCTGGTGGAGAATGGGTATCCACGTCCGGGTCCTGGACGCGGTACAGCTGTCATACGAGCTTGCCGTCCCAATCGTCGTCCCAATGAGACGGAACGTTATTGCACGCGCTGTGGCAAGGCTTTTAATCTGAGCATCTACGATACAAAATGCACCGATATGTGCAACTATCATGCAAAGAGCACGGGCTATCGACGTGGCTTTACGGACAATCAGCATCGTTGTTGCCAGCAGCCTGCGGGCACACCTGGTTGCAGCTATGCAAACTATCATGTCAGCGACTACTATGATCCGGACAATCTCACATGCTTTGTTAAGACTATTGATCGATCAGAAGAATATGTGCCAACCAAAAAGGATATCTATGCACTCGACTGTGAAATGTGCTACACAACGCATGGCATCGAACTTACTCGCGTCACTGTTGTGGACATCAATGGGCGCAGTGTCTACGATGCGCTTGTCAAGCCAGACAATCAAATTGTTGACTATAATACCGTGTAGGTTGTTGTATGCATAATATACTTAGATACTTTTTCTTACTGTTATCTCTCTCTCTTTGCTTCTATAGCTATTCCGGCATAACGGAGGCTATGCTATCGAAGGAGACGCGTACCTTACGGGATGTTCAGGCCGTGCTTATGTCCATGTTTCATGCCAAGTCTGTGCTAGTGGGTCATAGTTTGGAAAGTGATTTAAAGGCACTGAAACTCATACACGATGTAGTTGTAGATACTTCTGTGCTCTTTCCTCATAAAATGGGTCCGCCCAAAAAGCGTGCTTTGAAAACACTCTGCATTGAGAATCTTAGGCGTATTATACAGGAAAATGGTAAGTAAATATCTACCAAAGATCCAAACTATCTCATACCGCATATATCTTTTACAGAGGCTGGCCACGACAGTGCTGAGGATGCGGAAGTTTGCATACAGCTTATCAAGTACTATTTGCGCAACAAGATCAGTTGAGCAGCGGTTGTTACAAATGAATTACACGATATTCTGGGATTCCAGCGATTTTATATATTTATATAACTTTTCATTTCATTACATTTCTCATATGTAATCCCAATTTAACCCAGTCCATTAAGAATCAAAACGTATCCCCTAAGTGAGCCTTATTACCGAAAAAAAAAACAAAAACAAATCATATTTATATACTAATTGTATATTAAACAATAAGTTACAAAATCTCATGTGTATTTTTTTTTTAGAATTTCTTCCACATGCGTTCGAAATCCTTCTCCAGTCCTCTGGCTACTTTTGGTGCGCTGGTAATAAACCAATCATCACATCCCTTGGGTAAACGCACCAGATTCATTGAGCCGATCATGCAAATGGTCAGTGCATCACCTTTCTTGGTTTTGAGCAAACGCTGTGCTCTATAGCCATCAATGATGCAAAACTTGTTGTGCATCATGGCGTGCGGTATTTTCACGTTTGCAGCCCGACGAAATTCTACACGATTTTCGTACTGAATTTTCATTTGCAAATGCTCCGCGTCAAATAAAATGCGAACTCGAACGCCACGTTTTGAGGCACGATCCAAAGCATATCCAACTATCACGGAGCTTATCACATAGATAGCCAAGTCGATGGTATATTTGGCCCGATCAATGTGTGCAACAATGTGTCCCTGTTGCTTTTCAATACAATAAATATCATGGCACTTCCAGTCCGGCAACTGATGTTTAACAAAACAAGACGCAAAATACTGCGGCCCTATGTAGGCGAGTCCATTAACACGTTGACCAATGCGATTTACCCGCCATTCCTTCTTGAGCTTTGAAAAGTGTTGAAACATCTTAAAAGGCTCGGCAATAAAGAGTTTTACAAATTTTATTAGATAGTATAACATTTTGTGCTAAATACACATGCGCAACCTTGCCAGATTTTGTCATAACAGGATATGTCAACTGCAGTGCTGCCAATTCTTGTAAGGCAGACGAAAATTTTGCAAAAATTTGACGTTTAAGCAGCCAAATCAATCACAAAAATCGATAAGTATTGTTCCTGTGTAATATTTTGTAAAGTTTCCTAAAAACTTTAGCTGCTGCCGCTGCTGCTAACCAGGTGCCATAAAATTGTTCACAATTTGCAAGTTTGTAACTTTCTGTTTTTTGCCTGTTGTTACACCAATAGGGTGGGTTGTTGTTGCTATTATTATTTTAATGTAATTTTAATCAGATTGCCGTTGTACTTCATATTTTTCAATTACACGAAGCAACGTCTGTTGCCACGAACGCCAGGAGGCAACATCTGTTCCCTTGCTAGTGCTATACTTGCTTTTGTTCCTTCAACTGTTATTATTGTAAAAGTATTTTGCATGGTTTGGTTATTCCAATTTGATCGTTACATAATTTCAATTTCATTAAGGAAACTTGTTGCCCATTCAATCTTTTTTCTTTTTGAAACTGCGTAACAATCGAAGCAAAAAATATATAGCTCCAAAAGTTTTGTACTTTTAGTGCTCAAGTTATTTGTGATAATTGTTTCCGCTGGGCAAAAGGGATGGGAGGTGTGGTTAGGGGCTGGCGAAAATCTACCATGTGCTTAGCTGATGAATAGCTTCGGATGTGGATTGTGTTGCATATATATATATATATATATAAGTTAACTAATGTTAACATTATTAAATTCTACACTTGGCTGAATGATGTTTTTGTGGCTCACATGGAATAGTTAAAGGATATCGATGATATATCATATATCGATATAAGAATAGAATAGAATCTTCTATAGCTTAAGCGTCTTCCACACACTTCCGTTTTAAGAATTTAATCTGTGACTTGACATTAAGCTGCTGTAACATAAACGTGTGTAAAATAAAGAACCAAGATTAAATCTAAAAAAAAAGGGATCATCTTAATACTTTTCTACACAATTGCATTTCTAAATATATAAAGACATTAATTTATATACTCAAAAAAAAAAATTGTGTTTAATATTTAGGAAGAATTGTTTAAGAGATAGAAATAAAGTTATGATAGGACTAAACATGAATTTATATGAATTCGAATAGCGTTTATGTTTGAAGATTTAGAAAAGGTTTGGAAATAAAAACATTTAAGGCATACTGAAGTGTTTGAATTTAAAGTAACATAAGACACAAATATTTTGTTGGATTTTTCGAAAATACTTTAAAGTTAGCAACAAAAAAAAGTCTATAAATTGTTTATTATTATTATTATTGATTTTTGATGTTTTTTTTTTTTTTTGGTTTCTGAGAGGCTGGAGGGTTTTTTTTTAGGGTTGTTACTTAACACAGGAAAACTTAACGAAATGTAAACAATATTAGTGGTTCTGTCAATGACAATGTGCATATGTGGCCCAATTCTAAACACCACACACACAAACAAAACACAATGCAAACAAAAACAAACACAAACGCGCAAGTGACGCTCGAGGGAGGAGCAAGTAGAAAACTTAGGGAGCCCAAGGGCTAGTGGTAAAAACAAACACAAGATCCAATACAAACAAGACACACACACACACACACACACACACAACACAACACAACACAAGAAGTAGCTAGAAAAATGTAAGTAGGTTCAAAGGGAAAAGGAGGCGGGTAGGCAGTGAAGGGGGTGTGTATTGGGTGGTGGGGGGTGGTTTGCTATAAGTCACTGCTGCTTGACTTGTCCCTGTCACATGTTGGGTCGACCTGGCCGGGGCGCAAGTATACTTAAGACCGTCGAAATAGAGGCATTAAGATCTTTGCAGTTAATCCCTTGAGTAAATGTTGTGTATGTTTAAGTGTGAATGTTTGTGTGTGTGTGGTCGCGAAAACATTCGTTGCTGTGTGTGTGTAGATAGTACAAAGTGTATATCTAGTTGTTGTTGCTGTTGTTATTGTTCTCGAGCGCATTAAAAAAAAGGCTTAAAAGCTTTGTCGACATTCATTTTTGGGGGGCCAGCAGCAGGAGCAGCATGTCCTATGCCTTAGGCCGCGCTTTATGTATGCTCCTGAATATTTCAGCTAACGAAGCGACAATAACAATAACACACCTATATATAACACACAACCTAAAGCATTTAGCCTAACGGTTTTAGCTTTTAATTTGCACTTTCATTGACAGTCAAAAGAGTGGAGAGAAAGCGTCACGTATTTGTTTAAGCAAATTGCGCACCACATTGGCGGCAAACATTGAAATATTAAAGCAGGCGAAAAAGTGAAAATAATGCGTGCGGCTTTCTTGTCTTTTCATCCTTGCCGCCACACGACTAAGTCTGCAAACAGACCAGCTGGCAAGCTGGAAAAACCTTTTTACAACTTTTTTTCAGCTTCTACCACAAACATAATATATATATATATATATCTATATATATATAGAGATAAAAAAGTAGGAAAAAATTGCTGTTAAGCTGAGGTTGCCTAAAGCAACGCTCCAATACCCTTACCTCCCCTTGGCCAAACAACCACACACACATATAAACAAGGCAGTGCCGAAAAAAAAACTGAATCTGGAAGTAATAGGCGGACTGGATGGGGGTTAGAGAACAGAGAGTAAAGAAGGCGAGAAAAGCCGGCGGTAAGCGCAAAATAAAGTCATCACAAACATATTAGCATCGAAAAACACCTGAGCAAATAGATTTATATGCACGATAAAGCACAGAGTAATTTCCCCTACATCCTGTCGTCGGCCGGCTGGGGTATGGGACAGCTGCACCACTCCCACTGAAGTTGACTTTGCCTGTTGCCTAAGCCGCTAAAGTAGCTGAGAGCTGCAAGATAACATCACTTTATTGTAAGAAAGTTAAAACACAGAAATGCAAGCCAAAGCCAAATAGCCCATTGCGTTTGTCTGTGTGTGCGTGTGTGTGTGTAAGTGTTCGTAAGGCTTTTAAAAAAAAATACCAAAAGTAAAAATGGCAACACATGTTCAAGAACCAAACAAAAAGATTCAAGTCAGCTAAACGAATTCAATATGCTCTTTATTAATGAATAATGTTATTTGAATCATTAAACAATCATCACAAATAAATTGACCTAAATTGTCAATGCAAGAGCTTTAAGGATAAATAAATATTAAATTGAAGTTGACAAGAACGAATTTCTTCACTTAGTTTTGTGTATATTAAAACATTTTGTTAACATTTTTCTTTGTACAAACTCAATTTCAATTGAACTAACTTAATTGCGCTTTCCACAAGAGAAATTACGAAAAACCATTGCATTAAATTAAGCTTGCTTAAATTTATCAAATGAAAATTAATGCACCAGCGCGTAAAAGTGAAAATTCAAACCTTGTTTAACATAACAGCACTAAGAAACTAAAAGAAAACTAAATGCATTTTCTTTAAAAAGTTAAGTGAAGCATATGTATTTATTAATGTCCAAAATATTTATATAAAATACAAGAAAGCCTGCCTCAAAGATTTATTATTGTTAAGCAAAAACATTCTGCTACAAATAAATGGATAAGTGCTTTGAATTGTCTAACGATTTGTATCAATTATCGAGCAGATTAATTGCAACAAAAAATAGGACTCACTTTTGATATTAAATAAAACTAGAAAGTTTATATTAAATTCATATCTCTCTTCTCTTCGTTAACTTCAGACTAAAGCTGAGCTACCATTTTTCAAAGAAGTGCACATCAAATAGAGCGTTAAAAAAGTTTTCGTTGCTTTACGAGCGATTTCCGTTTTTTGGCGGCTTTGCGAGTGCGAAATTTAAAAATTTGTAGCATACTTTTCAGAGCGCAGAATGAGACTCGTAGCTGAAAGTTAGTAACAGATACATATGCAATGGGGATAATGGGCACTTGCAATTGTACTATATGTATGTATGTTGCAGTCTCCGGAGTACACAGCTGATGACAATAAAGGAAAAAGCAAAAAAAAAAAATGCTGAAACGTGCAGCACGTGCATCACTGGAATTGTGGCACACACGTCGCGCTTTTATTTTGTACTTAGCTGGGGAGTAAAAATAACTTTGTCAGAGCCAGAAGGACGACAAGAGGTCAGCCCAGGCCATTAGCCGTTGGCTGCTTGACAAATAATTAGGACAACAACAACAACAATAGTAAAAAACATGAGCCAAATGAGTGATGGCGTCTATTGAAGGATATATCCACTCAAGAATGACACACACAAATTGGCATTGCTCAACATGGCAGTCAAGTGGCTTTAGCTGTTGCCCAAAACAAGTAAGTTTGAGGCACAAAAAAGCGTTCAAAGATTTGTCGCGGTCGCCAACTCGAAACATAGCACAAAAAAAAAGTTAATTGCAGTTAATGACGACATTAATCACAAGAAAATGAAGCCCCGGCGAACTTGACAATAAGCGCAAAGCGACAAATAGACAACGAAGAAAGACAAGCAGGACAAGCAGGAAAAGCAGGACAGGGCGGTGACAAGAGAACAGGCGACTATTAACACCGATCCCCAAGACTTTATGAACTACAAAAGGCGGGCGACAAAACAATAGAGAAAGTTGCGTCAGCTAAGTTGCAAGAGGCACGAGAGATGGAGCTGAAGCAGAGACAAGACGCGCAACAAGCGCCAGCCAACAACAACAACAACAACAACAAGAACAGCAACAGGGAAAAACAACAGGAAGTGCGCGAGCGTTGTAGTTGTAGGAAAAGCAATTTTACTGCGAGCTTCCTTTAAGACAAATAAGTCAGCTGGATCAAAAGCGGCTTTCAGGCGTGGCACAATAGAAATGAATTATAAGCGAGCAAGTAGTGGAAGTGGAAGTGAAGGGGCAAGGGGCAAGGGGCAGGATTGGACAGCAAATGGGTGCCAAGCAGCGCAATGTCAGCGATAATAATGAACTCTATGCAACCATGACTGATGATGCTGCTCAAGATGCCACCAACTAACTCCCATCTTCTCTACTTCTCATTCCTTCGGGCATTCCTTAGATGCTGCACACAAACAAAGAGAACAACTGTCAGCAGGCGGCTCAATGTCCATTGCGATTAGGTAATAACCAGCACGAGGGAGTTGTGTACTTATTATTAAAACATATATATATATGTATATGTGAATTTAAATGTAAAAAGATGAAAAGCAAACGTAAGTTTGGAGGAGTTCTGAAACCAAAAACGTGAAAGAACTTCAAGAAACGTTCCTATCTTGCGGAATGTGAAACACATCTTAATTATGTGGAATTGTTAAGCAAACAAAGTGAACGTTAATTAAACGCAGTTCGTTAATGAACTTTTTTCATCGATTGTGCTGATAACAGTGATATCTGAGCAGTTGGTTGGTTAGTTAACTACAAACAATTCAATATATACATATATATATATACTATGTCTTAGCTGGTCAGGTAATGAGCGGCACGTTTTTCGAGCAGTTGCCGCACGAATGCGCTGTGGCAACTCGTAAATGGACTGCAGCTGCCACAAGTGCCGCATACACACACACAAACACACACCTGCTGCTGGTATGCGTGGAAGTGAAAACAAAGATGTCTGTGGAATTTATGCAACATGAGCAAGCGTATATAACTTATCCAATTAAAACTCAATAAACGCGCCAAGCTCAACTCAAATGAAATGAAGATGCCAGCCATGCCAAAGGCAAACTAACAAAAAAGTAAGGGTTGGGGTTGAGGTTGGGCTATGGCCTGGGTCTTTCTGTTCAATAACAGGACTACAAGCTGGCTGCTCGTTGGTTGCGGCTGCTCCTGACTGCTGCTGGCTTAACGCTGCGATTACAAGTGCCTTCAGCTTGTAATCCACTTTTGGAAATGCAGCCAAGGCAGTGCCAAGGCGAGTGCCTGTCTCCCAGCCGGCATGACAGCCACAAATTGAAGATGACAAAATGTCTAAACAAGCAAATCTATGTGTGTATGTGTATGTAGGTGTTTCTTTGTGTCTGTGTGTGTGTGTGTGTGTTGTAAGCATATATCTAGCGGAATAATCAATAAATTACACACCTGTCTGGCCACAGCAAATTTATATATATTGTAGTATGTTGTAGATGGTTTAGGAGTTATGGCTTGGGCCAAATGCGGATACGTTGCCCGGAATATAGAAAATATTTTTCAAAAGATTCCAACGGCTCATTCCGCAGGTGCCATTTGCCAAAGCGGACGACGCGCTTCAAGATGCCAATGTCGATGCCAGGACCTCTGGACACTACAAAAATACACTTTGAGAATGTTGTATAGAACATTTTTTGTCATTAAAGTTGATGAGAAGGAAAAAAAGATATTTATTTTTAAGAAAGCAGTAAGTATATAAATTACTTATAATGAAGAAAAAGGGTTTGTATGAACAAGCAAAAAGTTTTTTAAGCTCAAAATGATTATAATAGGATAATTTTTTGTTATTTCTGAGAATGTTACCCATGTTATTACTTGAGTTTTCCATTTAGGTGTAAAACTTTTAGTAGTAGTTTTTTTTTTGTTTTAATTATAAACTATTTTTATATTTTTATGTAATGTTCTTCGCAAATATAAAAGTTTTTTTTAAAGTTAAACAGACGTTATTAAATGGCAAAAACTTTCTATCATAACTTTATAAATTGGAAATATTATTTGTAGTCTTTCAAGGTAACTTTTATAACTTAAGTTTTCTAAAATACTAGTGTATTATATATACTACCATTGCTGCTGCTGCTTCTATATAGAGTTGGCGGCGCCATTGGCGGTAGCAGCTTCAATATTTCACGCTGGCTAAGTTCTCGATTGTGTGCTGCTATTGTTGTCGGGTTCGGTGCTATTTGTTGGTAGCAGCGTCTCAGGCACTTGGCGATAATTGTGCTACCAAGCACTGGACTTGCACATTGTTAGGCATTTTCACAGAAAGCCAGACAGAGAGAGAGAGAGAGAGAGAGAAGGAAGAGAGATAGAGGGAGTGGGTACTGGCTACTACTATGCTCGGCTCCTAAAACTGAGTGAGTATTTGTGCGTGCCATTCTGACAGGCTGAAAAGCAGGCAGGAAGATAGGCTGTGAAGGCAGGCGGGTGAAGCGAGGGGTTCTATGGCTGGCAGCACTGAATTTTTGATTTATGTGCATTACTTATGCTTTTACTTAGTTGTCTTGCTGCTCCCACTCCTTCGCTATATCCGGCTATTGCTGTCTCTGTTTGTCGCTTATGTACAGGCCACCAAATTGATGCTAAGTGCTTGGGCGCGCGTGCAAAATGGGTTGAACGGGGGGTAGAGAGAGTTAGGTAGGAGCTGGGAACAGAAATAGCTTAAAGTTGCTGCAGTGTCGAGCCTTTTACACACGAATCCGCAAACACACACACACAAGTATATATATTAAATACCATCCTTGGAGAGTCATCAGCATTCCTCGAGCGGTTTTTATTTCCGTTTTCATTAGTTGCTTTTTACACAAGTGCCGCCCACACACACACACACACACACATACAAACACAGACACTAACACGCATAATAGCATTAATGTCTCGTTTACGTCGTGCTAGAATACAAACATCCTATTGCATATATATATATATGTGTGTGCTTGGTGCTTCTCTCCTAGTTTGTCAATGGCAGCCAATTCAATGTTTGTGCACGTAATTTTGCTGTTGACATTCTTAGAGTTGTGGCCACATTCGGCCGAATGGCGAATGAAAAATGCGCGTGATAATTTCTTGACCTCAACAGGCGATTTTTACCCATATCTCTTTAACATACGTACATACTGTACGTATGTGCGATTTTGTAGCACATTAAACATATTATTTTAAAACATTTTTATTTGGGCTTGTGCAACGTTGCGTATGTTTGATAAGTGGCATAAGGCGCAGCACAGACACGGTCTGGATTTAACGTAGGGCGCTAATCAAATCACGTACTTAGCCAAGTTAAGTACATGAATACAGACACATATGCAGAGTTTCTCGCGGGGCACGACACAAAGTATGCCACACGAAGAACACAAATACAAAAAGACATCACAACGTTGCCTTAGAAGGCAACGCAATGTAGCACAGGCCCAGACGAAGGCACAGCTTACAGTTTACAGGCAATTCGCATAAATAGCACAAACAATACACAAGTACATACAGACACACGCATATTTTTTTAGATACAGTAAACAAGTGCTACAAAATACAATCTCTTATAACATTTTCCAACCATTCACATTAATACATCTTAACGTTATATTATTAAAGATATAAAAGTATATGTATGCTTCTTCAGATCATTGACAAGGACTTAACTTAATCCAATCGACAGATCATCAACTTTAAATGGGTCTGGCTTTATAAATTCTCTAAAAAATTTCTCCAACGTATGTTTATATATAATTTTCCTAGATCGTACACTCGTTCAAAATATTGATTTATTAAAGAACTTTCCATTGGCTTAAAATTGCGAATTGGAGAATCGTTCGTTATAAGAATGTTTGACAGTGCGCACACACACGAACACAAGAATACTTAGACACTTACACATGTACTCATATCTGTAGGACAACAAAGTTTGCTGTGGCACAAAGGCGAATTACGAGCGCATTTAAACTGGGGCGCGAGTGCTACTTAAGTAACTCATTTAGGTCGCCTGATCCCCCAACGGAATCAATGTGTATGTGAGTGTGTATGTGTGCACATAAAACCAACAATAAACTTTGTCATCTCAATTTGCTTATTACCAGCAGGCAAGCAGGCAGGCAGGCAGCAGGCAAAACTTTCTTATTAATGTTGGCGATTTCAATGCGCCAACCACCCCAAAAACGCCATTCCACCTTTTATCCCTTATGCATGTATGCACGTATGTATGTGTGACATTGCCGATAACATTGCGACAAACTCTCACATACTAGAGAGATACTACTCGCAGCATTATGTGATGTCAGGCAACTTTCTTGGCCTCGCACACACACACATTCGTGTCTCTCGACTTTCGTCTCTCGATTCTCGACTCTCAACTTGATGCTCGCGAGCATCCAAAGAGACCACAAAATGGCAGTGTGGTGTGATGTGGTGTGGTGCGGGGCGGTGCGGTGCGGTGCGGCAACGTCATTTCTCCTTGTGTCATGAACGCCATGTCGCTGGCATGTCTTAAGTCTTGCGGTTAGCTGCAAGTCTCGCAAATTGTAAAATCCATAATTAGTGTCTGTCACGGCACATAGACACCCAGGAGCATACCCACCCAAGCCTAGCCAACCACAATTCACATATCAACCACACTGAGAACAAGTAAGGGTTTAGAGATATGTTTTTGGAACTCGAATAAATAAATCAAACTGATAAGCCAAAATAAATGTTTAGAACAAAGTTGAGATAAAACTTGTTTATAGAACAAAGAACAAGGAATGGGTTAGGTCGAAAATTGTATTAAACATAAATTGGCAACTAAAAAAACCCATTCAAAACATTTAAAAGTATGTGACAAATATATACTATATCTTAAATTGAATTTAAGTCTTGATTTATATTGATTATTTACTTTAATTCAAAAGTACTTACTTTAAGATAACTTGAGGAACATTTTACACTCTCTTAATTAAGTTCGCAACTTAAAGTAACTGAAACTTGACAAATAAAACTAGATTAAAATCTGATATATTTATTTTATTTTTATATATATATTTCTCCACTTCGATATTTGTGAATAACTTTTTGTTAATATTATGCAAAGTATTTTCACTGTAAGTTAAAGATATCTAAATTGTTGACTCCAATTTTCTCTCAGTGCACCCAAAGTTGAGCGTTAAGCTGAGCTGCAGTTGCTATTGCTGCTGCTCTAATTGTAAGTAAATATTTTATGCGCAAGCTGCTTTTTAATTGCCAACTGAAATAAATACAAAATCATTATAAAATTTTCCAAATACATATAGTACAACTATATATACTAGTTAGTATATAGCGTTAGTGGAGATTTACTATTTGGGGCAGCTGTCTCGCTGGTTGTATGCTTGTGCCACATTTTGGACAAAGTGGCAGCTGGGCTGCTGTCTGCCTGACTGGCTGGAACTTTTAATGATGCAGCTACGGCTGCCACTACTACATAGACTGGTTGCCTGCCTGGTTGCCTCGACAGGGTAAAAATGCAAAAATCACGCAAATTATCGAAACATCCGGAAGCACACTTAAGCTTGGCAGCGACTTTTCCGCATAAATCTTTTGCCAAAGTCTTCAACAAAACATAAGAAAAATAAATTCTTCTAGTTCTTTTTCTTTTGCTTTTGGCAAACAGCTAAAAAAGTACGAAAAACCTTGAGGTACACACTGCCTACACGGCTCAAATCCCAAAAGCTCAACCCCAATCCACAATCCACAAATTTGCTTCGTTCTTTCTACCCACTCGTTTCGTTCAGGCCCAGCCATAAAGACTAACTTTCGGTGCCGCAAATTGCAAAACTTCCCAGTTATCGAATGAAGTGCGAACATGGCTGCAATCGATTGGAAATTGCAACCGACAGTTGCCGCAGTTGCCGCGATGAATTGCTAGAAAAATCCCAACACACACACACACACACACACAAACACACATAACCTCACAAAACATAATTAAAAAATAATAAAAATTGGAAACAATTAAGCGTACTAAAACTCATATTCAAATTATTAATATTGCAAAGTTGTGTTCAACAACGTTCTGTTGAAAATTTTTAATGAACGATTTAAACGCCTATACAAAAGGCTTAATATAGGAAAAAGTAATATAAAAACATTAAAATGTTCCGTCAAATAACAAAATAATGAAAACTCACAGTAAAATACATGAAAATACATAATTTACCAACTTAAACTTTGAAATGTTTCGTTAAAATAAACAAAAATAATAAAAGTCGATTTCGAAAATACTAATCAACAGTGTCATAAAATCTACAAAAATTATAAATAACATCAGTTAAAAACAATGTGCCCCCTGTGAGGATTGAACTCACGGCCTTTGGTTTACGAGACCAACGCTCTACCACTGAGCTAAAGGGGCAGTTACGGTATCGCACTGATAAGTGCCAAACACATATGTAACGATCAACAGCTACGATCACTGCTGATAAGAGTTATGAGTTATAATGAAATGAAAAACAGTTCGGCGCTGTTGAAAGTTATGTTATGAAACGCTTTTAGGTAAATGAAAAATACAAACTTCAATTGAAAAACAGTTGTTGAAAGTTATGTTATGAAACGCTTTTAGGTAAATGAAAAACACAAACTTCACAATTGTGTTATCGTCATACATTTAAAGTCAATAGCGGTTCTTATTCTCTAATTTTTTTCAGCTCTGTGTGACGAGAAATAATTGCGGGCAATGCAATAGTCGATAGGATCAAAATTTTTGAGCATACTAAAAGAGACTGAGTGGCGCCCTTCCCTTCCCTTCTGCATCACTCCATCTGTTCTCCCCGCTGACATTGTCTCCAGACGTGTTGCCACACTCTAATATGCAAAGGCAAAGTGACTGGCTGGCTGTGAGAATTTTACGATTTAAATGCGATTTACGGCGCTAATTCGTAGTTTCAGCGGCATAAAGTGAACCACGAAGCCGACCCCTATTGGCCTGGCAATGGAGTCCCGCTGACTTCCCTGCCCTGTTCATTTCTTTCGTTTTCTCTCTATCTATCTATGCATTTGGGCCCTTAAACCATGGCAATAGCATTCAGCCTCATTTGATTCTCTGCACATTTATCATAACGGCGGCTAGGCAATAGGAATACGAATGCTATGGCAAAAAGGGCAGGGGCAGGGATAGGGCAGAGAATTCGGCAAAGCACACAGAGAGCAAATGACAGCAAATGCAATTTTGTGGTAAAACGTTTGTAATCTGATTTGAATGAAAATGTATAATGACATCACAGTTCAATTATGAGAGTTTTGCCACACAGCATTAGTTGCAAGTGCAACAGACAAAAGCGATGCTGTTATTATAAATGATAAGAACTATATGAAAATAATTGAGGGATAGGACTTATCCTTAGGTTGACATATTTAATTGACTGTAAGATTATGTATAATGATTTAAGCTTTAAGGAAAGTATTTAAAAACCTTTTGAATACTTATTCCAAGTGACACGAATACATCAAATACCAACAAAAGTAATAGTTTCTAATCTATGTTTATATTCCTATATCATTTTGTAAATTGCACAAAAACTTCAATTTCTCATTATTGTGCCGTGGTTCGGACTTAAAATCTCATATTGCGACATTCAGTTTATCAATTGTGAACATTGCAAAGACATTTAATTTTCTAAAATTCTAAAGACTTTTTTTTCAAGTTGACTTTCATTGTGCTTGAAATACGTACATATATCTTGCACAGGAGCTGCTGCTGCTGCTGCTGCTGCTACTACTACTGAAGTCTATAATCTTTTTGATTTTTCAACTATTTCTAATGCGATTGCTGCTGTGCATTACAATTCGCCCTTCCCTTCTCAACCCGACTCACGTTGCCACTAACAATTGGTTTGGTTTCTGTCCTGCCTCGATTCGAGTTCTCGTTGTCATCATCATCATCATCATCATCATCATCATCAGTATTATCATCATCTTATGCCACCTTCGATGGAGCTGCTTGACTGCGTTCCACAAGTGCACTTGTCGGCTGAATTTTGGTCCGCACTTCAACGAGTATTGCTGCTACCCGAAGCTGCTGCTGATGCTACTTCTATAATGGTAGGCAAATTCCGTTATCAGCTAACGGCGGCTGCTTTTAATGTGAGTCGTCTCGTCCTCTGTCTGCAAAGCCTGCTTTGCTTTGTGTCTGCATTTATCTATCTCTCTCTCTCTCGCTCTCTCTCTATGTATGTGTATGTGTGTGAATATTTGACTCTAATGGCTTGATAAATGCGATTTTGAAATTGAGTTGGCTCATTGCATTAAATTGAACAAGCACATCGGCAGTCTATTCGCATATATCAGCAGTGCATTATTCTATATACGCGAATATACATACATATCGCAAATGTGTTGCTTGCTGAATAATTGGCAACTAATTGAGAGAGTGTTAATATTAACTGCCTCAACTGGGCAGCTAAATGAGCGGAAAGAGCAATGACACCAGTGACTAGTGTGCCATGTATTGAAAAATTTGAATTTTAAGCGATTAGTAGCTGGATTCACACATGGTTTTCTTTTTTAAGTTTCTTTGCAAGCAAGTTCTGAGAATAGACCAAAAAGAGTTGACGTTTCAGTGGACTTTCTTGTGAATTTCCGCCCTGAAAACATTTATCTTAAATATTTACATATTCTTTTTTAAGGGTTATAAACTATAACATGATTAATATCCAATTATATGGTTTAATAAAAAGTTAAATCCAAAGTTTATAGATATTTTAGCCAGTATAAAGTTTGAATTCAAAAGAAGACAAATGAAGATAATAGAGAAATTGATATTAACTGATCAAAATTTGTTGAAGCTCAAAACTTTATATATATATAGTATATTATTCCGTCAAGATCAATGTAGTACTTGCCTGACACTGTTACGCACATCAAGAAATTTAACAAGATATATATTCATAAGTCTATAAACAGCTTGGCATTAAGTTAGACAAGAAGAACAATAAGATGAAGATTAAAGCCAAGGACGTTAGGCTGTGAAATACATGCAAAGAAGAAAATAAACATTTTGGGAATATATATTATTAACACGGAAGAGCTGACCCCCAAAAACCAGAAGCAACTTGATTTATAGGCGCGACTTTACGGCCATGTTTTGTTTCAGTTGTTTTTTATACCCTGATCCCATTAGAAATGGGGAAAAAGGGTATAATGGTTTTCTACAAAAGTTTGTAACAGGCAGAAGGAAGCGTCTCCGACCCCATAAAGTATATATGTTCTTGATCAGCATCAACAGTCGAGTTGATATAGCCATGTCCGTCTGTCCATCGCGTCGATCTCAGAGACAACAAGAGCTAGAGACTCCAAATTTGGAACTAAGGCTCGCCTAATCCCTAGGCAGTACAAGTTTGTTTTCGATTTTCGATAACTTTTCCTGTTTCCGATATACGCATGGGGTCAACAACAAAATTTTGAATTTGGAAAAACTGTAGAAGGCAATTGAATAAATAGACAAAATAAGGACAACCTGTGAAAATTTAATTAAAATCGGTTGAGAAACATTGGAGATATGGAACATTGAAGTTGAGTATGCAGTATGCAGAATGCGCGTAGACACACATACGCACACTTACTATAAGCGTTAAGTATAGGGTTCAGGGTATCGACTAGTCGGGATTTCTCGACTAGAGTCTTCTTACTTGTTCGTTGTTGTTGGTGTTGTTGTCGTTGTTGTGGCTGACAGCAAACTAAGTGCGAATCATTTAGGAGCTGAACGTGGCATGAAGGAAGGATGGAAAGAAGAAGGAACCTCCTTGCCTGTCCAGGCAAAAGTTTTAATAATAATTTGCAAATAAATTACGGCAGAAGTTGAAGGCAGACGCCGCTGTCGTTGCCGTTGCCGCTGCCGTTAGAGGTTCCATTAGAAGGCATTGAGCAATTCTTGTTGTTGTTGTTGTTGCTGTTGTTGCTGCTTGTACATTAAGAACTCATTGGCATAAATTGCAATTTAATGTGTGCCAGACTGATTGTTGTTGCTTGTTGTAACTTCTTCTTCTTGTTGTTGTTGTTGTTGTTTTTGTAGACCTCTTAAATACGCCGGCTGCCAAATAGTTGAAGCATATTTATTGCTGCCCGGCACTTTACCAATGCCAGCTGCTCGAAGCGAAGAACAGCAACAGCAACATCAGCAAGGATTGCCTGCTGCATTGCGCATACGCCCCGAGTGGTAGCATACGCATACTTTCATCGTTGGCAGCAGCATTTTAATTTTATAGCTTCTCACACTTGTGTGTTTATGGATTCGCACCTCAATTTGCCTGTTGTCTGATTTCCTGTACAGCTCGACCCTTGCCGCTCGTCCCTCGCCCAACGCTCCATGCCCCTGTGAATTAATGTGCTTATATATTTATTTTCAGCATTAAAGTTTGCGTTTCGCATTTTTTGTGTCTCTCACTTTGATTGTTGCAGTCCGGCACGAAAGAGAAGAATGTGATAAAGTAATAGGTGGTGGGGGGGAGGCGAGGTAACTGTGAATGAGGATGCTGTTGTTGTGTTGTGCGGCCAAAAAGTTGTTGCCGTTGCCCATTAATATGGCAAGCGAGGTAAAATTTGTTAAAGCCATTTTTCCCGGGTGGCACAAAGTGCATTAAGAATCCTGGGCAGGCAGCCAAGTGCAGCGCACTGTCCTTGGCCCAAGCAGTAATGGGCATCACATCGTTCTTGCTTTCGTTCGCTGTCTCTCTCTCTCTCTCTCTCTCTCGCTCTCTCATTCTCGTTTTCTTTCGTTTGGGCGCCATAATTGTATATGTAATTGTAAACGCTGAATTAAACAAGCGTCATTAAAATGTAATTAATTGTAATTTACGTTTTACGTACCGCTGCCTCCGCCCTTTCGCCCCTCTCTCTCTCTCTCTCTCTCTCTCTCTCTCTTTCTGTCTTCTCTGTTTGTCTTTCTGCGTTTTTTTTTGTTCGGTTGCTGGTTTCCTGGTTTAAAAGGTGTTTGTGACCACATCCATCTAGCCGCATCTTCATCCCAGCCTTTTGAGATTCGAGCACATCGCAATTTCTTTTCTCTTTTTTCCGCTTTACGCTGCGTTTCCTTAACGGCTTTTTTTTCGCGCACAGTAGGCTTTCCAAATTATACGCCCAAGCAAAAAAGTCGCTAGTGAAAAAAATGCAGAAAGCTCATTGAAAATAAAAAAAACAAATTCAGGTTTCTAGCTAATTAATTAAATGGCAATTAATATGAAAAGTTAATTTACATGTGCAGCTCGTAATTTGATTTTCACGCCCAAACACACACACTCACAAACACACACACACACACACACACACACACTCAAGCACACTCATGTAATAAACATTCAATTGCATGTAAAGTGTCAACCTATTAATTTTAACAAAATACATTTAAAAAGAAAACAAATGTTGTACAAAAAAAAAAGAGTTCAACTCGTTTATACCCTGTCAACTTTAACTTTGTATTGTACTTAAGATCTAAAAATTTAATTTTTACTTACATTTTACATTTTACATAATTATATTTTGTTATTGTTTAGAGTTACAAAAAAATAAATAAAAGTTTATAATAAGAAAAAGAAACATATCAAAAATAATGTCGATTTAAATGTGAAATGTGAATAAAATGAATGATCTTGAATATTTTGATTGCCTACATATAGAAATATAATATAAAAATATATTAACTTTTAAAATTCGATTGCATCTTAATTCGTATTGATTTAATAGCTACAGATGTCTCAGCTCAACAGTATTACAAATTAAACAAGGCTACCCTTATGAAAGTCCACATGCATAACACTCTAAAAGATGCCGTTAATTTAATGCTACCCCACTTTGTAACATTAAATGATTGCAGGATATTAAACATACATATTAATAGCAGGCAAACGCTGCGTATGTGTAATCAATTGAGCGTCAAAATAGTTTGCCAAACTCAATTACAATCTTGGCATACTGGCAACTTACTGTGTATAATAAGTGCAGCGCAGACTTCAAAATTGATGTGAAAGCATTTGCATAAATAGCGAGCTGTGCAAAAACAAAATAATTAAAATGGAGCAACAACAAGAAGCAGCAGCAACAGCAGCAACATTAACAACTGCAGCGGTAAGAAAAATGGCGCGTTTACATGCAAATTATGCGAGTTGTGGCAATAAAATTGTTGTGCTATGTAGAAGACGGAATGGAGTCGCATGGAATCGCGCATAAATATATAAACATGTGGCAAAACTAGCTGGCAAAAAACTACTTCGTTGCCTCATTGCCTCATTGCCTCGTTGCTTGTGTTTGTGTTTGTGCTTGTGCTGCATTCAACCACCAACGACACTGCATATTCTAATTATAAGTGCAGCGACGGGGGCGCATTTGTCATTTGCTATTTTCCATAACGGACAGGCGACTCAAGAGGCGCCTCCGCTAAGATGGCGAATCGAGTCAGCCAAGACAGCCAAAACAGCCGAGCCAGCCAGCCAGTCGGTCGGTCGGTCGGTCGGTCGGTTGGTGTAGCAACTACTTAGCCATAGTTCAATGCGCAGAGCAATGTCCCTTTGCCTTTGCAAGGACCTTCGATGCAGTCTTTGTCTTAGTCTCAGTCCTGAGTTCTGAGTCCTGAGTCTCAGTCTCTGGCAGCATAAGCAACAATGCCAACACAAACGCATTTAACACCATGGCGAATACACAGAGAAAGAAAGACAAACAAATCATTTTATTTGTAGCTTAAGTTGTGATTTTGATTGCAAGTGAATATTTATTTGGAAGACTAAAGAAGCTTTAAAAAATTGTTCTTGCCTTGTTTTTTGTATCTATTCGAAACAAAGAGCGTTAAGAACCAAAGTAAGTTATTAAAAAAATTCAAAGAACGATCAGACTTTTAAAAATTAAAAATATTAATTATAAGAAACAGTACTACTAAATACTCTTCAATAAGTACTTAACCGTATTACACATATATTTTCTTTCAGTGCATGGTACCCGCTAAACTTGTCCATGAACAATTTTTCTATTTAATTTGTTATGCGCATGCAGCTGCTGTTGCTCCTTGGCTTGAAGGATAACGCGTCCAATGACATGGAGAGCTCAGCAACTCAGCATCCAAAGCAGCAGCAACAGTAGGGGTAAAAGTTTAAAAGGGACAGCAATTCCCAAGCGTGCGTGCCACACTAACAGCACACGCAAACTGGCAATGTCTTTTTTGTAGAAGTTTCATTTGGAGATTTGCTACTTTGGCTATTTATTTAGATTTCATTTAATTTGCCAAAAGGGCGCTGCTGTTAATTTAATTGACTGTGGGCTTACATCCAGCTGTCGTTGTTAATCAGCAAGAGCAATGGCCACAACGACTTTAAGTACCTTAAGGACTTGAGATGTCCTTCAAAAGGTGCAATCAAGCATGTATTTTTATAATCGCATCAGGCATTTTGATATCAGGCATCAAGCAAATATTGCGCAAGGACAATTGAATAAGTGCACAAAGGATTTAACAAAAAGAAAAATATATATGTATATAGAATATGACTTGCATTGTGCATAGGATTTGGTCGAGCCAATGAAGCGCATGCCATGTAGAAATGCAAGTACACACTCACACTCACACACACACACAGACACAGACACAGAAAAGAATCTGGTACGGAAGGCAAGGGGAAGCGCACTTTATGCAATGATAAAGGCAATGCCAGGACGAGCCATTGCTATAACTGTTGTGAGATAAAAGAAAGTATGCAAGTGCAACTAACTAAAGCAAGACGAAATGCAAATACTCTTTAAAGCAGAGTGTATTTATTGAAGTTCCAATAACTTATTTAGAAACTAATTAAATCTTTTAAGATTGTTCTTATCCAGGTATGATTTTACTACTTGACAACCTGACACTATAATGTACAAGACCATCAAAACTTACATATAATATTGCGGGCTAAAGTTCCTCTAAGTACAAATCAAGTACAGCATGTAGTCAAGAGTATAGACAAAAAAAAAAGAAAGAAAAAAAAGGTGTTCAATAAGCTTTTGTCATTTGCATTGGTTAAGGAGCCCAAGTCTCGACTTTAACGATTGTCGCCCGACGCTGGCAGACAACGCAGTCATCCATATTTGCCATTCCATTTTGGGCATTTTGTTAAGCTACACAATTTGCTGCTCAATTGTCTTGGCAACCATCATCATGCTTCCACCCTCTTCCGCCCACTCGTTGTGTGCCATAATTCAATTGATTTTTGGCAACATTATGTGTGTATGTACACATATATATATATATATGTAAAAATGCTCATCATGTTTATTGCTGGCAATAGAACCATCCATTCCAACAGCCATCCACTTGTAACACACAAACACACACTCAAATATATATATATATATATTCGATGTATGTGCACACAAACACATCTTTCATTGCTGTAAGCCTTTTTCGATAGCTTGCACTTGAGCCTGAAGACAAATGAGCTCTACATTATTACGTTTTATGTCAAATGCTTTCTTCCTGTCCCTTTCGCTCTCGCTCTCTCTTTTCTTTTTTTTTTGTTATTGACGTCATCGCAGCTCAACGCTCACATATACTCGAAAATGATTTCATTGAAGACACTGCTTATATATATATAGTACTTATATGTAATCCTGAAATTCCTCGAATTGCACATGTTTGTCCCTGTCACAAAACGAGCTTGAGTTGTGATAAGCTTGTATTTTTGCTTTTGTCCTATTAAATCTGCGATTTTGTCGCTAAATTTGTTTTCAAGCATAATAAAGATAATAGATTTTGAATAATGTTATTGCTATTAAAAAATATATAATACAAGATTAAATTGATGTGAAGAATAATAATCATTTTCATCATCAACGAACTTTAACCTCTTTTTGGAAGCTTTACAATCAAACGAAAACTATTCAATTAAAAGTCAATTAAAAAATCAAAAATATTTTAATTAAGATTTCAATTTCAATAGCCATTATTATATTTATATTTTGTTTTTATTACTGATATCAATATGTGATTATTTCTTTTGCTTAAAAGAAAATTCACATGCAACTAGCTAATTGACAGGCGTTTTCTAAAGGAGGATTCAATGGCATCCTTCAATATTTGTTTGTTGCTGGATTTGGGCCTGAAAGTAATCGATCCAATTTACATGTTATGAAACTTTTGTGTGTTGTGCTAATAAATTTAATTGCCTGATGACCTTTTTTGACATCGTTTTAATTAATAAATGCCAACAACAGCAACAATTATAACAATAATAATAATAATAATAAATAATAACAACAGCAGCAACAAAATGACAACAACAAACAACTTTACAAAGAGTTTTGTTGTTCAAAGATAATACAAATAACAAAAACAAAAGAGTTGCAACAAATTAATCAACTTTTGTCATACGGCATGCCGGAATCACATACCCAGGACATATACGCAAAAGACAATAGAAAAAGGAAAGGACAGAACAGACAAACAGGATAGGTTATCGGGCATTGGACACGCTCCCTGAATTCATGATTTGCATAAAGTCAAATGCAGCAACAGCATTTTGTATCCTTTTCGCCTTTTTCCACTCTAATAAAATATATATAATGTGTGTGTGTGTGTGTGTGTGTGCATGTGTATGTGTGTATCCTGTGACCTTTCACTTAACTTTCGTTTCTTAGGACAATTGGTTGCTGAATGCAAAGCTTTCTCCTTATACTTGATGTTGAGCTACTAAGCAAACAGCATAAATGAAAGCGGTGAGCTCAAAAAATGATTATTTGCTTTATTTATTATGCATTGAGTGCTTAAATTCATTTGTGTGTGTGTGTGTCAAAGAAAATACGTAATTATGCAAAAAACTTTAATAAAAAAAAATAGAAAAGACTTATTTTGTATGGGTTGCAAAGAGAATTTAATTTCTGATGAGATTTGGAAAAAGGAGTAGTTTGAAAATATTTCTTATCTTTTGTTACCTAAATACAAGCTTTAAAAATGAAACGAAAACCTACTAAAAAGTTAATTTTAGAAAATTATTGAGGAAAACTTTTCCCAAGTACTAATAAACTTAATTTTGAAGAATTAAAACTATAAGTTGGAGTTATTAAAAGTTTTTTCAAGACCTGTTTTGTATCTGCTCGTTAAAGGATGCATATTTTAGGTTGATGATTTTCTATAGTTTTGTCAAATAAAATTTTTGGTAGGCAGAAGGCCAAGAGTATTGGAGTGATGGGCGTAATTAAGAGGGCCCACTTTAAGTGGGCGGTTTTCTGTTCGTTTTTTTCAGCTTTTGTGCGGGTCGTTTTGGGGCAGTTGAATGCGTGGGATGTAGTCCGTTAAAATAGCTGGCAATTGGCACGTGACTGGGCTAACAAAATAGTCTTGTAGCTTGAAAAGATGTTAGAGTTGTGTTGGGTGCTGAGTTTTGAGTCCTGGCTGCCTCGCATCCGCTTTGCGTGTGATTTAAAAATAATTAAACACGTACAGCAAATAACTGTTATTTTCAGTAAGAGCAACACGCACATAAGTCAGAGTGGGACACAGTGAAAGAGAAAAAGAGAGAGAGAGAGATAAAGAGAAGTTCGTTTTGCAACGAGAATTTTAAAATTAACATTTTTATTTATTTGAAAATAACGCCGCGGACTTGGCTCATTGGGCAGTTGGGTAAGTTCTGTTCAATGTCCTGGCCTGATGTTATTGACGATTTGGTTCGTCGCCTCGATCATTACCATGGCGCTATGGCGCTGGCCACGAAATTGCACAAAATACACTTCTGGGCATTGGGCCAGTGCTGTGCGTGTATGTGTGTTTCTGTGTGTGTGTGTGGTGTAGTGTATTTTCATGCTAATCCCTGTAGCGACCATCGGATTACGTTTGTGAATAGCTTTCAAGCGAATTTCCATGTGGATGGTCCGAAGTTAAAGTGACACCATGGCGTATACGAAACTATATGTGTTGGGATTTGAATTGGGTTTTTTTCGAACGTTATATTAAGGACACGAGCACCAATCAATGTGATATCCAATTGAGGTAACTGCTGTGCACGCCACATCAAAGTAGAGTTAACAAACACACACACTCACACACACAAACACACACAGATACAGAGGGAAGGATAAGCTTGCGGCTGACGTTTATTACTCAATGGGCGACAGGCGTGCAACAGTTTGCTCAAAAGAGAGAAAACAGGCGATAATGGGGTTTGGGGGTGGTCCATTTCCGGACTGCTCGCTGGGCATTCATTGTGCACCGCTTAAACGTAACGGCATTCATCTACATCAATACGTTGGTGGCCTTCTACACCGGAAGTGTCTCGTTGGCCGGCAATCCGGTTGCGTATGCTGTCACGCCTCACATCTTTGTCCTGCCCTGCCCTGGCCTTCCCCATGTCCTTTTACTTGCAGCAGTGTGGCAAATTGCTTAACTCATGTTATTGCCAACTTGCTGCACTGTGTGTGTAAGTATCGAACGACTGAACGACCGAACAAATCATTTACCCTTCTTGCATTTTCGTCCCTACCTTCAATGCACGTCTACGCACATACTTGGTCAGCCTATAAACAGCCTGTTGGTCAGAGTTCCCTTAACGACTCTCTGCCATCAAACATACTATTTCATTTATGTGTGTGCACATAAAACTTGTTTGAATTTTTAAAGGGGTTTGATTAATCTTCTTCTTGATTTGCAAGTGTAATAATCTATAATATATTCAAACTCTGCCAAACAAAAAAGTGCTCAAATCGTTTAGTAAAAAATGTATATTTGGCTCCCTATAGCTAGCTCTCTATGTAGTTTTGTGGATACATTTTTAAAATGTGTATCAACTACAGGGTATCTGAAACTCTTCCAAGTGGGCTGTGCTCTGTGGTCAGTATGCATTCCTACCGATGCATTAATCCTTGCCTTGATTTAAGGGCAATTTTGTGTGTGATGCTCGCTAGCTGGCCTGACTGGATGGTTGGCACGTCAAGTGGCAACGAGCATTGCATCGGGCTCACCTGACCATGATTGGCTCCTGATTTATCATGCATCGCTCTGATTAAATGATGCTTAGTGGTCAGTTTCTGCCAGTTATAAAGTGCGAGAGTGAAAGAACGAGACTCTGTCTTTGAATTTGTGTGTGTGTATAGACTTGTCTATGCCGCTGCCGTTTTTAGGTCTGCAGTGTGTTTGCATCGCCTGCTGCATGAGTATCTGGGCGAATATATGCTACAATCCCTATATGCTCAAAGCAACGAGGTGTTTTTCATGATGCAGGCTCAGTTGTCCCTCACCAACCCATTGGTAATATGAGCCAGCTGCATGCCAAGCTGGCCGAGATTATGGAGGCATAACAACTCGATGGGGACACTGCTGTTGGCGGCTTCTCTATGTGACAACTGTTTGTCGCGTATCTACCGTCATCACGTAATCAAAACGTGGCCGAGCAATGCCGACGACGACCGGCTGCTGTATGCTTCCGTCTCAGCAGAACATCCTTGGTCATCAGCGACTCCGGCTATTCATTACACATGGAGGATTTCCCAGCCAGGAGGAGGGGGTTTAAAAATGAAACAGCTTCGCGGGGAGGCGTGCTAGTGTCCTGCATAATGATGGCTATCGGCAAGCAGGAAATCAGGTATGCGTGCAATTGCAGTATCTTTTGTGGTGTCGTAGATTAACCTCTTTCAATTCTTTTTAGACTCAAACTGCATCAGTGCTGTCTACTGAAATGGAACAAGTTATCAAGCGAAAGGGTTAAGGGCCGAAGTTAAAAATACTTTTCCAATTGAAAAATTTCAATACAGTGTAAACAAATTGGAAGAACATATACGATGGAACAAATTCATTTTATTTCACTTTTCTTGCCATTGTTAATAAGTTTAAACGTTTGTGTGTCAAGTCTTTAACTTGCTTTAAACGTGCTGGAATATTGTTTATTGTCCATAAGTTATTCAGTGCAATCGTTTTTTTGAGAGTTTTTCAAGCAAAGAGATTTTTTAGTCGAGTGCCAAAAGTTGTTTTCCGTGTTTATTAATGTCTATATTTCAGTTTCGCTCTGCTACTTTTTGTCCTTGTGCTGCTGTTGAAATATCTATGTAGCTAGCAGAACTGAGAAAAACAGCTTAAAATTTAATAGCATCTGGGATGGTCGGCGGCGTAATTTCGTTTCGATGTATAGGACAACGATGGAACGCAGACGACATTAAAGTCATTGTTCATAGTCCACTGGCAGTGCTGCCACAGGGAAAAGAAAAGTTGCAGCCAGTAGTTGTAGTTGTAGTTGGAGTTTGGCGCGTTGAATTTGAAGCTGTCATCGTTGCAGTTGTCATGTGCTTTTATGACTTGTCAAAAAATTGCAGAATTGTCATTGTGCAATGAAATATAAATGTCAAAGAGATTTTGGAAATTGTGTTTTGCTATTTCCGCTGCCAACGTTGTCTATGCCACAGTCTTACACAGCGGAAACGGAAGCGATAATGCAACACACACACACTCATACAGTGTATTATATACACATATCATATATACACACATGTACCCGTCGTAGACAGAGACACGTCTGCAGGCAAGTTGCCTGCGTTTTGCTGACAGATAGAGAGCGAGTCTTGTGGTCGGTCTGGCAACCCCGCGGCGCACAAGTGCCGCACAACTGAAACCGAGCCCACTGTTGAGTGACTTGGACAATTTGGTGTTGCCAGAGTTGTCATTGCAGTTTAACGAATCGTTGCTGTTAGGTTCGTTTGAACTGAGCATCAAGCTTAACAACTTTACTATATTCCTGAATATTGATCAGATATTTTTCCACTTATTTTCAATACCTGGCTTAGATTTTTGACGTATTCTTTGATTTTTTTTTAACGAACATTTTGATTATTTACTAGAGTAAAATAAGAAAATTAATGAATTCATAATACTTTGTGTTTGTGATTACAAAATAAACTACTTCATTGAACTAAACGTAATAGTTCAAAACTTTTTTGCATGCACATTCACGTCCAAGGGGCGTGTGGGTGTCTGGCACTGCTGTTGTCTTAAGCTCAATTATCAACTGCATGCCTAAGAAACTTGATTGATTTGATAGCTTTTAAAGCTACGTAGGTGAAAAGCTTAAGACAAAACGCAAGCTTTCAAACCGGTTGGCGGCTCAAAAGCTTTGTGGGCGCATGAGGTAAGCAGCACGATCGTTGCGAACGCAGCGCACAGAAATGAGCGTGAAGACATTGTGAACGGTTCACAGCGGACGAAACAAGAATAGTGAACAACAACAACAACAACAACAAAGAAAAGAGAAAGAGATCACAAGTGAGCCAAGTGAAAGAGTGACAGAGAAAGAGACATTGTGAGCTAAAATAAAAAAAACAACAAAAAGAATGTGTGTGTGTGTGAAAGAGAGCAACAACAAGTTTGCAAGTGGAAATTTTAACAATAAAATGCTGTGAAACACAATAAACTCGCCTCAACCTCAAGGCAACCAATAAGTAACATTAAGGTAAATCATAACAAAATATGCGTTAGAAAATCAAATACAATAAACTATTTAATGCACATTTATTAGAAGCACAAGTGTCTAAACAGCAACAGCAACAACATCAAAACTAACTGAAACGTGTTAAACATTTGAATAATTGATACGAAAAAACAAAAAAAAATCAAAACAGAAAGAGAGCGCGCGAATGTGTTAGCTCAAGTGCAAGAACGAGATAGCCAATAACACAGTGCTAGACTTTCGCAGCAAACGTTAAGATTTGCACGCACACGCCAAAAGATACAATATATACATACATATATATATATTTAAAGATACAGCTACTATACAGCTAGAAACGGTTATTTAGCGCGATTCTCACCAACGTGAAATTAACAACGGAGTTGCTTGCTTGTTGGAAAAACTAATAAAAATGGAGTATGAGAAAATGATGTACATGACAAATGCGGGCGAGGTAAGTAACAACTAGAAACAAAAATATGCATATACTTGTGTGTATCAAGTTAGAAAAGTAGCTAGCTGCCTGGTTGAGTAGTGAGTAGTGGGTGCCATTTTGAGTAGCTATACATTAAAGAACTAACTAACAAACACTTAATATGACTTGACCCACTGATAACCTATTCGCTTTGCGCTTATCAACATTGAAAATTGTTATCACTTTTAGTCAGCATCTTCGTGTGTCGTGTGCTCAAATAACTTGCGCAATTGCCGCGCAGCATATGTCAGATAATGTCTTCTTTATTTCTTTTCTTTTATTTTGGCTGCCATTTGCGTTGCTTATTAAACGTTAGCACCAGCGCCTCCTACGGCCATCATTTGAGTTTTAATTAGCAAAAGTAGCAAAGAAACTGAGATACAAATGAACAAATATAATCGTGTGATGTGTTGGTGTTATGTATCTGTGTTAGTCAGACAGCAACAGCAGGCACAAATGAGTGTCACTAGGTGAGAGTCTGCACTGCGTCGCATTGTCTGTCATAGATGTTGGTGATGTTGCAGTTGCAGTTGTTGTTGTTTCTATTGCTGTTGCTGTTACACTTGCTAGTTACATTTTCCATTTGTCTTATGGCATTTCGTTTTAATTACAACAACAGCAACATGGCATCAAACGATGGCAGCAACTTTCAAAAGATGCTTTCATTTTGCAAGAAGTGATTCTAAATGATTGTCAACTATGGCAACAATAACAGCAGTAACAACACCAAGAAGCAGCAAACAGCAGCGGCCACAATGTCAAGCTGGCATTTCACTCCGAAAGTGCATTCCAATGACAGTCAGACAGACAGTCAAACAGACAGACTCACATCAGGCATCAGATAGTTTTGTTGGACCTACTTAAGCTCTATATATGCTAAGAAAAAACCAAACAGCAAATAGCAAAAGCAAGCAGCAACAGCAACAGCAACAACAGAAAAAAAAAAACTTGTATTTACCATTTTTGATTGATTTGATGGAAATGTGTCTGTGCTTTGGCGATTTTGCACGTCGTTGTTGGCCATCTTGTTGCTTGTTGCTGTTGTTGTTGTCGTTGTTGTTGTCGGCCTTCTCGCGTTTTCCAATTGCTGCTGACACAGAAGAAGTATTTAGAAATGCACTTGGAGTTGTCCATTGGCCATTTTGCCATTTTGCCATGTCGACACTCCAGATGCCTCATTATATTTATGGACATAATAAAATAAATACTACTCTCTTGGCCAACAATTAAAAATGCAAGCGCATTTGCCGCTTTCGCAAACATGCAACAAAAAGAAAGATGCAAAGAAAAAAAAAAGAAGAGATATACAAAAATAGATGAGGGGCAAAAAAAAAAACACTGAAATGACATAAATATTTCAAGTCTTTTCACCAGAGAGAACCGCACAAGACAATTGTTAACAAGTTTGCAACGTAAGACTGTCTAGTTGGCCCACCTTTTGGCCCTAACGGCCATCTTATTTTCTTTTTTTTTGCTATTTATATATATTTCTAATAATACTTGCAAAATCAATCAAACTTACACAATGTAAGCAGCTTGTGGCATTTTTGGGGTGTGGCTTTTGCAAAATTGTTGTTAATGTTATATATATATATATATATATACATAGATACATTTAGTAATCATTTGTGTTGCTGCGTTTAATGTTGTTGTTGCAATGGCAAATCGCGTAAATGTCGCCTTGGCTCTTATGCAAATTGAAATGAGTTGGCCAAGACTGTTGTTACCTGACTGTCTTTTCTACAGAATAATTGTCAATGCGTGCATTGCATAATGAGCAACAACAACAGCTACAGCAACAAGACTCTTACAGAAGAGCAACAGCAACAGCAACAGCAACATAAGCTATATTGTCTGATAGAGTTCACTTGCCTAGACATTGGAATGGCAATGCGAAAAAGGGGAATGGTCTCTTCACCATTCACTATTGCTCCATGTAGTTGTGTGGGTGTATGCGGTTACATTACTCTGTTGTCTCTAGAGTTGTGAACCTTAGCTTCTTCTTCTTCTTCCTAAGCTATGAGCACTCTTCAGGGTGTCTAAATAGCTTTGGGGGATTGGTTTATGGCTTATGGTTAATGTGTTTCATATTAAGAGTTTCTCAGCTGGCTCTTTTCTCTCAGCTTTATGTTGAAAAGTCTTTTTGCTGGAAATTTGTTGATTTTCCTAATTATAGTTTGGGTAGTACTTTAGGCTTGTAATTAGCTGTCTAATGTGTTACTTGTGAAGAAAATTATTTAATGAAAAGATACGAAAAGTTTAAGGAAAGTCTGTTTGTTTTAATCAATTCCAAATATTCGGTGTATTATTATTGTATGAATATTTTTAACTGAAGGCAAATTGAAGGGAAATGTTTGGTTAATCAGAAAGTCTAAGATGTCTAAGCCGAAATAAATTTCGTAATAAAAGAGCAAGAGTATAAATTTTTAAGCGACCAACTTTCTAGCAAGTTTTTTTTAAGACTCTTTAATAAACCCCTTTTGATTTTACAATCATTTTATAACAAGACTTTGTTCTAATTAATTTTATGCAAATGTTTTCATTGTATTGTTATAAGAAATGTATTCCTAAGATACACATTAAAGGTTGCAACCTTTTTAATAACCCGGAACAGTTGACATATTTATAGTTTTTGCTACAGTTTTCCTTATTTGCATTAAATAGTGCATTTGATATTTGCATAAACCGTTCTCTATGTGTTTTCTTATCTGTGAGAAGCTTTAAGCCATTTTCTAATGCAGTCAGCTACCAATTTGCTGGCTACCAAAGCATAATTGAAATGCTTAGATCATTAGTATGTATAAATCTTAAGCAGCCATTTTTCATGCTGCTGTTGGGCTACTAAAACGAACGAAGTATTTCACCTTGTGGGGCGCATAGAACAATTTATTGTGTTGCATGAAATGTCGACAATTAAATGCAATGCAAACGACAAATCCAAACACTGAATACAGCAACATACAACAGCAAAAACAACAACAGCAACAACAACAACAATAATAACATCAGAATAGTACACCACAAAATTGCGCCGTCACGAATTGCGATCTATTCGTACCACCACTAAAAGCCAAACAAAACAGAAAATACAAAAAAATAAAATAAAAATAATTAACGAGCGATGTAAAAATAAGCAGAAATAAGTCTTGTCGTTGTGACAGCTTAGCCCACGCATACAAGTATCTGGGAGTGCGAGTATCTGTGAGTAAGTCTATCTTACGGAGTGGGACATACACAGTGAGGAAAATCTAAGTTCTAGCTGGCCTAAAACTTGTCAAGGATAACTTATAAAAGTCTTATTTGTGATTTCAACCGATCAGTAGAACAAAAATTCTTGAGTCAAGTCATTAAAAATAGTCTTTGCAAACTTTTTTCTCCATTTGATTATTAAGAACGAAACGATTTAAGACTTTTTGTTAATACTTACCTCTAAAATATATTCAAGTGCTTTACTTTAGATTTTTTGATTTAGTTATCTCTAAAAAAAGAATCTAACATTCTCATTTTAGGCTGAGTATGTTTATTGTAAGCATTTTCTTAAACCTTATCATGTTTTTAATCTTATTTTAAACTTATGTCAGAAAAGATTTTAAAACGCTAAAAACTTTGTTACCCTTGTAACCGAACTCTTCTTCATTTAAGTTTCTCTCAGTGTACATATGGGGATTTGTGCACTTATGCTGTTGTTTCTCAACTCTTGAATATTCTGCTGTTGCTGCTGCTGTTGACAACACTTCAAACGTTGTCAAAGTTGTGGATGGAGAGGGGGGTTTGGGTTTTGTAGTCGTATGTATAGTCGTAATGCGATTAGAATAGATTAACTGACAATTGTCGCTGGAGTTCGTCATT
The DNA here is from genome assembly GCA_035044605.1 of Scaptomyza cyrtandrae. Lineage (NCBI taxonomy): Eukaryota > Metazoa > Arthropoda > Insecta > Diptera > Drosophilidae > Scaptomyza > Scaptomyza cyrtandrae. The sequence goes on along the minus strand of JAWNNS010000640.1, from coordinate 5,486,201 downwards.
CACTCAGTTACCCAGTTAGTTAGTTAGTTGGTTGGTTGCTTGATTGTTTGGTTTGGTTTTGAACACCTGAGGCTGTTGCACATTTGCATAGTTTGTTTTATTTAGTTCAAAGCAGCACAAAAAAAAAAAAAAAAAATATATATATATATATAAATTAATTTAAATAACACTTGGCCATAATTCAACATCAACATCAACTTGGTCATGGCAGTTAAGCAAAGTAGCAACAACAACAACAACAACCACAAGAACAAATAACAATAACAAAACTTTCAAGGCTGCTGCAATTGCAACTACCCCTTCACTTTGGCATGGCACGGCTAAGTGGTTGGGGGGAGTGCTGGGTGGAAAGGCGGGTCATGCTGGGGGCACGGCAACCTTTTGTCACAACACATGCACACATGCACACACACAAACACACACACACACTCGTACACATACGTAAATGGCCCCAAGGTTGGCAAATGGTTTCTTTGTCCCAGGCCTGGGCGCGCCTTGTTGTAAAGCCGCGCTTAATTTATTTATATAGATCGTGCGCTCGCCTTAGGCGTTGGCCATTTCATTTATTATTAACTTAAGGCAACAACAACAACAACAACAACAACAAAAATAACAATAATTCAACTCAACTATAAAAGCTGGCGGCTTTTGGCGGGTTCTTTTTGACCACACAGCTTCTTATCTGATCGTCGCTATAATAAAGCTTTTGCCGCTGCTTAAAGCAAACATTCTGAAAACCTAAACTTGATTTGATTATGAGCCATAGCATAGCACAAACACACACACACACATACGAAAACATGTGCCACATTCTTGTCTTAGAATTGTTCTAATGAATTTTGTTATTTTTATATATGTATATATTTTGTTGCTTGTTTTTTTTTGTGCGACAGACAAATTGCTTAAACTTGTTTCGTGGCCCAGGCAAATATCAATTTATTTTACTTGAAAAGACTGTTCAATATTTGATTGTTGTTCATTTTCAAAGGCATTTTTCTCATTTGCGTAGTTATTTCTTAAAGTCACACACACACACACACACACACAAATAAAAATATATTTCATCAAAAATTTTTGCTACCGCATTGCTTTCAGTACGTTTATTATACCCTGATCCCATTAAAAATGGGAAAAAAGGGTATCATGAAGTTGTGCAAAAGTATGTAACGGGCAGAAGGAAGCTTCTCCGACCCCATAAAGTATATATATTATTGATCAGCATCAATAGCCGAGTCGATATAGCCATGTCCGTCTGTCCGTCCGTCTGTCCGTCCGTCTGTCCGTCTGTCCGTCTGCCTGTCTGTCTGTCCGTATGTATGAGCCAACCGATCTCAGAGACTATAAGAGCTAGAGACTCCAGATTTCGAACTTAAGCTCGTCTAATCCCTAGGCAGTACAAGTTTATTTTCGATTTTCGATAACTCATCCCGTTTTTGATATACACATGGGATCGATAACAACAAAATCTTGAATTTTGAAAACTTTGAGATGGCATTTGAAATAATGAACAAAATAATGACAATCTGTGAAATTTTTATTAAAATCGGTTAAGAAACACTGGAGATATGGGACATTGAAGTTGGGTATGCAGTATGCAATATGTGCGTACATACAAGCACACATACTTGCAAACACTGACTGTACGCGTAAAGTATAGGGATCAGGGTATCGTCTAGTCGGGATTTCTCGACTAGAGCCTTCTTACTTGTTTTATATATGTATTTGTTGTCTTGACGAATTTGAAATATGCTCTGCATTTTTTTTTGCCTACGCTTCTTCATTATTTACCTTTCATTTTGTTTTTTTTTTGTTCATAGTTTAACATACATTCACACACACAGATACACACATGTGTGTGTGTTAAGATGACTCAGTTATGATTTCATTTTTGTTTTGTTAGATTTAAGATTTTAATCAGCTAACTGAAGCATTTAACTGAAAGATTTAAAGCACACACACTCGCTGATAAATAATTCATCATTTTCTCATCATGTGAGCGTTAGCTCATAAAAATATTATGATTTTTGTTATGACCGTAGAAAATATGAATAAAATTGCGTTTTTGTTTTCTTTGATAAAATGTTATTTTTAAGTGGATTTGTTTAAGTAGGTTTACTAAGGGAATATAAGCAGTAGAGTGCTTAAACATTTATAAAGTGGTTTTAAATTTAATATGTAGAAAGATTTATTTATATACTTAATCATTTGTGTTTTTAAGAACCTCTTAAGTATTTTTTTTTTTTTTGATATGAGTTGAGCTTTTTGAAAGTAAGTTGATAAAGTGTTCGTGTGTTCCGAAACACGCTTGGGAACGCTTTTTCAAGCCTTTTTCTTTTTAATCTTGAATTTAGAATGTGCTCTTAAAAACAATTAAAAGATTACTCATATCATTTTTTCTCAATTCTTGGTATTTGGTTTTAGTTTTTATTCTTAACTCTCGGGACATATTTAAAGCCATGAACAATATCTAGATTTTCTTGTATATTATAAGGCTACCTTATCTACACTTACCACAAATTTAATAAACACTTCATAAATCATAAACAGTTTTGCATTTTAAAAACCCGCAGCTAAGCTTTTGAATCTTCACATCCCACACATCAAAAGTAATTAAAAATTTGTTGTCGCATTCAAGTATTTATTTTTATAAATTTTGGATTGTGTATTTTTTGAGGTACTTTTGTAAATTGCTATAAAAATAGACCTGTCACTTAAATGGATCTATTCAAAATTGTGGTTTATGTCTAAAAATATACCAATTGGGCGTCTACAAAAATACAACCTGTCTGCCACAAATACATACATACATATGTACATTGTCAGTTGAAATCTACAATCCTAAAAACTCAATTGCCGTTTGTGGTCACAATGGGTGTGAGTTGTTGTTGTTGATATTGTTTTTTTTATTGTTTTCCCATTGTTGTGCCAAAGTTTGACACCGTAGCCGCTGGTGCTTTAGAATTTGTCGGCATTTTGGTTTTTTTGTTGTGATTTTTTTTTTTTTTTTTTTGGTTTTTTTGTTGGTTTGCACTAAAAACAAACAGGAACAGAGAGAACAGGCATATCATTTTTTATTTTTTTTTCAAATTACCAATTTGTGACGTTTATTGTAGGTGATATGCTGATAAAATAATAAAAAAAAATGTCTGGCTGGCTTTATTCTAAAACCTAAACTGATAGCTTTATTGACAAGCGTCTCATGTCAGACAGAGCTGCCAAATGAAATATGGTTCTAGTTATTGTTTGTTTGCTGTCCAGCAATTGGCTAACTCACAAATAGAGCCTTTTGTTCGCAACCAGACATTGTAATAAAATTTGTTCATTTGTAGGCAATTGGAAACTCCGTCAAAAGTTGAGATTGTTCAACACACACAAACACACACACACACACTCACACACACAGAGAGAGAGACACACTTTCATTGTTGTATGTTAAAAGATTTAATTAAAAAATACGGAACATTGTTGAGCGCAATGTGAAGCCAACAGGAAACGTTAAATGGAATAACCCAAATGATCTAATTGCCACAGAACAAAACTCAAAGCTCTCTGAGGATGTGGGCATTATATTGGTTCGTAGTGCATGAAAGCAGAATTTCAAATAATTTGCTATATTTATTGAACTTTTATTTGCCTTTATTATTTGGGCAATTTGTAACAACGGCTTAATATCTAAGATTTACTTTGTTTCCTCCATTATTATAAAGTTATTGAATGCTTTTTTTTAATAGCCAAACAAGCATTTTATTGGCAATAGTGTTTGGTAATTTATGACATCAGCGGGAAAGAATTTTTCTCATGCTTTATCATGTTGTTTTTTGTTTTTGTTTTTTGTTTTTTTGAAGAAAATTTGGCTTGCTATTATTTATTAAAGGCCATTTTGCTGTGAAGCTTATATCAATTAGTTTTTCATTTATTTTAATGGCCAATAAAGCTGTTTTTTTGCCATGACATTAGTTAAAAAAAATTGTTAATAACTTTTTTTTGTATAATTTTTTTTTGGTTTTTAATGACATTTGCTAGTAAGCTATATATATACATTGTTGTAATTTATTAATTAACTTTTTTCTGGGCATTTCCTTAATAATGTTTTAAGCACTTTCGATTTTATTTGATTTTTGTGCAATTTATGGCAACAGTTAAAAGAAAAGAATTGCCCTTGCCCATAAAAATGTTGTATGCGGGCTAAGCTTAGCCTGGCTGAGTGTTTATGGTCTATAAAAAGGCAGCAATTGGTTGTCACAAACACACCCCTCAAACCCTTATCACACCCCCTCACATATGCCCTATGTATGCACTTTGTTTAGCACTCTAGAAAGATTTAATGGGTTTTTTTTTTATTGAGTCATTTACGGCTTACAGGCAAGCAACAGCTGCTGTGTTTCGTCTTCTTGGAGCCTGTTGAATCACTTGGGCCATATACTACTCGTATCTCTAGTTGGCCAGTCCAAATCCAGTTAGTTGATCGGCCTTACGGGTGAAGTACCCTTTTGGGCGTTAAGAGGAAAAATCACAGAACGTAATTTGCAATGTTTAAACTAAGTTTTAGCACTGCCAATTAACAGCTAGACGAGAAAAGCTAACAACGAAAATCACTTATACGCCCTGTGCGCCAACAATTAAAACATAAAAATTGTATTAACATCGTGACTAGCTAAAAAAAAAAAACAACAACAACAACTATAACAACATCAAACGACGACGTCAATATTGTATTGGCATTATAAATTGCATGGAAATAGCTAGTCACGCCCCCCTCTTGTTATGCCCCCCGACAAACTAACCGAGCAACCCTCGACGTCCTCGATCTCTTTGGTTCTGTGAGCTGAGACTGCAAATCGGGAAATCCAGAATGAGCTGTTAAATTAATAATAAGCGCACAAAACACAACAGCACAACAGAATACACTCACTCACACACACTCACACACACATACAGTCGGACTGACACACACTCAGACGCCTTTGTTGCGGGACAACTGCTGTGAGCTTAATGAAAAACCAGTTTACCCGCATTCGGCATTCACTCAGAGGCAAAAATTGTAGATGATAATAAAATTCAACAAAAAAAACAAAATCAAATAAAATAAAATGAATTAAAAGGCACAAAAATCGCAGCTGCACATTTATATAAGAATATGTATGTTAATTGCAAGCAGAAAACAAATATAATACGTAAGAATCAAGCAAATATATTGAGTAAAGCGAAAAGTGGAAATGTCCTAGATAAATTGGTATATATTTAAGATATATTTTTTTTTTGGTAGAAAAAGATCTACAAAAAATCGAATAAAAATCGGTAGATTTTAATGTAAAGAAAGCAACTTCGATAAATTTCTGAAGTCGATTAATATAGGTGTGATTGATAATATTAATGTTGATCTCGATGTATGTAATCGATATATAGAATCGAACATTTTATCAACCCCTTATTGTTATCGTTATACGCCTTTTGAACAACCTAATTAAAGGGATTTTCCTTTTCTCGATCGACAGTCATTAAATATTTAAAGAAAATGAGCTATTCATATGCAAACAAAAAGTAATTCACATTGTTAGGGGGCTGCTTGCTGTATGTAGATATTATATCAGATACGTTTGATTTGGATCTCTCGTCATTGTTTGCGGCTCATAACAAATAAAGGTATAAAAGGTATACAAAAAAAAAAAAGCACACGGCTCTCATTGTTGTTGTTAGTTTAAATTTTAATATGCCTGTACACACAAGCAGCAACCCCTTTACCTCCTTCACCTACCGTTAAACACTCAACTACCCCTCTTGAGAGGCTGGCGAGCTTGGGCTTGTGGGTTTTTTGTTGTTGTTGTTGTTGTTATTGCTGCTGTTGCTGTTTGCATTTAGTTGTGTGTATGTGACGTCACGAAACTGTCTATGCCGTGATATGAAGTCACAGTATTTAATGGATCGGTTCGGCTCGGCTCGGCTTTAATAATGTTGTGATAAATGTTAAAATCGTTGTGATATTGAGCTTAGTACAAATCTTGCTTTTGACGGCATCGGCTTGGCCCAAAACACTCAAACAGAGAGCGCTACAACAAACGCTTGGAAGCTTAAGGTTAACATTTAAGAAAAAAATCAAAAAACCAAAAATCATAAAACAAATATTGCCACATTTGGGGCAGGTAGGTGCCAAGAAAGCTCGAAATTAGAAAGGCAAGTGAAAAAACAAAAATCGTTAAAACTTTGCCTTTAAACGTGCTAATTAAACAGTGGCTCAAGCTGGGCATCTTAATTCATTAGTTTAATTTTTGTATGTGTGTGTTTTTTTTTTGTGGCTGATAGCCAATTAGCAGTTATTGTGGAACGTGGCGCCTAATTTTTGTGTGTGTTGTTGTTGTTTTTTTTTTCCAGATGCCTCACAGCTGCAATTCACAGTTTCCAGCCATTCAAACAGACAACTACTCGGCGTATGCCTATGCGGATAGTTTTGATTTGTCGCTGCTGCCGGAAGACGCCGGAATACCAACAACAGTTTATCAATATAACGCACCACAGATCAAGATCGAGAGTGCCTGGGATTGTGCCGGTGGGAGTGATATACAAGAGCAGGTTATCCCTTCGAATGCCTATGCCACTTCCAGCAGTCTGCAGCTGATACCTCCACCGCCTGCTTACCCGCACAGCGCATATCCCTCACCCCAATCGAGTCCATTGCAATCGGAGTTTGCTTCGTTTGCATACGGCAATAAGTATAACGGCAGCTACGCTTGCCTTAACAGTCCTTGCCCCTCATTGGATGCGTCCAGCATTAAGCAGGAGCTGCACATATTGCCACCATCTCCACCAGAGTCCAATTGCGAGACCCCATCGCCCCGCTCATCCGCCTGCAGCGACAGCAGCATTGGCAGCATTAAGGCGGAGCCATTGGATGCCGACGTGGAGAGCTTCATTGATTTAAATACACTTTTGCTCCAACAAGAGCAACAGCAACAGCAACATCAACAGCAGCAACAGTTGGACATCAAGCCCGATCATCAGGTGCTCCGGGAGTGCCTTGAGGACACAACATTTCAGCGCAAGCACAATCTAAAGCCTCTGGCACTGGAGTCCTTTATTGGCGGCCTAGCTGAGGTCCGTGGCGACTTTGAGCCGGTCATTTCATTGGCCCTGGAGCATGCTAAACGTGAGGCGGATGCCATTTGTGCGGAACTGCAAATATCGCAGGGTGAGTCAGAAAAAAACTACCATTTATGACCTAGATCTACATCTAACTTTTTTTTTTAAGTGACGTGTTATTATTTCTTAGAAATTTTCATAGAATATTTTGCATACATTTTGCTAGGGTATTTAAAGTCACTTCCTAAAACGCAACCTTGGGCACAAATTTGATTGACTAACTTATTAAGTTCATTTTAAGACTTGCAAGTATTTTATAAATCTTAGAAACTGCTGTTTTATTTAAGAGAAATAACAAATCTTTTTGTAGTTAAACTATTTCTAGTTGGGATTTTATTAAGATTTTTCATCGAATGTTGCGTTTAGACGACAAACCTTAACCTCTCTTAAACCTTCCTTGAATTTGTGTCACATTTCTTTCGCACATTTTAATTATTATTTGTTTTGTTTTTTTTGTTGTTTTTTTTTGTGTGCAGATCCAAATGCTTGGACGTCCGCTCAGGTACACGCATGGCTACGATCCACCTTGGCACAGTTCAAGTTGCCGCCGGCTGCCAATCTGGAGTTGCAGTTCAGCGAGGATGGCGCTGCACTGGCATTACTCAGCGAGGAGGAATTCACGCGGAGACTGCCCGAGGTAAGAGCGAAAAACCAAAAAAAAATACAAACATAATACTTATCCAACCTGACCAATACAATTGGGTGTTACAAAATCGAAGCGGGTTAGGCTAATAAGCATAAGAAGAGAAGACAATGCAAATGCCAAAAGAAAAAAGAAAAAAAAGCACAAGGCAAAAGGCAGAAAGCAAACGGCCGCAACGAAGCCAAACAAAATACCAATCAATGCGATTGAATTAAATTGAATTTCGCGTACGAACAAAATAAACTACTAACTTCAAGTTAAGTTAAGAAATGAGAGAGAGAGGTAAAAATACAAATGAAAGAAAAAATAAAAATAAAAATTCGAAGCAAAACAAAAAACAAGTTTCGTAACTGGCGTTGACGTCATGGCCCACAGACCAGGCGCGACCAAATCGGAAAGCAAACCTGTTGCCAACAATTAGGCAAAAAAAAAAAAAAAAGCTTGCGGCATCCAAAAATTTACTCCAAATGCGCTCCCCCAAAAACCAAAAGCCAAGCAACAACAACAGCAACAACAACAGCAACAACAACAGCAGCAACAACAACAGCAACAACAACAAATATAATTCAAAGTCGAGCCTCAGACACTCAAAGTGCCAGTCAGCATTTTGCCAAAAATATACGAATGATTACATTTGCCACTGGGTGAAATGTGCGACGCATCAAATGTTGCTTTTGTTGTTGGTGTTGTTGTTGATGTTGGGGAGTGCAACAAAATGAAAACAAAAGACTTGAGCAACGAACGCGAACTGAAACCGATTCGAGCGAGCATCGAGCGTATGAAATGAAAGAGAGCCAAAACGAAGCGAGTGAGCCGCAAAACAAAATTAGTAACCGTGGTCATGGCTGTAAAGGTGAAAGAATGTGTGAAGGTTGTTTGGTGAAACTGCACAACAGCACTTCATCGTTGGTTGGTTGGTTGGTTGGTTGGTTGGTTGGTTGGTGATTACGAGCCAGCCATACACAGCGACATCGACAGCGATAGCTTCAGCTCTAAAGCTATAACAACAACAAAAGCAACAGCAAATGCTCAGCGTCAGCTTCAGGCCAATGCACAGTGGGACCAAAGTGGCTTTAAATGTATACAAAGTTTTACTAGGGAGATTTTTTTTTAGTAAACATGGTATTTATTCTTTGAAGATAGAAGAAAAAAATCATTAAAAAACAGAAAACTATCTCTTTCAGAAAGAAATGTAAGCACCAACTAAAAATATTAGAAATAAATCGAATTAAATCACAGTTTATTTTTCAAAAATCTATTTGTCTTAAATAATAGCTAAAATCTTGCTTATATGTGTTGTAAAGTGTTCCACATCTATTTTCATATCTTAATGAAATAGCGTTAGATTGTTCGATTTTATCCACTGTGCGAAGCTTCATCCACAGCTTCAACTCCATCTCCTTCTGCAGCTACTAAAGCTACATCCACAGCTCAGATGACAGCGGCAACAACGACGAAGACAACCACAGCACTTGAATTGAGCCAACGACCAGCAACGACATTGCAAGGTGAAAGTAAGTCGCTGTCGTTGTTTGTTGTTGTTGTTGTTGCTTGGCCATTTACTGTTGTTGTTGTTGTTGTTGTTGATGTTGCTGTTGCAACCGCAGACAGGGTTCGGGATAGAAAATTTATGCGAGCAGTTAGCAGTTAGAATTTGAATTGATATGCCGTCTAGATTGGGCAGTTGGCGGAGATTGAGATTTATGCGAGATTTACCTTGACTCAATTGAAATATATATTTATTCGCTTTCTTCTTTTTCTCCTTTTTTTTCTTATTTTTGTAGAGTGGCAGCACATTGCACGCACAATTGGAGATATGGAAGATGTCCTATGCCGATCAGTTGGGCAATCAAATGGAGTCCACACAGCCTGGCAATGATCTACTTTGGGCGCCAACAGTTGCATATCAGACAACAAATGTTGATCATGAGGAAAGCGAAGGTGTGTAGTGGAAAAAGAAATAGATTTATAGCTGTTTATAGATGTTTCAAATTGTACAAGCATTGAAGTTAAACAGAGTTTTCTTTTCTTTTATTTACAGACGATGAGGATATGGAAGTGATTGCAACGCCCGCTGTGCTGCCAAGAACAGCCACGCCCACTCCAACAACAACGCCCACAACCAAACGGACAGGTGGTGCACGCAATGGCGGCGGTTCACACATCCATTTATGGCAGTTCCTCAAGGAGCTGTTGTCTGCACCACAGATAAATGGAACAGCAATACGTTGGATTGATCGCAGCAAAGGCATCTTCAAGATTGAGGACTCGGTGCGAGTGGCCAAGTTGTGGGGCAGACGCAAGAATCGTCCAGCCATGAACTATGACAAGTTATCACGTTCGATAAGGCAGTACTACAAGAAGGGCATCATGAAAAAGACAGAGAGATCACAACGTTTGGTCTACCAGTTCTGTCAGCCCTATCATCAGTAAGGTGTAGGAGAAGAATGAAAGGAAAGCTGGTTGACTAGTTTTAAGTTTATTTAATATTTATTTCAACCACCCAACCAACCAATCAACCAATCAACCAATTAACCACCCACCAACTCCGCAACTATGCTCGACTAGACCCAAAGATCTAGCGAGTTTTAGTACTTGTACATATATGAAAACCTATATATATCTGAACATATATATATATATAATCTATAGGCACGAAGGTAAGTTCGTGCATTAGTTCAACTTATGTGGTTTTTGAGACTCGTCTTTGAGTTCTTGAGCCAAAAGTTGTTTAGGCTAAAGCCTCTAACTGTTGGCGAAGGTAAGTTCGTCCTGTTTGTGGCTTTAAGTTACTCTCAAGCAATCAAGCAATCAATTTAATGTTGCATGTGTGTGTGTGTGTGCGTGGACGTGGCATATATATATATATATATATATATATATATGTGCTCCACAACCTCTTTATAAATGCATATGTTTGACTTACCGGCGACATCTTTATTCAAATGCTGTCTGTTCAAAAGCTTTACGTTCTCAGCCTCTATCCGTGCATTTTTTGCCGAGTCCTTGCGCTACGCTGTCCTTGTTGCATGTTGCTGTTGTTTATGTTGACGTCTCTGTGTGTATTTCTCTCTAGTAGCCAAGCGAACGTGGAGGACACATAAAATAGTCAATGTAACACATAAAACACAGCAGCAGTGAGGACACAAGGTAAAAGACACTCAATATGGTGATTGCAGTAGCGAGGGGAAGGGGAAAGCTAACAGCAGCAGCAGAAGGTGTTGCGGTAATTTTAGGAACCATATATCTATGATATATCAAAAGTAAGTTCTATGAACAACAAAACAAACGAACAATTTGTAACGAATACGTAATGAATAATAACATTATATAAAATACGAATATTAACATACACTTAAATAATAAATAAATAATAAGCACACTAAGTTTACTTGTCCCATTTCAAATCAATTAGATGGTAGTAATCCTTGAAAATTTTTTCTCTTCTCCCAAATGAAAAGTTAAAAGATTTTCGACTACACGATTTAATCGGCACCTTTTTACCCCACAAACTTTTTCAATTTATATTTATGTTGTTAATCTGGTGATGGTTAAATTTTAAGCGAGTGTCTGTGTGTGTGTGTGCCAGTTTGTGTGAGTGTGTGAGTGTTTCTGTTAGCTAGTTCATTTTATTATTTATTTTTTGGTTAATTTTAAAACAAAAGTCAATTGTTATGCTTCTAATTATTTATGTTTTGTATTTTTGCGAAATTTGCATTTTGCAATTTGCAATTTGCGTAACTTGCGGCTTGGCTTATTTGTTGTTTTTACTTTATATCACATTAATATCAAATACATTATACAATTTACACATACATACGATACGATACGATTCGAAACGATACGATATATACGTACATATATATATATTTATAGGAAATAAATGCAAATTTGCATACGCATAGATATAGTATAAATATACATATATTAAAATAGATATAGGCATAATTATATTATTGTTTGACCGCTTATGCGTTTATTATGTACAAGATTTACATAATATTTTTTTAATAATTATTTTTATTACTTTTAACTACTATTGTGTGCGCATCTACATACTTATGCAATGCCAATTATTTATTTATTTATTTAACTAACGTATTGTCATGCTCAATTTAATATTCTTCTCAAATAAAAATAAAAACACTACAAAACACAAAACAGAAATTTGATGTATTTATTTATATTCGCGATGCAAATATTAAATTTAGACAGGAAACGCTTAAAAGTAACTAAAACTATGCAAACTGCCAAGTTGCATATGTGAAATGTGAATCGCCTCTATAAAGGATATGTTTTATTAATGAACATAAAATAGCTTTAATGCGAATTTCTAAGGCTTTTTAAAATTGCCAAATGAGGGCACGTCATTTAGTTTCTTTATAACTTTCTGAGTTAAGTCAATAGATTTTTAAGCGTCATAGAATTATAAGGCTAAGAACGTATTTTAAAACTTAAAAGAGTTTTAGATACGTCCTTGAAACTGAAGTGCTATAAAATCATTTTCAATGTAACTTCGGTTCAGAATTTTTCTTTTTCAGCTGTTAATTTCTGCTCTAATAAATCGAGCTTCACTTAGCAATCTTAGTTGCTACCCTCGTTGTTGCTCACGTTCTGTTGTTAAAAGCATTTTAGATTGCCTTGTCAGTCAGTGCAGTGCAGGCGCATTGCACTCGTGTGTGACCGTTAGTAGAGGCGAGTTTTACCATTTTCAATCAACTATTTTCTACGATATTTGCGCTAACAACGCTTCGACAAGCAGGGCAGAAAAGTAAGCTAAAAATGGAAAGGGACTTCCACTAAAATGCAAAAAAAGAGGAAGCTATACCAAAATACACAAAAGTATATAACATATGCATGTACACATATATATATATATGTGTGTGTGTGTGTACTATGTGGAATTAATAGTTATACCCGACTTGGGGCTAAGCGAAGCGAAATGGTATGCTGCTTATTACAGCGGACATAGCTGAAATTATGAGGCTTAGTTAGCAAATATTTCCATTTTTTTTAGTATGGAATATTTGTATGTGTACGTAAAAGTATTATATACTTACTATATGACTAGTCCTGGCTAAGATTATTTTAATGCGCTCCACTGAGCTTATCGTCTTTGTTGTCCTTCTGGTGGCTTGTGGATGCCCGGTATTCTGTAGCTGTAGATATAGCTGCTTCATTTAAATACTAAATCGCATTAAAAGCCATCAAGTGGAAAATTTCGAAAAGCAATAAATTTATTGCTAGCTGCACAAGCAGCATTCATGATCACGCCCAGGGCGCAAGTCCTACAGCTGTCTGCGCTCTCACTTTTATATAATGCCGTGCGCCTTCTATAGTGCTTACGTTATACAATATTTGCATTATAGCTTACGAAACCGGTCGGCTACCCGGCTGGCTGGCTGACTGAAAGGACGCTCTGTGTATCCTTAGACTGGCAGGCTTTTGTCTTTGTGTGTGTTCCATGTTCCTTGTCTTTGTCATACGCTCGTTTGGTTTCATCTTTGTTTTCGGTTGTTTTCTTTTTCTTTTTCCTTTTTGGCAACTACAAAGACAAATATTTAATTGAATTAGTGCAGCTAGCGTTATGCAGGCAATGCAAGGCCACACCCATCCACCCATCTACCAATCTACCCTTCTATTTATCTACTAGTCTGTCAAATTTGAATATTTGTGCTCGAGACTCATCAACAGGTTCGTTAACACGCGACTAATATTTAGCCGACGACAATCATGGGCGTAGACTGTGGAAGGATAAACGGATGATAAAATCGATTAGCTTTGTGAACTTTTATTTGCTTAAATACAGTTGAAACTCTTCCTTTCTAGCTTTAATCTTGCCTACACCCATGACAATTCAACCCAATCGAAATCCAATTCTTATGTTAATTTGCCTACACGAATCCCAACCCCTTCGCAAAACGTTTCGCTGTCAATTTCTGATAATTACGCTTGCCTTGTCAATTGTCCATCCAACCTATTTTCTTACTTCTTTTTTTTTTGGTATTTGCCTTCTCGACTAAGCCTTTAGATACTTTCCCTTTTTTGTGTCTCGGTCTGAAAGATAGCCCCGCATTTTGCTCGCATTGATTAACGTTTTTGTACCATTTTATTGCTGCTAAATGCAGCTACGTTTTAATTAGCATAAATGCTGATACCCGCCTAAGAAAGCCGCCCTTCCAAACGTTAAATGTGCTCTTATGTGCTGAAAAGGTGGTTCGGTTTCAGTCATATTCCGTTGGTAATTAAATGTGGCGCTTAATGAATTACGATTTTTCCAAGCAAGCAACACGGTGGCAAGTTTGCGTGTTCGGTTCGGCTTAGCTTTAATTTTACATTAGGCTAATTCAAGCAACAAATTGCTGACCAGCTGCGCTGCATACCAAAATGTGGTAAGTGAAAATTCAATTTAAATTGATGTCGACTCTGACCGAAAAAGCCAAAGCTAAAGTGCAGAGTCCTTTCGGTAAGGTAAGACCCAATGCCAAGTATATGCCATTTAACTTAAGTACCTTGGCTACAGAGTCTCTTACATACACACAAACACAACTATGGAGGGTCGCCACCATTTTGTGGCCCCGTAAAATAGGTAACAAGTGGCCAGGCATTTGGGTCTACTTTGGCGCACACGTCCAGCTTCAGTTAGAGCTCTCGACCCATGACTGCGAAATCAGCGCCGAAGCCGCTAAAAGCAGCAAAACAATTTTAAAAATTCATAAAAATTGTTCCTAGCAGGCAGGTAGGTAGGCAGGCAGGCCAAATGTGTTTCACTTCTGGACTGGCCACTTCCCTTTTAAGTGTGTTTCAATTTTTAGTCAGCCTGCCTTACCTGATATGTCCAGCTGTCTGTAAGGCTGTCTGACGGTCTGTCAGTTCTGTCAATTCCATCTGACTGTTTGCTTGTAATGAAATTACAGTTTTTTGCTAGCCAAAATCATGAAAAATAAATGAGGCTTAAGCGCATTGCATGGCCAACGCCTGCAATCACAACCCCAAACACACACTCGCACACACACAGATACTCACACACACGTGTGTGTCATTCAACAAGTTCGCCGCTGTTCCCTGTCAAGTGCCTACGCACAATCATAAATATCATCCAAGAAAAGAGCATGCCAACCGCAGGCATGAAGACCTAAGCCGTAAACGATAAAGAACAAGAAAAAACCTGTGGTCGGAACTCAAAGTGAAACCTTTTTCCTTTTACGTACACCCTTGCAGGAGGGTCTTATAAGACTGTTATGGATTGTGTAGTGCATTGAAGTGAACATTTATTAAATGATTTATTTGCCTAGCAAATATTACGTATATCGGTTGAAAAGTTACCTCATCGACTTCAATCATGTTAAAAATGTCATAAATTAAAATATTCCATAGCAAATTAAGTTTTTTTTTACCTTTAATATTATCAGATATGTGTAAGTTTGCGTTTAAGTTATATTTTTTAAGGCTTGTTCGATATATCTTAGCAATCGGTTAGTTTGGCAAACAAAGTTTTGAAAGTTTAGCTAATCCCTAATAGAGTAGAGAATAAGAGTATATCATCTTCGACTTTGTCCAACTTACTCCATTTTCGTTGCTTTTCACATTTTTGCCGCATTTCAATTAACTTAAGATATATATATATATATATATACATGCTGAGCAGTGAGACCGGCCCAAAGGGAGCGACGCCCTTTTTTTTTAAACAATTTGACTTCAGCTCAGTTTTTATTTCTCGAGCTGTTTTGTGCTTGTTTTATTTTATTTGTCTTTTGGTTTTTTTGTTGCCTACATTTCGGCGCAGGCAGCATTTACGTAAGTGCATTTGATTTAGCCAAAAAAGCCCCCACGACACAGGTTAACAGCGCAGCTTGGTTGCAATTTATTGGATTAAGTATCTAAGCCCCAATCGTGCATATATTGCTATAAGTATATACGATTGATTCAATGTGTGTGTGTGTGTGTGCCAGAGACAATAACCACATTATGCGGCGTAATCCAAAGGGGAGTTTATAGCACACATATTCATACACGTACACACGTACACACATATGTATGTGTGCAGTTCAATTGGTCATTGGCCTGAAAATTTGATTAGGATTTGGCACGAAAAATTCGTATCGATTGAAACTGATTGCTAAAGAAGAAGAGGAACTGAAATTAGAGGAGGGTTGAGTAAGGGGGTGGGGGGAGGGTGAAATTGAGCGGTATTGGTCGTTTTTAATTAGTTGTGTCGCAATGCTTGGCAGCGCATTTAATTTAATCACGTGCCGTAAGCGTCAAATATTTGAGCAGCATTGAAAATTGCGTATACGCCATGTGGCCCCAAATGGCCGCTCAGCTGGGAAATGAAACTGGTAGCGAGCGGGATGTGTGTAAATATAGGCGTCGGCTGGCAAATGTGTTGACGCATTTTACAATACACAATGGACCGGAGCACACACACACACACACACACATACACAACAATTCGTAGCTGTAATTATGAATTTCATAATCATTTTGTTAATATGCGGAGCACGCGACGCGATGCCGGGCGCTTGGAATAAATTGCAGTTGTTGGAGGAGAGCAAAAGAACGTTAAGTGGTAAAGGGGTTGAAGGGGGAGGGTGTCGGAAACAGGAACAGCAAACAGTGAGCGTAAAGGCTGCTGTATATCCTGACGTCTCCTGCTCATTTCGCGTACGCTTATCCTGGGGGGAATTAAAAATAATTTGGGTCGTTTTACTTTGCATTTTTTGCTGCTGCTGTTGCTGCCAGGTGTTAGCTACCTGTCTCTTCATGTGTGTTTGTGTGTGTGTGTGTGTGTGTGTGTGTGTGATGATTACGGCTTAATTTTTGTAATTATATTAACATGATTAAATTAGTTTTGATTTTGCAACTTTTGCCACATAACGCCACGTCTTGGGAAAATGAAAAGGATGCCCCTTTCCAAACGGAAAGCCTTTTGTGTGTTGCCACATGAGAAATACACTTGCTTATCTTAAAAGATCAGTTAAGCTTTCTTCATTCGTATATATGCATGTGAATCATTAAGGACTTCACATACAGGCAACTAACTGAGATTAGTTCGGTACTGAAACACACTTCGACAAACTTCGACAAGTCAAAACATTTTATTAATAAGTTATCGCAAGTAACTTGCTTTCAATCATTCTTTCTCTGTATCACCGTTATGAACTCATTCTGCTATCCTACTTTAAGCTTCGACTGTCTCTACCTCGCCATTATTGTTAATCCGCTTACAAAATTTCCGCAAAAAGGCAACAAATTAAATAAAATTTAATTTTAGTGGAAAGTCAGCTAACGATTATAGAGGATTGAATTAATTTTTTTTTTATTAAAATACATGTACGTGTAAATGGTTATGTGCATATGCTTTGGTATTAATTAAAAAAAAAAATTAAAATTAGAGTGAGAAAGGAAAAACAAAGAACATGCGCCCATATATGAAACTCATTAAGTGCGCGCAATTTGCAAAATTATATATGCATTTATATATACATTTTTTTTTATATATATTTTTATTTTTATTTTTATTGACTTGTTCGCAGCTCGCTGCAAGCGCATATGAGATTTGCAATGGCTTTGCGTTAAGCAACAACAGAAAATAATGATTGTTGGTTAGCTGGTAACCAACTGGGAATCCGTTGAATTAATAATAAATCGGAAATTATGCAATTAAATTGGCGCCATCCTGCAGGCAAATGCAAATACTAAAAGTATAGAATGAAGACTAAAAAGAGAGGCGGAGTTGGTTCTGTGTTTTTGTAGAGAAATAATTAAAAAAAAAAAATGTTTCCATTTATTTCAAGTGAAACGTAAAAGATGCGTGTGAATGCAGCTGCAACATAATGCACACAAAAATGTAGAATACAGAGTGAGAGATAGAGAGAGAGAGAGAGTTGACGTTAAAGAGTTGAATGCACTTAGAAGTAATATTTACTTTGTGCATTCTGTTTAAGTTTAATCTATTTTTGAGGATAAAAATCTTTGATTTTTTTTTTTGGATTCACAATTCGTTGCTTCGTTTTTTGAGAAAGGATTTAACTATAAGTTTCCTGTATACAAAATGCTGTGTATTTTTGCCAAGTGTATTTACCGAATCTAGCTTTGTAAAGAATGCAACTCGTTCTCAAAGGCAAAAGCAGAGATACATGTGTATTTGAACAGGTGGCCCGTGACTGAATGAAGGCAAGTATATGAAAAGACAGTCTTTTATGCTCTCTCACTCCCCCTGGTGTGCAGCAATTGTCGCTAGCTACTTTTTGTAAGCGATGCGTTTGCGACTGCTTACGAGATATTTTCCAATTACACGAAAATACGCAAAAATCGCAGCTCAAGTTGCAAGTACGGGTTGCTACGGAGTTCTTGTGGTGGTGGGGGGGAATAGTAGCTGGCGAGTTGAGAGTTGCACGAACTTTGTCCCAAAAGGACGACGACTTGTGTGTTGCGTGAAAGAACGCTGCGTATATATATACTATATGCATTGTCAATGCCTTTGTGCAACTGCAACTACTCTCTGCTGCTGGTCGTGTTACTTGGTTACTTGTGCCACTGCTGATTTTACTGCAGTTCCTTATAACGTAAGCAACTCATAAATAACGCGAATCTGAACCAAGTTCGCGACCCCCATAATGGGTGGAAAAACGCAAGCCAATCCACGTACTAACACTTTTCTACTTATTTGTTCAGTACATATGTTGTATATATCTCTCTCTCTCTCTCTCTCTCTCCATGTTTGTGTGTTTGAGTGTTTCTGGCACTTCAACTCGAATATAAAGTTTGCACTCGGAAATGTGCTGCGAGCACTTTTTGGTATTACTACGCAAAGTTTTCCCTCTACATATTGGAGGAGACGGGGGGCGTGGCTGCCAGCTGATTTCTTTAATGAAATAAGAAGTAAGACTACACAAAAAAAAAAAAACAACTGCCAAAAAGGGAGTAAAAATTAAATTGCTCGCAATTTGCACAGTTCAATGCGCTTTAGCTACAAAACGTGCAAAAGAGATGAAGAGAGATAGAGAGAGATAGATAGAATCTGAGAGCTGCAAGCATTTTCTCACAAATTTTCATAACTAAGATTTTCAGATGTTCACGCTGTGAACAATGGCACAAAAGTTACCGTGACATATGTGTGTGTGTGTGTGAAAGGGGGTAGATGTGTGTGTGTGTGTGTGTGTGCGTCACAATGGGTACCTGTGTGCAGAGTTGTAAACTAATGCAATGACAAACGCAATCACAATAAGAAATTTTACAGTTAGTTAAGTTTGTCTTGTTGGGGAGTCTCTATACCCAGTTAAAACGATTTAAAAGAGAGTTTTAGGAATTAAAGGATGCTCTTGTAACAGGTAGGGAAAAATAAAGTTGCTTAATGGTTATTTGACCTATATATTATTATTAATTTTTATCAAAAGTTTAGTTATTATTTTCTTCCTAAACTTTGCAATTATGCAAATATAACAAACAAACTAAAAGTTATCAAATTTCAACCATGTTTTAAGTGTTTCAAGAATAAGATTCATATAGTTTGAGCTAAAAGTTCTTAAAAAGCATGTATATTGATGATAGATTGTTATGCTTTAATGTAGATAGTTCAATAATGTCGCTAAGGATCGACTTCTGTCAACCTTTGCTTGTAGACGTCTTATTCATATAGCACTGAAAATCTTAACCCTTCAAGGGATATCTGTCAGTCTACCTTAGTCTTTGCACCATCAATCTTACCTTGCTTTGTTTCATTTGTTGTTACTGTTGTTGGCATCTCGTTTTGCAATTTATTTGACAGAGCAACATTCCTGCTTTCCACCCTTTTCCTGTCTCTTTACTTCCTTCTGCGTCTTCAAGTGTTCCTTTTAGCAAAATATGCATAAATAAATCAGAAAAAAAAAACACAAATAAATAAAAAAGGCAAGAAGGAAAGCTGCCCGAAAGCTGTTGAAATATTTAGAAAATATTTAAAAATTATGTGTGGCTTATACCCCCCTGATAATAAATGGTAATAAATTGCGTCTGATGCGCAAGTTAATAAAAAACTTCAATAAAAATCGGAAAAGGGTGCTGATTTTTGGCTGCCAAAGGGAACCGAAAACGTTATGAAAGTAATGAAACCAAATCGTTTCGTGTTCTCAGTCCTCGAACCCTCATCATAGTTCATTAAATGCGTAATCGCATAAAAAATGCTCGCTCCGCCATCAAATCTATACATATGAACGATAGGCTGCTGGAAGGTTGGGATGGTTGGATGGTAGAGACGAAGATAACGGAAGATGTTTTGCACCCTGATAAGCTTTGTGGGGGGGCGGGGGAGGAGAAAGGGGATCTCGGCAGTTTTTGAGCACATAAAAGCATTTATTTTGTCTTTCACTTTGTACTTTTTCTTGCTTAATGCATAAAAGCGGAACATAAATAAATTTTATTTTATGCGCGAATAATGATGAAGTTATTATGATGACTTTATTAGAAGCTCAGACCCACCCATACCAAAAAAAAAAACAACGGAAAAAACCCGAAAACCGAAACAAAAATAAAAAAAAAGGAAAGAAGAGCATACCATAAAAATGCTGCTGCTGCTGCTGTTGTGGCAGAGCATTAAAAAAGTTTAGCAAGCATATTTGTACGCACCTTCATATATATATAATCATGTATAGTATATATAAAGTATAGGTATATATCTGTATTATATACTTGTATATTGACCACAAACCCCTTGTCTTTGGTATTCTGTTCTCTCTTGAAGTCACTTGGCTTCGGGTCGATTTTTTTCCCACCCACTCGGTGATGGCACTTAAGCGACCGGGCAGGAAACTTTTTTATTAAACTGCGCTAATAGAACTGAGAGGCTGCAGAGGTTCTGAAGTTTGGGGTCAATTTTCCAAAATGGCCGCCAGGTTGCGCTTAATAAAATTTATGATTTCAACGCTCGGCTTTGACAGTTTAAATTAAAATGGGTGGATGGCATTAAGGCGTGGCTGTCGCAATTCAAAGTCAGGTGACCAACAGAGCACCGAAAGAGACAGGAGACATAAAATGAGCGCAAAGAAAAGTGGAAAGTTAAATACAAAACTTTACATCAAATTGATAACGTTGGGCTTAAGGCAGCCTCTGTCTGGGGACTAGGGACTTGAACTAGTTCATCGCAACTGGGCTCAACTGTCGCATAATGCAAAACAACAAAAACAAATACAAAAACAAAAACAAGAAGAAAAAAAAGAATATAGCATTATGAAAGATTATCTTATGCAGCGCAAACAGCGCAGAACTGAGATCCTTGCTGCCCCCATTGCGACCCTCCTCAATCCATTTATACTACACTTTGGAGCGGATGCGACGCCATCAAATCATTTTGCAAGCGGAAAAAGCGCTTGACAGGCGTGGCAGACCAAGATGGAGCATGTGATGCGAGGAAACGGAAAGTGCTGAAGAGGGGGTGCGGTGCGGAGGTTAAGCTGGACTGTGAGTTGGGGGCGGACATCATTGTTGTTAGTGGCGGTGGTTGGCCGCCATTGGCAGCAGCATTTATGGCGCTATATAAAAAATTGCAAAATGCAAAGCAAAAACCAAATAGTGAACAACAAACCAAAGACACTGCACAGCAAACAACAACAACAACAACAAAAAGTAGATAGGTTAAAAAATGCCACTAGAGTCAAAAAAAAAGGAAGTTAAATAACAATAGCGAACTTTAAATACGCTATCAATCCTTAAATTTATTTGTCTTAACAACTACGAAAGAAAAACTAACTATGATGTTTGAAGAATTGATTATGTTATAAGTTATTTATGTTATACTATATGTTATCAATGATTTATCATAATAAAGTAAAACATTTTCATATCCTTGCATCTAAAAATTCTTTTATTGTTAACTTAAAACTTAAATATCACATGATAAACAAGGAATACCCGTCTTCATTGTTAAGAAACATAATCAGGGTGGATAGTTGGATAAGTTGAAAGTGGATGGTAGTTATGGTAGTTGACCAGCACATCCGTCGGTTCAGGCCGCCACGTTTCGTTGCTCTTAGTTATTTCCATCATTTTTGTTTTTTTTTTTGTCATGTTGTCCTTTTCTCTTTTATTATTTTTGCGTCTCTGCTGTTTGACTTTCATAAAGTTTTAACGACTTTTGCCTTAGCTGTCATAGCTCAAAATGTCTTACATGTGCAGCAGCTAACAAAAAATAACAAGAACGAAAAGAATGAAACGCAAGGAACTTGTCCAACTTTCTGCTTATAACTAATTTAGCAGACTGTTCACTGGCCATTTACTATGGATCTTATTTCGTCAGTCGACGGTCGATGGGCAGCGCACTTCAATTCGCTTCATTTCAACATCAATTTCTTGCCGCTCCCGCTGCTTCGTCATAATCCCCTTCCCCTTCCCCTTCGTTTACACATTGCTCCATTGAGCGCATCCAGGCTAAGTTGCAGTCTCATCTGAGATCTAAGGCTAAATGCCTCCTTTAATGCTTTGTCTACAACTAGGTTAAAGTTGACCAAACCGCTTGCTCGTCAGCCAAATATGCACAAAAACAATTAAGGATTGCGAGAGAATTCAGTATTTGAGGTAGACGACTTTGTGATACTTTGTAATTTCTTAAATCAATTATAAAACACTTTGTTTTAATGATTTTTATGGTTTATATATTTATTAAAAATATTAATCTAGCCGCACAATTTTTTGCCATTTTTTCTTTTACTTTAAATAAATCATATAAATAAAAAAATTTCAAATTTAAATCGCATCATTTGTAACTAAAAGATTTTTTGTCACAGACAAAGAATTTTAAATGCATAATTAAATCTAATCTGTTAAAATTTAGTTAGGTTTTATTCAATTAAAAATACATAAATTTAATGTGCAGTTGCTTTAAACTATTATTTTTGCTTTTTGAATCAAAAGCGTTGATAAAAACAACAAAAAACCATTTTGGCTTAAAATTAAATTAAATAAAATTTATAAATATTGTGCGTAAAATACCTAAAATTTAAACAAAGAGATATGAAAATGTTGACAAAATCTATTTATGCCTGAATATCCTCAGCTCAGCTATCTAGTCTGTGATTAATTTGATTTGTTTGTCAGATAATATTATCTAACATTTGCTTTTGCAATAAAATGAATTTAAACTACAACTAGCTTAAGGCCAAATACATATATTTTAGTCGACGTTAACTCAACTGTCTCACAAATCTTATTATTGCGCCATACAAAATGAAGGCTTCTTGTGCAAATGATGCGTTTTCATTGCAAACAAAATTGAGCTGCCTGAATATATATATATATATATATGAAATAACTGCAATATTATTGAGTCAGTTTTAAAGTGTACAAACCGGTTGCCATAGCTTTTTAGACACGATATGTTTAGTTTAGTGTACAGGGTAAATTGAAACCAAACATGTGGCAATTTGAACAAGATTTCAAATTAAATTTGACATAATTTATAACGCTTAACCAAGACACACACACACACACAGAGAGAGAGAGACACAGAGAGAGAGAGAGAGAGAGAGGAGAGAGAGGAAAAGCCACGTGTAGCACATGTGTCGTTTTGGGGTAAGCTGTTTAAATATACAAATAGCGAGAAGGAGAGGTAAGGAGAGGAGAGAGTAGAGAGAAGAGCTACGGATATGCCAGTGCGGTCACATACATTCATCATCTATTTATATAGCCGTATGGCAATCCTTGCCACACACCAAGCTTCATCTTCCTCATCCCCCCTCGCCCCACCCGTATCCATGTTGCATTCCGGTGCTGTGTGTGTGTGTCTCTCTTTGGTTTTGGTTGATTTCCGGTGCGTTATTTGACCCAAACTTAACAACACTGGTACCCTACTAACCTCAATATGTGGAGCCTGGGTGGATCATGCCTGGTCGGCTGGCTGGCTGGCTGGCTGGCAAAGGAAGGGTTTCGGTATGTGGCAGATGCGTTTGTCCATTATCCGGGGTAAGTATTTTGCAATTAGTCAATGCGCGTCGTGGCACAGTTTTGCCGCCTGGCTGCCCTTGGCCACAAATTAAATCATATAAATGGACAATTATTTAATGTCGGCTGCCTGGCAGCGAAAAACAAATAATAAATCAATTTGTGGAGCGAGAGAGCGGAACACAGCGAAGCGAGAGGTGGTACAATTTTTAAAATGACCTGCGATGCGCATCGACTTGCGAAATTGTGTAAATAAATGTAAATTAAAATGCATAATTTATGTATACAAACGCAATTTATTTATAAACCGACACATTAAAACGCAAAGATAATGCCACACTGCCAGTGCTAAAGTGTGTGTGTGTGTGTGTGTGTGTGTGTGTGTGTGTGTTGGGTGGGTGTGGTAAGCAAGTCAATTGCTCATTTGGTTTTGGCAGCACGCAGATGCTAACAACAACAACAATTGCGAATACTCCCTGTTGACCAATGAATGCTTAATGTATGTGTATGTATGTATGTGTGGCTCATTTTGGCTGTTATGGGCATTAGAGTCAGCTAATTGTATGCATGTGTGGGTATGTTGGTGTTGGTGTGCGTGTGTGGCAGCTGCTTATCAGCGTGTTGGACTTAACTGAAGTTCGCTTATCGGCCACATTTGAGCCCTTGGCGCGGTCAGCATACGTAATTGTATATATAAACATAATGTTATATGCGACACACACACACAACACACACACACACTCATACAAACCTCACTTGGTTATTCAATCGAAATGTCAAAATTGTGAAACAAAAGCTGTAAACAAAAAAATATGGTACAGAAAAAAAAAAAAATGCACAAATACATTTTTCTCTGTAACTTTAAAGCGTCAGGTGAAGCGATTGTAAAAAAAAAGAGGGTTAGGTCAGGTAGGGGTAGAGAGGGTAGGTAGGTAGGTAGGTGTAACTGGCCAAGTGAGTGTAACTTGAGCTTAGCAGCTCATGAATATTGTGCTCATGCAAACGGGTAACGAGCTGTCAGAGATTAAGTTGCAAGCGTTACTTTTTATTATATTTACCGCGGGGTTGCGCACAGAAATTTTGGGGTCGATGGGTTTGGTGGTGCTTGGTGCTTGGGTTCGCTTGTCGCTAGCTGCCCAGATAAGGGCGCAAAATATAACATTTTGCATATGCTTACAGCACCAGCAGCAGCAGCAGCACCAGCAGCAGCAGCGATGTGGAATGGGGGCAGCAGGATAGCCAAGGGAGCCAAAGCAAAATCGTTTTGACCAGCTCGCAAACAAACAAACAAACAAACAAAAAAGAAAAGTGAACGAAAAAAACATGCGAAAGGCAGATGAGAGAAAGCGCAGCAAACCGAAACGAACACTTTGCACAAAAGGGTATTGAGAGAAAGGGGGTGGGGAGGGGGGGATGGTAGCGAGGTATGTTTGCTGGGTCAGTGTGCATTCGACCCCCCCCCCCCCCCACCCCTGAGGACAACAGTTGCTAGCGAATTTATGCGCTTTGTTAAACAGCAACAGCAGCAGGCAAAAAGAAAACACACAACAACAAAAAAGAAAATGGTAACAGCAAAACGAAGTAAAAGAGAAAAAGCAAAAGCAAAAGTAAATGCAATCCAAACCCCCCCCCCCCCCAAAGCTCGCCTGCAGCTAAAGAAGGCGTTTTTGGCGTGTGGGTGTGCATATAAATAACGCGAACCTTCCCCGAACAACAATTCGTCTCTACCCACCCCTCTCTGGTATGCAATACAAATGAAAATCGTGTTTGCGTTGGGTGTAAAGTGGCATGTGTAGTGTGGTGCAGCGGCAGTGCTCGTTGCACTGGTGCTTGCAACACAACCAACGTTACAACATTTACGTTCTGCTGCTTCTGCTTCTTTTTCTTGTGCTGCTGCTGTTGCTGCTGCTGCTGCTGCTGCTGCTTGTGATTTACAGCAAAACAAATATGCTGGCCGAAGCCGGAGAGAAACGGCAACTGCAATAGCAACGCCAACGGCAACGGCAACAGAATAATCTTACCCTTACCTTAGCACGAATGACTTGCCCACCTCCTCTACCCCTATCTTCTACCCATACCTTCCCCTCACAACATGGCACTTCACTTTGGTCTGACTGATTTACAAGGCTGCTAGCTGAGATTGGATGGCGCGCAGTGTAAATAAAATAGGAGACAGAGACTGTCATTCTTTCTCTCTCTCTCTTTCTTTCTTTCTCTCTCTCTCTCTGTCTCTATCTCTCTCTCTGTGTCTCTCTATCACGCTGAAGGTCCAAATGCAATTTTCGTATTTCGCATTTTTGAAAAATAATTAAACTTAAAGAAGCTTCAAGTCGAAGCTCGAACAAAAGCAAAAGCAAAAGGAATCTTCTCCTACATTGGCCAAAGGGCAACTAAGTGCCAGTTGAGGACAAAGTTGCCAGCTGCATTGGGGCAGTTAATTGCAAAGTTTGCTCTTAGTGGGGCAGGTGTCAAAGCTGCACTTTGGTGCAACATTCGAAACAACAACAACAACAACAATCACAGCAACAGAAACAGCTGCTTCAAGGCGAATCTGGTGATGTATATAGATATGTATATATATATAACGAACAACGGAAAAGCAGGTCATCAGGTTGCATATTTTTCGATAAGATTTCGTTTTCCGCTGGTTATACCCCCTTAAAAAACAACTTCCTAAGAAGGGCATGATAAAGGTATATAACTATTAGTAAATGGTAATTAGCACAGTCTATTATAATGTTTATAGATTCTTTTAGACTTTTTGTGATTTGGCGAAAATAACATGAAGAAAAAAAAAAAGTGCCTGAGGGCATCTTCTAGTCGATCACTTTTGTCTTACGCTCTCTTACGTGCTACTTTTTTATTTTTTTACGTTTTTTAATTTTTTAAACAACAGCGCTGGGAGTTTTGGGGCTGTGTGCATTTATCAACGGAAATCATAAATAAAACTCTGTGCATATTTTATGCGATGTCTCTGCCCGATTTTTTATATGCGCAATGTCATAGGGTAGTTATGGGGTGTAAAATGCATATGTAAAAGGTGTTCGGTAATCATAGTTCAATATAAAAACCATAATTATAATAGGTGTAGTTTTAGCATAATTAATTAAATCATTATATAATTGATAGCAAAAATAAGTCTTTATATTTATATACTTCATATTAAAGGTTATTTAAAATAAATATACAATTTATTTCAATATATTCGATTTATAATGAATTTCTCTCAGTTATTTTATATTCAATGCTTTGGAAAGTAAGTTTACAACATGAAATTTATAATGATATATATATGTGTTGTCTGATAAGTTCTACCAACAACACCCAAGCGAGTTTTACTAATGACTCATGTTAAATGAAAAGCACATGCCATGTGAATTGTTAAGTGCTCCCAATTGCTTTTTTGAACGGGTATAACATAGTCGAGCTGAAATATGTTAAGAGGCCTTTGCATTCAAGGGGGAGCCAAACCGCACACATATGTCTCATGTGTATACATTTATACTATATATATGTTTTTTTTTGCTTTAATCTTTTTAATTTACAATCACGCACATTTCGAAATTTTAATTGTTGCATAAACGAATCGGACATCGAAAGGACAACAGGACGACAGGAACAGATACGGAAACGGACTGAAACAATGTTGCTTGCTCTCTTTGATTATCAGCTGCAATCAGGATGAGTACAGAGTACCGAGTAAAGGGAATGAGCAACGAAAATCTGATTCTGAAGCACGACACATATTAAGTTAACTGAAATTGTTTTTCTTTTCCGGTGCACATTAATTTAAGTAACATTAATTCATGCAAAAGAATGGATTTTCGGATATAACTAAATGGTTTGTTAATCTGCTTCAGTAGTTAAGTTGATCTTGCTTTGTTTTTATAGTCAGTTTTCGGTGTGTTAACATTCATTCATTATTAGGTTATTTATGTATGTTAACTTTTAGTAATAGGTTGAAAATATGTTGGTCCAAAAATAAAATTTGTTTTTTGGAAAAATAGTATAAAATAACATAAAGTCATTTTTTGATTTGTAAGCAATTTCAATTTTCTACAAATATAAAACCCTGGCTGATGCTTTTTAACTCGATAACGATAAGTGTCAAGTTTTAAAATGAATTTTTTGTTGGTATGCGGACACCCAGCTGTTAGGGCAACCTGCTTGGGCTCAAACGGAGTTGTCAGCATTCAATCTGTTGCTTAGTTGCATACAATAAGCAATTTATGTGAGAGAGAGAGAGAGAGAAAGAGAGTGGAAGAAAGGGAAATATAGGATAGAATATAGGATACAACTAAAGCCAGTTTTTCTTTGTGTGCTTCGTTTTTGTGCGTAAAAATCAAAGGAACTCATTGTTTGCGTCATTCTTTTCAGAGGTCATAAATGTGTGCCGTCACCCATAAGCGATTGGGTATGGAGGGATGGGGTGAAAGAAAGGAGTTACTAGTTGACAGGCGGCCATTACTCATGCGCAGTCGGCCAGGAGACAGTCAGGAGACCCCCCAAAGGTTTCACCAAAATTGTCGTCGTGGGTGCGCTTCACGCTCGGAATGTGCCACAACCATTTCAAAATGGCACCATTTGTGCTCAATATTGCCAAAGCTATAGCTGCTATAGCTGCCATCGCTGCTTGGCACAAAATTTATGTTTTCCTGGCATAAGTGGCACCGCGTGGCGACGCGTCGCCTCATCCGGAATCCGACTGACTGGATGTGGTCAATGTGCTTGACAAATTGCTTATTGTTATGGTTTTTCGAGAGCTCCTATCTCTCTCTCTTTGTCACTGATATACACGTATATCATAGTCTTAACTCCCAGCTGCAGACACAGCCTCATAACGATTTAGGGCGTCGACTCATTATTTCTTATTTCGCTGGTATTTTTCAGTACCCTTTACTAAGTTACACACTGTCTCTATGAGTTTTGTAAGCATTGGATTTGAAACTCAAGTGAAGCAAAATACCATCAATTCTTAATAATTCACAAATTTTCGATTCAGCATTGGATATTTATTCAGGCTTCGTTTCCGAATTTTTTTATAAGCAATGTGTTTATTTAAGTAACAGCTATTCTCGTAAAGAGCTAAAGTTGCATAAGCTATTTTAAAATAAAATGTCATTCTTATGTATATTATTTCTATATCTATCCCATATGTATAAGATTTATTGATTCCATATTCAAACCGAATTAAATTAATTCAAAACTGAAATTTATGCACTAGTTTTTTTCTTATTTATATTTTTTCAATATATCGCCCAGAAGTATGCAGGGATTTTAGTTAAAACAGCTTCTTGGAGAACCTACCGAAGTCAAGAACTCAACCTGACTTGAAATCAAATAAAAGCCCTAAAAGTATGCTACGAAAATGTACACGCATAAACGATGTGAACTGGACTTTAGCTTTTTTAAAGCTTTTTCTTGGTTATTTTTTGATTTTTCAATAATGGGCCCCGCCTCCTTATAGATTTAATCTTTTTACCCAATTAATTAACTTAATTGTATAATTAGCGAACATTAAAACATGGGCAGACAAGTATTCCATACGTTAATACTTTTTCTCTAACGGAAACTTAACATAGCATTTAGTATTTTAGCGAAAACTGCAATAGTTTCAAAATGTATTAAATTCATAGCTGGGTGAAAATCTAGTTAGGTTTTACCTAATTGCACAGAGTTTGGGTTATGTGCAGATTTAGTACGCTTATGCACGTTTGCTTGAACTGAGGACACGGTAAATTCTAGTCGCTCATTCGCGAGTAAAACACTCATAGTAGCTTATTTTTCTTATTTTTTCTTTTCCGGAGTACGTGCGGGCACTTCACAAAAAACGGAAACGTTGCCCAAATGCGGCCTCGTTAATTGTTTTGATTAATGAACGAGCGACCTGACCTCATGTGCTTGCCAGCGTTGGAGTGTTGCCGCGGAGAAGGGAAAGCTTAAAATACTTGCAGCTTGGCGTGGCACGGCTCTGACATCGTTTCAATTTGCAGTTGCATGCACTTTCGCGCACATTACGCTCCCCCGTTGGGCTCACCTTACACACACACTCTCTCTTTCTCTCTCTCTCTCTCTCTCTCTCGCTGGTAAACACCATGCTGTTTATTCGATTTTGTCGTGTGTTGCATTTTCTTAATTTGCAGTTTTTGGCCACGTCACGATCCCAAACTCCTTATGGCATGCCGTACCTACATACCCACTGTCCCACCCGCTTTTTATTTACTCTTTGCATTTCTTTATTTATTTTTTAATTAATTTAATGCGCAAGTTTGGCGCTTTTCGCATACGGGCAGTTAAGGAGGCGTCACCATTTTAGTTGCGTGCACCGCAGCAACGCACGCATACTTACACACACACACACACATCACACACGTGTAGAGAATGCAACACGCACACACAATGTAATTAGAAAATTGTTGCACTTTGTTTATACTTATTTGGGGCAAGTCGACAATTTTGAAAGCCGCTAAATTGAGCCATTTGCACCAAAGGGAAGTTGAGTTGAAGTGGTAAGTGGCAAGTGGCTGCACGATTGCAACTTGTAAGCCGAAATGCAGGCAAATTAAAGCGTAGCAAAACCTATGCAGCGAAAATAATCTAGCCCAGCGAAATGGCCAGCAAGAAGCAAAGCAACAAAGCAAAAGCAAAGTTAAAAGCAACGTAATGCCACTTCAGTTGGCAGCTGCCTGACAGCGTCCAGATACAGACAAGCAGGCCACGACGACGACGACAACGACAACGAAAACAGTGAAAAGATCGAGGAGGGGAGGAGAGTGGACAACAAGGATGTTGCATGCATGCCACGAAGGAGAAAAAAAAAATATGTATGGTAAGCGCTTGACAGGCAGGCATAAAGTCAGCTGAATGACCTGCGGGTAACTAAGGGACAGGCTGGGAAGAGTGAGAGGGGTGTGGGTCAAGGGGATATGGGAAACTTGCGGCTATGTAAGCGCTGCTGGATGTGCACTAATTGTGGCCAACATGTTAAAATGAAATGGATTTTTATTCAACAATTGGCTAACACATAAACATGCATGCACTTAAAAAAAAAAGCTAAAATAAACAAATGAACGAGAGTAAAATAGGGAAATAATGCTTAGACAATCTATACAAAAGATCTGTTTAAAAAACAAGCAGTTTATATTGCAAAAGGAAAAGCTAAGTCGGTGTATTTATTTTGCAATATATATTCGACACGAATAGTGTTAAATAACTTCTTGCTTTGTATTTTTTTAACGGTGAAAGTAAAGTGAAGTTAAGTTTAAAAATGTTAACAGAATTGAAAGTATAAAACTCTTAAGTTAACTTTTTGAGTGTAGCTTGAGCTTCACATATGTGAATTAAGGCTGTTAACAAAAGCTTGGTCGGAATTGGTTGTGGGTCCCACTAACTGCCACGAGCCGTAAATGAGCTGGTCAAGAAGGGAAGTCGGCACGAAGTGGAGTGTGCTATGGTTGAACTTATGATGGATTATGGTAACGTTATCGTGCAGCTTTTGCTGCTTCTCCTACTCGATGCATTGTTAAACGTACCGCTTGTGGTGCGGTTTGTTCATGTTGATACCGAAGCAGCAGAATAGAGCTGAGAACAGGACAGCCGAGTGGGGCACTCAATGTTGAAAGTAATGCGAGGACGAGCATTGTGCATAATAATGCGATTACCTGCTTACAAAAGTACACAGCATGCGAAGCCAGAACCCAGATCCATATTCACTAAACCTATACGAGCATAAACAGCAGGTCCAGATGCCTGCCATGTTACACACACATACAAAGCGCGTAGCAATCAAAACACACACATTAATAACTCTTCGAAAAGGTTCCCTAAAAGAGAATTGTTTGCTCGGACTAAAGCTTGGACTCCCACTTGAACGTAGACACAGGCTGCAGCTGAAAGGCAAACACATGCTGTAAGGTGGGGGGGTGTGTGTAGGATTCTTCTAGTGTATTTTTTGTTTGTTTTTTTTTGGGGATGCCTGTGTTTGGATGGGGCAAAAGTTGTGGTTATGATGCGGCTGCAACTTGGCGGCAATGATAACATGCAACAAGTGTAGTAAAGTGAATAACCGGCGGGCAAACCAAGAACACAATGAACAACAACAACAACAGCAATAGCAAATTTTCACTTGAACACTTTGTGAAGGAGTGAAGCATACTCGACTAATAGATAATCTGCACTCGACCTTTTAAAGTGCTGTAAACAGTTTTGGTAAACTAAAGAAACATTTGAAGAAACCAAATTTAATTTAAATTACATATGTAATTGAGATTTTAGGCAAAAAATATAGAAATAATGTTCAGTATTTTTTCGTAAAATTTTATAACCGTAATATTTTTTCTTTTGTTTTGCGGCAACCAACGTAAACTGATATTATTTCCTTTAAATTATGAACTAAAAAAATATTGGACAATTTTAATGATGTACAAATGTAAAATAATACACCGTGAAAAAGGGAAACTATACCCATTTTAGCTTTTGTTTTTTGTTTGTATTTAATGGGCACAGGGTATAACAACACAACCGAAATGTTAGCAAGGGGGAAGGGAGAGGGGGCAAAATGGGTGGCGTGTTCAAATCCAAAGTCAAATGCTGGCTGGTCAGAAAAAGAACCAACGGGGGAACTGCGGGCAAAAACATTGTGGGAAATGTTGACATGAGAAACATGAGAAAAAATCAAACTTAAAAAGAGAATTATGTAGATTACGCTATTGTACATGAGAAACTCTTGTACATACACACACAGACACACACGAACATATGGAAAGGCAAGACACAGGAGAGTTTAGCTGAAATATGCGCAACAATGTGCAATGAAATCGAACAATTGGCAAAGTGGAGATCTGTGTGGGCGATTTCTGGTGGCATGTGGCTTGCTGTGCACCATGTATAGTAGCATGTAGCAGTCGAAAATGACAACTTCGATGACGCTGGCTGGCTGGCTGGCTGTCTGTCTGGGTGGCTTCATGACTCGAGGGCAGCACACAGACAGACAGACAGACAGGGAGACAAAAACAGAGTCGAATAAAAAATCAACCAGTAAACATATATTGTAAAATAATAAAAGGGAAGAAAAAAGAGAGATAAATGAAAAACAGGAGTCAACATGGCGAGTAGCAAGTTGCAAGTGACAGAGAGTGTCGGTGGGCGAGGGCAGGGGTCGGTGGTCGGGGGCATTGGCTGCCTCAATTGCGGACATGCCACAGCTCACAAGGATGCTTACATGTAAAATCACTGAAAATTTCTGTAGCACCCAAAGGGGCATACAAGCAAGCGGTGGCAAGTGCGGCAGATTGTTAGTGTAGTGTGGTGAGGTACAAAAATCAAACCAACGAATGAATGAACAGGGAAAACACAATTTAGTTAAAACAACAACAAAATAGCAACAAGCAAACACAACAACAAAAATAATAATAAAAAAAAAAACCGAATCGGAGTTTAGAATAGAAAACGATGGCAACACTTTTTATTGAGCTGACATTAAGAAAAAAAATAACAAAGTCAACAAACAGCAGCTGAAACAGCAACAAAAACAGCAACAAAAAACAGCAACAAAAAACAGCAATATGAATAGCAACAACATTGGCGGGGCAGCGAACATTGGCGGCAAGGATCCAATGGCAACAAAAGAAACCAACAAATCCATGCAAATCGGATTTTGTGATTTGGCTTGCTGTTCATTGTTGTTCTAGCTGTTGTTGTTGTTATTGTTGTTTTCGTTTCATTGTGTGTATTTCTGCTGCATTTCTGTTTCGTTTTTCTTTTTTTTTACGTTGCTTTTTGTGCATTTTCATTTACTTTTCAGCTGCCCAGAGCCGGGAACAGGAACAGCACAGCACCTCTGCATCTCTTCTCACCCCCCCCCCCCCCCTTGCCAACGCCACCCCACATCTAACCACGTCCCTCTGCTGCTATTTGCTTTGGCATTTAGCTTTGGCAACAATTGCAGTCAAGCGGCAGTCGCCTCTCCAAGGCACAGCTCGTTAGCGCCGCTGACTTCCAGCTTGAATCCTGCTTCTGCTTCTGCTGTTCGTACTGCTGTTCGTACTGCTTCTGCTGTTGTTGCCTGGTCATTCTCTGGGGTCGCATTAGCTGCACATCAATATATATGTATGTATACGAGGATCCAGTCAGTCTGCTAGTTTGTTAGGCGTATTTATAAATGTTCTTACGTATTACGTATTACGTTGCTCCAATTTTCAAAGCAAACATTACGTTAAGCGATACCACAGTCAAGACAGCAGCAAGACAGCATCAAGCAACAACAACAACAACAACAAATAAAGTATATGCAACTTTATAAATAATTGGCAGCGTCATTTAAAGCACAGCTGCTGCTGCTGTGATGTACAATGGATCAGAGCCGGTTGAATAACAAGTCAATTTAGTTGTCTTTGGAATGTGCATGATTGTGACATTGGAGCGTATACGTAACATTCTAATCGCCATGATTGATTTATCGATATTGTATGTTTAATTCTATTAAAGACATTTAAGTATTAAGCCAATGTTAGCGAAAGCTTTTCATTAAGGAAGAATACACTGCAAGAAAAATTAATAAGTGCGCAAAAGAATTGTAAATCAGTTTAGTTATAAGAGACTATGAATTATTTATTTATACATATATATTGATATAACATTAACTATCCGGAAGCCGTGTATACTCCATAACATTTACTGGAAACATTCAATTTTTGATGCTTTTGATGTCATTTTGAAATTCAGTAGCAGCATCAGAAGCAAAGAATTTGACTGCATTGAGTTTTAGTTAATCAGCTAAATTAAATTAGGTTCATTGCTTGATTTGCAACAATATATGAGCTAAATGTACAAATAGCAGGACGACTGGCTGCACTAATGAGACACGAATAATTTTGTGACAAAAGATTGCAAATTAAATTTCAAAACGGGTTGAAAACAATTTGCGAGAACAATGTACGTTGATGGATGGTTGCTTGATGGACGGGGAAGAGAGCTAAGCGTATGCTCAAAGCTATCACCATATATCAGCTTAACATTTTATCATGGAGACAAGTGTTGTGAGCAGCGTTGACAACGGCTGCCAGTTGTTGGTTGCTTGGTGAGTTCGCTGAAAGTCGAGTGTTGGCCAAGTTTGCCGCTGGCTGTTCACTTTGGTCTCGTACATCTTTTACATTCACGCCTTCAAAAACCCCCCTGCCACACACTTTTGGCATGCATTATGAATTAAAACCGCTGCTAAGCAACGTAAAGCGACTAACGACATAGGACAAAAGACAAAGGACATATCCGACATGCGAATATAAATGGTCGCTGTTGTGGCAGCCTATTAAGTGGCTTTTCGCCTACATTATTTTCTCCCTCTTTCAAAGCGCCTCGCACAGCTACAGCTAGTGCTGGGGCTGGGGCTGGGAGTGATGCCTGTGCACAATTTGAGTGGCACTTGTTACGCGCGTTGGCGTTGTAAGGCATTTCGCTCAGTTAGTCAGGGGTGGAGGAGGGATGGTGACGTGAATGAAGCACACAGCCCAAAAATGACTTAAAGCCCACCCACAGTGAAATATCCGATTTGTTTGTTGTTCGGCTTGTAAAATGGATTAAGCTGGCTTACAGTTTATTTCTATACAAATAAGTTGAACCCCGCAAGCAAAAGCAATCAAAAACTCTCTCATGCTCTTATACGCTGCATGAGTAAGGATAAAAAATCGTGTAGTCAAATTTGTTAGGAACAATTCTTTAATCAATCTTCAATCAAGCAGGAAAACTATACATACTTGGCTTTCTTAGGATTAGTTCTTTCTACTTTAACACCAGCAATGTTTTTATTATTGCCTTCTTAAATTCTTATTTGATTTAAGCAATATATTTATAAGCTGTTTAAATAATTTGCTTTATCTTTGGCATTAGTCAGTTGTTTTTCATCTCATTTCTAAGAGCATGACTTCACGAGCGTCTTAGCCGTCACTAGTTGCAAGTTGACAGTTGCCAACTTGCAGTTAACTGTTTAATGTTAAAGCTGTTGGTGTGCCCAAGAAATGTAGCTTAAAGTTGAAGTTAATTTATACACCGAGAAAATGTATAGAACGCAAAGAAATATGAGCACAAATATACGAAAGACGGGCGGGCACTCGAGTTGCACAAACGTTGTGCTCATTTTCTAGGAGCGAGGCGAGAGTGAGAGGGCGCGGAGGGCGGGATATGTTTTGTGTCGTGGTCTTAATTACAGGCATTGGGCTTAGGCTTTGTACTCATCTACAAACTGGAAACTGGAAACCTTCCTGCGTATGTGACCCACTTCCGGCCGCACAAAAGGGTCTCAAATTGCAAGGAAGACGACGATGATGATTATGATGACGACGACGACGACGACGACGACGTTGGTTGCCATGCCACATAAATAGGCTTAAGTGACGAAGGTGCGAATGCAGCTGATATGACAGTCACTAAAAAAGGGGGCGGATGGTGTAGGAGGTCTTGTGTTAGAGTTGTCATGACATTTGTTTCTGTTCTTT
This sequence comes from Scaptomyza cyrtandrae, assembly GCA_035044605.1. NCBI lineage: Eukaryota > Metazoa > Arthropoda > Insecta > Diptera > Drosophilidae > Scaptomyza > Scaptomyza cyrtandrae. The sequence goes on along the minus strand of JAWNNS010000640.1, from coordinate 5,450,024 downwards.
GGGTCTGGCTTCATTATGCTACTATAAAAAACGACTGCTGCTGCTGCCGCTGCTGCTGCTTTAGGTGTAGAACTCGAGGTTTGCAAAGTTGGCCTTATTTCGCATTTTCTCTTTTTAAATCTTGGCTTATTTTTAGCATAATAAATTTCATATGCAAATATTTATGTTGTGGTTGGACACTCCATCTGTGTGTGTGTGTGTGTGTGTGCTTATTGCAATGCAGACTGGGATATTTTAGCCTGTGCTCATTGCAATAACAACACCAATGCACACAAGCAACAAGCTCACACACACACACACTCGTATATATACATGCAAAGCTGTCGAGTGGCAGCCGTATTTCCATAATACATTAGAAGCGTCAAAGGACCTAATGTTTCGCATTTACACTGAAAGAAATGAAACAACTAATAAAGTGAAGTATTTTTGATTAGCTTTAGGGCAAATTTTAGTGATATAAAATATACATTTCTGAATTTCATATGTCATCGAAGATAGATATTGATTAAAAAAAAAACCATTATGATATCTATATAAAATATAAAATCATGACCAAGCATTTATTGTTAACTGAATAAAAATATCTTACAGTTTTAAAATTCATTTGTTATTCATTCGTTATAGCTATACTCGTTATAGCTCAGAGGTTAAAAGTATTTTGTTCATGGCTTCAGTTTAACCCCAAAACATTTTTATACCCTGATCCCATTAAAAATGGGAAAAAAGGGTATAATGGTTTTGTGCAAAAGTAAGTAACGGGCAGAAGGAAGCATATCCGACCCCATAAAGTATATATATTATTGATCAGCATCAACAGCCGAGTCGATGTAGCCATATCCGTCTGTCCGTATGTATGAGCCAACCGATCTCAGAGACTATAAGAGCTAGAGACTCCAGATTTGGAACTTAAGCTCGCCTAATCCCTAGGCAGTACAAGTTTGTTTTCGATTTTCGATAACTCATCCCGTTTTCGATATACACATGGGATCGATAACAACAAATTCTTGAATTTTGAAAATATTGAGATGGCATTTGAAATAATGAACAAAATAATGACAATCTGTGAAATTTTTATTAAAATCGGTTAAGAAACACCGGAGATATGGGACATTGAAGTTGTGTATGCAGTATGCAGTATGTGCGTACATACAAACACACATACTTGCAAACACTGACTGTACGCGTAAAGTATAGGGATCAGGGTATCGTTTAGTCGGGATTTCTCGACTAGAGCCTTCTTACTTGTTACTGCTCAATTTGATTAGCTCGAAAATATAGCATGCCAGATTTAAGATTTTTGAAGCTTTTCTCATGATTTTTTTATGCTCATTTTGCATTGTTTTAATGTGTAGCATCATTAACTAAAATTGTATTAAAGCTTCAACACAGCTTCAACTTTTGTTGTCTGTGCAACAAGCGAGAGCTGCATGTGTGCGGACATGTGTGTGTGTGCTTATGTTTGTGTGTTTTGCATTGCAGCGCATGGGGCACAACAAGTAGCTCATAACGCAAAAACAGCACAACTGCAACGAACAACAAAAACAACAACAACAACACGAACAACTAGAACAACAGCAAGAACGTTGCAGGTAGAACGGCAAATGGGAACAACGGGATCACCAACTGCCGGCCCAAAAACAATCCCCGGAAATGAGGTTCACACACGCACGCACACACACACACACACACACACACATACACTCCAATATGAATATGCACGCATGCAACAAGGATGTCGGCATGTTTTTGCATGCAATGCTTGCCTCACAATTCGCTTTCAATCGCGTTTGCAGCACGTAGCAGGTGGTGAAATGGTGGCAAGGTGGCAAGGTGGCAAGTTGTTGCGGGTTCAGAGTTCGGGTTCAGGTGCAGGTTGGTTGTGGACAAAACTATTGTGTTGTTGTTGTTATTGTGCGTTTTGGCTCGGCTATTTTTACAGCCGCAGCTATTTTATGCCATTTGCACCTTGTGCACCCTTGCAACCTGGCACACCCGGGCAGACCCTGGCAGCAACATGGCAAAGTCAAATTAGCCCGGCAATAATATTATGCCAACAAAATTTGCTAAAGCCATTTTGTACGCTTTATGGCAGTCTTTTATTTTGATGTTTGCAACTTGTTCGACCAACAACAACAATGCCTAAAAAGGGGGCACAACTTTTCAATTTGAGTTTGCCAGAATCCAGAACCAGACCTGTACTTAGTTGCTCGCCATGTATGTGCGAGTGTGTGTGTGTGTGTGTGTGTATTTGTTTGTTATGCAAAAACATATTTTAGTTGGCTAGCCAGTCGAGCCTCTGCCTTTGTCAACAGCTCTTACAACTGTGCAACAGCCACAGTCAACCAAACAATATTCATATGTACCTACCAACTACATACATGGTGGTTGGTATGGTATATGGGCACACATTTAAATAGCCGTTATATTTACCTGTCAAACAATTTTCCATTTAAAGTTTTTTGCACTGGCACTCGTCATAGAGTTGCTCCCATGGGGAGTGAGACACGCCCCCGCACAAAGTATTTCCAGAATGCAAAACTTTTTCATTTACATTTCCATATCAACACAATTCCCTTTTCATCGCTCTCTCTCTCCTTGTCGCTATGAATGGTCCGGCGGGCTAGCCAGCTAGTGAAAGAGTTTGTGTAAATAAGAAATGAATAAAGAAAGTAAGTTTTCCATCTTGCAACGTCTGATTGTCATTCATGCCTCCATGATATTCAACACCTCAAAAATGGAATGCAATAGAAATTTTGAAAGGAAATCTGTGGAGCAAAATAAATCTGATTTTAAGAATAGTTGATCAAAAAAGCTGAAACTTTTGGAAAATATCTACTATAAAATAATTTGATTCCTAAAGAAAATACATTTGATTTACATTTATATGTTAATATAGACTTTATTTTATATGTAGTTGTTGTTTGAAAAATGTTTACAAAATAATCAAATATACATATTACATTATACATATGAGTACGTATCTAGTCACATATACATTGAATGCAGAAAATGTTTTTACTTTTGTTGTTATTTGTTTGTTTGTTTGTTGCTTGTGGGTTATAGATCGATATTGATCTGTGGATCGTGTGAATGAAAGTAGAATTGTACACACTTATTTCGTTTGGTTTTCATTTGTTTGTTTGTTGCTGTCGTTTTTGTATTTGCATTAACTAAATACAATTAAGTACATAACTAAAATACATATACATACATATATTTATATATATATATATATATATATATATATATATATTATTAAATTACACATACGAACGCACATTTACAAATACATACTAGAACATCATCATTATATCATTTATTATTATTATATACTAATCATTGTTTTGGACTCGTAAGCAATTGGAGTTGGTTTGGATTTAGAGCAGGAGCTGTGGATGGGTGGGAAGAGGGTTTTTTTTTTTTGGGAAAGTTCTTTAAATTTTTTTTATTTTCTCAACGAAAATCGCATATAATGGCTAAAAGTGTTCTCTTGTTGAATATTTCTTGATTTTCTTTTTCTTATACATATACTAAGTATGTATTTATATGTATTTATGTATGATTCACTATTTTAACATAATAATTATAAGTATGTTTGCCTTGCCGTTATGTGCATTTGGCCATGGGTTTTGAATTAAACATACATTTTACTTTATTTGCCATTTATGATTTTTTTATTTTTGCTTTTATTTTAATTTTTTTTTTTTTTAAATTTTTGTTGGCAGTTTTTCGACATTGCGAATGACTTGTTTTAATTTAATCATTTAAAAGCTGTTTTGAGTAAATTGTTAATTAATTTTTTGTTCTTGTATTCTTTTTTTGTTTGTTGTTAAATCAATTTGCGTGTTTACAAACAATTACTTTTCTGAGTTTTTATTTTTTCCGTTGTTCTTTTGTTGTCCTATATATATAATTTATGCAACAGCTGCTTTCAATTTATCATATCGTTTATGTGACCATGCATTTTGACTAGTTTGAATATTTTGCCTAGCTTGAAATTAACTTAAAGCTATAGTACAGGGTGCGATCCTTAGTGTTTTGTAACCAAATAACGAATCGGTGCCTTTGCAACATTATACTTATATAATATGTATATATAGTTGGAATTGTCTTAGGTGCAATAATATGTACAAAAAAAATAAGAGAGAAAATGTTTTGAATACTGGAAGAAAAGAGAACAACCTTAATCGCACCCTGTTTTAAATGTATATATATATATATATATTTTTTTTTTTTTAAAGTTGAATGCATTATTTTTTTCTGTGTGTTATAAGTTTCCTAAATGTTTATGTATTTATATAAATATATTTATATTTATCCACTTATATATTTGAATATCAATTTGGATTTGCTTCGCGATTCTTAAGCTGCTCATCTCACCAAAATTCAATTCGAATTATTTACACTTATGTAATACAAAGCATTAATTTATAAACTATGTGTGTGTTGTAGGTGTGTATGTGTGAGTGTAATATGTGTTTTTTACATGTAGAAATCAAAGCTTATTTAATTACTAGCTTTTTTTATTTATGCTACTTAAGTTCTATAGACATCAAAATAGCAAAAAGCTTGAAAAACTGCGATTCGCATTTTAGCATTTTATTTTTATGGATTTGAAATACTTGCTTATTATGTAATGTATTCCATATCATTTTTGTCGCAAATTAATACACAATTGTTGTGCTTGTTATTTCATTTGATATATGTATTTTATTTGTGAATGCAATTTGTATGATTACGAACAATTGGCTATGCACTGGAATGTTAATTAAATTAACACATACAAGTTACAAGTTACAAGATTCTAGATACAAGATACTAGACACAAGATACAATTTATTGCACACACAAAAGCAATGCTATTATGACAAGATATCCATTTTAAATACGCATGTGTATATGAATATGTATTCAGTATCATTGTTATACCATATTTCATCAAGGAAGCTTCCTTTTGTTTTGATGTTCTTTATCGTTTTTGTTTTTCCATTCTTTCATTTTTCTTTGGTGCAGTTGGTTTTTAAAATCTATATACACTGGAGTTTTGAGTGCTGAAATGTTAAGATATTTTATACGTCTGTGTGTGTGTGTTAGTGTGTGTGTGTTAGTGTTTTAGTATGCACAGTTGCTTATGCTATTACATTGATTGTATCGTAGTATATTATACTTATTCCTCATTATTACTTATATTCCACTTTTTTCTGTTTTTTTTTTGGTTTCGATAATGTTTGGAATGTTTTATTTTGTTGCTGAGAAATTGCAAAAATTGAAGGTTGAGTTTGAGTTTGAGAAAATGTTGCATCTTAAGCTACTTACAACTAAAGTTGTCATTTTATCTATTTTTTTTTTCTTTCTTTCTTTCTTCTTTTTTTTTGTGTGTTGCCAAACCAAAACCCGTTGAATTTTAATGCTATTGGCGGTGAAATTCGTTACTTAAATTCAAAAATTATTTAACTAAGTGTGTGTGTAGAGAGTGAAAGAGTGTGAGAGAGTGTAAGAGAGAGAGTATGAGTGTGTGAGAGAGAGAGAGAGAGAGAGAGATCTAAGCCAAGATTAGTTTAAGCATAAGCGTCACGCCGCTCAATGTGACCAGACTCAGTTTCTGTCGATTCATCGCACCGCTGCCATAAAATGTCACACTCAGATCCCGCATCTCGTTATCTGCAAAATATATAGAACACAACAGAAAAAAAAACATAGTTTAATCATAAATTGCATTTCATATTTTTGTTGCTCAACCCATTTACAAATATTTTTAAATATATTCCAAGAATAGATATATTGAATAAATCCATGAACAAAGCAAATTGAATCATTAGTTTATGCGTATTTTTATATATCTACATACACATGAACTGTATGCCTATATATATATATATATATATATATATAGATATATATGCATTCAATATGCACTTAAAAAAGAAATGTGGCATTGATGCATGCACGTTGCAAAGTTTCAAATATTGGCAAAGGTTTTTTTAAAAATACACATTCATGTATTTAAAGACACACAACCACACACACATATGAACGTGTGTATATATATATATATAAACGAAATATTCGTGTTATCCATTTAAAGCGCTTTTATTGTTGTTGCTCTTTTGCTTTTATTCACATTTTATTGTCGAAGCATTACAAATTGAACAGAAAAAGGAAATAAATGCTAGCCGCAGAATGCTTGGTAAACTGCAAATATGCACACACACACACACACACACACACACACACACACACACACACACTATGCATACGTGTGTGCATTGCTGAAGGGGGGATTTTTATTTATTTATTTACTTTTTTAGAAGCTCTGGGCTTATCACAAATATTGCAATGCATTTTGTATACAAAAAACTAGAAAACATGCAGATAAAAAAAAGCGTGCAAAAAAAAATAATAATAATAAAGATTGAATAGAATAAGAGTTAAAAGAGAAAGAGTGAGCGAATATGAGAGTTAAGCAGAGAGACTAAGAGAAAGCGAGAGCAAAAGGTTGATAGTTATAGGTATAGTTAATGCGAGAAACTAACCTGACTGACCGTGATTTAAGAATGTGGACAGATCAACAAGCACATCTGCAAATGATATGTGTGTTCAGTCATTATAGGAAAAGAACGATAGAACGATAGTACAGATATAGCGATAGTTGTTGTTAAAAAAGGTGAGGTGTGTATTTACAAATAAGAGAAATTGCAGAAATTGACATTTACTTTGCCGCAAATAAATCATTAACGCTTTTACTACAAAATGCACAATCATTGAAAATAAAATAAGAAGAAGGAGGAGAAGTTTACTTTGACGGCTGAAGCGCAGCTGGGATGGAAAGGATACAGTTGGTGAACAGGTTGAAAAGGTGGACAGAAGCGAGGTCATCATGGTGCTGAGCTCATTATGTGTAAGCCGCCAATTAAAATGGCAAACGTGCGACATCTGTCAATAATGACAAATGAACATTTTGCCATTAAAGCCAGGCGTAGAGCACCCAAAGCTCTCTCTGTTGGATGTTCGATGTTGGCTGCTGATTCGAATGCTGGCTGATAGCAATTGCAATTGCTGGCTGGGCTGTATTGACCACCCACCCAGGTAGAAGTAAAATAAGCCATGCGATTAAGTCGAGAGCTGGCAGAATTGCAGGTTAAATGAATGTGGCCCGAATAGCCAAGGCAACGATTGAGCTTTTTTAATGAAAACTTCAAGCAAGTTCAACTCTGTAAAGAGTACGTCTCTGTGTGTGTGTGTGTGTTTGCTTATTGCAAAACTGTTACACGACAGCTGTCAATGAGTTTGTAGAGAGATGGGCTCTTATACATATTTGATACCTGCCTGCCTGGCAGCTTGCCGTCGTCTGCCTGGCAGCTAGTTCGACATTATCTAAAACATACAAATCTCATCGCATGGAATTGAATGCGCCTGTCAAAAAGTGGAAGGCGGCGCCAAGTATTCGTCTTGTGTGTGTGAACACAGAAGTTGAAAGTACTCGAAGTAAGCTCTTAAAGAGAGAGAGAGAGAGTGAGAGATAGAGCGAGTGACATTTCCTTGACATGTTCTCATTTGATGGTTGTTGCCTGCCTCTGATGTTGCTGCCGTTGCGCACATGTTCAAGTTATTGCTAACACTTTTAATAGACAGACAACATTGGACAGAGTCCATCGGACATGCAATGTATGTATGTATGTATGTATATATATATATTACATGTGGCACACAAACTTACACAAACACAAACAGAGGAGAGCTAATCTATTGAGGCATCTGTGTTGCCAACGCCTCAAAACATGACACGTTCAATTTAGAAAATTCTGTTGCACTATCCTATAAATTCACTATCCACTCACATCATACTCCCCTTCCCCTTTCCGTTCCCGTTACCCTTTCCGTTCACTATCCAACCGCTACGCTGTGTTCATTCATTCATTTGGTTCGCTTAGTTTAGCCAGACTTGGGCAAAAATTGCAAACGCATCGAATTACCATATAAATTCGCATACTGTCCACATAAACTACAGGCAAATTGTCAATTGCGGCGCCTTTCGTTAGCGCTACCAACAATTTTGTAATGAAAATAGACGCAGCCAACCAACGTCATGCACTTAGAAAAAAAACGAGCATCAGCTGAAGAAAATTCCCAACACTTTGCATTTAATAGTTGCTTATTGTGGTTTAACTAATGAAAGTAAAATAAAATTATTGTTGCAAGAAATATCATTAAGATTCATGTTTACAACATTTATTTCAAACATAAAAACATTGCCCATTAATTTTTATTCCTGTGTATCTATGTGTGGATATATTCCAGCGTATTCCGTTGGGGCTAATGTTGCTGCTGCTGCTGTTGCTGTTGTAGCCGCTGCCTGGTGGCGGCATCGGCATCAGCATCAGCATCAGAGCTCTGTCATTGCCATCGACTGTCATTGCGTCTTTTATTGCCTGCGGTTTGGTGGCACAAAACCATAACGTCACTTGTGATTTTGTGTTTTGCATTTCGTTCGTTTCGCGTTTTGTGCAGCTAAACAAGCGACACAGACGCCAACATAGACGCAACGCAGGCGACACAAGCAGCATTTACCGCATTGGCCACCTTTCAGCACCTGGACCAAGCGGATGGGGAGGTGGTTTTTGGTGGGCTTCGATTGTGTGCTGTGAAATAAGGTTTTTGTGTTCGAAATGTTGCCGGCACCGGACACAACGCACTATTCACGTAATAGCATTGCGGTCCAGTGAAAAATACCCACACACACGCTTACACACACACATATACACTAACATTTACATTTTTGTGTGTGCTGATGGGTGCATCAGATAAATCCGATTTTGAAGCGTAACATTTTTTAGACCAACAAATTGTGTTCCTTTTTTTTTTTTGAGTATGCGAATGGTGTGGTTAAGGGTAAGAGATTGGGCATTTGGGTATGGCGCGTACATACACATTTGCATTTGCATTTGCAACAGCAACGAGGAGCTTACTGCACAATCCGCAAGTGCAAGGGGATGATGAAGAGGGGTTCGATACAGGGTTGGGTAACGCCAGGTAAATCAGTCAAGGGTTTAACGTTTACACTCGCATAAAAACTGAGATTTATTTGAATATTTTGCAAGATTTAAGTTGCATATAAAGTTAACAAGTGTAAAGTTTGTTAAAAGATTATAATAATAGTATAATAAATATATATTATATATATTATATATTTTTTTTCCCTTAAAGACCCACATATATTCGCATAAATAAATAGTTTCATCAATTTTGTGGAAAGTAAGTATTTAATATAAATTTTAAAAATAATTTAAAAGCATTTCAATAAATATTTTGTTATTGTGAAATATTTAGATAGCTTGATTGTGAATATTGTGAAATGAAACGAAGCATGTTTAAATTATTTTTAGCAATTTAAGGCCATAAAAATAAAATATATATAATAATTTGTTTTTATTTTTTTTCTAAAAACACTTTAATGAAATTTTATAGCCAGTTTTAAAACTACTTAAAAAATAAATATTCACACTTTCGGTCATAGAATTAACTTACCGAAATGTTTATTTGAATAACATTCTTAATTTGGTAGATTTGCCAAAATATTTTGAGTGTTGGTGCAACTAAACACACACACACACACACACACACACATTGAGAGAAAGGTTTGCTTGGTGCTCAAATGTTGTTGGCAAATGACTCTGGTCGTAATGGTTGTGGTTGGTGTTGCACGGATTTTTGCGAGTTTTTGGCGCCACCAAATGCGGATTTGCGCTGCATTGTTGTAGGCAACTGGTTGCAGTAGCTATTGTTGTTGTTGCCAACTTGCCAAATTGTAGTTAACTTGGGGTCAAGTGAAGAGCTTGCAATGCCATTTAAAGTCTGACTTAAAGCGCATCTACCGCTTGGCCAGCTGTGAATCATGCATATATATATATATTCCATAAGGTATGTGTGTGTGTGTGTGTGTATATTGCTTTTAATAATGCAGTTTCTTTTCTTTTGTATATAGTTTATTCGCGTAGCACTTGCGGCAAAAACTTCAACAACAGCGTAACGTGCCAACCCCCCCCCTCCCAATGCCAAGCCCCTCTTCATAGCTGCAGCTCGGCGCATTGTGGGACCAGCACTTTACATAAACATAACATTCACGTTCAGAATTCGCATTACACATCTTGCAACACAGCGCGTGCTGCAAGCAAACACACATTCTACTACTATATACTATAATATATATATATATATATATATTTTTTTTTTTGTATAAGTATTTTTCATTTTTTGCTTTCGCCTGTGCTTATTATGCTGCCACTACAAAACTTGCGCGCACTCTATGTGTGTGTGTGTGTGTGTTTGTGTGTGTGTGTGTGCGTTGGCAAACTTTGCAACTTACATGCAAGAGCAAAAAAATGTTGTTGCGTTGCTGTTGCAGTTGTTTGGGGCCTTTGGTGCAGCATTCCCAGCGTCAACACAAAAGCTTCCCAACGCACACACACACAAACGTACCCAGGAGGTGGAAGAGGGTGAGGGTGAGGGAGAGGTAGAGGGGTAGTGGCTGGCTAGCTAGCTAGCGAAGTAAAAGAGATAGCTAGACAAGATGGACAAGTAAATTGAAAGTTTGAGCTGCGCTGAGGCAGATGACAGTCGCCTCGCCCCCTATCACCACCCCCTCTGTTAAGGGTCCACTTTGTCATCCTTTGAATGTGTTGCGTTGTTGTTGTTATTGCTATTGCTATTGCTATTGCTTATGGTGACTGGTCCTCAGTTGGCAGTTTCAGCAAGTTTTACGCAACTTTCAACGAGTCTTTCATTTTCGGATATTTCTTCTAGCACTCTCTACTAGCTGCTTGACACCCCCCTCCCCCCCCCCCCCACACACACACACACACATAACACTCGTTGCTTTAGTTTATGTTGTAATTTTATTTAACTTCGCTCTTTTTTCTCTGCTTTACTTCTTGCATTATAGAAACTTTTTTTTTCGCCTTTTGTCGAGTATTTTTTTGCGTGCACAAAATGCATTATTTTTTATGCCTCCATATGTGCTGTTAAGAGTGTTGACCCCACCCCCCCTCCCCACCATTCTTTGAACCTGAGGTACAACGCTAAGCCAGGCTAAGCGTGAGTATCTAACGTTAACAACGTGTCTCTCTATATGTGTGTGTGTGTGTGTGTTAATGTTTTTTTGTGTGTCAGATGTAAATAGTTGCATACCTCAGTTGATTCAACTGCTTTCTCTTCTCTCTCTCTCTGTCTGATGACAATAACAAAAACAACAACTAGTATTGTTATAGCTTTGAAAATAGTCAAGCACTGTTTGAAGAGAGTACATTAAAAAAGTGTCATAAAAATTAAATGCCCTTTAAGGGCGCGCTAAAGGCGCCTGTCAACGTTTCTGTTGTGTTGTGTTTTTTTTATTCGTCAACAAATCGAAGTGAATATGCCACAAGGGAAAGCTATAATATAATAACCAAGTTAATGAATGGTAGGTTCAAATTTGTCCTTGTGCTGTTCTATAACATGTATTTGTGTTTATTTTATATCTCTCGTAGGAAATAATTTAAGCAAATTTATATCATATATCATCTTTTATTGTCTTAAAATAGCTAAAGTTACCCAGAACTAACTTTAAGATCAAAGCTCTTGGTTTTTACACATTTTATTTGTAGCTTGTGATGGTTAGAACCGATTTCTTAAACTGTCTTTCTCTAAGTGTTCTATAGGTTTTAAAAATCCTTTGTAGTAAATGATTGTTCAAGAAAAGACATTGTATATACATAATATATTCACAATAAAACAATCTGTTAAGGGCTTTCGGACAAAATCGCTTTTCAAATTCCCCCATCTTAGTCATTCAACGTGTTGCTTGGCCAATTTTGCTTTTGGCCAAAAATGCTGATTTGGCGCACCACAACAACACTTTTGGGTAGAATGTTTGCAAAAATGTAATCCGCAATTGCTTCATTCCCAAAGAGTATTTACACGCACACGCACACACACACACACACGCATACAAACTTGCTTCTATGTAAATGTACATGTGCGTGTGTGTGTATGTGTATGTGTGTGTTTGTGCAACTTGGCTCAAGTGCATATGTGAAACTGTTGATGTTTCTTTTTTTGTCTGCGACGGCATTCAATTGGCGTTTTCTTTTAGTGGCATGCCACCAGTTGTGGGGCAAAAATCAACAACAGCCGCAATAGAAGCAGAAGCAAAAGCTGATGTTGCTGTTGGTTTTTGTCGATGTTGCACGTTGGTCGCTGTTGTCCAAGCTTGTCGACTTGCAGAGCACGTCGCTCAGGTAAATGAACTGCTAATATCTGTGAGTGTATGAGTGTATGAGTGTGAGTGTGAGTGTGCGTGTGCGTGTGATTGTGTAGCGCGTTGCGAGTTCTTGCCACATTTTGTGCTTTGAGTGGTGTGTGTGTGTGCTTGTTGTCCTTAAGTGTTAATGTTGTTACTGGCCACTCGGTCGACCTTATTGTTGTTGTTATTACTTAAGTTGTTGTAGTTATGACACTCTAGGCTCATATGTTGACGCTTGCAACGATTGCCCAGGTGGCAAGGATCGCTGCTGCTGCTACTACAACTTGCCGCTTGCATGTCCTGCCTAACTAATTGCTTAAATTGTTTGCCTTATTTGAAAATATAATGATGTCATTTACACTAGCACAATGCACGCCAATGATGACTGTGCCACAAAGTGCTGCAACTCGCTTGTCTTAAACTATGCGCCTTTCAATGCCCTCTTAATGAAGTCTTGTATATACATATATATGTGTGTGTGTGTGTTTGTGAGTGCACCTGTCAAAGGCACAAAATGTCTTGTGCATATTGTGACATCGATACTGCGGCAGCGTTGAAGTTGAGTTTTTGTTTGTGGCATGCCACGTTTTACTTGATTTAATTTCAGCGTAACGCTTCTGTCTCTCGTTCTGTTATTGAGGCTCTGTGTATATGTATGTGTGTGTGTGTGTGTGTGTGTGTGTGTGTATGTGTGTGTGTGTGTGTGTTCGTGTTTATTGCGCATTTCTCTTTCTCTTCATGTCTGCATATTTATCCATTTGTTTGCCACACACACACACACACAAACAAACACACGCACACCCACACACACACAGTCAGTGGAATTGAACAGCGTTCGCTGCTGCTTGCTGCCCCTCGCATTTGCATGCATTTCGCACAGCAGTCAAAAGATGTAGATGACTCGAAGGGGTAGGTAGATAGGGTAGGTAGGAGGATAAGAAGAGAAGAAGAGGTGGGCCACATTGCCACACTGGCAAATATGCGTCATTTGCATTGGGTTTAAAAACGGTAAGCGGCGCAAGAGAGCGAATGCAACATTTTATGTGTGCGGCAGCCACACGGCGACTTACCGCTCGTCGCGTCGCGTCGCCTCGCATCGCGTTTCGTTGCGGCATTTTACCATTCAGTATGCAATGCAACAATAGTTTTGCATATAAATGGTTTTCGTTTGCGCATTTAAATTCAATCCCAACTTGCATCCACTGCCACACGCCACCTACCACCTACAGTAGCAACGTTGGCAAATGCAAAACCCAATCGACGCCCCGCATCTTTGTTTATTTATAACCGCGACAACTCTTCAAGAAATAAGTCTCGCTTGCTTTGTGTGTGTGTGTGCATCCAATTAGTGCCCTATGTGTGCGTGTGTGTGTGTGTGTTTATATTTATTTCTACTTATTTGATTATTCACGCTCATTATGCAAAGAGTCAAGTCATGTTGCAGGTTTTAGTTGCGTTGCAATTAGACCACCATTTTGTGGCATATTTAAATTGTGTGTAAGCGCAGACAGAATACAGTGCGTATGCTTGATATACGAGAACATAATTTTATCATGCGTGCAAGCGTGAGAGTGTGCATGTGTGTGTGTGTGCGTGTGCAACAATTTATAACTTGAGCTTTATATGAATATTATTTCCTTTTATAGCATATCGTATATATATTTATATTAAATTGCAACAATTTGCAGCAACTAATTTGTAAAGTTGAGGTTGGAGGTTTTGTTTTCCATTGACATGTACAGAAATTTTCATGACGCTGCATTGTGATTTTTCTGGATTATCAGCGCAAGTAGCATTTAATACCAAATTATTATGCATGCAGTCAGCAACAACAAAAAAAACAACAAACAAACGAAAATTGCGCAATATTAAAAAAAGCAAAGAAAAATCATAAAAGAAGCTGGAACAAAAAAAAAAAAAATGTATATCCAAAAAACAGTATAGCATAAGCGTCAGGCGCATGCATAAGCATGATTGTGTGAACAGTGCGTGCGTGTGTGTGTGTGTAAATGGTGTAAGCTGCACACACACACACACAAATACACATATACATAAAAACACGCGCCTGGCTTTAAAATTTGATATGCCATTTATATTTATGTACAAAGGTACTTATACCATACTTATGTTTTCTTTCTGCCATACTATATCTATATAAAAGTGTGATATATATATATATATATTGATGGTACTTACCATTTGATGATGTGGAGAAGTAGAAGCTGTTAGTCAAGTCACTCCAGCCATAGCGATTTCTGTGAATGAGTACAAATACAATGATATTAATTTTCAGGCTGTTTTTTGGGGCATTGTTCAGCTGCAGCTGTCACTACTAATTGTGCGTGTTGTGTGTGTGTGTTTGTGGCATTAATACTAGTATGTGTGCATATGCGAATTGCCAGCTAATGAGCCATGCTAACTAACTGCGCCACACGTATAGCAGCGAAAAGCTTTGTGTTAAAATCAAGTATACGCAAATGCTCATTAAACTTAATTAAACTTAAGTGGTTTGATAGATTTAAACATATTGAAATAAGTTAAATTTAAGCTTTTATTGGTGCACAGAATAGTAACTTGAATTGAGATTTGTTGTACAAAAAGCATCAAATAAATACAAACATATATATTGTGATAGATATTGTGTTTAACTTAGCTTTCATTATATTTTAAATCGTGAATAGCAATCGATTATCATACAATCATATATAATAAATAAGTTACTCTTTTTTAGATATCTATTATTGTGAGACTTATTTTCTACTTGATTGCTTGCGTCAGCTATTTATAAAGCTAGTTAAGTAGATAGAGATTATTTATTTACTTACCGGGATTGCACTGTGGCTTCGTATTGTTGATCGGGATCGAGTCCGCGCACCATATAGCTCATGCCTTGCGAATAGTGGTGGGAGAGTGGAAAAGCGGGCAACACTACATCGCGCCAATCGTTGTGGCCCCAGCGCATCAGATTGCCATAGCCGCCATAGTTGGCCAAGTTGCTGCCAATGCGATGATTGTGGCTGCCAGCGCCATAAGATGATGACGACGACGACGACGATGAGGAGGAGCCAGCAGAGAGCGAAGAAGAGGATGAGGATGATGACGATGAGGATTGCGAGTCAATGGCATTGTCAACGACCTCATGTCCTTGTGGCAGCTTGCGGAAGGACAACTTGTATTCCTCAATGGGTGTATGCGAGTCCACCGCCCACGATATGTTGTATCTAACGAGTTGCAGCAGAAGCAAGAAAAACCAGACAGAGAGAGAGAGAGTGGGAAAGAGAGAGAGTGGGAAAGAGATTGAATGAGTTAGTTGCGTGCAACAGTTGGTGCTACATTTATTTTTATGGCGAACTCAATCAATATATGTACGTAATTGTTAGATTTTGATATAAAGCCAAGCAACAACAATAGCTACAGCTGCTTCTGCTGTAACAACAACAGGAGCAGCAGCAACATAATAATCAATGCTGACTTTGCTGACGACACAATGGCTGGGGTTAGGATACACTATATTCGAGTGCCGATGTTGTTGCTACTGCTTTTGTTATTGGCCCTTTGTTTGCCCTTCGCCTAAGCAAGCTGCCCAACAACGCACAGCACAATGCGTTTCGTTCATTCAACCGAAGAAGAGCTAACAGCTTGCGCCACGCCTTACTACCAAGTCACTGCTCGCCATGCAGTTTTGGCCATTGGCTCCTTCAGCTTTAAGCTTTAATGAACGCTTTAAACTAAAGTCCAATGCTTTGGCTCATTAACAAAATGTATTAATATTGAGAACAACAGCAATTTCGAAAAAGAGGGCAGTATTTATAGCGGTAATCGAGAAGCGAAACTATTCAAGCAGCAGCAGCAGCAGCAGTTCAAGTAAACAACTAATTACACAAGAAAACGCTTTTGTCCTTTTTGTTGCCCTCTTGTACGTTTGTTCACAATTTCCCATTTACCATTTCGCATTTGGCTTTCGCATTCACATTACAAAGGCGCTAGTTCATTGCTTTGCGATAAAGTCGGCACACAATTTGAATGCTAATCAGTTGAGCGCAAAATGCGAGGGCGAAAGGCACATAAACAAGCCAACTTATGTATACGAATGACAAGAGAGTTTGGCTAACTTTGTTTGTTTGTGTGCTTGGGCATTTATTTTGGTTTCAATGATTAGTAATTTAATTATTATGATTATTTTTGTTCGTATTTTTTTATTTTTTTTTTTGTGTGTTGCACAATAAAAACATAAAACGCCAATCACAAAGCGAACTTTTCGCATAGCATCAAAGTAAAGCGACCAATAAAAATGATTATGAACAGTTGGAGAGGCAGCGGCGACTGGCGCCAGGCGGCAACTATAGCAATGCTAAAATGCTTTACTGTTTGGCTCCACGGGGCCAACAATTTGCCAGCCTTAATTGCCGGCAGCAGTTTCCGGCACTGGCAACAAAATGAAATCAGCAGAGTGGCAGCCCAGCTCGTTGTCATCGTGCCCGAATAGTTGAGTAAGCTGAATCCCTCTATTCACAATCTCCAATTAGAATCCCATTGCCAATGCCAATGTTACTTATTTTGTATGCTAAAAGTTTCGTTTTGCGCGGCGTATACGTTACGCAATAAGGCTATGGCCTATATTGGAATTACAGTAGTCTCTTGGTAAGGTGGCATATTAATAAACTGTATAAAATTGAAACTAAATATTGAGTTTGAAATAATTTGATCATAAAAAAAAACCAAACTTATCTAATAGAATATTATGAGATTCGTTCCATTTAAATTCTTAGCTTTTTCACTTAGCAAGTGTGCACTGTGGTAGTTTTCGTAGAACGTCATTGAAATTTCATAGATGGCATATGAAATGAATACTTGATATCCTCGACCCATTTTTGCCTTCACTTTTGCACATTGCCAGTTTTTATATTTTTTTTTTGCGCTTTCTAGTTTATTGAACTTAATTCAAGTTGAATTATTGAAAGGTGCCAATGCCACTCATCCAGCCGGCTTGTTTGGGTCTATAGCTATCTATCTATATGTGTATGTGTCACCGTCTATGTTGTACAGTCTGTCTGGTTGTGCGTGTATATGTGAGAGTGAGACGTGTGCTTGTTTGTCGCTTGGCTACTTTTTCTCTCAATCATGTGTGTGAGTGTGTCAGTTAGTCTGTCAGTCTGCTTGCGTGTGTGTGCGTCTGATGACAGCTAATCCAATTAAAAGTTTTAGTTGTTACGTATACGACCTGTTTCTGTCTGACTGTCCGTTTTTGTCCAACAACCGGTGTGTGTGTGTCATTCAACAAAATTAATCTAATAAAACTGCTGTCTAGTTTAACCGAATAGATTTTGACCCAAAACTGACATTTGTTATTTTTGTATATTGTGTGGTTCGTTCAAATTTCGCATCAGATGCTCGTAACGTTACGTGCACTTAATGGCATGTGCAACACCGTGTGAATCTAAGCACAACTCAATGCTGCGCTAATTAGACGTCGAATTGGCTATCTAGCTGTATGGTTATCTGGCTATTGAACTGAAGTTAACTCAACTCAACTGGAGTCAAGCACTTTGCAATATTGTCTAACATTGGCCATCATCAGTGTGTGGCACGTGGGCACGTGAAGTGGCACGTGTCGGGTCGTGGGTTGTGCCGCTGTGTTGCCAAGTTCGCCAGGTTCGCCAGCCAATTGAGCAGCGAGCGGAACAGCGTGCCATTGAATCGTCGGATTGTGTGGGTGGTGGGTGTTCGGATAAGATATTGAGTGGGTGAAGTTCGTTGAGTAAGTGGAAGTTTTTGGCTTACCTGTCTTTGTATTGACTGATTGCCGGTGAATTAAAAACGGCAACATTCGGTTTTCCGCTCAGTTGCAAAGTTTTGCGTGACTTTCCAAGCTGATTCTCCGCCACGCAGGAGTAGTTGCCAAAGTCCTGCGGATGCACTTTGCGTATAATCAGCGTGTGACGTGAGCCGCGATTCTCCATGATGTGGCGCTCGGTGGTGTCCAATTGCATGGTGTCTTTGAACCAAATTACCTGTAAATAATTGAAAACTTGGTCAATCGCAGCGAACAGGAAACGCGAACGCGTTCGACACAACCTAACAACTACTAACAACCAAAACTGGCAACTGGCAACTGGTAACTGACAACTGCCAGCTCTCGACTAACTACAACAACAGCATTCGAAATTCGAACTTCGAACTCAATGAGTGTCAGTGTGTCTGAGTAGCTGTAAATTGCCGTATCTGGAAAATCGAATCGACTGACTGTGAGCTGTGTATATCTTCTGACTGTGTGATAGGGTGTGTTCGTGTGGGTGTGGGTGTGAGTTGTGGCAAGAGCTGTGAGAGAATTCAAGTGATTTGCAGCAAATACTTTTCCAATATATCGCATTGCACATCTCACTACGGCTTCACTTCAATTTAAACAATTGTATATTGAATTTTATGCTCTTAAATTTGAAGTCTCGCAATTTGCGAATATTGGCAACGATATTGAATTCTTTTATGATTGGAATATTAAATAGTGTATGCTTAGCTTCGAGTATGTGGTATGTAACAAACACTTCAATCATTAATTGAATGTGCAATATGTGTTACTCGTTTTCGTAAAAGTCGGTTTTATTTATTATTGGCAACTTTGTTTGTTTTCATGTTTTGAACACAAAACTATCTTTACCCTTGTCAAATGTGCAACTTTGAATACATATTTCAATTATTTTGTTAAGATCTATGCATAACTTTTACAAGTCTCTAACCTAACATAAATATATCTGGAATAAAAGTTATATTTGTTGGCTTCTTAATTTTTCTGTGAATATTTTGACAACTGGTGAATATGTTTTTCAAGAGCTTGTTTCGTATGTCAAGTGCGCTCATATCCTGAACAAACAGCGGAGTTTCAGCCCCAGAATAACTAGTATTATGGCGCTAGGCTGACAGAATTCGCTAGAGTGAGACAGAGAGAGAGAGAGAGAAAGAGATGGGAAAAGCGGTGCTGTGTGCGTGTTTTGGCAACGAATCGTGCTTTAGGCCCAGAAAATTTCGCCAACGCTGCTGGTTGCCAGTTGCCAGTTTGAGTTTACTGGTTGCTGCTGTTTGTGTTCTTATAGTATGTGTGTGTACATATGTGCGATGTTCCGGCGGGTTTTGACAGGCTTCAGACAGGCAACCGCTGGGTAGATAGCACCGCTAAGGCACAACGCACGAATTAACACACAGAACACACATACACACACACACACACACACACACACAGTGAAACCGGGTGTAGCAGCAGGTGCTCCACGCATGACTCACATACCAAAAAAACAACAGGAACATACAAAAACAAAAACACAAACTTCAGAAAAAATAATACATTGCAAAAATAAAAAGAATAAACATAAATAAACGAAAAACAAATATAGAATATGCGGCTAACGACTTGAATTCCCTACAGTGGCTTAGTTAAGTTTGCTGCACTAGAAACTTTAACACTCATACATATATATAATAATACTTTAATAAGTTTAAGATAGGATTAAGCTTTAAAGCTATACACAAAATCAAAACAAACTAATTTTACGATTGCAATTCCATCATTTAAATGCTTTTTTTTTCTTCCTTTTTCACAAACAATGTTATAATAGAAACAAAGTTAACGTTTGACTTGTTTTCGCATATATAGAGAATGTATATTTTCTCTTTTTCTGGTAATATGCCTAGGATTGTATATATATATATATATATATATATATTTGTTGTCCAACCATGTGGCAAACACATTTTCTGGTTGTCTCTTTGACCGTACAATTTTGGCGCTGCTTTGGCGCATATTCCATTAAAATGGCTGTCAACACTGCACATGTGTTGTCATATTATTCGCACACACACACACACACACGAACAGAGAGAAAGTGTGTGTGCACACATAAAGATATTGCTGTTTGTACGTGTGTAGTAACAGTTATGCCGTCATGCCATAAATGTTTGTTATTATTTGTGCAAAATGTTGATGTTTGCTTTTTCCATTCGCTTTGCCTGGCCTCGTTCTAGTAGCTGTTGTTGATTTTACTCTTTTCCCTTTATTTAAGCCACGCTACTACTCATCAGCCCATCATATCCCAAACATCATCAGCATCCGCATCAGGTTCTACGGGATCGCTCAGCCATGCGTAACGAGCCATAAGTGTTGACATGGCGCAAAAGAATTTCGACCAACAAAAAAATTGATTCTATTTCATATATAAGTTAACTGTGAGTTCCTTTTACTTTCTACATTTGTGTTTTCCGCATTAATTACCTTTTTTTTTTGTTTAGTTAGCTAAAGTCTTGGACAGCCGATTGATTAGGCCAATAGTTTGCACTTCATCAACATCACAACAACATGGCGTCAATCAATCTTTAGCACTTGCTGCTTCAGTTGCAAACGGCTTTTGTTGCAACAACAACAACAACAACAACAACAACAACAATAGAAGAACAAGTCGAGGAAGCTGAAGAAGCAGACGCAAAAGTAACACAAAAAATTAGCATTGATGAGCAGCAAAGCGAGAAATGCCAATCAACACTAATCAGCTAACCCAAAAGGGAGAAGCAGAAGCAAAAGCAGAAGAAGAAGATGAAGAGAAATTTGCGTGTACGCCTCATTTTGGGGGGTAACATGGCACCTTCTTAATGGCGCCTTTAACTCGCACTCAATGATGAAATCCCCAGTTGGGTGGCAAAGCGGAAATTGTTAACGGAAAAGTGTTGTTAGGAAGGTGTGTACGTGTGTACGTGTGTGTGTGTGTGGCAACAACGCAGCTGCGTGTCAATTGCTGCTTTCTGCCTTTTGTTCCTGCTTCAGGGCAGACTGACTGCCTTCTTAAGGCCTGTCCTCCAGGCATAAAGCAAATAATTACCCATACGCAACGTATTCATATAAGAGTATGTTGCGTGTTTGTATCGTCATGTGTATGTTGGTAGTGTCGACACTAATAGCCAGCGATTGACTTAAGTTGCTGCTAGCTGCGTTGCCTGCACGCCTGATTGCCACCCATCTGCCTGTAGAAAACTCTTATAGAAATTGGTTAATAAATAATTTGTCATGTAATTAATTACACATCAGCAATTTACAATTGAACTCAAATCATTCGAAATGTCTGTCAATTTCCCCCCCATTATCCAACCGACAGACAAACCATAATAATATTAATCCGCGACCAAAGCTCTTTATGGAGGACCATCGACCGAGTGTCGAGACTCTAATTAAAAATCAAACGAGCTGTGCAGCAAGTGAAGCATTCAATGCTTCATTTAACTTCAAGTGCGAGGCACTTCACAACAGAGTCATCATTAACGCAACAACGTCGTCAACATCATTACCAATCATTTGCATGGATAATAAAAATAAAAATATAATTTATGCGCACATATTTTGCTACCTACCCTCAAATGAATTGTGAATCATATAATAATAAGTAGAAAACGCTTAAGAGCAATTCCATCAATACGAAATTAAATCGGAATGATAAATGATTATCTGTTGGACTCACTAATTTACCTTAAATGCAGAAAGTATTTAGGTCAAAGCAATGAAATTTTAAATGTTAACTTAATGATAAATGCAATTAACTTATATGTTAATTATATCTACTTTATGTTACAGCCTCTAGCTGTGCATATTTTACTGCGAAAATACAGCAAATATTAATGAGAAATTCGGCACGTAATTGCGTTCATATTGTACGAAGCTTTCGGAACTAATAAAATCAGACTAATTACTAGGCCTGCCTAATCATATCGCTGTTGTACGTATGTATGTATATGAGCGCTCGAAATGAGTTTGGGGTGTCAGTTTGCAAATAGGCCAAACTTGTTGTCAATTACAGTGTCCAACATAAAAACTCATTATGCCACCAAAAGGAGTCTGTGTGTGTGTGTGTGTGTGTGTGCAAATGTGAAGAAAATTACCAATTTGGAAATTAATTTGCAAAATAATTAAAAGCAATGACAACGACTTTGGCCGTGAGTGAAGCCGTCAACCTAAAACGATGACAGCGCGCATTACGTTGCAGCCAACCCAACCCAACTTAATTAGTAGAGTCATTGAAGGGTGAAGGGTGAAGGGTGAAGGGGTGGGGTGTGGGGACTGCTGTGCCTGTACAGGCAACACACATTAACGTTGTTAGCTGTTGATAGCTCTGTCAAATGCTGCTGCATGTTTAATGCGTCTGACATCGACATCAATGACATCGATGACGATGAAAACTACAACAACAACAACAACTCCAACAACAATAACATTGGTTGCCTCATATACCGATAACGTTGATAATGATGTTGTCTCATTGCTGTCGCTCATGTTAATGACAATTGCTCTAATGACAATGTTGCAGCCGGCTGGTTGCCGTTGCCGTCGCCGCCTGTCATTGATGGCTTGCCACACGGGTGGTGTTGGTTGGTGTTGTTTTGTGGTAGCTTAGTGCCTGTTTATGGTATTGATTATGCAACAAATCAACAACATATCTATCAATGGATTATAAATATATGCCAGACCATGTGCCGCAATTCCTAATTAATATGCAAATATGCACACATGTAAATCCGTGTGAATGGCACACACACAAGTGGAATAGTGTGTGTGTGTGTGTGTGTGTGTGTGTGTGTGTGCGCGCAAGTGCGTGTGTGAGCAGGTCCTTTTAATGCATGCTAAATAATTAATAGCCCCCTGTGGCATATATATATATCAGAGTTTGCAGAGTTTTCTGCAACTTGCCGCATTCGGCCTATTATTGCGGCAGGCATTGTATCAAACCATAATTAAAAATGCGCATAACTACCGCAAAACTATCTGGCACACAGTAACAATGACAGCGACATGCAACAACCGCAACAACTTATCAATCCATTCAACAATTCATCAGTTTACCTGTTCACAGTTTCATATTCATTCCTTTTTATTAATTTATATCTTATTCAAGCTACTTAAGTCTGTGTCATTTTTTACACAAACAATTGAAGTTATACAGATTGCATTTTCTTTTACTGCAAACAAACAAATTCCTGGTAAATTTCAGCTAGTTTGCAACATTTGAAACATTTATTTCAATGCAAATTTTGTGATTCGCAATTTGTAAATATGAATACCTTAATAAATATAAAGTGTTTAGTTTGATTTAGAACGAATAGACACCAAACAAGCAATAACTTATAACATTAACAAAAAAGGAAAGTTGAAAGTTGTTGGAATATATTTAAAAAATGTTTTCAAATTCATATTATTGACATCACTTTCATTAATTCAATAAATACTTGAATTAATGAAAGTGATGTTAATAATATGAATTTTAAAACATTTTAGATGGGAAATTTGACAGACATAATCTTAACTATTACTTTACTGGCGATCAATATTAAGAGATTGGAAAAATTGTTTTTTTTTTTTTTTCTAAAAATCAATTATTTCAACTTTGCCTGCAACATGCACCGTTCTTTGACCAATTTCAATGTCCACTGGGCAGTGTTAGAAGCTAGCAATTTAACAATAGCTCTATGGCAAAAAACTTTACCCGGCTGTGAGCCACAGAATGCCAAGGACACATGCTGAGAACTGTGTTGCAGGCTCGTTAGCATGTTGGCTGTATGCCGTGTGGCATGAACTGGCAGCAGCTCGCTACTCAGCGAACTCAGCGTTAAATTGTATATATTTAACAAAAGTCATACAAAAAAAAAAAAAACAAAAAAATTACCACGCAGCAAGTGACAAAGACGAAAGAAGTTTGAGGGTTGGCAAGCTAGTAAAAATTGCATGCGGAAATGCCATTCACAAAGACTACAAATGCCATGCCCATCTCTGAGCAATCGTTTCGGTGCAGTACCCGTACCCCCCCACCCCACCCACCCCACCGCGTAGCATGCACAATGCAAAGCAGGCGTGAGGCGTGTATAGCTTGTCGTATAATGAAATGTGTCCAGCCGAATAAACAAAGAGAGCTGCAGCTGAGCGAAGAGCCTGCCACATAATGCCATAGCAACAACAACAACAACAACAACAATCAACCAAAAAGGAAAGAGAAAAATGAAAATAAGTAGTTGGCGCTTTTCCTGGGAAAGCGCATACATACTGCTAGTCAAATCTTTGCGGCCACAAAACGAGAGCACAAAGTGCACGGCGCAAAAAAAAAACAAATGAAAAATTAAATAGCATAAAAACGTAATGCAACGCCCAAAAAAATTCGTAGAACCGAACAACGATGGGGTTGAGAATGATGGGGGGGGGGGGGGGGATTGAGGGCACTACTAACACTCCGAGTCAGTCAGAAGTCCGAACGAAACTGAACTGAGCCGACGCTATATAATTTTAAGCATTGACATTTGCGGTCTCCAGTCATTATTTGGTGCACTAACCCGCTCTCCCTCTCCCTCTCTCTCTCTCTTCCACTTTTCTTTTCTCGTTCTCTCTCTTTTTCCTTTGAGTGTGTATGTGTGTGTGTGCAGCTTTTTGATAGCATTTTTTCCTGGCTTCTGCTGCTGCTGCTACAACTTTCTGGCATTTCTCAATATTTTTTTTATGCGTTTCTTTTTTTTTTTTTTGACTGCTCGCCGCTTCACACTTCCGCTTTGGCAACTTCCGCAATTTTACTTTGAATTATAGCCAAGCGTATTAATTTAAATGTCAGCAAAGGCGCACACACACATACAAAAAAAAAAAAATTATATACTTCTTTCTCTATAAGAAAACCAATTTGGTACCCAAACACATAAAATATTATAATGTGTTTGTGGTTTGTCAGAGAGCTGCACTTTTATGTCACTTTATAACATTCTTGTTGGAAGCATTTTAATGCTTTTATAATAATCATTTTAATACATTGTTTAGATCATAAGACTTGCTTAACAAAATTGTATTAATATGTCAATATTACGTTACAATTAAAAGCGATATATAAATGGAGATAAAGTTATTATAATCTATGGTTTTTCTATATGCAACATTCATTACCATAAAATATATCTACATTTCAACTGTAGAGTATTTACTCTTTGTCAATACACTCATTACAGATTTTTTTCAACTTATCTCGTTGCTTTGTGTGTTTGTGGCTTTTGTGTAAAAGTATTCGTTTTGTGTTTGATTAAAATTATGCTTTGTGTTGCAGCACTTCAATTTGCCGTTGCAGACTTTTAATTAATGCGCTGGCAGCTTTTGTCGCTCGATAGCATTGCCGCACACAGTTGCAACGTTGTGGCAAAATCATCAGATTGTTTCTCAACTCAAATACAACGAAATTTCTTATTTGACAAGAATATTCGCATGAATAGTAACTACAAAAGTCAAAGGATTATCTTAACAAAGAAGCCCAAAAAAGTATGCTAGCTTTTTAATACTGATTAGTTAACGGTAAATCAGTAAACGTTGTTGATAGTAAGTATGAGTGTGTGAGTGTGTATATTAACGGGATGGTGCTTTGTTTGGCACATTGCTGCTGTTTTATGTCCAAGTGAGTGAGTGAGTGAGAGAGGGAGACCGTAATGAAAATTTATGCGGCAAATTTAATTAAAACATACCTCAGGCTGTGTTTCGCCATGCACGATGCAGACCAGCATTGCCTCATGTCCCTCGCCGGAGAAGACAACGGGACGCTCCACGGAGATCTCTGGTGGGTCTATATAGAGAGACAGAGAGAGAGAGAGGGAGGGAGGGAGAGAGAGGGTTTGGGGAATATTAAGAAAATTAGTAAACAACATGGTAAGCAAACAGAAACAGCACAACAAAATTTTATTTAAAAAAAAAACCAACAACTCAAAAGATAGAAACGAAAACACAAAGCAACTAATCAATGGCAAAATCTTCAACAGTGGGGGGTTGGGGTGGTTGTTTGTTGGTTGTGTTGCCCTGCTGCCATATATAATTAGAAACTGGCAGCTCATAACCTTTGGCCCAACTCGTTCCCCTTCCCGCTACCACAAACGGACTTTCATCGAAATTGCTTATAAATTTTAAATAAATGTCGGTAGAATAGAAACACACGACACCACTTTCATAATTGCAAGCCAAGTAGTTGTAGTTGTAGTTGTTGTGCTTATTGTGGTGGCTTCACTGTACCACTATGTGTTTGTGTGTGTGTGTAAATGCCAAAGTGCCAAGCGCACGTCTAAGAAATCGTTAGTAGTAAGTAGTTATCGTCCATTCTTGAATTCCAATAACCATTGAAAATCAGTTTTCAAATAAATTAAAGTGTCTTGCGAATTGGTGTTTCCGACCTGGCTTCAAATTAATATATTTCGCTTTCATTCTGCAACAGTCGGTCAATGGCAGCATTGGCATTTACACACACACACATAAGGACCCACCAAGTGGTGCTGGGAGAAGGGAGTAAGGGAGGGGGTGAGGAATGAGGTGTATATACTTACATAAGACGTGCAGGACGACTTGACTGGATGCGGGCTGGCCAACGCCATTATTGGCGGTACATATATAGACGCCACCCTTATGACGATCCACATTCTCAATTGAAAGGACGTGTGAGTGAAGCTTCTCTTCGCCTGCAATTTTGTAGAGAAAACAAGCGCATGCAATATGTGAGAGTCAGTAAAATGCGGCCATCGAAGAAATGACAGAGGCAATTACAAGGACCTCTATCTACGTCTCCAACCAGCCAGACAGGCAATTCCAATGCGAATGGTCTTTAGTGTGTGCGCATTGTATATATATATATATATGTTTATACATATATTTAATAATAAAAAGGGCAAAGGCGCGAAGGACAACAGCAGTGAACATTGAGGACGACATTGCGCACCAAATAAATTTTTTTTGTGACTTTTCATTTTTATGGAAATTGCTTAAGTTTTTTATATATTCATATACTTTTGTCTTCTGTGCTCTCACTTTTGTTATTCTTTATGCTTTTAATTTGCGTCAACTGTTGGCCAGTCTATCTGACTGACCGACTGACTAACTGACTGGCAGTCTCTGGCTGGCTGGCTGGTTTGGGATCCTTTCGTTTTGTTTTACGCTGTGGCTATTTATGCAAAATCTTACCATTGGGCAAAATATTATTTTTGCGGCTCCAAGTCACATTTGGCGTTGGATTACCAGAGGCCGAGCACTCAATGCGCACTGATGAACCTTTTTTGACTTGCAAATGTCCGCCGGTGCTAATGTGATGAATCCTCGGTGGTACTGAAAAAAACAACAACAACATCAACAACAACAACAACAACAGAAAAGGACAACAAAACAAATAAACAGAAGGAAAGATAGAGAATATAAAAACATTAGAAATGGCCAGTTGTACTTTTAGTTTGTAGAAACAAAACAAACAACAACAAAACAAAAAATACAATGACTGCCCAGCGTCCAGATGAAAATTGTATGCAAAGTCCCAGCTTCCCTGGCCAAGGATGAAGGCGCAAGGACGCGCCAAATAAATTTGAATAAATATGCGCACAAATGCAAAGTGAACGAGCGCAAAATGGCACATTTACGCATGTGAAACGAGCCACATTCCCGCCCAAATGAGGTTGAGGTTAACACTCCCGCCTTCGAGTTAGAGAGCTGCTGCCAAAAGTGTTGTTAGCCTTTTGGCTATTTTATTTAATTTGCAACTTGAATTCATTTGTGTGTATGTATTTGTGGTCGAAATTATTTTACAGCTGTTTGCTACCAAAGTTACGAGTAGGTCTGCTTGGTGCCTTGGTCGCATTCGAGGACATTTTAAATATATACTATTTTATTGGCATGTCCCATGAATTTAAATGTTTTTTTTTGTGTTGACTTTTTGTGAACCCCAAATGGGAAATGATGACTGAGACTAAAGCTAAAGTAAGCAGCTTTGTTTTGGGACTTTTATTTGATTTTGAGTTTTATTCAATACCCTGCAGGCATTAGACTAAGAGAAAATAATATATATAAAACAATATACAAGTATGCTAGAAATGGGTTAATATATATTTAACAATGAATTATTATACCAAACAAAATGCAATTCCCTTTTACAAATACAAGAATACGATTTGTTAAAGCAATTGCTGTAGGGTATCTTATAATCTAATACTCTTCTATTTCACAGCGCATTATTCAGTCAATTACTTTTCTACATAGTATGTTATTTTTTTTTTTTTCAATTTTCATTAGAGCTGTATACGAATTAAGTTCGAAAGGTACACAAAAGTAAATTCAAATGGATTTGTCACACAGAAATAGTATAGTATAGTAGACAAGGCAGGCACATCATTTACGATTGCTTTGGCCAAAATAAAAACAAATCAGTTAAGAGACGAGAAAAAAGGTAAGCATCTTTTGGCCCAAAGCAGTTTTGGATGCGGAATGCATTGCAACAATGCGGTGCAAGCGAAGCGAGAGTATTTGCATTTCAAAGAAAATTACAATTGATCACTGAAGGGCGCACAAAGAGACATAAACAGAAACATACGAATACGAATAAACATATATATGTATGTATATATAGAGAAATGGAATGCAGACAAATCTGCATGCGACTATAATAAATCATGAGACGGAGTGTGTGGCCCGAAGCCAAAACTAAACCGCAAAAAATAAGGAGAGTGGAATAAAGACATCGAATAAAAACAGAAAAGCAACTAAAACCAGCTCACAATAAAGTCGTCTCGTCTGTTTGCTTTTGCTCAGGACCAAAAAGAACTCTGTGGCTTTATATCTATATCCTGATCAAGTAACATTGTGTGTGTGTCTGTGCCTAGGGCTCAACTTTATCTATATATATATATATATGCATGTGTGTGTGTCTATATATATATATATGTATGTTTTCAATAATTTCACGCTTTAGTGAGACTCTATGCCCGACAGCCGTCATATTGAATTCAATAAATATGAGTACATATATGCGAACACTCATAACTGAAAGCCAGTTGACGAGTTATAGAGCAGTTCATTTTGACTTCTACGTACGTGTGTGGTTCTGTGGGATGTAATACGTCGATTGCGGCATGTAATGTCATGCAGATGACGACTAATGCGATGCCAATCGCTGACTGACAGAGTGGGTGAGTGATTTTAAGTAGGTGGGTTGGGTGAAGCAGTCAACAATTTTAATAAGCGAGCTCTTTTCAAAGCAAACGACGCCGCAGTAGCCACAATATCCGCAGCGCCAGCTTTCGAGGGAACTTGTGGGCATTTGCATACATACATACATACATACATACTTATATAAGAAACTGTATATTGATTATATGCCTTATTTCGCTGTGTGCTGGCAACTTTTAGCGTTTGGGTTTTTGCGGCTTTTAAAGTTGCATACTTCGATTCGGACAAGTTTTTTAAGCACCAGCTGGACGAAGTGTATATATATATATATACGAAAAAGGGGTTTGTTGAAGAAAAATGAGAATAGAAAAAGAGTGTTGCTGTTGCTTCTTGTCTGCAAAGTAATTTAAAT
Source organism: Scaptomyza cyrtandrae (assembly GCA_035044605.1). Lineage (NCBI taxonomy): Eukaryota > Metazoa > Arthropoda > Insecta > Diptera > Drosophilidae > Scaptomyza > Scaptomyza cyrtandrae. The sequence goes on along the minus strand of JAWNNS010000640.1, from coordinate 5,420,381 downwards.
CCTTAGTTAGTTGGCAAAAGTTGAGTGCTTAAACTTAAACGGTATGCCAAAGTGCTTGTGTGTGAATATTTAGTATTTCATGGTACAGTTTGGCTTAAGGTTTAATTGTTGGTTCACTTGCAGCAGCATTTGAGGCAGATGCATCCGAGGCAAGGCTCGTTGCCTTGGCTATATCCTGGCCATATCCTGTGCAATTTGCCTTGCCATTGTGTCGGTCATTTGTCTCAAGTATCTGGAAGAAACTTTACTCGTTCTTTCTCTCTCTCTCTCTCTCAGTCTATTTGTTGACTTTTGTATATTGCATATTGTGTGGCATGCATGATATTGTGCCTCATCTCTTTCGCTCTCTCTCTCTCTCTCTCTCTCTGACATTCTCTGTGTCGGTCTCTATTGTTATTGTTTTCCACAATTATTATTGCTGTTGCTGTTGTGTTGTGTTATTGTTTGAGCTGCAGCATAATTAAATGCAGCTTGTCTGTCTATATACATATATATATATATGTATGTGTATCTATTTATGTATGTATGTATGTTTGCATGTAGTAGCTGGGCCCTTCTGTGCAATTGTTTTTGGCATATTGGCCGTATAATTTACACAATTGTGTGGCTTTATTTGATGCTCTGCCACGATAATAATTATGCTTTCAAATTGAATAGGCCTGAATAAAGGCCATGGAAACCTTAATTAGGCGCATGTTGGAGACTTTAAGCAGCTTATTATGCAACAATAACACCCCTTTCCTTCCCTTCCCTTCCCTTCCTCTATTGAAAGTGTTTCTCTCTTGGTTTTAAGCTGCAGCTGTAAATTGAGGTAACACTCGTAATCGATGTTATCGTTACATCATTTACACACACACTATTACACACTTACCTTTACTCTCTCTTTCTGTCTCTTTCTCCGCTATTATTGACAATAAAAATGTCGAAATGACCACAAACGATGCCCACAGCGGCCACCACATAACTTAATGTTTTGTGGGCCGTTTGCGGTTAGCCGCGAATAAGCACAGAGCGTAGAGGGGGGGTATACGGGGCTTAAAAAGTCACTCGAATCAGGGCTAATGGACATTTGGCTGACAGTTGTCAATGCCAAATTGGTTTTTTATTTAACGTAGTTTCGCAATTTGAATAACGTTAACAGCAAAAATAAAACCCATTAAATGCATAAAACTCGTGTGTGTTTAAAGCTATAAATGGCATTTTATGTTGCAGCAGAATTCAAAACATATCCTGGCAAAAATCAGTTGACATTTTCATCCGCAATTTAGTCAATTTTTGATAGACACAAAATGACAGATGGGAAACAAAAACAATTAAAGTCCAGAACAGAAACGGAAAAAGCGAAAGAGAGAGAAAGAAAATGAGAAATACAGGAATAGAGAATGCAAAAAGGATATAAGGATAGAAGGAGAGCTAGTGTGAAAGAGGCATGTTTGTCTAAATGAACCAGTTTAGCATAAAATTGAACAAGAGATTCATAGACAACATTTTATTAAACTTCCACGATATAAACAAAGTCTAAGCTAAAATTTTAATAAAAAATTGTTATTCTTTTAAAAAGTATTAGAATTTTGTCTATTCAGTTTGACATAAGATAAGAAGTAGCCATTAAGTTGTATCATTAACTTAATGGAATACTCTATCTATACCCTACATAATCAAATAAAATGGCAGAAATGTTTCTTTCCAAAATGTTTCCTATTTGCCTTACTCTACATAAAGGCAGGACAAAAGTCATAGAAGGTCCTTTAGTTTCCTTTGACAGTATATCAATAATTGTTTGAACTCTTTCAACTACAACATTTCAACATGAGTCCTAATTAAATTGTAATTGTTTGACTAACATTTCAACCATCTGCAAAGCTATTCACAAACGTAAAACTCGTATTTAATCATTAAATTTACTGCAATCTTAGCAGAAACTATAAAACATTTTTAAAGGGAACATCTTTCGTGCAACTTTCTGTTTGTTGGTTGTAAAACTAACTTAAATGCAGCAAACTTTAAAATTTGCTTAAAAACTTTCTCGAATGCAAATTCAAATATATTTTCATTTTAATATTTCAATGTTTTGACTTTTGACTCCTTGAATTATCTGCAGCTGTCATTTGTATTCTGGGCAGCATGCTCTTGATTTCTATTTTCTAGGTCAGTTGCTTTGCACACATGTGTAAAATTGTGTGGCATTCCGCAAACAACAAGCTTGCAACACAGTCTAAACAATCATAAACTATTCGACAAAGCACAAAATACCATACAGTCTGCATATATAGTTATATAATTCTAATTTTTTTTTGTGTTTCTTGGGGCTGTGTGTGTATTAAAAGATTTGTCAACTGGCAAAGTTTTTGACGCTGCTTCGATGGCTTCGGGGCAGAGGCTGTTTATTGTGACGGGTCGGATGTGGTGTGGTGTGGCGTGGTTCTCCACTTGGCCAGTTTAAGCCATCGTTGGGCTAATGTCTTTGTAAGTACGCGATGCTGATGTTCGCGTCCTGCCTGGCATTGCCAGGACATGCCAGTATACCGAGGCAGTTTGGGACAAGTGCAAAAGTTTTTGGCAAGCGCACATTATTTTTTCATCTTTAGTGTGGAGGCCAAACTGAAAGTAATTTACGCTCGTAAAAGCTGGCGAGCCAAACGCCAAAGCGAGGCGAAACTTTATGAAATTTATATTCCAGCACATGTCGAGTGATGGGGGGAGGGGTGAGTGTAGGGGAATGCTGTAGGGTTTGGCTTGGGCACTTTTTTTTTTAGTGTGGGGGGGGGGGGGGTTGGGGGGATGTTGAGCCTATAAAAACTTCGACAGCGCATTATTTTTGCTTGTTTCTCCTTTGACAACAATGCGAGAATTGGAACCAGAAAACAAACAGTTCACAACCCCCGAAAAAAAAAAAAATAATATAAGCAAAAGAAGAGAGAAAAACAGACCTTTGCTGCGAAGCTTTGGGTTTTTGTGTTTGGATTGAGCGCAATTTACGTGCGCTGCTAAAGTTCAATAAACGAAATATTTCTGGCCATGATCATTATTTGGCAAACGGAGCGCATAATAAATACATAAAATAAACAAAACTTTTCAATAATCGACTTTTTTTTTGCTGCCCCATTCCCAGTCATTGTTTAATGTTTGTTTGTTTGTGGCACCAGCAGCAGCAGCAGCAGCAGCAGAAGCAGCAGTAGCAAGGATCAGAGCTTCAGCAAAATCCGGACCAAGTTTCAATGACAAATGAAAAAAGTTGTTTGTGGCGATTTTTTTTTTGCATTTATTGTTGTTGGTTGTTGCTCAAATAAAAACACATTTTTTATAGCATAGTAGTAATGTTTTTAAAGTATATTTATAAGGATGTAATGTCTTAAAGGACATGCTAGCCAACAACTATTTAACCATCAACTCTCAAAAGCATGTTGAACGTAGAGTTTGCCTCGACTACACTTTAGAGATTTTGGGAATTGTATCGCAATTTGCATGCACACACATACACAAAGTCAAAAACTGTTGCCAAAGTCAGCAAAAGTGTTAACATTGCCATGGGCTAAAAAGAGACAGGGCTGTGGAATGGGGGGGGGGGGGGGGTTGGCGTTATCCCGCTAGCGCACCGTATGCAAATAAAAAGGCAAGAAACATTGTAATTGAGGGAAAAAGGGAAGAGAAATATATGCAAATTATTCATCATTGCTGATTAGAAGACGCACCAGCCAAAATAAAGCACTAGACAGAGACAAGGTGAAAGGAGCAAAAGGATGTAGACAAAGAAGATAGAAACAATCAGAGGAAGAAGGAGAGAGAGAGAGAGAGAGAGAGAGATGGAAACGCACGCTTGTTAGGCACAATGCGTTGTCGGCACAGGAAGTAGTTAAGGGTCGAAGAAATGCGAGCAGCTGCTAAGGGAGTGAGGCCGGAGGGGGACGCTTTAGACGAAACTGTTCAAAAGGGCATTGGGAAATTTGCATCCGTTACAGGACGCTGCCATAGCTGCAATGGAGCTAGAAGCGGTGTAGCAAATTGCGGGTTGGGGCAAAATGGGCAGATTAGTTTTGATTTTTCCGCTGGCCGGAAAATATCCCTATTGAATCTGTGTGGCGGCGATAAAGCCGCCAAATTGCAGCACTGAGCTACTTAGCATATTTGAGTGGAGCCTCATGCACAAAAGGATCTAAGGATATGTTAATTTTCAAACTAAACACACACACACACACACACACACACACAAACCCACACACGAGAGAGAAAGAGAGGTGTCTAAATGATGTAGCCCAGTCAACAATGGACCCAAGTGATTTGTGCGTGAAAGCGAGAGCCAAAGCCAGGGCATAAATTTGAACCTAAAAATCCATAGAATAATTTCTGCACATAACCTCAATTTCTCTTAGCTACTAAAACTTTGCATAACAATGTACCAAAAAAAACCAACAAAAAAAAATGTGGAAATTTATATGAGAGCTATTGAAAATTTGTGTATGGATGGTTGGATGGGGTTGTTTGCAGCCTACTTACCCAATATTTCGACAGTGTGGGTGATTTCACGTGGTTCCATGGTGGCAATTTGGCATATATAATCGCCGGCATCCTGCGGCACAGCATCACGTATCTGTAGATTGAATCCGCTAACCAAACGCACGCGCGGATCGGGCGTCACCTTGACGGAGCCAGCAGTTAATATGGCAATCCCACGTTTCCAGGCAACCACATAGGGTTCTGCAAAAAAACAAAAAAAAAACATAAGAAAAATACAAGTGAATTTGAGAACTTTTTTATTATAAGATACACACACACATACAATTGAGTGTAGGAATAAAATCACGTTCTGGTTTGATTTAAATTAATTGGTAAATGCGACAGGGCAATCACTAAAATTACGTTGTAAAGATTCAATCAAACACACACACACACACACACACACACATAAACACATGAATAGACTGACAGGTATTTTGTATTTATAAGTACAAGTACTTGTGCAATATATATAAATTGAAAAGTCGAGAATTCAAATGACTCAATTACAAGGCATTTCAAAAGATCTGAAAGGCTAGAAATTCAATTTGGCATAGACTCGCGCACAACACCACACACCATCAACAACAACAACAACAACGACGAGAACCGCCACAAAATGTGGAAGGCAGCCAGTCATTCAAGCAGGCAGACAGCTGAGGGGTAAAGAGGGGTAAAGGAAAAAGATGGGTGGTACTGTATGTGTGGCGACAGCTACATTCAGTAACACCCACTTGATATCCGCTAATGTGCGGCATTTGCAATCATATGCTAGGCACTCGATATGGTAATAGGAAATGTGCAAAAGAGGCACAAACATAGGGCAAAAGAAGGGTAGGTAGAGGAAATAAATACACTCGAAAAAAAATAAACAATGGAGAGAGATATTTTTATTGAATTGAGTACATTTATTTTTAAGTTATCTTATTCATCTTAACTTGTCTACGAGTCTTTAGATGGCTTGGTAAGAATTTTCTTGAACATTCAAGATAGTGCTTCGCTCGGTGTAGAAAGGCTCAGGACTCGCATTCATATTCATGCAAGGATGCAACGTTGCCAGTCTCACCGATAGTCAAACAGGCAGACAGACATACAAAGAGACACACTCCACATGACGCATTCATCGAACTCATTAATTGTGATTCCTTTTCAAATTTATGTGCTGTTATTGCTCTTGTTGAAGCCAAGTTGTGTCGCGAGTCGCAAATCACGTGCCACACTGATGCTGCAACAAACACGAGAGTGGTCTTGTCACATCTCACACACACACACACACACACACACACATTGATGTATTGAAATTAATATCACCCGGATTTGATACTAATGATGTATGACTTCCGCGAACGGCGCTCATTTGAAATGAAAACAGCATTTTCGAAACTCGCGGGAATTGAGTATTGAGTAAAAGCGCGTTGAAAATTAAGGCTCCCATGCTCATTATCGACGGGCCTATTCTATATATTTGTGTATGTATGTGTATAACGTTAAATGATGCAGACAGACAGACAAAGTGACGAAAAGAGAACCAAAAAAAAAAGATCGTATTTCAACATGTACACAAAAAAAAAACACACACACACACACGTAACGTTTGTATATGTATGTGTGTTTGTGCAGAGAATTGGTAAAACTTGGTGGTAATAAAATGCTTATGAAGTCATTTACATGCGCATTCAAAACGCGTATTTATTTGCAATGAGTTCAACAACATCAACAAGCCAACCCAAGCAGCCAAGCAGCCAAGCCACGCGAGTCAGAAACTGTTGAGTAGAGTTAACGCAAGAGCGTTGAGGAGCGTCGGGGAGTGAAACAGGCAGACGACATAGCAGGCAGGCAAACACATAGGTGTTTTGCGCAATACTCATACATACACACAATCCAATTCACATCGCATTCACATTCAGCAACATAAAGAAGCGAATAAATAAACTAGCGCCACCTGCTGTCGTTAGCGTACACCATGAACATAGTGCTTCTATACCTAAATACATACATACCATATACTATATAGAACTAGAACTAGAAACCAAGCACCTGCCTTTAAAACGGAAAGGCATAATTCGTGGTCTACTTAAGCTTGGTTTTGTGCAGAAGGAGGGGGAATCGGGTTTGCTGCACAACCAACTTGTGAGCAGTTTGGCTTCTTATGGTCTGCCAGTTACTCAAGGGCCAAGCAGACAGACAATGGCAAGCAGAGCACTCTTGGTCAGTCAATTGTACAAGTTTTAGTTTGTTTTTTTTTGTTTTTTATGATAACGCATACTTTAAAGAATTATGTAAAATTGCTAAGCTAACTTGCCTTCCGATTATAACTATAAATAACACTTTTAATATATACTAAAATAATATTTGTTTTAATTATCATTTTTGCATGCATTTAAGTTGAACTTTTTCATTTAAAATATATTCCAAAAGCAATTTTTTTTTATTGCCTCTTTATTGTTTCAACATTTTGCTGCAATCTAAAACTTTAATTAAATTTTATTCTGCAAATTTTTTTAATAGTAAAAAAAATAAATCAACATTTCCCCAAAATTTTTCGTGCAAAATCTAAAATTTAGCAGAATTTCAAAATGATTTTCACAAAATTATTTAAATGTAAAAGAAAAACAATCACTTAAATAGAAAAAATATATATTTGCAAATGTTTCAACGAAAGCCAACTTATCAAAGATAACTTTTGATTGTCAAGAACAAATAACTCTAGTTGATCTGGATTATTATAAGAATTAACGTTTGACAAGGTTTAATGACGTAACAAGTTCTTAATACTTGATGCTAGTTAAGCTTGGAATCCGGGCAACGTATTTAAGTTAAGTGAAACAGAAACTAAGAACAATATTAAATGCTTTGAGGCTCAGAAGCAATATAAGAAAATTTGGTTTAGTTGATATTTTATGTGGCAAAACTATGTTTATCAAATAGTTAAACCTCAAACCGCATCCGGAAATGACTACGACTTTGAGAAGTAGGCGTGGCAGTGGGCTAAGAGGATCTGCAGTAAATTGTCTGTTGTCTGGCGTTGCAGTTGCGCTTAAAGTGCGGTCCGTCACTTGCACAACGCACGCAGCACAAATAATGCACAAGACCAAATAAATTTTAAGAGAGTAGACGAGCTTGTGTGTGTGTGTGTGAGTGTTTGTGTGAGATTGTGCTGGCTATATACAGTATAAGCCAAATAAATTGTTAACTAAAATAACAACAATCTAACGAAAACAAGCAAAACACAAAACGCCTCAATTTCCGGTTTAAGTGTTCTAAACTAAATAGAGAATAACACACACACACACACACACAGACACATATACATTCGTAGTGTTGGTGAGTGACTGCTGTGCGGGATGAGGCTTTCTATTAAGACGGAAACCGTGGTAAAAGCATTTCGGCTTTTGTATGTCAGCCTCACATGAACACATGAAAACATGAACATTGCCCAGCCTGCCTGCTAGCTAGCCTGCCTCTACATTCCGTCCTGGACAAAACACAAAACACAAAACAACAACTCCTTGCAACTGGACAAATTGTTGCTGGCCACGGCCAGCCGCATGTTGTGCGCACTATCTGTGTATATATCTATGTATGCATGTATGTATGTATGTATATCTATGCATGTGTTTGCCTTATTTAAAGGCAGAAACGAAATTTTAGTTTTCTACACTTCAGACTCATACAGACAGACAAACACCACTCGCGCACACACACACACACACACACACTCGCACACACACATTCTTATACTAAGGCTATTCAAATATGGCCGACATTCGCCTTTTGTTGTCGGCAGCTCTGTTTGTTTGCACTGGCCACACGGTGCGTATGCGAAATTTGCTGCTTTAAGCTTGCAACAAGAGTAACAAGAGGAAGAGGACAGAAACAGAGACAGAGACCAGGCCCCGACATGTTGTTTGTCTGAGCGCAATTTATTGCATGTCGGAAAGGCCAATATTATAAGATGATGACCCCCGAAGATAAACGATGTTGCGGCTAAGCCGACCCAATCTACACACACACACACACACACACACACACTGAGTACAGAGGGGGGTGACTAAGAAGGGGTAGGGGGGGTTGAGTTTTGCCTCCAATATGGCATTATTTTCCAACTTCTTGCAAAAGTTTTAGGTTGCAAGAGTTTTAGTGTTGTATAAAGCGAAATTAGAACTGTAAATGGCATTAATATTGAAACTTTGTTGCAACTGCTTTGCAACATGCACACTTACACCACACACTTCACTCACTTCCTCCTCACTTCCTCCTCACTCCACCTGCTGCTTCTATCCTCATTTTACATTCTCTCACTCTCTTGTTTGCTGTCCTGCTGTTTGCACAACTTCAACTTTTTTTGCGGCACGATTTCATTTCCGCTGCTCCATTATCGTTTTAAGCGTTAGCTCCGATTCCATGCTATTCCTATTCCCACATTCCCACATTCCCACTTCCCCCCACTTATACCACAACTCCTATTATAGCGCTCGATCAAAGCGTAATGAGCGTTTTCTCTGTGGCTGCCGTAGCTGAGGTTTTTTGTGCCATTTTGTATTTTATTGCATTCAAGTTTGCAAGCCAGTTGCCACTTTTTTGCTGACTGTTTTGTAGCTGTTGTTGTTGTTTGTTTGTTTGTGTCTATTTGTTGTTGCGGCTAAAACCATCAACAGGAAAAGGTCTTATGCGTGCTGACAAGTTAAGCACTGGCCTTTGGTTTTACAACTTCAACAGCAATTAATTATCTTGAATCCATACAAATGAATATGCCACTGTAAACTAAAAACCATTTTTCGCATGCATTCAAAGGTTGAATACTGCAATTGCCATTTCTTAAGAGCATTCAATTAATAATGGAAAATTACTTTTGATCTAATGAATACAAAATTCCAAAAGCTTTTACTTATCACAAATGCTACTTGGATTTAATATAAAGTTGTCGCTTTTATGTTTGCGTAAAAATCAAATTTATACATTTGATTAAGAAAAATACAAAATTAAATAAGAAATTGGGAAAAGCATTCAAGCATAAACGGTTTGGAGAGGGTAAGCTCAAAGATACCTTGTATAAAGCTAAAAAAAAATAAATAGTAAATCCAAAAAAAATATCTTGTTATCATTTATAAGATATATTTAAAATGTGTACATAACATAAATGTCTCAAACACAACTTTGAAAAACACTTGAAAAAGTGCTGGATGGCGTCATTGAACAAGAAAGCACTTTTCATTTATTTTCCACAAATTTGATGAGTGCGTAAATATTCAAATATGCCTAAGGAATTGTGGAAGACAAAGTACAAGTTGATTATAAGCCTTTGAGAAAGCGTATGAGCACATTAAAAATTCGTTCACAAATAATTAAACAAACAAACAACAACAAAAATTTACTTAAGCTATATCTAAAATGCTTGGCAGATAAGAGCTTTATCTTTAACATGGCAAAAATTAAGCAGAAACAAACATTTATGAAGTAATTACAAAAGTTTATCAAATTCAAATATTATTTTTGAGCAGTGTATTTATTTTTAAATGAAATGGTTTGTTTGAATCTAATAAGCTACAAGTTTTAAGTCTTTAAGATGTCTTTTGTATACTAAGACTACTTTAATTAATCATTTGGGATCTATTTAGCTTGAAATGGATGGATAAGTTAAGCATTCAAATACTCCTAACTTCATTTTGTGCTCAGTCACAAAATTTCGTTTCGTCTTATCGATACAATTTCTAACAAACAGGGTATCTATCGTTAAGTAAGCTTGCTTGAAGCTTGTGTGCGATGTCCTTGCTTGTGTTTGTCTTAGCATAAATACTTTTGCGCAAGTGCCGACTAGCATACAAACAAATGCGCCAAAGCATAGAGACTGAAGAGGTGGAGTGCAGAAGGGACTACATATTGACAAGGAAGGTGGAATAGACAAAACTTTTTTATAGCGTGCAACTCGAATTGCCTTGCACATGTGTAAAAAAAAACTCAAACAACATGATAAAATGATAACGATGGTGTGCGTGTGTATCTGTGTGGAAGTGTGTGCTATATTTCTTATCTACCAAGACATAAGATTACTTTTGTATAAGTGCGAAGCACCGCAATAAGTATTTAAAGGAATTTTCATGTACAATGTAAATGAGCAGTCAAATACACAAAGAACGCAAAGACAGACAGACAGAGAGAGAGGGAGAGAGAATAAAAAGGGAGCAAGGGAAAGCGCGAGAGAAACAAACTCATCATTTCAGCTCATTTTTATGTGATTTTCTTTCGAATTTTATGGGCTTTCGTCATAAAATAAAACGAAAATGTGCATAAATTATATTTTCGCTCATCATCACTACGAAAAAAGGAAAAATGACGAGAAGCAGAAGAAGCAGTATCTTTTGTTTAGTGTGGGTTTAAAAATTCTATCAATTACGTTTCAACTTTATAACCAAGACATAAAAACGAGCAGCAAAAACAGTTGCCTGGCTTTGAGAACATATTTGCCAAAGATCGATAGAGCGAACCTTATGAAAATTCGTCACGGTTTGATTTTAATTATTGCATTTAAGAGTCAAGCTGAGTGCTCAACTCGCGCGCGTATAACAAAAGCCTCTTTCACTTGTGCTGTATCTCGAGCAATGTCTCTAATTAAAGTGTCGTATGATGGCACTTTATTAGCATAGCCCATAGAGTGGCATACAGAATGCACAAAAGAAGACAGGACTAGCTGAAGGTGAAGGAGGAGGCGTGTTTGTTCTATAATTTTCTTTCATTTTGTCTGGCGCTGCTTTCTTTTATTCTTTCGTCGTATCGCTTCCTTTTTTTTTTATTATTACCCGAAATGCCTGTGGCTATAATTCCGCCTTGTGCAAAAATGTTCTATGTTTCGTATACTTTTATTTTTCCTCTTTTTTTTGCTTCTTTTGCTTTTGTTTAGGGGGCAATGAAGTGTATGAAAAAATGCCAAGGCAAATACCATGCTCTTTATTCTGTATGCTAGCTCTAATAAACGGTTGATATGACCACAAACACTATACAGATATTTTTTTTATATATATTATATAGACAAAGAGATACACAAACATACATATAATGTATGCCAAGTGCTTTTGGGCCTTCAGAAACTTGGCCAAGATGTCCAGACGACAACGGCGCCTAGCCCTTAACCTTACGAGTGTAATATATATATATATATATACGGATTTCTTTATATGTACATGCATGTCCTGATGCTTACGCTAAATCCATGTTATATACAAATAATCTCGTACACACGACCGCATTTAAATTGAAAAACGTACATGGCACATGACAGCGGTGCGACCCACCGAAAACCGTAACCGTAACCCCAAAAACAAAAACGTTTAATGCCCAAACACCCACCGTCCAAGAGGACTTACCATCCGCACACCACCACCCACCACCCACCAACCCACCGACCAACCATTGCTTACCCGCATCTTGGACATGTATTCGTCAACGTCTGGTCATCCTTTTCGGTTAGTGTTTGTGGCTCCAAGCGAGATTCAGGATTAATGCATGGTTGCGGTCAGTTGGCAGGCATCATATGGTGTTGGGTTAATTATACATATGTGTTCATACATAAATACATATGTATATGAGCAAACAGACCGCAACATTTCAATGACAACTGAGTTAAACATACCCAAACACAGAGATACTTTAACTTCATACAGACACTGGCAGATAATTTTTGGTATTGCTTTGTTAGATTTTCTCAAGCAGATGATAACTCTTATCGTTTTGTTCTAAGAGTTGCTTTAACAAATAAGCTCTTGTACCGAAATGTATGGACTTATAATTATTTTTCAGAAATATTTTCATTTCAATATTTGAAACTTGAAAATCCAACACTTTTTAACTTTTTAACTTTTTGATACATCTTCGGAACCACACTTGTACACCACACTTTTCTCTCCGTATATTTTAACTCTCATACACTTATATGCATACACTTACTCACTCACATATTTGAGTTACTCACCCGTGTTGGCCACTTCGCAGGGCAGCACTATAATGTCTCCGGCAATGAATTTGAATGTCTCCGAACGTGATATGAACATGGGCTCATGCTTGGTCATTAGTCCTTGGGCACTGGCTGCAAAACGAAAGGAATTCAAATATTAAATATGCAATATAAAATTCCTGACTTGCCTTAAAATGTATGTGTATATCAACTAAATTACTTTAAATGTTATTAGCCTAACTAAACACGCACACACACACACACACACACGCACACACACTTATTTATGTAACATGTCACGCACTTTACAGTTATGGCCAAAAGCAAAAACATAAAACCATCATCACAAAAGTGTGTGTTTACGTGTGTGTGTGTGTGGCTAATTGGTTTAGGTCATTTTGAGAAAATTTGTCAAATGTCGCAAAGTTCATAAACTGCATTTTATTATGCTCAAGCTAATGTTACTTGTCAGAATTTGTCCGACAGCAAGCAAGAGATGGCATTTTCAAGGATATGATTGTCCTGCAGGCATCACATAGCATGGCATGACATGTTCAAGTTTCAGCTGCAGCTTACAAATAATTAAGTGAATTTGCTGTTGATTTGCCAATCAATTTTAAATGCCAATATGCATGTATGAGTTTTTGACATTATGCATGTGTGTGTGTGTGCATAGAAAATGCTTAAGCTTAGTAGTGGGTACTCCCTTTGTGTGTTTGTGTGTGTGTGTGTGAAAAGTGTTAAAATGCACTTAAATATTAAAACTTTTGGCAACGTGTGCGACTCCCTTGTGGGATTTGCATTAATTTAATTGCACAGTTTTATGCGATTATACAATAAAAACACACACACACACACACTTACGCGCGCACACACACATGTAGAGAACTATTTTGTGAGCTCTTAATTTGCATATTTATTCGATTTGGTAATTAGACCACAATTATTATATGAACAGCTGGAGACTTGGACCTGACACTTGCATCATTTGTAGAGCTTTTCTTTTCGTTAACGCTAACATATCCGGTTACAAGGTTTGCCTCGCCCACCCGCTGCTGTAATCGATTACTTTTAGTGTGACATTGCAAAAAAAAAAAATAAACCAAAAAAAAATGGACGCACTTCCGCTCGCAAACAACAACAAAAAGGCGACAAAAGCCATCAAGCATCAAGTTCTCGAGAAGCAAACAGAACACAGCAGCAAAAGTGCGTATAAATAAAATGCCAGGCGCTTTACTTTGCTTGTTTGCTGGCCAGGAGCAGCAACAGCAACAACAGAAACAACAATAGCGAGAAGCGATGGCAAACAATTTAATACGTTTAAGCGAATGTGTCAACAGGCCAAGCTGGCTTGAGCCTCAGGGCCACGAACCACGGACCAAGGCCAAAAGCAGACGACGAATGGCCAAGCACTTTTGACATCACGTTAAAAGACTTGCGCGTTGTGGGAGTTGAGAGCAAGTGGTTGGTCTCGTTGGCTGTTGAAGATGGAGGGCTGTTGGCCAGAATTGATTCGATTACGCTGCGGGCACAATAATGAAGTGTCAAATGCTGTATTTATCTGCTGCGAAAACATTCCGTGTGAATACACTACAGTGAATACATTTTGTCAGTGAGTAAGAGAAGTGCGTGTGTCAAAAAAAATAAAATAAAGAAGCAAAGTAGGTAAGCAAAAGTAGTCGGCAAGTAGGAAAGCCCCTCTCTGACATGAGTCTCTAACTTGACTTTAAGTCTTATCCCTGTTTATACCCTGCTGTCACATTTCCGGCATTTCATTTGATTTCGCAAGCAGTGCTTATTTTTTTTTGTGTGTTTTGTTTCGTTTTTGTTCCCTCAACCCTGCGCGATAGTAAATATAATTTCTTTTGTATCTGTCAGTTGTTGTCCTTTGCTGTTGCTGTTGCTGCTGGTAGATTGCTTTTGACAATATTTTTGTTGCAAGGATAAAGGCGTTGGCAGCACGTGCCTGTGCCTCTGCCTGTGCTTGTGTCTCAGTCAGCCTGTCAATCGAATCCTTGATGCGGATAATAACGAAATAATGTCAGCTGAAGCAACTTATTTCTGATGCCATTTCTTTTCCTTTTGAAGTTCGTATTAGAAGGGTTTCCGTATAGACTTCCTTCACTCTATCCGTCTCTTTATCCTCCTTTTGCGACACTCGACTGCTAATAACCCAAATGACTTTCTGTCACTTGGGCACTGATACACACGCCAAAGATATACAAGCAGCAGCAGCAGCAGCCAAAGCAGCAACACACAAAACGTGTGTCTATCTTTAACTGGGGTTCACTAATTGGACTGCCGCACGAGAACTTTTCGTTTCTATACTATATAAAGAAGGCGTATGTCGCAGACAGCTGTGTCTACATCCTCTCAATCCCACATTGATCTCAGCTTAATCATGTGTGTCCATCTAACCATATTTGTTCAGTTGAACCATCTATTTCGAGCCTAATCGATTTCCATAAGAAATATTGTTCTAGTTTATTGGGTTGAACTAACTCTTGGCTTTATTGGGCATCTCTAATTTGATTCATGCAAGCACAGTTAGATAGTATTTCGATATTGTCTTCTCTGTTATCAATCTATTAATTGAGGAGGCACCGAAAAACAAGCTCCGCTTTAAGCTAAAAAATCCCAAGCATCTATTTTGATATAGTTGATGTTAAAAACTGTATCAAATTTTTGTTTTTGTATTTCTGAAAGAACTATGCATATCCTGCATAAATTTTGTAGTTTTTGAATAAACATGAATTGCTTTGCAAAGAATCGAAACAAATATTTTGCTTTCTTAACTAATTGAACAACACAGCTTTTTAATCTGGAGTCAAAAAATAAAAATAAATTGCCAACAATATTAACAGTTCTCTCTTGAAAATTAAGTTAGGATTTCGACAACTCAAAACGCCCCAATATGACATGGTGTATATGTTTTAGTTACAGATTAAAAATTTGTTTTTTCTTTATAAATTCATTTAAAATTTTTGAATTTGTTTTGTAGTCTAACTAGGCAGACTCAGGTGCTTGTTGAGTTTGTTCTCTTTGTGTTTGTGTGTGTGTGTGTGTGTGTGTGTGTGTGTGTGTGTGTGTGTGTGTGTGTGATTGTCGCTCTGTGGGACAACTATTCAATTTTAATTTTCAATTTGAGTGCCAATCGGGTTTGAGGCTATTGAAGGCAATGGCGGCGACTAGAGCTGGACGAGGTTATTGTTTTTTTGCGGTTTGATGTTCAAAGTTTTTCCATTAAAGTTATTTGCAGAGAATAAGAAAAGTTTGGCTTGCTCACACACACACACACACACACACAAACACATTTGCAAATATTCAATTTGACTAGAAAATGATCAAGGTAGTTTTTTTTTGCTCTATTTTATTTTATTTTATTTTATTTCTTTCAGTCTATGCAGTTCGGCAGTTATTCGGTTTGGCTTTGCTCGCTGACCTTCACGGAACTGGAAATAGTAGCACGTGGGCGTGCATCGCAGTAAAAAGTAGAGAAATTGAAACATTTTTAAGCACGCAAAGTACATAAAATATGAAAATGGTTGCAATTGCACTTGCTGCAAGTTCGCAGTTCAGTTCAGCGCTTCACCTGCTGTTGCCCATTAAATGTAAAAGGGGGCAAAACGAAAACGAAAATAACCCAAAAAATAAAAAAGAAAACTTTACCTCGCTGAGCATTTACCTTGCGGTGCACCTGGGAATGGTGATGGGAAATGGGAAATGGGCTTTGAATACGACGCTGCGAGGCAGCACAAAAATTTCATTAAACACACTCACACAAAGTTCAGTTAAGAGACAGCGAAAGAGCGAAAGAGGGAAAGAGAGTTTGAGAGTTTGAGAGAAAGCTGCAAAAAAAAAATATTGTAGTAGTAAGTAGAGAGGACTAACTAAAAGCATTGCAAACTTTAATCCACGCACATTTGCGAAAGACGCTTTCAACGCTGCTGCTGCTTCTGCTGCTGGCGGCGACCACTAAAGTAACAGCCCGAAAAAGTATGCTACAGAAAGGAAATCAACAAAAAAAAAAAGAGTTGGGTAAAAAGTGCAGTGGAAGTTTATCTCGCGCCACTTGCAAAACCAACACGTAATTTCCTTTGAGTGGCCACTTATCTCTCTCTCGCTCACTCTCTCTTTGTCACTTTCTCTCTCTCTCTCTCTCTGTGTTTTGTACCTACTTCTTGACTAGTTGGCTTGGCCATGCCCCAGACGGCTGCATAAATCTCCCATAATTTGAGCAGTCGAAACTCGGTGAAAAAAACAAAAAAAAAAAAACGAAGAATAAGGAAAAACGGCATCAAGTATTAAAGCAGTCAGAAGCAGAAGAAGCAAGCGTGCCGAACGACAGCACCCCAAAATGAGCCACCAAATGCAGCGGAATCAAGGATTACCAATATATAGTTGTATAAACACACACACACAAACACACACACACACTTTCAAACATAAAGCTGTGCATGCTTTCAAACTGCTTTTCCGGCCAGCGAAATTGAGTGAAAGCCAAAGTTTTTTGTTGTTCTTGCAACGTATACGTGTGGCGGTAGCAGTATTAGCGGTTGCAGCAAGAAAGCGACCAAACGATGCCAACAACCGCCCACTTAAAACCGACAATGCCACGCCCACGCCCATTTCCGGCACATGCTAAAACAATCTTAAAAGTTAGCGGGAAAACAATGTGATTGCAAGTGAAATATTCATGAGGTGTAGTACTTCAGACGTTAGACGCGCGCGTTGTTCGTAAGTCTTGCAACTCGCAAAACTGGCAAGCTGGCTACTGGCAACTGGCAACCGGTAAATTGCAACTTTCAACTTGCAACTTGGTGAGCTGTAGACAACGCTATTGCAGCTGCAACAGCAACAACAACAGCAACAGTAACAATAACAATGACCAACTGCAAGGTGTTTTTGTGCTTACCCATCGCAAGGGCAGACCAAAATCGGTTGAGTTTTGTGGAACATTTTGAAGCCAGCGAATCGCTAATTTCGGTGCCTGAACAACAGGAACAACTCGAACAACAACAACAACAACAACAACAACAACTGAAAGCAAAAGGCGCGCTCTAGCTAAATTGATAGTAAACTGACTTGTAGCCCGAGCCCATAACACTCGCTCACATGTGGCCCATAAAATCTAAAGTTATGTCGAAAATTGTTGGCCTCCAACAGCAGTAGCAGCTGAGGCAGGAGTAGCAGCTGTCGGAAAATTTGTTTGCCAACCTCGGTTGCGGTTGGAGAACAACGTGTTTTCCGTGCATGCCCTTGTTCTTTAGCTTGTTAACGCAAAATATGTATATATATATGTATGTATGTATGTAATGTGAAAATCTGTAAATTGGAAAACCAATAAATGTTTTTTGGCTTTATTTTGGTGTAAAAGATTTAAAAACTACGTTTTTAGCACATCTGTTTATAGCATAGATATATATATACATTGACATATCTTTGGTAGTTTTTTGAAAATCATATAAGCCATAAAATTTTTAAACACATTTTTTTTTGTTCTGTTCATGTACGTAAATGCTATTTGTAGGATGATTGTTGAAGAAAGACTTTGCATAAAGTTATTCTCATATTTTAACGGCTTTCCACTGCAAATATGAAAAATTTAAGCTTTAATGAATAAATACATAAACTAAAATATGATGCTGACCCGTTTTTATTTCAATTCACCAGAGCATGTCGGCAGTGCACTACAAATTCAATTTACCTAAAAACCAAAAATTATTCACTATTTAAAATCACATATGCGGAACCACAACATCATTTGAATTCACAATCTACTACAGCGTGTTATAAATAAATAATGTGCACATACAAATGTGAATAAGATATATATATACATATAATTCATTTTTCTATTTTCGGTATTGTTGGTCCGTGACTAGCGTTTAACATGTTACGCATACGCACTGATGAGCAGGCCAAACAAGCAGCACTCAAACATACAAAACACACACATTCGTAAAACACGGAAATGGGCAGACTTCACACACACACACACACACACACACACACACTCACAACATACACAAATGCAATGTGTCACCTTTATGGCGACAGGAAAATGAAATCACGTTGTCCCTCACGTGACAAATGTAATGATAGATGTATGTACGACTGTAAGTATGTGTGTGCGTGTGTGTGTGCGTGTATGTCCGCTTGGATCTAAAGTTGCCTGTGCCCGAGGCAACAAGCACGTTCGTGGTCCGCTGTAGACGCTGTCGACCGAATGTCGACAACACGTAGCGAGATGCGCATTAAATTGTGAAAAATGGAATTTGGTGGAAATCAAAAGCGTATTACAGCCCAGCGTACTCAGCAGCCAGAGTTTCTCCGTTTTTGTTTTTTGTTTCTTTGTTTGACTAGAAACGTGCTAAACAAATCAATGCCAATGCCGTAAGGGAATCTCTCTTTCTCTCCCGCTGCTCAATCTTTTATTGGATATGGCATATGGCTGCGAGTGGCCCTTAACTGTCGCCAGGTGATTGACTTTATGGCCAGTTGGCTAACACGCCCACGCCACCGAACAGAGAGAGCTTGGCGAGCATATACTTGAATATCTCAGAGCATATTTATTGACTTGTCGTCGTCGCCTTCGTTCCATGTGCTTTCTGGTGCTGCTGCTGCTGCTGCTGTAACTTGCGCCTTTTGACCCAACTCATATGGTTGTCAGGACACCTCACTTTTGCTTAAGCATATTAATCTACACCGTAAAAAACTTTGTGAACTTAGACTTTCATTCATTTAACCTTTTATATTAGCTAAACGCTAATTCGCCTTAGTGTACATTACTCACACCTCCCTACTCCTCCGCCACGCCATTTGACTGCCTGGTCGTGCATTAGGCCAAAAGGTTATGCTGGGTTGACTTTAGGCGCGATACTTATGAACGCGGACGCGACTTCCTGCCACTGCCACAGTGCCTGTTTCCCTTTTCTGACTGCCTCACGCCTACAACATTTTTCACACTCAATTGCCTGACAACCTTTTGCACAGGATCACGCGTCACAGCACCCACCAAACACCACCAAACTTGCCAGCCAGTCAGGCAGCTACTTAACGTATGTGTTGCATACAACACGGCACAACCAACTCGAGTGCGCCCCCTTTTTTTGATTTTTTTTTTTTTTTTATACCACAGGAGTGTCCTGTGTAGGTGTGTGTTTGTGTTCGCGCCTGAAGTGCTTTTAGGCAGCGATTTTAGTTTCCTTTTTGCCAGTCTTTTGTGCAGCGTCTTGTATATAAATTGTATTTTGTGTTGTTGTTTGTATTTTGATTGTTGTTGCCGATGGTTGTTTTTTTTTTTTGGTGACATTTTTATTCACTGGGCTTCGCGTGTGAGTGCCTGCATATCAGATAAGCGCATATATCATACATAATGGTTACCAAATGACGGCAATGATTTCAATTTTGCGATAAAAGCGCAAAACAAACACAAAAACGGAAGGAAGGGCAGCAAACACTAAAGCAATACGACTTTAAGAACTGAACTGAACTTTGTCCTATAGCTTAAGGGCTTTCTCATTTTTATTTTTGATCAATTGAGTCATAAAAGTGAGCAAATTTTGTTTATTTTTTGTGTTTTGTTTTTTGTTGGATTTCACAGTTAGTTGTGTTGCAATATTAAGGGTTCACTTGTTGTGTTTTGTTTTTGGGTTTTTGTGCGACGGTGCGTATGAGTTATGTGTGCACGTTTTACATTTGTGACTACAAAATGCTGCAAGTCAGCAGCCAAAAACAGAAAAAGTAAGAGCAAAGAAGTCAAAGAGAAACAGAGAGCGAGAGAAGTGAACAACAACAAAAGTTCAGTGATTGACGATAATTGAGTGTCGCCAGCATGGAGCATCAATCATGCTGTCAGAATGGACAGCAGCATGTAAATTGCATGCGATAAAAAGCGAAATTGAATTCGCCTAACAAAATGATAAAAATCTCTCTCGCTTATAATTTATGCAGCAAATAGTAGCAAACGAACAGCACAGACGAGAACGAATGCTGGAATGATCCCAAAAAAAAGTGTGTGTATAAAATATTTAAAATATGAAAAACACTCAACATAAATATTTATGTATGTGTTTGATATGAAGATTTTGTATGTGTGTGTGTGTGTAAGTGTTTCTTTTCCTCCATTGGTATATTAAATATTTGTGCGTGTCTAATGAAATTGTTGAGCGAGCGTCAAATGTAATCTAAACAATTTTGCGCCAGAAAATCAGGTTAAGCAATTCAACTCCAAACTAATTGGCCAGGCCAAATACACTTTCAGTTCTTACTGTCCTTCTCTCTCTCTCTCTCTCTCTCTCTATCTCTCTCTCTCTCTTTCGCTCTCCCTCTCCTTCGCTCTGTCTTTTTTTGCAGTGTGCAGGTCTGGAGAATTGAAAAATAAATGTTGTGAAAAAAAACTAAAAAAAATTGTTGGCAGCCTGGCAGCATAAATGCTCGGTCTCGGACTCGTGACACACACACACACACACAGCCAAACACACACAGACAGACACACAATTTTCCGGCAGCCGAGTTCCCGTTGCATTCGCGTTGTGTAGCGGAAAATGCGTGTATGCAAATTTTCGCAAGGCAGTCATGAGGTGGAAAAAAAATGCTTGCACTTTTTCTACACTAGACTTGAAAGTGAAGTGGAAAAAAGAGAGCAAGGAATAGAAACGAGAAGAGGGGAATTTCGAGAAATGGAAAGAGAAATAACCCGTACGTACGGTTTGCCCCAGTTTTCAAATCGAAATGTCTGCAATGACCAAAACATGTTTGTCCTGGGGCAAAGGCCATGCCTCTTGCAAATGACAGATACACGTGCCTCAGTGCACAGTGTGGTGGAGGTGGGGATGGTGGTAAGGGTTGGAGTGATGGAAATACAAGGGGTTGAGCAGGGCAATGATGTAAAGGAATTGCCAGCAGCATAGTGCGTTATGTGGCATGTTAATTAGACGGCTTTGTCTGCCACATGAATACCTTTTCAGCCAGAGCATATATGTATATATATATATATATATATATTCATATGTGGTGAAGAGTAAGGGGTTAGTTAACCCATATATCACATTCTACGCATATTTTTGATCTTTTCTCCCTCCCTTCTGCATTCAAGGTATATTACGTTTCGTATCAAGTGTGAAATTTTGCTAATTGGACATCAGTGGAAAACGCATATAAATAAGGCCAAATTAATCCGATTACCGTAGCCCGGATTGCGGAGAAAATATTTAACGTCTAACAACTATTGCAAACAAAGAAAGTTTATGTTGCAGCAGCACACAAACACACACACACACACACAGAGAGCGAGATGCATCTTCACATAAGAATGAATCGAATCAAAACAAATAAAGTTAAAAATAATTAATGAACTTTCTCTTTCAATGTAAAATGTATAATAATAATAAATATATATAAATCAATAAATATTCATTTCATCATATTCATTTTCAATAAACATTCGTGCCTTTGAAACTCATTCGTTTACTTGCTATAAAAAAATACAAAAAAATTTAACTGAATACCAACAGCTGAATAAAAATGCTGCATTCACACAAAAGAAAATTAAATTTGAGCTAATGTTGAATTTCGCAGTATTACTTAATCATCTGGCTTGCACATTTTGTGAACATTCTGAAAAGTAGCTCTTAAATTAGAATGAATAATTTAATATCAGCCTGTTGTTTGCCTTACGGCAAACCATAAAGAGAAAAGTCAAAACTGTAAGTCGACATTCTCACCTTTTTGGATTTGAAGGACACGCAACCTGCTTTGTGTCACAGCTGCACTTTAGCATATTTCATGGAGACGCGAACAATTAAATACTTTAAAGAAAAATTAAGTCGCTAAAATATATAAGTATGATAAATGCGACAGCCGACTGAAGGCAAGGGCAAAGCGACCGACGGCAGCGAACTAGAAACGACTAGAAAAGCACTTTCTAAATTGTGCAATTGTTAGTGTTGTGCCCCAGTCTGAGTGCTATTCAAGAGGCAACATTACTAAGGCACCTCTGCTGACATTAAGCTGAAAATTAACCATGTAATGCGACACGGCGAAAAGGGCAACAACAACTATTTTCTACACTTTGGTGTAAAGCAGTAAGGTGTAAAAAATAAAGTTGCAAAACTAGAAACTTATTTTTTTTTTTTTTTTTGGGATATAGGCGTTGCGATGCAAAATGAGAAAAGTAAACCGAACATCCTTGGTGTTAAATTTTAAGTGTTACAAGAACAACACACACACAAACTTATAGCTTATTGTCTATGTGTGCGCTACGGAAGCAATAGCAAACAGAGACGGAAGCCACAAAAGCCTGCGGCTGTCGCATGTTTCTCGCTCTGAGTCTGTATGTGTGTGCGTTGTAATTGTTTGCTATTAAGTTAACAGCAACCGCAGCAGCGGCAACAAACAGTGGCAGCGCTTAACTCTGCCACAGTGGTTGGCTGTCGTCGTTGTCATCGCTTTGCTGAAAATGTTGCCATAGACCTTTTGTTTGCCTTTGCCTTTGCCTTTGCCTTTGACACTAATACCCTTATCCCACAGACACAAGCGGACGAAGTTCTCATTATAGTTGTCATGGTAATTGCGTTCAGGTATGTGTCTTTTTGTGTGTGTGTGTGTGTGTGAGAGTTTATTGGTTTTTTTAATTGATACCATTTAAAGAACACGCGATAAGTTGAAACACACCCGAGATCAAGTGCCATCAAAGTGTTTTTTTTTTTTGTTTGTGTTTGGGTAGACAATTGCTGAATGTAATTAAATCAGCGGCTTTTGCCTGCGTGGATCAGCAGCAGTATAATTAAGTGCGTGTTTTAACTTTAAAACACAAGTGGTTTTAAAAATGACATTCAATACGAATACGCATACGTCACTTGTGACACAAGCAATAACATTCAGTCAGCCCTTAAACAACAAAAGAGCTGCAACATTCGTTGCTTACATGTTTAATTTGCCACGACGCACCTTGTCACCCTCCTCCGAGGCGACCCACATAGGATCACATTCTAGAGAGCCAGCAAAACAACAAAATAAAAAAAAGGGTCAACATTTTGTGATGGCCGCCTAGGCAGTGATTTCTTTCTATTAAAATTTAAGCTTACGACATGAGACTATGCGTGATATGTCCCCTTCTTTGCAGCTCTCTTAAGGGTTTGAAACTGATAAAAATGTCAACACACAATTGATTTTATCACCGCTCCCGCAAGGCTGCAAACGACACTGGCAATATGCGCAGCAGGACTCTTAGCATAGTAGCCAAAGGCAACACTCAGCAAACTTGGCATCACGTTTGTTGTTTGATTTTATTGAGCCTCATTTTCTTTTTTTTCATCGTTTTGTTTTAGCTTCAGTTTACGGTATAGCAGATCTTTTTTAAAAATGCCCTGTAGAGTGAAATGGGAGAGGGTATGAAACAGTTGTGTAAAAAGCAGAACTACAAGAGTTTTGGATAGCATAAACTTTGGTTTGGTTTTCGAAACTGTTAAACTAAACAATATCTACTTTTTGTTAGTTCATTTCGGGATATAAAAGTTTATGTTTCCATTTTCAAGTTGTAGGAACATTTTTAAAAATTTATTCGGTTCATCTACGTAATAAAAGAATTTTTGAAAATCTTTCCAAGATCAAAGAGGTTTAGTTTGACGAACGAAAGTATAGGAAGTAAGTTGAATAAATTAGAAATTTTATAAACTGAAGGTGGACTTAAGGTACAAGGTATCTTCTTACTGTGCATAACTTATCTTAAGCGTAGTGACCTGTTATATAGATTATGCTTGCCCTTTTTTTTTGCTACCATTTCCTATTGGGTCATCGTCGTCGGTGTGTTGTTGTTTGGAAGACCCAGGCAATTGTTTACAGCTCTTGGGTCTCTTATGATAGGCAGCTTTTTTGTTTTTTTTGGGGGGGGGGGGGGGGGGGTGGGACGAGAAATGGTTTGACTACATGCTTTGCATGAAATCACGTTCGTCATCAGGCGAACATTACGACTATGTCCATGGGATTAAAGCATCGTCATTGGTACTTTGAATTTATAGCGAAGGACGTTCAAGAGTATGATTTTTATAGATGCTTCAGTTTTGTTATTTTTAAGACCCGCACAGCATACGCACACACGCACACACACACACACACACTCATAAACAAAGGCATATAGTTTTCCGTTGGACCAAAAGGTCTTAGCTACTTACTAATACTTTTTATCAACTGTTAACTTTGTCAGAAAAGTTTGTAGCTGTTTTTGCTTCAGAAAATATATGCAAATACGTTTTGGCCAAGAAAACAGAAAGCAAACAGTAAGCAAAAGCAACAGTCGCATAAGCACTAGCATTAGCTAGCAACGTCTGCAGTTTTCATTATCTCGCTGCTGGGGGCTTAAGACTTTATTTGCATAAGCCTTGAAAATAATATCAAAACGAATTTATATTTTGCATTTAATTATAACATTTATGCAGACAAACCAAACTAAGCTAAACGTGCCACGCCCACAACAAGTGGACAGGAATAATGCAAAACAACGTAAAATTGAAATTAAAGTTTATCTGAGCTGCAGGTGCAACTTGAGGTTGCTGCTGATGGGCGGAACTTAATTGCAACGTAATATAAGCGTAAGTTTGTATATTTTTAGCGTCAATTAAGTTTCAGTTATCCAGCTCTCTCTCTCTCTCTCTCTCTCTCTCTCTCACTATCACTTAGATAGTGAAGTTGTTTGAGTAGTTTTTGTTATTATTGTTGTTGTTCTTGCTAAGAATCTGTGTTATATAGCTGTAGTTGTTGTTGTCGCTGTCGCAAGTTTTTAGAGCAGATTCTCATTACGCGATTGTAAAAGTTTTAATGCTGTTCTTTTGTAAGTTGGCCCTGCCACCAATTCCCCGCTCACCGCTCTCTTATCATATCCAACATCCATCCACTCTCTCTCTCTCTCTACCTCTCTCTCTCTCTCTCTACCTCTTTTTCCCTCATTCTCTGGCTCTGACAGCTCATTGTTTTTCTTTGGCTGCTGCCTGTTGCCAGTCAATGTTATACTTGCTGTTGTTGTTGTTGGTGTTGGTGTTGCCTGATTTATGTGATAATTTCAGCTTCAAGTTGGAGACTCATACGCTTTGTGGGTACCGGATGTGTGCAGGATATGAGCCACTTTTATAGTCATTCTTCGTTGTAGTTGTTGTTCTTGTTGTTGCTGTTTATTTTGCGTGCGTCTTTTGCGAGTTGCAACTTATTTTTATGTTTGAGCTACATGGCAGGAAGTAATCATCTTGATGGCTGTTCAAAATTTATAGCGTTTTTTGTCTCTCATTCTCTTTAGCAACAGGCAACAACACCCACAAACTGATAGTGTTTGCGTGTGTGTGTATGTGTGTCTTTGTAATGAACTACATGATTTTAGCATTTAAGCAGACAGCGCCTAGCACACAGGATGTACACGAAAAAAAACACAAGTTAAACAATAGAAGAACTTACAGCCGCCGGGCAGCGACAAAAGCAAATCGCAATCGAGGGCGTGACTTTTAGCTAAATCCCAGGCATACAAACATATGTGCTTTCTGTATGTTTATTTGTTTGTGCCGCAGACAGCTTAACATGGCCTTAATGCTGTTTAACTCGAACTGTCGCCAACGCTTTTAACCTGAGGTTAAATTTTCAATTTGCTTTTACGCTTGGCTCAGACTGAACCCAACCAAATTGAAACAAAACCGAAGCAAACTAAACCAACCAAACCATTCTATACAACAAAATACCAGGAAGAAAGAGAGGAACCGAGACAGAGAAAGAGATAGAAAGCAAACGAAAAGGGTAAGCAACCAAGCCGACCAGACGACAACAAGGCTTTTATCTATACGCACACATTTGTGATGTGGGTGAGCGGTACTTTTTGCTAACGCGGTGAGGGTGTGGGTGGAGGAGGTGTTAGGGGAGCAATTGCATACATACATATGTATGTATTATCTATGCATGCCTCTGTTTGCCAAGCGCCTAAAGCTTTTTGTGTGTGTGCCACAGCAAATTACTCGCTTGTTGCGGCTATACTCTAGCACACCGAGTTTTATAACTTTATTATCAAGTTTTCAACAGCTGCAACTTCAAGCTTTCAACAATTTGAATGCTGATTTTTGAATGAATGTATATTTAAGAATCATACCATCAATCTACAAAGCAAACTTTCAAGTTATAAATAATATTTTTGAGCTGTTAAAAATTTGGCATGGCAAAGATTTGAAATCAGTTTTAATGAGCTTGAGTTGTGAAAGATTTTGAAATTTTTTCGTAGAAATTTTATTTGATTTTAAGATATCATTTTGGTTAAGAACTGCGTTTATTGGTATTTGTTGAGCACTAGGCAGCATTATATTAGACGTATTGAATGAGAGATACCTAAGGATATACTTTCGTTCGGTGTGTCAAATATGGTTTTTTGCTTGCTGTTTTGCTGTTTAACAGTCAAGACAAAAATATTCGTCGAAAAGCACGTAGCTGTGTCGCACTGACAGTCGTGCACTTGACTTTGGCCGGCAAAAATTTAAAATTAAATTAATTCTATAAAATTTTATTAGGTTTCGACTAAAGCGACGACAATGGCCTGGCGTAGCACTGGCTACAAGGACAAACACTCAGGCATTTCAAGAGTTCGGTTTTTGTCCCCTCAAAAAAACATTAAACAAAAATTGCAGCACAAAAAGTTTCCGACAATTTTTCGCCCCCAAGCATGGGCAATATGCCAGAAAAGTGATATGTGTGTGTACGATGTGTACGAACGTCCATAATAATTTAATTTGTTGAGAAAAGTTTTGAAAAGTGATGGCATTTTTTTTTTTAAGGAGCATTTAATTAAATGCTGCAAAAATTAAGCGTTCTGTCTAATTAATTTAATCCCACTTTCAAGCACATGCTCAATAAACTGAGTTAAATACAAGTTGAACGATAAACTCAACGCTTCAACAATTTGCGGCAACAGCAGCAAAAATAGTTTAGTTTCTCTCTCTTTTTTGTAGCACACTTTTTAGCGCGCATGCAAATATTTCCGCTTCCGCTCGATAGCATGTACATGGGTGTTTGTATTTAGAAGGGGGGGGCACTTGTATTTTTGGTTTTTATGTTTTATGTGATAAGAACAAGATTAACCTCATAAATTCAAGCACTTTATTACAAAAACAATAATCGATTTGCAAAAATAATGATTGTTTATTTAAAATGCGTTATCTATTATATTTTTTTTACTGGCACTTTAATCTGATTAAAGCTGATGATAAATGTTTAAGCTATTAAGCTGTTTAGCCACTCACTCTCTCTCTCTCTCTCATATTTAGTTTTGTCATTTTGTTTTTCAGCTGTGGAATGTTGAATACAGGTTCAAAATGCTGCTGGCTACTTCTGTTTTGTAGCGCTGTTCAACACTGTTCTCTGAGTTGCGTATGCTGTAAATGCTGTAAATGACACGAAGTCACGTGTTAGAATTTGCGACTTTGACGCTTGTTAGCGTTTGCCTGTTAGCTAATGCCTAAAACGTATTCTTTGTATGTTAGCAAAAGTGACATTTAAGTCTTGTCAAGTTTTTATAAAAGCAGACTACCCCACACTCCTTCCCCCCTCCTTACAAGCACATTCATATGTATGTGTGCAAAAACGGTCGGCCAATACAAAAGTCACTAAATCTCTAAAAGGAAAACCAATTACGGCCATTACCACATATGGCAATTACAAGGAAACTTACCAGAACACTACCCGCACCCTTCCCTTTTCGCTCTACGCGTGCTAGAACAGCAAAGTCTCATTAGTTGGCCGCAAAACGAATGACGAGGACGAGTACGAGAACGAGTATAAGTACACAGGACGAAGGACGCGCGCACTCAGGCAGCCGCAGAAAGCACAAACACAAAAAGCCAAAGAACTGTGCACATATGGACAGAATCGTAGCATGCTTCTATATGGATATGGTTAGCTGGCTGGCTGACTGGCAATGGTAATGACGCTTAGTGTTATGGCCAAGATGATGGCCAACAGTTGCTGTCGTTTGCCGTTAATTTAATGGATGGCAGGTAGCCCGCCAGCTACACCTAATGGAACTCAACTATCCTAACACAGAAGACCCCTAGTTTGATTCACTTTCTCTCATTCGCTCTGTCTCTTGTGAGGCTCAATCGCTTAAAGCCTTTTTCATAGTTAACAGCTGCGATATTTTCATTTAATGCAATCAGATATGTTTAAGCAAAGCAAATTTTCTACACATATATAGGTTGTGGTATATTTTAATATTGCTTTACGTTTAATGCGTTGCTAAAATCTTTTCGCTTCAATTTTTAGCCAGTCCAAAGAATAATTTAAAAAAATAATATGCATAAATTACAATAACAGCTGGCATACATTTTTTCCTATACCCTGCAGCTATAAAAATAGTTTCAAATGGGTATAATTTAAAAAATGGCCATAAAATGATTTTTCTGGGACAAAGGAACAAGTAGAATAAACATAAAACTGTAAATGTGCTTATTTATAAATTTACATATGAAAATATAGCTAGAGGATGTAATTTTTGTTTAAAAGAAAAACTTATTTTTGATAAATACCTACTAAATCTAATAGAGAACAGAGGAATTTTGAAGTCTAAGAATAGGTTAGGAATAAATAATTTTTAAGAAAATAATATATATATCTGACTCCAAATTGCACATACTTGTAAAATATACTTGATGTTACTAGAGATTTCATTTTTAAAGGATTTTTTACTTTGTTTAAGAGATTTCTTAAGCACTATTTACAGTGACTTATTTTTAACAAAAACTAACAAAAGCATAATTGAAAGCATAATTGAAAATTCCAAGCCTGAATATTTCAAAACATGCAAACAAACAAACACAATTCTTTTGTTCAATGAATAATGTACTGGGTATCAACTCGCTTGGAATTCGCATTACAAATACCAATGCCCATTTTATTTATTTGTGAGTGCAACGCAGCATGTGCTTTTTGTAATATTTTTCTTCTTCTTTTTGTGTGATTTTTGGAAATTTCATTTAGCGAATTGTTTGTTTGCAGCCGTAAATATGCGGTAGTAAAAAAAAAATTTAGTTGCGGCAAGGACATTGAACGCGCGCGTCATGTGTGCGTGTTTACACAGGAGCAACATGGCAAAAACCAACATGCGACATATAAATTTCATGATATTTTATAGTTTATGCACCCATTGGCAAGCCGAGCAGATGATCTATGTTATTCACATATACTATATGTACACCATATACATATATATATATATATATTTGTGGTACTTTTATTTCAGCACATGCAAAAAGCCATTAACAATAACACGAAACCGATGAAGCAGGGATGCGAGATAAAGGGAGAAAGAGCAAGCAAGCACACGTCCAGGACATTGTCTCATTAGCATATTGCGTGGTGGGCGCCTATTTGGCAATATCGATAAAGTTCGTTAAAAAATAAGATTGAAAAGTGCGATTTGGAGGCGATTTACTCAATGTGCCAACAACCACAAGGCAGGCAAGCAAAAAAAAAAAACCAGAAGAAGGCATGGTACAAAACAAGGGTTGCTTGTCACCGTTGCTTTTGTGGGGGTTGTGGATTGGTAGCTGCCTGTTTTGACACTTGTCACCATTAAGCTAAGCAGCAAGAACTCTGTGTGCCTGTGTGTCTGTGTGCGTGTATGCACAGCGAATTTGACAATTTTTAGCTGGCTTTAAGCTGCTGCAAAGCTGTTGTTTTTTTTTTCTTTCTTTTTTTTTTTCTTAACATCGTTCGTTTTTCGCTGGCTTTTATGCTTTTTAAGTCAGTTTAAGATTTTTGCAGCCAACTGACAGCAAACATGGCACACAATAAAGGGGAGGTCGCCCATATCTTCCAACCAACACCTCCCCCTTTGCCCTTTAAGCGCTGCTTTCGTTTTCGTTGTCGTTCCCCGATCTTCTCTTAGTCATTTGGGTAGCAGCACGCGGGATTACGTTTATATCCTTGTGTCCTGGAAACACTTTCACAGCCAATTTTATTATACGCGCGCGCTTTCGTTTGCCTTTTGTGTTGTAGTAGTAGCTTGTTGTTGCTTGTTGTAGTTGTTGTTGCTTGTTGTTGGTGTTGTGCATTTTTATGCCGCATATAAATAAATCTGTTAGTTGTGCATGTTTACGACTTTTTAAGCCAGGTCTGCAAGGAGCGCAAAGTTGGAAGTGGTGGTGTCGAATGCGCTGTCAACTTGTGCATAAGCGTCAATTTTATGCACACTTCGCTGTGTAAATACCGTAAAATGTTGTTGCAAAAGCGTTGCAGTAAAAAAAATTTAACAACAAAACATTACATAATATTAAAGTCAAGCGACGAACTGTGACTTGGGTGTATGCTAATCGTAACTACTCTATACCCTCTGATATTAATAGATAGACAGAATGGAGAATGGGATCGAGCAGCAGTGTCAATTGGTCAGCAATTCAAAGTTAAGAACCGGTCAACTACTATAAGTAGCTAAAATAAAACCTTTGATGGCAAAGAAGGAAGGAAGAAGTAAGGTTTGGGTAGTCTATGCTCCATTGGGTATGTGTATTTTATGCTTTGCACTTGAGTGCGTAATTTTATAGGTCGCTTTCTTGCTTTTATTAGCAACACCCGACAATAAACTGTTTATGTTTATTATTTGCTGATGACCTACGTGCAAAAGAGCGCCAAAACAGTGAAACAGAGCAAAAAATAAAAGCGAACACAAAAATAAAATGAATATAACTCAAGAGGCCTAAATAGTGGCTAAGCAGCAAAATGAATCACTTACGGCCATTTGGCCAAAGCAAAAAAAACAACAACAACAACAACAACAACATCAACAATTCGTAAATGTCTGGCAATGCGTTACGAGTACTAAAAACCAAGACGAAAAGCAATGAAGAAGAAAAAAAAAGACTGAACGCCCGTGAGTCGACTGCGTAAATTACAAATTAGCAATCACACTAAAACTGACCAATGGAGCAAAAGAGAAGGAGAGAAAGAGAGAGATGGAAAGAGAGAGAGAGAGAGCAGTCGCTTCTGCTATAAATTGTACTAAAAGCAAAAACTTTTCATATTCAAAGCGTCAACTCATTAAATGGCCGTCCGAAACTACGACGGACCCAACCCCAAGCACGAAAAACAAATCAAAGTGGCAGATACATATAAACAGCAGAAAAGAACGTGACACACAAAAAGAGAGAGAGAGAAAGAGAGAGAGGGGAGATTTGAAATTCTTACGTGTAATCGAGCTAGCAGGAGGTGTAAATGCTGTCGGAAACGGATGCGTGTGCGTTGTGAGCAATTCGAAAACGGAAATCAAAAATTGACCTTAAGCTGAATGAGCACCGCTCCATACCCCAATAACAAGAAAACAAAAAATAACAAGTAAGAAGGCTCTAGTCGAGAAATCCCGACTAGACGATACCCTGATCCCTATACTTTACGCGTACAGTCAGTGTTTGCAAGTATGTGTGTTTGTATGTACGCACATAACTTCAATGTCCCATATCTCCGGTGTTTCTTAACCGATTTTAATAAAAATTTTACATATTGTCATTATTTTGTTCATTATTTCAAATGCCATCTCAAAGTTTTTGAAATTCAAGATTTTGTTGTTATCGATCGCATGTGTATATCGAAAACGGGATGAGTTATCGAAAATCGAAAACAAACTTGTACTGCCTAGGAATTAGGCGAGCTTAAGTTCCAAATCTGGAGTCTCTAGCTCTTATAGTCTCTGAGATCGGTTGGCTCATACATACGGACAGACAGACGGACAGACGGACGGACAGACGGACATGGCTATTTCGACTCGGCTGTTGATGCTGATCAAGAATATATATACTTTATGGGGTCGGAGAAGCTTCCTTCTGCCCGTTACATACTTTTGCACAAAACCATTATACCCTTTTTTCCCATTTTTAATGGGATCAGGGTATAAAAAGGCAGGTTGTGTGTGCCCTATGTTTAGTTTGGGGTCCATTAAATCGACACCTAGGGCCGATATATAGCCCCAAGAAAGCGAAATGAGGCATAAAAGTAGCAGAAATAATAAAAATTTATTGAGAAATAAAAAACAATTTAATTTATTAGTATTTAGTGTGGAAAAAGGAAATAATCGATGTTATAAATTTTTGATACCGTCGACTGCTGTTACTGCTTTATATGCCAAGTGGCTGTGTTTTGTGTGTGTTTGTGGATGGGTGTGTGTGTGTGGGTGAACAGTTAAAAGGCACATAGAAAACAAATGAATTGGAATACTTTTGGATGCCAAAATAAAGCGGATATGCTGCCGGATACGATGAATGTTCGTCTGTGTGGGTGGGTGCAAGTGTATCTGTGTGTGTGTATGTGTTTGTGGTGTGGCAAGTACGTGTCTATTTGTGTGAGTTAGTGTTTTAGAAATTCGACTCGGATGTGGAGTTCAAACGCTTATCAAGTGTGTAGATCTTACTTATGAGTTTAACGGCCAGGCCAAGCTAGAACCGAACAGAAAAGCCGGAAAGAGCCAAAGAAAACGAATCGAAAGGCAACCGACAAAATGGCAAAGTCAAGGAAAAGCCAAATTTGTTGGTAGGTCCGGATAATTTAATTTATTGTTTTCTCTGTTAAATGATGCTCAAGAGTATAATTCAAGGCACAACAGAACACACAGTACGCGACTAATGTGCTCACAAATTGCCCAAGAAGTCAAGAGGCTGAAAATGCGACAGAAAGAGAGAGAGAGAGACAGAGAGAGAGAGAAAAGACTGGATGATGCTGATACTATCGACCCGTCTATATGACCTTTGATGCGTGCAAGGATGTTTTATGTACAACCGCACGCCAAACAACTTGGCCAGCTGGCTGACACAGCCTGAATTGCCTGGCTCGATGACAGCAAGTGGTTGCACTTGCTGCCGCATAAAGTACTCAAGCAAAAACACCAACACACAGAACGCAAAATATGCAAATGCTGTTTTGAAAACTCTTCGTGTGAGAGAGAGCGCGCGCGCGCTTTGGGTTTCAAAACAATGCACATTTTAATTTTAGCCTAGTTTGTTGCCACAAAACACAACGGCAACACAAACAAGCAACGGCAGCTAGCTGCAAACGGCAACGTTGGCCAGGACTATGCAGGATATGTGCCAGTAAAAAGTTTGGCAAACAAAGTTGGCGTCACAAAACTGTAACTGCAGCGCACACTGCAGCAGCATAACACCCGTTCAGCTACCGTCTACCCTCAAAACGCCTTTCGAAAAAATTAGTGGCCTCGTATCTTGCAAACAAACAGACCGTGCCACACGTTTTTGCAGCACGAGTACAAGCATCAAGGTTTAGTTTAGTTTTGTTTTTTCTTTTTTTTTTTGGCTCAAAAGTAAAACCGATTTTTGCTTTGCCGACTTAATTAAACTTCATTTGCGTAACAGAGTCGCTTTTAAAGCTATGAACCCGCCAAAAAAATGTGCAACCACTGAATTGGCCCCAAAAAATAGTTCAGCTGTCACAGACAGCAAGCGTCACAGGGGAGGAACTAGGGCGGAAGTCACATAAACGTTATATAAATAATGCAATTTATGTGCAACGCATAAAGAAATTTCGCTGTGCCAGACACTAAGGCACTTGTATTATGCATGTCTAGTTTTTACGCTTACGTTGTGCACTTAAGTCTTGAAGCTGCGATAAGGCAATCCTCTCTATCTTACTTCCTTCCGCCTTAAGCAACACTCGAAGCCCCAAAAAGTAGGCAAGGAAAAAAGTTTAAGACCAAAGTTGTTGCCCCAAGGAACTCGCAAGGGACACAGCAGGTCAAGTGGTGCGATGTTGCTTCGACGCGATGGCACATCATTTAAGTGGCGACACGTGCGCCAGTTCCATTCATTCCTCCAATTCAACCTATGTAAAAGGCCTTAAACGGGTCTAAGAACGCATTTCGTGAGCAGATCCCCTGCTTTATTGTTTGGACATAATTTTTGGTAGTTTTGTTTGAAATATTCTTTTGCTGAGAGTATTTAAATGCGTTCACGAAACATTCACAAACTTATACTCTCAATCCAAATCAAGTCATCATCACAGTTGTAGTTTCATTATAATTTTAACAAAACTACTTCAGGAGATAGGAAAATTCGATGTCCTTATGCCTCAAGTCAACTTTCTTTCGTTACCTGCACATATAATATGCGCTCTGCGTGAGCTTTACCATTTATTTTCGTTACTGGTTATGTTACATTCATTTTAAATTTTTTTACGCTTTCGCTTATTTGATTATGTTAAAGAACAGAGTCGTTTGGTTGACTGGTTGGCTAGGTTGGTTTGGCTTGGATTGGTTTGGTTGGCTTGGCTTGGCTTGGCTTGGCTTGGCTTGGCTTGGCCTGAAGTCTGCTTGTGTTTGGGCTTGGTTGTTCGTTGGATTTTATGCCGACATGGCCGCGCATTTTAATTAAGAAATTAAATTAAATACAACCTGATGCGTAACAGATTCCTCGTTACTAATTAAAATTCAATTTCTTGCCATTAAAATGAGCAGCGACAACAACAAGAACATAACACAGAAGTTGCGGCAACAACAGCGTCAATTACAAGCGAAAACCCTTCGCACCGGAAACCAACAACACTAACAACAGCAAATGGCGCATAGCCACGCCCATGCCAACCCACACACACATACACACACAGAGTGAGAGAAAGCGGCGGCAAATTAAGCACGCAAAATTAATACGCAATAAAAAAGCAATAATAAAAGCCAACGTTAAGGCTGAGACCGCCCCTTAAACCCACAAATACTCCCCTCCCCTTCCAGACCAGATAACTGAAAACAAGTTGTAGTCATGGCTCAGGCTCTTAACTTTTATGTTGCATGTTTCCTTCGCTCTCTCAATTTCTGTTTCTGCTATTTCTGCTGTTTTTCTTTCTATTTTGAAAAATTTAAACTGAAAAAGCGAAACACACAAAAAATAAACAAATAATTTTCTTAATGACTAGCAAAATTGATAATGTGCCTCAAAGGAAGAAAAACTTTATCTTCATCTTCTTCTTCTTCTTGCTTTTCATTTAAGTTGTTGCTGTTGGTTTACAAATTAAACAATTTTGGTTATTCCAGCAGACGTTTGATTGATTCACTTAAAATAAACACTAAAAACGAATACAAGTCACGGTTAAGTGGGGTGTGGGGTGTGGGGGGGCGTGCCTAACACAATGGGCGGCTAGCGATTGTGCGAAAGGGCATGCTTAAGGCAAAAATACTCGCCGCCAGCTGAAAAAAGCCAAACAAAAGCTACACAAAATACTTGAAGCAACTATGCCGAGCATGTTTTAAGCAAGTCCAGCGAATATTCCACTCCCACTCCCACTACCACTGCCTGTCGTAACCCATGGCTAGCTTTTAGGGGCAACATTGTTCGCCATTTACCAAACTAAACGGCATAACAAAGCAAAGCAACAGCATAGCGTATAGATGGACGTGGGGGTTATTTTGAATTGTTTGGGGTGCAATGTGAAAAAGAAGGGGTTGCAAATTACTTAAGAAAACTGTTGTTGGCTTATTGGATTAGATACTGGGTATGGTAGAGAGGAGAGCAACCGTAAAGCGTTCCAGATCTTCCAACGCACAATTACCAGCGGCTCTTTTTATAATTTCTTTAGCATCCTAGCCTGCGGTACGCAACCAACAATCAACGGAAATGTCTTTAAAGCGAGCCATTGCGTTTCAACTTTTTCGTACTTAACTAAGTTTGCCAAGTTTTAAATACCGTTGTCGGTGAAAAGAAGTTAAGCAAATTTACCAAAGAACCAAATCGCCTAACCTTTGAGCTCAACATTTATGCACAAACAGATGCATTTAGAAAATATACGTAATCATTTCTTACCGTTTGAACTGTGCGTTGATAGCGTAAGTCAGTCAGTTAGTCAATAAAAGCAAGTATTGCTATAATTTATAACCGACACTTGAGCTTGGTCATTTTAATGCTTTAGGCAGTAAATAAATTAGATTTTACTTACTTTGGAAACATTGATTTATTTTACTCTGCATGTGACAATACCCTTTATATTTTTTACACCACCTTAAAATACCCAAACTGATATTAATCTTTATCTAAGCGATTAAACTCTTAGCCGCAAGGGTGTGTTCGTAACATCAAAAGAAGCATATTCTTACTTGTATCTCTTTATGTGTTTGTTCTTTATCCAAAAAAAAACAAAAAAAAGGAGAAGTAAATAGATGAATAAACGGTCGTCATCCCTGAGGCCTGTGTTTTGGCGTATTGTTACACAATTTTGTTGAAATTTATTTACAGAGTTTATTCCACCCAGAATCAACATTGAAGTTGCCAACAATGGCAATCGGCAAGTAGCAAATTGCAACATGAAAGAGAAGCAGTAGCAGCAGCATGCGCCACAATACCAACAATTGTAAAAGGAGAGAGAGAGAGACAGAGAGAGAGTAAGCGAGATTGAGCCAAAAGCCAAGACCAATATCGGGCCAAAAAAAAAAAGACACTGAGCCAGCCAAGTTATGCTACTAAATTTCTATCCCCAGTGCATGGAAAGTTGCCTTCGGTGGAGAAGATCCCTTCGTGTTGTGCATGCTAAACAGCAGCTGGCACAAAGGTCGCTACGGGGTCAAAGCGGGAGGAGGGCTATGTATATGAGGGGCGTGGCATAAAGCACAAACAAGATAATAAGTTCATAAGTATTATTTGGTACATAATCTAGCTGCTTACTCTCCCTCCTCCAACCCTGACCAAAAGATTTGATTTTAAACGTAAAATCGTGTCAAAGTTTTTGTTAAGCTGGCCAAGAATATTGGCAAAAGATATTGGCAAAAGGACAATGCTAAGTTGATGGCATAGGTCTGGGATGCTTTTGTGAAGTGGCTTAGTTGGATAAATACAATTTGAAGCGCTGATTACTTATCTTCATAATTCAAAGCTGCCAAGTAAGAACGAAAAGCATACGCAAGTCAAGGTCAAAAGAGTGTTTGCCACTTTATTATGAAGGCTAAAGTAATTTGCGTTGCTTAAGTATCTCTGCTTTGGTTAATTAATCACAGCTAAGTAAACAGCCAGATGCTGCTGCTGTTGCAACTACAGCTAATAGCTTGGCCAACTTGGCCTTCATTATACCAACATTCAGATACACACACACCCGCTTTTGCCCACCCCTTCAAAGCTTTCGAGTGGGCTTACAAACTTTGACTAAGTGCAATTTATGAGTGCAATGCGCAACGCGGTGGCAACTGTGCGAAATTTGTTTACAACTTGGGCGTTAATTGACACAGCCAACAGCAGCAGCAGCAGCAGCAGCAATAGCAGAAAGAAGAAGAAAGCATCTGCAACACCAGTGGCAACAAAGCCCAACAGAGCATAACAGGGTCAAAAGCAAAAGCAAACCCAAAAGTTGGTTCAACAATTGGCTACACACAAAATGCTGCTGCCAACAACACAACATTTTTTGAGCTCAACCAACGAAACTTTTCAAATGTAATTCAACACCTTTCGCCCCCAAGGTTGCTTTTTATACTACTTTTTAAATACTTTTCATAAGCTACGAAACTCTCCAAAAATATATCCCAAACCGCGTTCAGCACTTACCAACTAGTCTTTGAACTGTCTGCATAGTCCTTTTCTGTTCTGTCACATTATAATGAAGTGGGTTTTTTTTTTTTTGTAAATTAAATTGTTAGTTGTGTTCATTAAGAAACTTCCTAGAAATGTTTAATGATGTCCTTTTAAATCATGAGTATTGATTTGAATGAAACACAGTAAAGAAGGCATAAAATAGCAAGCCAATATTATCTTGAGATAAAAATACATCAACGTTAAATATTTATGAAATTTTTAACTTGTATGTTTGCTGCACGTCTAGTATCTTGTGTTTTGTATTCATGTCATGTTGAAACAACTAAAAATACACACACACACTTTCATCTCCAATTTCGACTCTCCCCACTGTAGCTACATCTTGGCAAAACTTGCCACAGCTCTAGCAGCAGCACACGAGTTAATGAGACGTTGCACAATTCCTCTACAGTTTTCACTTCCAATTAGTTGGCTTGGCAGCCAAACCGACTGCAGCTGCCTCACAACATCATCACACACAGTTTGAACAAAAACACAAAAAAAAACTGAGGGAAAAAATTAATAAAAAAAAAATCAAAAGAGGGATAGAGAGGCAAAAAAAAAAATAAGGGGAAAAAGTAAATCCTCAAAGCGTAGTAAATCAATGTCGCCGTAATCCTCACATAAGGCACTTTATCAATCAATGCAGAAAGGATTTCCCATGTGTGTTTCTTTTATGTCAACGCCTCATTGGACAAAAGGGGGTTGTGGTGGGGTAGACTATGACAAAGCATACTTACTTACGTACATACTCCAAAACGGCGTAAAGTAATAAGCGGTAAAACAAAGTAAGACTAAATAATACAGTAAATCACAAGCTAATGCTACACTCACACACTCACACTCGCACTCGCACACACACCCAGATGGCAGGCATTGAAGCAATCAAATTAAATCCCAATCGCACACTTAGACAGACACAGACGAGGCAGCTTGGTTGGGTAACGGCAAAACGGCGATAAAGCGTTATGGTTCATTAGGCCCATCGAGTATGTGTGTGTGTGTGTGTGCGAGGAGAAACGTAACCAGAGCTGGTTATATAACAACATCCACAATAGCGAAAACGTTGACAATGACAATGACAATAGCGTTGAGCCAAGAGAGTTTACAATCGATGCGTCGCATATATATCATGGCTCATGAGTGCTGCCACATTCACCTACGCTCCAAGGGTTAGGTAGTTACGCAGCTTAGCTTAGGGGTTGGTTGCTCGGCAACAGCAGCAGCAGCACTTAATGTCAATATTATTAAGTGTACGGGCCATATGGCAAGATGACGCGCCGCCATCCGCCACAAACATTGCAACCACTTGAGTTGGCTACACAATTGTCACCCAATTGCATACAATATTGTTTAGTTTGACACTTGGCAAATATTTGTTCCTGCAATTTGCTAAGCTAAACACGTATAAGGGTTCATAGGGTATTGAAAAAAAGTAACTATCGAGAAAAAAAATCTTTCCTTGCTAAAGGGCCTTGATCCTGAACAACAAACTCTCAACCCCTGCTACGACTCATTTAGCTTGCAGTTGCGCTTCATTTGAGTTTGGAAAATGGACACCTGCGCTGCTGAGTTACTTGCCTTGTCTTGGATTAATGCAATGAAAATTTTACCAAACTTTTATGAACGAGTTAAGGACAAGTTAAAAACTCGATGGTCATCAGGCAGGCAACGAACGACAGGCAGGCGGCTGGCTCGGAAAAAACAAACTAATAATGAGCTTTCAATGTTAATAAGCCGAAGGGAAAAAGTTTTGCAGCGCTGACAACGCTCGAAAGGCGACCGACAGCTGCACTCATCGAAAAGCTGAGGAGAACAAGGG
This sequence comes from Scaptomyza cyrtandrae, assembly GCA_035044605.1. Classification (NCBI taxonomy): domain Eukaryota; kingdom Metazoa; phylum Arthropoda; class Insecta; order Diptera; family Drosophilidae; genus Scaptomyza; species Scaptomyza cyrtandrae. Next base: position 5,380,555 of record JAWNNS010000640.1, on the reverse strand, counting down.
TATGGTTCGGTTGTGCGGGGGGGGAAGGTGTTATCTTCGCTTGAACGCTAACTTAAAATCCCCTTTAATAAGTAATTTCATTTTCGCTGCTTTCGCCCACTCAAGAAGTAATTTAAAAACTTTGTTAGGCATTTTTAAAGTCATTTATGGTGACAAAAAAAAAACAGAAAAGACAAAAAGCAAAATTAGAAGAACGAGGCGAAAAAAATATTTAAAAAAAACCTAAAAAAATATATAAAAAAAGTGAAAAGAAATTGAAACGCCCTCGTTGATGAGCTACTGATGATGCGTCCGCATGAATACCATTTGAAGCACAAGATTAAGGAGAAAATATTGTGGATGGAAGTTTTTTTTTTTGGAGGCGGGTGAGGGGTTGGGGGTAAAGTCAGTACATCAGCATCATCGCCGAAAAACTTTGCACTTGCCTTTTGTTTTGCACAAGTTCTAAAGAAACATTAGGCAAAAATAAAAAAAGCGAAAAGAACATTTTAAGAAATTTGAGTCCAAATGAGCAAAAGATACTCTATACAAAATTTGAACAAACATTGAAATTTCTTTTGATCAACAATATATAATATAATAATAGAACCATCGTTGCGTAAAAGTCATTAGTTAACTACTACATATTTGCTATCTAAGGTTTATTGCTTTTTTGTTTGACAAATCTTAACACAAGGACTTAATTCTATCAACTGAGCAATCTAACGATAAACCTTATTAAGCCAATCCAATATCAAGTATTTACCATACACAAATATAGTTAATTTATATTTTGTTAACAAATTTAAACACCCAACAACAAGCTAATCTACACATTAATATCAAAAGAAATGCTCAAAATGATTTCTGGCGTTTACATAGAGTTCCACAGCAATGTGTTGATGACCACAGAAAAAGAATTATATTCTCCTGAATATGAAATGAGGCACAGCTGGACTAATATTGCCCTCCTACACCTACCCCTGCCGCCATTGCCACTTTTACGCCAAGGATTATAATAATAAAGTCCGCAGCGACTTTCTTGCCTCCTTTCGACTGAACTCTTAGCCGGCTCCGCCTTCATCACTTACGCCCATTGTGCGACAGCTGGCGTTGAACTTAAATTAGCCTGTGTATATATATACACACAATCCGCTTTTCTTTTGCCTTCCACCCACAGTCACAATTCTGTGCTTATCAGCGTATTTATCTTTCATATGGCACAAGATACGAAAAGTTCGGTTCGGAATGGTGGAGGACTTTTGTTGTTGCATTGTCAATTTATTGCAACCACAAACAAGCGGTGCTTGTGTTGAGTTGAGTGGTTGAGCCAAATGTCACCGAAAATAAACATTTTTATCATAAAGAGATTAAACGCCGATAAGCGCCAAAGGACTTAAGCTGTTGTCTGGTTTTTAGTGCTCTGATTTACGATTTGCTGTTGCTGCTACAACTGTTTGTGTTGCATGCGCAACTGAAACAATTCGCAGCAAATTGCCGCACGCGTTGAAATTAATTTGAATCCTTGGAAAGCTGCTCAGATGCACATATACCTGATGATCAAGCAGCTGACGCTCCAGGGGCATCCTTTATGTTTCATATCCAGGCCAGTTCAAGCTGTCTATCTCCCAGTTGTGGATGCTGCTTTCAACTGCAAACTTTTGGGTTGCCCGCAAAATGGCCACATCCCAGGGGCACCGACTGAAACACTTGAGCTAGCAAAAATGAAGGTAATCTATTTGCCCTGCCCCAGTGGGTCCAGTGGACCACGACTAGAGCCAGGACCAACGTCCCAGCTCTTAATGTCAGTTTTAAAATCCCGACGTTGCTTTAAGACAACTCCCCCTACTCATCTCGCTCATTTCGCTCATCTCTCGTCTAAATGTCTAAAGATAAAGCTGCAAAAATATTTTAACATCCTTTGGCAACATGCCGGTGCAAGCCACACCCGCTCACCACTACCCACTCCCCTGTCACGACTACCCCACTTCCCACCACAGTTCATTCAGTGCATCGTGGCTGGTTTGGGTAAACGGGTCCGGCAGCCGCAGCTCAACCAGCACTAAACAAAGTCTTTTGTGCGAGAAATTTTCATATTTTATGAACGAGCTTTGAAAACAAAAAAAAATAATATATATATATATATAAGAAAAAGGGCAAAAGCAAAAACAATATCATAATAACAACAACAACCACAAATTAGATACAAAAGTGTTGCAGTTGTGTGTTGTTGCTGTTGTCATTGTGCATGTCAATTTTACTGGACGAGGACTGCAAAGGAGAATGGTGTAAAACTGAAAAATCCAATGCTTATACACTGCAAATTAAAATTACTATGCCTTTGGCCGGAATTAGGAGTCATTTTCAGTTACTTAGTTAGGGCCGCATTGAAGCTAAAGCTCTAGCTGCAATTCGTAATGAAATGGGTTGTTTTTGTATTTTTGTTTGCTTTTTGTGCCAAAGCGCAGGCAACACAAGCAGCAACAAGCAACAGTAAAAACAAAATGAAAGTGCCTCAACGCACTAAAATTGTAAATGAAGTGCTGCAGTCAGTCAGTCGTCAGTCAGTTAGTTCGTCAGTCAGTTAGCTCTTCAATTTGTCAGCCAGACAGAGCCAAATGGGATTCTGAGAGTCACTTTATTTAATTACCAACTTGTTTGCACTGCCTTTGTGCACACACCAACAGAAACTAAATATGATTCTTTTGCGGCTGTGCCTGCCTGCTGATGATTTCAAATTCAATTAGCCCAGTTCACAGCAGAATAGAGTTCAGGCCTTAGCTTAAGCATTTACCAAGCACATTAATCGTGCTAACACAATTTTCGCATTTGTGGCCCTAAATTATGCAATCAACAGCGCATTGAACAAAAAAAATAGACAAAAAAAAACCTCTTTTCACTAAATTCAACGATTTCAAAACGTGATTCAGTAGGATGCGTTAAATTGGCTGAAGACTTCGTATATCGTACTTTGAAAAAGGTTTTATATGATAGGATATTTCGTACTGAAAGGAAAGGAGTATTTTGACTTGTTTTTGTTGGTTTTGTTTCACCTTAAAAGCTCAAAACTATTTGGTCAATTTGAAAGGTTCAGTAAGCAACAAAACCATATGCCATTAAGTTGATGAGAAATGACGAAAAGTTCTTCAGAACTAAAACAAAAGCTAAAAGATTTATTTGCCACAACAATTTCATACCCAAAACCTAAGCAATGAACATTATCATCAACAACAATACCATTATGACAATTGAAAAGATGAAAAATTGTTATAAGCACTGTAATCGATGGATTAAAAGTTATAATTACAAGTTATATTCAATTAAATAACCAAGAACCCTTAAAACACAAACAACAAAGCGACAAATAGTACCAAGAACTAAAAGTGTGTGTGTTGTGTGCATCAATCTAATAAAGGAAACTTGATGGACGTGGCTCGTCATTAAGGCTGAAAGGATTTGCCAGTGGTAGACTAACTGGGGAGAAACGGAAACCAGTGTGGAAACATCAAAGCTTGTGGTCAGTGGAATAGGACCGAAAAGGACTACTTAGCAAGGGTCCGGCGTTGCCAAGGCAGCCGCAAAGCAGCTTTCAGCACAGAGTTGCTAATAACGCATGAGTTTTTATCTGGCCAAAGCCAGAGAGAGAGAGACTGAGAGAAAGAGAGAGAATGAGAAAGAGAAAAGGAAGCAAAGAGTAAGATAGAAGATAGAAAAGCATTGTCTGGTGCCAAGTGCGGCAATAAACTTGAATTGCTGACAGAAACCTGAATTCAAAGATAGACATTTTACTAAACTTTGAAGATTGCGCGAATAACGTCAAGATTACACCATACATTGGCATCAAAAATATTTATACCTTAAAGCGTGTCAAATATTTGGATATTTGCTAGATTTGTGCAATTTTGTTTTATGCTCATTTTTAATTGTCAATAAAATAATCATTTGCCAAAGAAGACATCAAATTCTTGCCACATGCAACCGCAGCACGTGCCAAAAAATACACGACTTAAGTATGTAAAGTGGCAAAATTTTTATCAATAACCGATTGAGTACTAACTGGATTGGAAAGGGTGTTTTAAACCACAGGCAACTGGCAAAGGAAAGCAAGAGAGAGAGAGAGAGAGAAAGAGAGTGAGAGATGTCAGCAGAAGCGAACGAAGCAAACTACTTCTTATATATTTATATATTTATATATATATATATATATATATATATATATGTATCTTGAGTGGGCCGCTCTTCAAGTTATTGACGAGATAAAGTTGAAGATTTTTGTGTGCATTTTGTGAAGTGGCAGACGACGGCATCCCATAATGATTGAGGTCCTAGAAAGTGTTCTCCCCTGAGGAGCACGATGAGGAGTCTTAGCCAGAAGATGATGACGTTGAGTTGTTGACGCTGAGCATGGCACCATCATCATCACAGCACATAGCACACAAGCAGCACAAGCAGCAAAAGCAGCAGCAAGGATGTTGAGTTGAGTTTTGATGGCCTCAGCAACGATGGCAGTCAGGCAACCACAGGATGCCAGAAGCTTAAGATTTTACCCCAAGCCCATTGTTATTGTGCCAGTGTGTTTGTGTGTGTGTTTGCATGTGTGTGTGTGTGTATGTGGTGGCAGGTCTAGTTTATTTGCTCAAATGCTGCTCGTTTGCTCATGACACCAGCAACAGCAACAAACAGCAACAGAAGGCAAAAAAAAAAAAACCAAATCGAGAAAAGCAATAAAAAGCCATGCGAAGCAGAAAAAAAGAGAAAACATTGTGGGAAAACAACAATGCCAACAGCGTAACGCATACTTCAAATACATACATACATGATGCACACACACACACACACATTGCTCATCGATTTTCACTTGAATGGAAGGCAAAAAATGCCGTCAAGCAATTCTCTGAAGTCGTACAAACAAATGCGCGTAAATTTTGCTTAGCGCAAGTGCAAATACTTGACACAGCCGCACCTATAACAAGAGCCAATGGCATTTAGCTTATTGGTTAAGGATGCACGAAAATATACCCTGTAAAACTTTTTACACAACTCCCAATTGCTTAAACTGTGAAGTTTTCAGTTATAAAATCAATCAATGCTTACTAACATATGAGCAACTAAGAGATACCAACTTAAGTATTAAGGAAATCAAATACACGTATAACTTAAGATTCTTACAACTTATAAGTTTATCATCATTCTTGCTAAAATACTAAACTAAGTCTTATATCACGCACATGCCCAATAACATGCCAATAACTCTACATCATTGTGGTCATGTGATAGACGTAGTAAAAACCCTGTATCAAACACAACATATAAGTCTCAAAATGTGTCAAAATAAATACAAAATTATTCATATTGGCTGCAGTTCGCTTTTAATACCTTTCAACAACATGAAACACACATTCTAGACATACCCCTTTTTATGGAAATGTGTTTAAAAACTTCTTGGCCCCACCTTTAACTGGTTTTATAAGCGTTTTGCATTTACACATTTGTTAGCATTTTAGTCATATGTCAATATTACTCTCTAAGGCATTTGTTGGGCGTAACTTTATCGCTTGACTTGACTTATCGCCGAGTCCTTGCTCAAACACGCCTTACCCGTAAAGTTTCGAGTTTATCATTTTATTTTATTTTATTTTTTATTTTTTTATTTTCTTAGCTGATTTATTTGCATGTGCTTGCGAAGCAGTTAATAAATTTCAGTTACATTGAACTCTTTATCTTGGGACAGCTATGGAAAACTTCTTAACAAAAATATCGAAAGTTTTGTGGCAAAAAGTTTTTGCAACTAAAAGGAAGTTGCTAGTAAACCTATGTCAATTTGATTAGTTGGGCTTGAACCTAGCCTCAGGTAATGCAGATAGTAAATAAAGCCAATTGTTTGAGTTCTGTCACAAATATGAATGCCATACAAAATAAAAGCTACTGCTCTCTCTCTCTCTCTCTCTCTCGTTTTATCAGTATTGAATTCATAAAACGATTTGCACTTCATCATCAGGCTAAATGATAAGCTGTGGTTTTGGATTTGAGCTTAAAGTGTGTAAGGAGAAAAACGGAGGCAACCGCAAATGCAAATATTTGAACCAACAGCCAAAAGCAGCGGATAAAACTTAACAAAAAAATAAAAATTGCAAAAATAAAAGAAGTGAAACGCTTCAAACCGAAAACCAAACCAAACCAAACCAAACTCGACTCAACTTAACTAACTACAAGCGGAAATAATTGTTACCGACACTGGTACAACTTGCAACAGTTGTTGCTGCTGTTGCTATTGCTGCTGGCTGATAGCGCAGACAAACATCCCGCAGCAATCGCAACAACAGCAGCGAAAGAAAGAGGGGTTAGATTGGATTCGGATTTGGTTTGGAAAACGAAATGCAATGCTGATGGCTGATGGGTTAGATTTTTGTTTTGTTGTTTTGTTTTTATTTTTTTATTTTATTTTTTTTGGGTTTGGTTTGGTTGCTTCTATGTAAACTTGGCAACACAAAGTAAAGTTATTTGCGCTTCATTATTCACTTTTGGATTTTATTTCCTTTGCGGTGCATACTGTAACAGCAAGACTAGCGACTATGGCGACTATGGCAACGTCATCACGATCGAAGCCAAGTGATGGACAGCAGATTGAAAGAAGCGTTTTTCGAGCCACTGTCGAAGGCACGTCGACGTTTGTTAACTTGCCCAAAGCACAACTGCATGCAAAATGACTTGGCAACAGTCAATGCAAGAGAGGGGGACTAAAGGGGCACTGCATAGCGACATTTAAATAGAAAATTTGTGCTTGGGAAAAATAGGAGTCGTCGTCGTCAGTCTGAGGAGTTTGAGAAGAATTTTTGCTCTTTGCTTATTCATCTTGCAAGTTGAAAAATAAATTAATAATGCGTTCTTGCCACTGACAGCAGCTGCAACCGCATGCGAAAGCGATTGTGACAGAGACAGAGGCATTTAAAGAGAGAGAGAGAGAGAGAGGGACAGAGGATGCGATAGCGAGAAACAGGACTCGAATATTCCATGCGCAGCATAGCAGTCCTTGTCCTAAAATTTAATTGCATCTTTTTCAGCAATTCTAGCACGAAATGAAAATGCATGCAAAACGCTCACTGGAGAGGGTCTTAAAAAATAAAAATATATATATAGAACGCCAACCAATCCCTTGCCCTTGTGCCTTGTCCCACTATCATCTTTGCATTGATGGCAACGGCAAGCAGTTTAAGCTTTCAGTTTAGTTCAGTCAAGATATGAATACTAATAGCCACTGGAATGTTTGAGTAGCCAAAGGACATTGCACTGTCTGTGAACCCAGGCAAACAGCTCCCAAGACGATCCTTCGTTTCATTCGGTTCCTTGATTCTCGTACATTGAGGAGGGCCAACAGTGCAGATGCCTTTCCCTTTTGCAATGTCATTACTCTTATTTGATACCGTGGACATTCGCATAAATGTCAGATTGAGTTTTGTGCGGCGCCCAAAGTTGAGTCCTTGAAATGCATTTGAATGCAAAACTCAACGAACCCAGCTACCCAAGCCCAAATACATCCAAACACTTCACTAGACGCCGACCACACCCTCCTCCTTCGACAGTTGGCATGTTGAAACAAAAACGTTACGAAGAAAAGCAATTAGCGAAATTAATTGCTTAAGTTTCGCTTTTGAAATATTTATCTGCCCCAATGAGATTAATTCAACAAGAATATTGCCATGGATAGACCACAATGCTCAGCACAATTTGTAGCCTTGTCAATTGAATGGCTTAGCGGTTGCTCATCTCAACTTCAACTTTTACTGATTGACTTGCCACAAAGGTAGCTGTAGCTGTAGCTGTATCTTTTGTTCAAGCGATGTGCAAAGAAGGGAAAGAAAAATGCAAGGTTCAAGTATTCGAGGTAGCCAAAATAGAATGAGGCTTGTAAATACTTTCTTTATTGAGCAAAGAATGTTAACACCATGTTAATCTATTGTTAAGCTTAACTATTGATTGCTGTTCTTAGTTTTGTAAGCATATATTGCTAAATTTTTATGTAGAGCAAATATTTGGACAATCGGAGAAGCGAACGAAATGTGGAAACAGTAACGTTTGTTTAATTTTTGGTGTTTATATATGATAAGTTAAGAATAGAAGAGAAAAGTGTAAGAAAACTTAATTCATACCAACAAGCAAATAATGCAAAGTTCACTTTTTCTATTCTCTTAAATTCTTTTGAAACTTTTCGCGAAATAATTCATTTTATTATCTCTAACATTATATTAAATATCTGTTGCATGTATTATAAAGCATTCAACTTACCGCTTTCCCAGTGCTGTGATAGCAACATTGCCACAATGGTGACAATTGGCAATGTGCGACGCAGAATTTCGGGTAGATGTGTCCTGCTGCTGGTGGTGGTACGGATATGTCTTCGCTTGTCCTTGCATTGGCTAATTGTTGCCGCCTGTTTTGGCCTGTGTGCCGCCATTTTACAGCTGACTAAAACTTGCTCAGTTATTCAAGTTGTTTTTGGTTCTGTTTGTTTTGTTTGGTTTGGTTCTGTTCTGTTTTGCTGTTGTTGTTGTAGTTGTTGTTGTTGCTTGAGGTTGGGGCACTCTTGCGGCTGTTGCACTCAATTGGATTTGAAAGAGTTTCGTGTGAAAGCTTGCGTATTCAGGCGCATTGAATTAATTATATCATTGTTGTTGGCTTCACGTTTGCCGCAGATTCTAGCTTAAGTTGCCCGTTGCCGTTGCCTGTTTTCTTTGAGTGCAACAACTGCAACAACTGCAACAAGCGGCAAGCTGGCAAGCAACACTTACGGAATTTTAATTATTCAAAATAGGTTTTAAGCACTGCAACAATAACAAGAACAGCAACGAGTAGCAGCCGATGCGACAGTCGTCGGGGCAGGACACAGGACTCGCAACGGGGGACCACAACTCGTTCTTCTCACTCTCTCTGTCTCTCTTTGTTTGTGTATCGGTCTCAGTTTCACTCACTGTGTGTATGTATGTCTGTTTTAATTGCTTGTTCTGCTGCAATGCATTTTCCTCGGGGCGTTTGCAAATTTATAGCTGCAAAATAGAAAGCAAAAACAATATATATAGTATGTACATTTATATATATACACATAAATATATGTATGTATATGTGTGAGCGTTAGTTTTCTGCATAACCACAATGTCCTTTTGCCGTGTGTATTTCGTATTTGTGTGTTGTGTAATGCTGCTAAGCCCTCGTGCCCAAATACATAATTCCTATGCAAATAAGCGAAGAACACTAAAATTTATGTGCACGCTGCGTTTTGCATATCTGCAGACAAACTGGCAACCAAAACGGTCGTTGGGGGGGGGGGGGGGAGGGGCGAGAGGGCACTATGCAGTTTATACTGTTTTGCTGTTTTTATTTTTCTGGCAAAAATTTGTGGCCCGAATGAAACTCAAGTAAAGCGTAAAAAAATCTAAACGAAGCGATGGCAAAGCAACACAAAAAAAAGAAACCGGATAGAACATGCTGCCAAATTAACAAAAATCTTCATAGCACAAATTTTTTTGTTGTATGTCACCGAATGCATAGATATAGCCCCAGTCTACCAATCTCCCTTCTCCTCTTTTATACTCTCTTTCCCCCAATTTCTCGTAGTTGTTGTTTATATGCGAAGTCAACGGCAAGCCAACTGAAATAATCCTGAAAAATATTGTTGGCTTTGATTTGGCGCGGCTTTTTCACTAGATCTTTTTTTTTGTGCATGTCCTTTTGATATTTGCCCTGCATTGATTTTTTTTTTCCAGCAGCAGCCTCTCCATTTAATATGACATGGCAGTTTTGTATGCATGACATACACAAAATAGCAAAAAACTAGCAAAAAAAAAGAATGGAACTAAAAAAAATCAACTAACATAATTTGCTAGGTGCATGCAACATTTATAGTCAATATACCCACTCATGCCCCCCGTTTCATATGTGGCCCATAAACAATTCTATTAAAATTAATGTTGCATATTTTTAAGGGCTACGCATGAAAAAGAAACTTAAATGCTTTACAAATTGATTCGAATTTGTTAGATGCTTGCGTGATGGTGCAAAAACAAATATATACACGAGCGACTATCAAATACTCTATACAATTCATTAATATTAAGCATATTGTTCAATCTGTCTTGAAGACTAAAGTTCACAATAAGAAATAAGGGGGGGAAAAACACAAAAACTAAAACCATACCAAGACAAAAAATACGATAAGAAAAGACAAACGAAGCAACAAATTGGGGCGCAAGTAAACAACAAATAAAGATAAAGACAAGCTAGAGGGGGCAAAGAACAAAGAAAGAAAAGCACAAAAAACAAACAGATGAAGAGGCAGACATCAATAAAAATGAATACAAAAAAATACCCAGCAAATATGATTGATTTTATGTGTTTGAGCTGTGCAGTAGAGTCGAGTCGAGTCGAGTAAGTTTTCAATGGAGCTTCTAAGGAGCTGAACTCCGTGCTATTGACAAGAAAGGGCCTAAAAGGATATAGTCGGAAATGTGCAAGAACACACAAGGATATTACTTATGTACATACATAAGGAGAGTTGTTTATGTGTGTGTAGGGAAATAAGAAAGCAAAAAAATAAAAGGGAGCCAATTCTAAGGATAAAATCGAAAACCAAACCACAACAACAACAAGATAAACCACACACTCTCACACACTCAAGCAAGACATGCGTTTGGGAAAATTTGTGTATTTGCCATAAAATAATTTATCAATTGGAAACATTTTTAGACAGCAGTCGATGGAGCTGGAAGGGTAGCCAAAGACGAAGAAAATACAGCACGAGGCGAAGAAAAATGCCCAAGCACTTTATATAAGCAAGCATGTGTGTGTATTTGAGGGTAAAATTATGACAGGAGGAAATAAAAAAGCATAAATTTATTGCTGAGCAAACGATGACTACTAAAACTTGGCCACAAGCCCGCTGGGAGTGTGCGGTGAGGTGCGATGAAGGCTAGCATCATAAATAATCGAAGGGGCGACAATATTGAACGTCCAGGACAATGAACATGGACGCAAGGATATAAGGGAGCCAGCAGTAGCAGCAGCAACGAGTGCACTGACGTTTTTTCTCATTCTCTCACTCTCTCTCTCTATCTCTCTCTCCCTCAATCTCTCTCTATCTCTCTCTGGCCTTCAAACAGCATAAATAAACATAAATACAATTCGATTGGCAGCAAGAAACAAGGAGCCAAAGAAGAGAGCATGGGATAGAGCGGGTTACGGGCACACGCAATGCCTTTGGCGACGAGGCGGCAACGTGGAAGCAAAAATAATTGTAACAAGCACATACAACAATTTGCCATAACAAGGATATCAAATTTGCGCACTCGGAACAGCAGCAATAGCGGCCGCAGCGTAAAATAAAAAGGATAACGAGCCACAATAAAAGAAATGAATTCGTAACCCAAACTGTTACTAATTGGACAAAGCAGCCAAGCAAAATAACAAAAAATTGTTAAGAAAGATGTGGAAACCAAGAGAACCGACAATACCAACAACAGCTTATGTATGACCCACGACTCAGCATTGTCTGAGTGCTAGTCAAATTTCGCAAGAGCCCAAACAAAATACAAAAAAAAAAAAGGGCGAACAAATGAAAATGAAATTAAGTTCGTTGTCCGAACAACAGGGATACCCTTTTGTTGACTGTAAAGACTAAAAATTAACACATAACAATCAATTTGTCATGTTTTACAAATTAATTGCTTGGGGCTTTCTAAAAGTCTTATGATATGTTCATATAACAAAGTCGCAAAGCTTCAATGTTTGTTTACCTTATGTGGATCTCACAAAAATGTAAAAAAAAAGGAAAGAGGAAAGGGAATGGACATAAAAAAACTTAAGCAATTAATTGAAAATCGAAAAAAAAAAAAACATTATCCTTACGATAATACAAAATGAACATTTCTGCCTGAAATTGTTGGGAATTATGCAGAGTACTAAAAACTATTTAGATACGAGCTAAAAACTCTAAGCAATATATAATAAAAACCAATTTCAAATGTTTGATATCAATAATCAATATCAACAAAACTAAATGATGTAAAGTCTTTTGGTATATCTTTGTTTGAATTATATATGTATATACGTATATATAAAAAAAACTTGTTACACACTTTAAACTTTACTTAACTAAACCCTCTCTAAACATTAACTTGCAAATAGGGTGTTTAAACCGAAAAAACTAAGAACAACATAAAGGGAACAAAACGAAAAGAAAAAAAACGAAAACTGCAGAAAAAGAAGAGATTGGCTTAGTTAAGTCTAATTTTGCAGGGAGACAGAGTGCTTAAAAAATAATTACGCGTTGGCAATCAAGAAGGCGTCGTTATCGTTGTCGCTACAGGAAACCGGATACGGATGTGCATGTGCGCGATGTCAGTATCCGGCAGACGTGTGGACGTACCGTGGGTGATGGTGGAAAAGGGGCGGTACATAATGGGCGTGACCATGGACTGCATGGAACTGCATGGAACTGCAGCTTCAGTCGTGCCGAACTGACCGCAGTGTGGGGTACAAATTGAATTTGGTTGCTGCTGCTGCAGGGAGAGAACAAAACTTGCCTTGCCACAAATTCGCCAACTTACAAGTAATTAGGCACCCACCCACAAGGACACACAAAGCACATACTATACATACATACTATACATACATAGACGCGTTGTCAGTCGCTTGGCGCCGTTTGGCTATTTTTTTTTTATTTTGGTTGATTGTCGACCGTGCGACTTTTGGAGCTAATTGCACAATGTGCTGCATTCACGATTTTCGTTGACGGTTTCTCGTTTCGGACTCTCTCTGTTTATTTCGATTTCTTTTCAACGTGTTTGAGTTGCACTTCAGCCCTGGTAATTACCAATTTGAGGCGCCAATTTGGCACCTCCTGCTGGCTAGCCAAAAAATTTAATTAGTTTGACAACCAAATGTCAACCAGAATTGTATGTGTGTGGCCAGACAAAAAAAATAAAGCAAACAAACATCAATTTAAAGTACAACATTATTTTTTTTTTTCGCTTTGCCGCAGGCGCCAAGCAATTATGAGCAATCGCGACTAACCCTTTGACCCTTTGTGTAATCTCTATAATGACACAAACGCCAAAAGCAACAAACAAGATAAGGCAGAAAAGGCAGCAGCATCATTCAGTCAATCTCAGTCAGTCGGTCGGTCAGTCAGTCAGTCAGTCAGTCAGTCAGTTGTGAAATTTTAATTTACTTTACAAGTGTTTCGTCAAATAATTAAATTTAAAACCCTTTCGCACTCAAGACAAAGTAATCACTTTGACACTTTTTGACAACAGCGGCGCACACTTAAAGGCCGGAAGGACATACCACAAATATATATCACAGCAAAGGACTGACTGTACAGCACTCGATTTAATTATTAAAAGCATCGAACAGTTTTTGTCGTTGTCGTTGTTTTTGTCGACCGGACAACTAATTAAAGTCTATGGCATTGAATGCCCGAGACCTCAAACTTGGTGCAATAAATGTCTATAACAGGTTTCAAACTGAATTATTCAAACTTTTTGCACTAGCTTGTAGCAGTAGCAGTAGCGGGAGCAGAAGTAGAAGTATCAAAAGCAACAGACCAGCCAGAGCCTAAGTGGATTAATGCTAAATGCATAAACTAAGACATACATTACCCCATGAATACACATACACTTTAAGAAAACATTATTATTTCTTAATATTAATATGCTAAGTTAATCAAAATTTAAAATTTACTTTAGTTAAAGTATTTGTGTAGCAAAATATATTGAACAAGTTTTGATTCCTAACTTAAAAGGTATTAATCTTCACTTAACATATCTATCAGTAAATTAAATTAACTTTAAATTAAATAAGATCATCATATCTTGATTAAAGAAAATACTTCTTAACGTTACCTTAACTTAATTTATGCCCCATTAACTCTTTATGAACTAGACGTTTAATATTTAATGAATCATTACGATTGCACTCAATTTGTACCTGCAATTAGCTGCTTGATTTCTGCGAGTGTATAAAATAGATCTGCTTTGGCAGCTGTACTCAATTTCAAGGACACTCAATGAGCCAGCTGCCTCAGCAGAGCTGGCGTTGCCCATCAAGCTGCCAGCGCTGCCGCTGCTGCAGTAGCCGGAAGAGCTCTTCACAGTTTATAGCTTTAAGTGGCAATTGGCAAGTGCAAGTGCAAGTTGAAAATTCCAGAGCTTGAAGTTTGTTTTCTATACAAACACACACACACATGCTTCTCCCATGCACACACAGAGAATATTGTGGAGCAGATTCATTGATTAAGTTGACACTGACACCCACACCCACACACACACACACACACACACACACAGAGAGACAAACGCACACGTAGAATTTAATTGGCCATGCATCTCTCTGAGTTAATCAAATATAGGAATTTAATTCAAGTGATTTGAATTAAATATGCACAATTAACTTTTGCATTCAAAATGCAAAGAAGTCTTTGCTTTTGGGCATTTTTAATTTGATTAAATTCAGCTACAGCTACAATTATATCGACAGCCTCTGCTAATTAAAGTTGACAACAACTAAACTAACGGGAAGCCATTGAATGGACATGCCAACAAGCACTAATTAAGATTTTGTCAATTACTTATGGCCAAAGTGCCATGCCACGCCTCGACCAAGCAGTAGCTGACGCAGCAAAAAATGCACGCAAGTTAAGATCTTTTACTCTTTTCTAGATCTCTCGCACCTCTATTCTCATTTGGTGTAGCATGGGAGAGAGTATCTATCTGTGTGCAATCATTAAAATTAATTTATTGGTTTCATTAAGTTGGCCGGCAAGTCTTTAGCAGCAACGAGAACATTAGTCGCAGTTGTTGTTGTTGTTGTTGTTGTGGCTGCTGCTGTTGTATTTGCCGATCCCTCCCCCCCGCAGAAATAAGCTGCAATTTTTTTATATGTCGATGCCAAATGACACCACAACGACACATTTCGTAGCATTTGCCATTTTTTTTTTTTCTTTTTCTTTTCTTTTTCTGTCTTTGCCTGCTTTGGCCAAAATCCGTTGAAAGCATAAGCCAGAAAAACACAACTGGCCAAAGCCATTGCGCTTGGCTGCCCAACAATGAAAATCTATTGTTGTTGTTCTTGTTTAGTCTGCTTTAGCCTCAACCAACAAACAAGAACAAGAACAAACGAGTATTTGCGCTAAATGGGAATGGACTAGAAATAATCATCATTAGGCACGACCCCAAGTTAAACTCGGGCAGAACTTAAGCAACAAGTTCTCGGATTTTTTGCTCGCCTTTCTACTACCACCTTGCCTACTTGTCTACCTGCCATTATGTACAGTTAAGTTTAACTTGACTTTAAATATCCAAAGCAAAATATTCGCAGCGAAAACTTTTATGTTATTAGTCAGAATTGAATGTCTGTCAGACAGCGTCGCAAAAGTTTTAGACTTTAAGCAAAGTCTGAACGAACGCTCATCGCACTTTGCCAACTTATTTAATACCCAAAGCAAAAAAGAAGACTCAAAATCGATTTGAACAAACAAATATTTAAACAATTATATATATATATATAAATATATCTAAATTTAATCAATTTTTGCAAAAAGTAATCAGAAATCACTGAAAAGCTATTATTTAGTCTCGGCAAATGCAAGAAAAAAAAGTTTGCAAGAGAAAAAAGTTTTTTGTTCGTCTCCTAAAATTAAGAAAAAAAAAATTTTATACAACAAATTGAAAAGTCTGCAAAATATATATATTTCAGGTATAAATACAGCTTGAAAACAAAAGGAGGATTCACGCAAAATGTCAGATAACGAGTTGTAAAAGTATTTGCTTGCAACTTGCAATGAAGATATCGTTCCAAATAGACTTTAAGTGTATTTGATGAGTGATTTCAACTTTTTTTTATCCATGCATTTAAATTAAGCTCAATAGGTTTATTTAAATATTTAATTTGTCATTTGCATAGAATTTTTGCCAAGCAATTGGAATTAAAAAGTTTAACAAGCAAATGGAAAAACCAAAAAACTTAATGAGTGTCAGGAACATATAGCTAGTGTAGCTATATAGCTAGGTGTTGCATCAGTGTTTTGCATTGCATTGAAAATGCATTGCACTTGTCATATATACTATGACTGTCATGTAGCTGTCTATAAGTCAAGCGAGCAGACGACACACCTAACCTGACACCAAGTTGGTAACACAACTATTCGCAACCACCCAGTAATAGCAATGTGCCACCCGTTTGATGCATTGCTTTGCACTTTGCCGCATCGCTGCTGACGTCGCCGCGACTGAAGTGCATTTGGCAAATAAGAAAAATTGCATAAATTTCATTAAATTTTCCAAATGTCAAGCAACTGTCGTGCTTCCGCCGAACTGCCACCATGCCCGCCAGCCCGCCTCACCTCATTTAACCTCCCACGATACTATACTATACTACTATGCATATTTTACAGTATCTCTCTGTGTGTGTGGCTTTACATCAGGAATGACGTTGTCTGGCTACACGGCTGGGCTGGCAGAAAAAGGAAGAAAAGCTCCAATGTGTAGATGTGCTCAGTGCTTGGCAATATTAAAAATTGTGCACCAAAATCCCCAAAGTAATTTATTAAGATGCCTCATGACTGTTTTACGCGCCGTTGACTTCACGCCATTAAAAGCCACGGCACAAAAACAACAAGCAGTACACAAACACACACACGCACACGCACATGTACATAAAAGGCTGCATAAATTTTAACCGCAACAGCAACCCTGCGACACTTTTGCTTTGGTGGCTGCCTCATTGGAGTTGCGGCTTGTTTAGAACATGCAACCAAAAAGCAGCAACACCAACAACAGCAGCAGCCGATGCATTATTTGTTGCTGCCAACGTCTTAAGGAGGAAAAGAGAGATGGTTGGCTGAAAGCATCTATCGTTAGAATGCTTGACATTTATATGGAATTGCTTTGGCTTCTTGGCCTTAGCCATTTTGGCTTTGATTGCAGCAGGCAAACCTAAAGTTTTTGCGGCATGCGCATTGTCATAAATTACTTGGCAATGCCTTACTTTACTATAATTTGTGTTGTGTGCGCATGTGTGTGTGTGTGTATGTATTTGAAAATCGTAAATCAACTTGGCACACATTTTGAGAGCTAGCTGTGACTTTGCCTGCTTGCCACACTTCGTATGTGTGATATATAGATTTTTATAGCACGTGTCATGAATTCTAATTACCTTTTTTAAAACAATTCCAAAACATTACTATAAAATATTATTAAATTGCATTTACAAAAGATTTCAAACACATTGAACTTTAACGAGCGCAAGCGAATAAAAAATATTAATTAATAAACACATCAAAAATTAGCGAGCCATTGTTAATAATAAATTTGATAGCACAATGTACGTTACTGATACGCCATGTCAGCTGAATGTTTAACACAAGCTACTACAACTATATAATAACATATGAATGCACAAATTGTGTATCTAACTATGTATAGATTTAAATAGAATATGCTATGCACAAAAGATTGAAAGGTATTTCAATTGATTAAAAATATTTAGCCCATTAATTAATATAACAAGAATTCATGTTATCAACTTTCGTTTATCGTAAAAATTCCACAACAAAATATTCAAATACTTGTGATTAACAAACTTATTACAGGTCACTTAAAGGTCGAGCACGCTCTTGAAGCTACTTGTTTTTATAATACCATACAAATTGTGTATGCCATTCATTTATGCATTTTCATGTAAATGTTATAATCATCGTTATGCAGTTTAGCGTATCAATTACGACGCCATTCAGCCAAATTTGTAAATAAATTATTGTAAAATATTTTTTCGACTAAAATGCAATTCAATCGTTTTATTTTTATTGCATTCATTCATTTAATTTATATATATATATATATATACAAAAAACATAAAAAAGATATCAATCATATCAAAAATTGATTTGAATGGCGATGCGGTAACGGTAAAGTTGAGAATTAAATTATTTAAATAGTTCTCCGGAACCTCAAAATGACAACAGCGATACAAAATGTATGAAATGCGTCAAGCCACAAAAACATATCACACACACACACACACACACATAAAGATGAGTATTTTCAAGAGTTGTTAGAGTTGGAGTCAACATATGTTATTGTGCGCAATTTTGCATGCTAATTGATGATTGAAATTTTACACAATTTGCAGTTTGTATTTGCTAATTACTTTTCAACATAATTAAAACGAAAGCATATTGTAGAAAACACACACACACACACACACACTTTCAAACACACGCACAAAATTTTTGGATATATTTTTTGTGTGATTTGTATACTTGACGAGCTGGTTAGCTGGTCAAATATTTGCGTGCTGGCGCTCCACAATTGTTTGGCTTAGTTCATAAATTAGTAAAATTGCTTGTTGGCCAACACGAGATGCACGAACGCGGGCCGTATACACACACACACACACACTGGCAACATGGGGCAACAGGCAGCGGCAGCAGCAACAACAGCTATAATAATATATAATTTTTAATGCATTTTTGTCGCTGCTATTTAGTTTTTGCAAGCGACAGCTACAAAAACAACAACAACAAGCGAACTAATGACAACACTGACAACAAAATAATATAATAGATCCATTAAAATAAGCAGCACGCTTGTTAAATTTGCCATTCAACAGCAACTGTGTGTGTATGTATGTGGTTTTATTCTAAATACTTTTCAGCAGGCACATCACGCAGGCAAATATTAAGTGCAAACATGTAATGGTACATAAAATGTGAACATAGTATTATTATGCACTTAGATAAAGATTGTGTAAAAAATACTGTTATTTAATATACATTCCATTTATTATTGCCATGGTTATTCATTTATTCATATAAAGATATATATATATATAAAGATATATATTTTTTTTTTATTGGCACTATTTTTTAATGGCGCATCAAGATATTCATTTAAAGATCGTAGGTCTTGGTCTCCTAGTGGGCCAGAAGATCAACGCGTTGGCAATAATAACAAGGTACAGCTGTTTAAATAATTATGATACAAATCAAAAAATAAATCTCTCAAAAGAAATAAAGTTTCAACTTACCAAGATGAACACAATTCAAAACATGTTGTTAACGTTTTATTCGAATTTCTGTTTTGAAAGCATTTTTTCATAGATTCGCTTTTGAGATTTACCATGTAGCAAAACTAAAACATTTATAAATTATTGTGTGGTTAATGTTATTTATGTTCTACACAAACATTGAGGGTGGAGTAAAACAAGAAGGTTTTCCTAAGCTCTACAAAATATGTATTGAAGAATATTTTACTTTACTTTACTTTATTGACACATTTTTTTGATACAATAAATAAACTTTACAGCTTTAAATCAACATCAAAACTAAACATTGATTGAACACACAATGTGTAACTAAAACAAAATTGCTTCAGTGAATCACATAAGATTATATTGTCAGTGTAGTTTGTATGCCAGGACAATAGTATAATGAAATAGGAATCATATCGTGTATGGGCCCTGCCCACGCACGCAATCATGAGGAATTTTTATCGCTCGGACGCGATTTTTGTGTGTGTGTGTGTGTGTGTGTGTAGGCGGAATGTGTGTGAGTAGATGGGGTAGTAGGGGTTTAGAGGCCCATTTCTGGCTGTCGCTCGTTGACGTTGCAATAAATTTGCACGGATATTTATTATTTTGCGGCACGTCATTGATAATTAAAAATAAATCAATTTTTAATGGCGCTTTTGAAAGCGAAGGCCCCAGGAAATGGTTCATGTGTGGTGGGTTTTGTATTTGGGGGCTTTTCCGGGTATTTGGGGTGTTCAGGTTTTGGTTTTTGGGCTTAAGAGCAATTAGCACCCAAATTAGTTGGCGTCAAAATGTTGCGTGTTGTTTTCGGTCGACCAAATTCAATAAGGCGTTCGTTCTATGCCCCAAAATTCAATAACCGAAACTGTTGCGAACTCTGTGTGTGCGTGTGTGTGTGTTTGTGTGTGTGTAGCATGCAAAACACGTCAACACAATTGTGCCAAGTGCCAGACGCGCCTTGACGGCTAAGCAAATCAGTTTATGATTCGTAAACAATACTTCATCAAGCTGCCATCCCAAACACATACATACATACACACACACACACACACATACATGCATCGCAATAAAAACGCACATGTTTGCCAAACGGCCAACAATAAAGATCAGCACAAATGTACAAACAACCAAAGAAATATTGCGCCAAACCGCAAAATAAAACGAAAGAAAAGCAAATGGTTAAGCTGCAGAGCAAAGCTCAACTAGAAATTACTCTGCATTTGAAGTTAGCTTAAATTGTTGTTGATAACAATTATTTAATCTTAAGTTATGGAAAATTGCTTTATGAATAATATATCTAAGAAATTTTCTAGATGTCTTTTGAATATAACAAACAAATTTAATCATTTACCTATCTTGGTATAAAAAAAAACAATAAAAAAAATGTTTTATGGATTTGGTATCTCAAAAGCTATATTATATAATGTAATCTATATATATATATATATATATAGATATTGTCATAAAGGTTAGTTAGTTAATTAGTTAGGCTGTCAAGCATATTTGCATTATAAAAGATACCTTAAAAACTTAATAAAAACTGATAAACTAAGACAAAATCTTTTAGTTCATAAATAAAATGGCAGTCAAATTGAGAACCAATTCGCATATAAATTCACCCTAAATCATACCTTACTTTGACTACCTTTATAATTACAGGGTACACAAATGCCAATGCGTCACGTTGTTGCAATCATTAGACAAAGAAAGAAAAGAATCGCAGGCAGATAGGCAAAGGCTAAAAAGACTTCATGTGAGTGTGTGTTTGTGTGTGTGTGTGTGTGTGTTTGTGTGTGTGTCCTGGAATCATCATCAAATACAATTCTTGTACTCGTACATCTGCCACAGATTGAGCGCGCGTGCAATTACCAGACTAAACTGTATGTGGGGCATAAATATCTGTACATATATAGATAAGGCAAATGCTTGGAAATTGATGCGCCCAGCAAATCGTCAGCGATTCTCCATACCAATTGTTAGACGTATGCATTTGCATATGTGTATGTGTGTGTGTGTGTTGCTACTTTATGACAAATGCGTGTTATGAACTTTTGTGCTAGATGGCCAACAAGTTAGCCAAGGCAAGTATGTTTGAAGGTCAATGCGGCTCATCGCTTCAATTCAAAAGTAAACTCTTTGGTGGGTGATATTTGTTTCTTGCACATGTGGCATGTGGCAGCATGATGTTTATAGAGCGACATCAACGTAAATCTAATATTATAAAGCCCGCATGCATAAAGCCATGTTATTTATATGCACATATATCTACAACAACAACAACAACAACAACCACAACATATCCTGCCTGACCACAGTTAGCTTGGTAACCACAGAAAATAGCATAAAAGTCAACATGTTGAACGGCCGCTGGTAAAAATATAGCCTTGGCTTTGTGCCGTTGTATGTGTGTGTGTGTGTGTGTGTGGGTGTAAGTGCGTGCGAGCTTGCATGTGTAAGTGTGTGTTCGAGTGTGTGTGAATGTTGACTGTGGGACTTTTCATATCTTTGGTAGGCTATAAAGTATAAATTACGGCAAATATGTTACGCCGCAAACTGCGAAAGAGACACAAGCAAGCCGCACGCACCAACTAACTAACAACTATTAAGCCTCTATATCTCTGCTTCTACCTACCCTGCGCCTCTGCGCGTTTCTCTTCGTCTTGTGAAAGTAATCAACATACGTAAGCACTGCCATCGAGCTACTATATTACTATATACATATGTATGTGGTGTAATATTCTGTGCAACACACACATATATATATGCAGTCGCCATGCCATTTTTCCGGTGATTAAGTGTTGATAAGTCTATAAATTAACATCACATATGAAGGACAGACAGAGCAATGTCTGCATAGAAGGTCCACGCACAACACATAATACTGTTGTAGGCAAGCATATTAATCATACTGCAAAGCGTTTACGAGTGTGGACAACAATTGCCTACTTATCGGGGCTGGCAGCAGAGACAACATGTTTCCACTAGCTAATGAGCTGACCAAAACAAAAGCAAGTTCTCGTTCGAACAATATGCTTGAAAATCGATTAACTACATATACAACTCATATTGTTTAAATGATATATTGTTAACATTATTTCCGGAACGGAAACTTGCGTTGAACGTTAAGATATATGTTCAAGTGTTTTTCTGTGGTTCATTCTGCATTCTTTTACATGTTGAAGATGTTAATACTGCTAGATATGTGTTGAGAAACTATTTTACTTCCTTTGAAGTGTCTGCTCAACTTCGTTAATCAAACTTATGCTTACTTTTAGTTGTTTTCAAAAGAATTTGTTGTTTATTTTTCTTTCCTATTTATAAAAGTTCGTTTATAATATTTGTTTGTCAAAATCATTTACAAATGGAAATGAATCACACAAATTGTAAACATCTAAAATTCATTAAAAGTTGTCTATCATCAAAATTTTGTAACACCAAATTTCGTGCAACTTATTTTACGTCCATTCGACAACATTTCACATTCAGATTGCTAGTTGTGGTAACAACTAACTTGTCCTTATTAACATTTCATTAATTTTTCGTATGGTAATAGTTGTCGTAATGCTAATAACTTTTTGATGGATTTATAAAGTACTTGCTAAACTATGTATTTAAATAAACAGGTATTTACGGTAACGCTCTTCAATGTCAAAGAAAGGTTGCGTAACAGCTCAAAAGACATTTTAAAGCTGAATATGCCTGAATAAAATTTAAAGTAAACTTTAACATTTATTTATTCAGCAAGGTGTGTTTATATTGAACATAAATGAATGATACAAATTAAGCTTACATATGCTTATTTATTAGTTATTAACCTTTTTTATCAGCTATTTTTCTGCTTTGTGTAAGTTCTTATAACCTTTCCCTGCGCATTAACATACTTAACTCATTTTATATTTCTAATAACCAATTCTTATATCTAGTCTATTAAAATAAAAGATCTATAACTAAACTTAGACTAAGCTAAAAGCCCTTATATATATACCTATATCAAGCCACTTATAACCATAATTTATATAAATACAACGTCAACAGATTTATCTCAGATCTAAGAACATTTAAGTGAAATACACTTAACAGTTTGATCCCCCCTTAAATCTGTATACATAGACTTTAAGGTCTCCCCAACTCCAATCTACGTTTGTTTAGTAAATTGTATAACATTTTGCGAGACTTTGCCATCGTTTGGGAAATTTCCTTTCGACTTAAGCTCACCTGTTCGATTGCACAGGGTAAACAAAGTCTGTGGCATGAGACTTTAATTTAAATACGGATAAATTAATTGCTTAAACTACGCATACAATTGATTTACACAAATTTGCCAAAGACAACATAAACAAGAAATCTGGTTTAATTGCGGTTAAGCCAAGAGCAAAGACGATTCTGCCTCAGACAAGAAGAAGATAAAAACAAGAGAACAAGACGACGATGAAGCAAGTTCAAAGCATTGCCGCGGGTCACAAAATCTTGCCGGCTTTGAAGTGCGACATTGGCAGCCAGGCAGATTCGAATAGGGCCAACACAAAATTACCATATCACACAAGCTAATTTTAATGGGGAAGCCAAATAAAAATAATGTAATCTACATTTTTGACAAGCAGCAGAAAGTGAAGTAACACTGGCTAACCAAAAATCTTGTTGTTACTTAAAAATACAGCTTGTAGTTTTAGTCCAAAAGATTTCTACTTTGGAAAATTGTTGCCTACTTCTGGGCGCAAAATAAATTTAATTCACACAAATGGCCCGAAAGTTGATGAAGACGAACCAAAAAAAAAAGGCAACACGTTCATTACATTTTCCCAAGGCACACACACACATTAACAGCACGCTAACCCATGTAGCAAATAAGTATGCGTCTGTGTGCAAGTAAGACAACAAATAGCACATAGTCGCTGATGCGGCACGCGTAGACATATTAAATCAAATTAAAAATGCGCTAAGTGCAAACAGTACAATGTGAGAAAAACCACAGGTAAATCCCATTTTAAATACAAATAGCAAAAAGCCCTTCGCCAAGCGCCAACCTTTCCCCCACAGCCTTTTGCACAAAAGCCGTTGACACTTTGCTGAATGCTGTACACCAGGCAAGTGGGAGCCTAAGGGAGCGCAGCAATCGTTGTAACTTGCGCCTCTGCGGTCCTGGCACACATTTTTTTTCGGAGCTTAGCGCCGGCGCTCATGTAATCTTAGTTTAAGTTGATTGTAGAACACTCAGACAGACAGTCCCGAAATGTAACGAACACAAAAAAAATGAGTTGTACAGAAGCTTTGAAACATAATGATGGACTAAGAGTTACCCTTTAATAAAATTACTTAAAAGAAGCAAAGGCTTAAATGGAAATATCTGATAAGACAGAATCTAATTGTGATAACTGAAAAGTATCTTTGCTATAAAACAGAGTGATTAGCTTCTTGATACAATAATGATTCAAAAAGTAAATAAAAGCATACTTAATGATCGTCTCAAAGATTCTACATATTTTTGAACTTAAAATTGAATAATAAAAGCGTTTAAAAAAATTATAATAATATATAAGCTTTATTTGTTTAGATATAAAATAATACTAGAAAAAGCCAAAGACAAAAACTAAAATAGAAAACAAAATACAAAAAGTGCTAGACTGACTCACACCCTATAAAACGTCTCAAACTCTATTTGAAATACACTCCTCAAACCCCATTAAATAACGACAAAAAGAGAGAGCTTCAGAAATGTGGAACTTCGTGACCAACCTCAAAGCATTTATGGTTTTGTACTTAATACATATTTAAGTCTATGGGGGATTTTAAGCAAACATACCCCTCATTTGCTTGTATATATATATATATATATATATATATATGTGTGTGTGTGTGTATTGTGATGCGATGACTGTCCCGACAGCTCTTTGTGTTAGTGTGAAGACAGACACTGACTGACTCACTGCTTTTCAATTTTCCTCGTTTGCTTGTATTCTCATTTCTTTTTTGTATACCTTTCTTCAATTGCTTTTAGCGTAATTGCAGAGAGAACTCCCACAGGTAGGCCAAATATATAACGTTAGATCGCTTCGAAATCGCGTTTTTAGGCCTAACCGTAGCAATATTTTCTCATTTTTCCTCTTTCAATTAAGCAGCGGTGCATTTTGATTAGTTTTTAACAATTTTTTGGCCTATAGGCAACGATTGCCAAACACACACACACACACACACACACACACACACGCATACACACAGGCACACAGAGAGCACCACACTTGAACCCAATCAATCAATTAATCAGTGAAAAAAATGCAATCAACTTCAATTGCTGGCTCTTAGCTAACATGAGGATAAACTTATGAGGGGGCACGAAAAAAAAAGAAGGAAAAGTGAAAAAAATAAAGGAGCATACGGTTGAGCCAGGACAAACAGCTTCAATTCATTAACTCAAACGTTTTGCACAAAGCCAAAAACTGCAAATCTGCAAAACGGGAACACGGTACACGGAAAGAAAACAGTCATTGTTTCAAAGGGTGTTGAAATAACTTCAATTTTATTAGAATTTAATAACAAATTGGAAACAATATCATATGAAGTTGTTCATAAAGTAAACTAAGGTAACCTATGACAACAAAATTGATAAACTTTAAAAATTAAAACGACTCAATCGTAGTTTTAGTGAAAAAGTGACTGCATTGCCTGTATGCTAATAGCAATCAGTCAGATATCAATTCATTGAAATGCAGTTCGTTTAAAAATGTTCACTTGTGCAGCAATAACTTTTGCCAGTGTCGAATAGCTGCGCAGCATTCACAGCAGTGAACGGTAAAAGCTGCCAACGCTTTTCAATCGATGCATAGGATTTTGCTTTACTCTCGGTTTTTTTATATAGTACTTTACGTTGGCCTGGCCAAGTATAGAGCTTTCGCCGTGTTGTAAAAGTGTCGACGAGTTATTTTATTTATTTTTATTTTTTTTGTGGATATGTGTGCGTGTATGGGTATTTTTATTTGGTATTTTTACGTTAAGCGTGTAAAAATCACTTTTTAAAGCAGTTTTTGGCGACGACTATGACAGTTAACGAGAGACAGAGAAGAGTTACACGCATTGAAGCGTGCGCACTTTGCGTTTTCGATTCAGGCAACAAACCAAGCGACCAACCAAACAACCAACCAGTCAGACGGACGGACAGACAGTTTGAGAGAAAATAACAGAATGACAGACAGACAGGCAGCCAGCACATTTATTTTATTTCAGTTTGTTCTGGCAGTGCATAAAACAGTTTTTAACATGCTGTTTGTTGTTGGTGATAGTTTTTTTTATATACACACAGAACGAATCCTTTTTTATGCCAAATGTAAGCGATCTGCGCAGGCTGGCACAAACAAATACTATCAAAAGAGACTTGGGCAACTGTTGGGGAAAGCTGCTCGCTGGGAGCGAGAGGACACCTGAACAAGCAGATTTAAACCGTTACGGTGTATCTGACACCAGATATACACACATACATACACATACATATATAGATGTATTTAAATGTGTATGTTTATGTACACTTACGTAAATGTGTTTAAATAAAATGTTCTTGCACCAAACAGGACATCGCCGCAATTTGCAAATCACAAACAGACTGGCAGCATCTGGCCAGCACATTGAATAAAAAAAAAGCCGGGAACATGGGTGGCATGGAAACGTTTTTGGGGTTGTGGTAGAGATAAGACTCGACCGACTCGACATGCAGCTTACATTGATTTCAACAGAGTCTGTAGAAAAATGCACATAAAAGCTGTTCCTGCAAAAGCTTAAAATTATATAAAGATAAACACACAAAACAAGTACGAAGACTCGAGTCGAGAAATCCAGACTAGAAGATACCCTAAACGCTAGACTTAACACGTACAGTTCTTGCAAGTATGTGTGAGTGTGCGTTTGTGAGTACGCATATACTGCTTACTTCACTTAACTTCAACGTTTCATATCTGCGGTATTTTAGGAAAAATTTAGCAGATTTTCATTATTTTGTCTATGATTTCAAAAGCCATTTCCAAGCTTTCCAAATTCAAGATTTCATTGTTAGTTATCGCATGTGTATACCGGAAACGGAAGAATTATCGAAAAATTGAAACAAACGTGTACTGCATAAGGATAAGGCGAGCTGGATTCCCTAACTGGAGTCCCTAACTCTTATACGAACGGACAAACGGACGGACAGACGGACATGGCTATATCGACTCGGCTGTTGATACTGATCAAGAATATATATACTTTATGGAGTCGGAGAAGCTTCCTTCTGCCTGTTACATACTGTTGCACAAAACTATTATACCCTTTTAAGCCATTTTCAATGGGTTCAGGGTAGACAAAAACAAACGAATAAAAGAAAAACAAACGTGAACTTTTTTAAAAGGATTGTAGAAAATTTCATACACTCACTGATAAAACGCAGTTGGTATACGGTCAAGTTAAGCACACTTTACGTGTTTTTTAAGGTTGCAACTTTAAGTGTTGAGTATTTTTTTTATTTGTATTATTTTTTTAAATAATAATAACAAATCTTTTATCCTTTTTTATTTTTTATTTTTTCTATGGTTTTTTTTATCTTTGAAATACATTCCGATATACAATATAAAAAACATCTCAAAAAATTTTATATATAAATTTAAATATATTTAAAATAAAATCGCAACTTCTTTCAATTTTCCTCAACAAATGCCTTGCAAACAGCATTTAACTCACTTTTTTAGGGCAACCAAATGGAAAAAACCTCAGCAAGTGTCGCCGTTTTGGCCAAAACACTCGTAAGTTATACAAAATGCTTTTGCATTCAAAGGAAATGGCAGAGCTCTGCATTTTATTTACATCCAACGAATGGACGATCTAAGCGACACAAACAAAAAGACGAGCACAAAAAAAAAATGAAAGCATTAAGAAATTGCATAGCAATTGAAAATGGCACGCTGTCAAAGCGTGCACTGGGGCTGTCATCGTAACAGGGGGGTGGATGGTCGAGCCCATGGCATACATTTAATTAAAATCGAGTGCAGCTTTGATGTCGACCGCTGGCCAGGATTGCTACAGGGAATGAAATGCTCAACAGGCATATATAACATCCCGACACAAAACCGTGAGTCCCGACATTGATTTATGCGACAGCTCCATTGAAAAGGTCTTAGCTGACAGAGGACGGGGCAGGGCTTATGGGGAGAGAGAAAGTTTTAAGGGTAGCCAGGTAGACTGAGAGGTAAGTTCGATTAAGTTAAGCGAAAATAAATTACACAATATAGCAGCTAAATGGCTACGAAAACTCACTGTGTGCCGCAGGCAAAGCGGCAATATGTTGCAAAGTAAGAGAAGGGCCTTCCACACACACACACACACACACACACACACATTGAAACACTCGACATATTCTCTTGAGTAAACGCGCTAAAGTTTCAAGCCGTAATCAATCATCAATTACGATTAAATCCATCAGGAATTATGCGTTAAATTGATTGAAAGTCAGTTCGCACATTTTAGCGCTGGTGTTGCCAGCCTTGAGTTATGGCACAAAATCAATCCCCAACACAAAATCAATATAAAACTGTTGCACGAACCGAAGGCAACACGCACTCAAGTACCAGTTGATGCATTAGCTTCTATGGCTGCCGCCGTCAGTCAAAGTCATGCTAATGCCCCAGAACCTGAATTTAAGTCTTCCGAAGCGGCTCAGTTGACGGCTAACAACTTAAGGCCAGATCCAGGACAAACGACTCTTTTTTTTTTGCTTTGCGCTGGATGAAAAAGAACAACAAGAAAATGCAATTTTTAGCTTTAACGTTCAATGCTCGTCTTTCGCTTTACGTCCAGCAGCTTCAATTGACTGCAATAATTCTAAGTATAGTGTAAAGTGCAAGAGTGCGAAAGTTGGTGCTGTTGTCCTGCTATCCTCGTTCATTCTCTCTGACCCCCATGCTCTTTTACGCTGCTGTCTGTCAGGAGCTGGCAAGTAATTTATTTATCAAGTTTCAAGCTGAAGCTTGAAAACTTAATACCAGGCACCAAATTGAATGCAATGCCGAGACAGGCCCCTTCAGATAGCAAAAGCACAACGGTAAATGCAGCCAGCAAAGCGCCATTTATAGAACCATTCCACAAACTCAGCAAAGCAAAAGCAAACCTGAAACTTAACTCGAAATCAATCTAACTTAGATATCGCCGTAGTCGAATCGTACCAATGACAATAAAATAGAACAACATTGCTTAAGTCTTTAATGCGTTAAAGTAAATGAACTTTACTTACTTGGTATAAGTGTTAATATTATTAAGAGTGCTTAAATAAAAAAAAAAAATTGTTTAAGTTGGTTAATAATTGAGTTAAGATTGTTAAGTGTAAGATAAAAAAATACTTTATATGATTAACAAGAGCCAACATTAATATTAATGCCCTTTGGCCTACTCCTTGCATCCCTTTCCTTGACCTAATTGTTCGATTCTTCGTAACGCCTTCATACACACACACGCACACACACATCATTCAACTTTACTAATGAGTTGAAAGAGGCAAGTAAATATTGTTTTTGACAGTTAAGAAAAACAGAAAGCGATACTTTTAATATAAGAATGTTGTTGTTTGTATTAACACCACAAGCAACTTTTGCAAGCACAGCACAAAGTACACACACACACACACGCACATATATCTATTATATATATATATATATATATATATATGTACATATGTATATGGCTTAAGTGTCATATCAAGCTGCGCTTAAGCCAAAAAATGCAATTTCGCAGCGATTATACCAAAGAGCTGTTGCAATATCTTGACAACATGAGGAGCTGTTCACGCGTGAATCTGACAAGGATACGACGGTAAACAAAGACACAAAGATA
The DNA here is from genome assembly GCA_035044605.1 of Scaptomyza cyrtandrae. Taxonomy (NCBI): domain Eukaryota; kingdom Metazoa; phylum Arthropoda; class Insecta; order Diptera; family Drosophilidae; genus Scaptomyza; species Scaptomyza cyrtandrae. Next base: position 5,350,660 of record JAWNNS010000640.1, on the reverse strand, counting down.
CAACAAGCCCCTCTATCCTCACTACGAAGCCTTTTATGTGTTGCAACAAAATTCCATTTATGCAAAAAACATATACAACACACACACACGTAGCAAAAAAAAAAAAGCGTCAACTTATGATGCTCAAATTGAAGAACTTTACCCTTAGCTCTGTTAGTGTATGTGGCAATCAATGGCGTTTGCCACAAAAGAACCGCAGCAACGAGCAAAGCATTTGCTTGTTTGTTTGTTTGTCATGTGTGTCTATTCTCTATTCAATTTCATGCATTCACTTTTACATTCACATACCCAGTATTCTTTCTGTTATGATGAATGTGAGTAGTCTAATCGAAAACAACAAATTGAATATAAATAATTGATGCGCACTTTTTTTATGATACGACACAAACAACAACAGCAACGACAACGAGTGCCAACACACAGAGCAATAAGGCAAAAATTAAAACAACAAGAAAACAACGAGCTCGACATTTTGTTACCAGGCACACTCAACAAGCATGACCTTGTTTATGTGTGTGTGTGTGTGTGTGTGGTGTGTATGTGTTTTGTTTCATAGCCACATGCACATTGATGGATTTGGTATTTTTTGCTTCTGTTGGAATTCAATTGGATCTTACGTCAATTGCTAAATTCAAGGTTGCTTTTTTAAAAAGGCATTGCCTACTTTTGAGGGCAAAAGCTCAATTAAAATTGTACGCCTATTTGCATCTGCAGCACATGCTGCAAAAAGAACATACATATGTGTACTTGAGTGTAAGTGTGTGTGTGTGTGCTTAGAGACCGACTAGCACTTTACAGCCAGCTTTTGTTGTTGTTGCTGTTGTTGCCAGGCGGCTGCTAGGCACAAGTTGTGCTTGGCGTTTTTGTGTTGAACAACTTTAAGCGATTAAGTGCCATGGCCCAGGGGTATATACGAAAATAAGTGTGCAAGTGTGTGAGTGTGTGTGTGCGTGTGTTGGTTAGTTGCATGTGTGGAAAAGCAGATTTAATGAAACGGAACCTATTGCATAATTGAGTCAATGCTGCTACGGCAATCCCGGATAGGCTTAAATGCTGCCAAACTTGTTGAAAGCTTAGTGTTAAATAATCCCCAAAACCGTTAATATGGCGAAAAAGGCTGTTAAGAAGGTTTAAATGAACAGAAAGAAGTGTAGGCTAAACGCGACTTAAATTGTTTAGGTACTATTTAGATTTATTAAAATCAATATTTCATGGAATTCTAAATAAGTTTCAAACGTTAAGCACTTTATCTGTACTTGATTTTTGTCATATGCCATACACATATATGGCATATATTCGAACACGCTTTTTTAAGTTTTAACAGCTTGCAATAGTGTCAGAAAATGTAATTGCAACTTTTAAGCTAAATTTCCGCCTTTTTTTCTTTTTCGTTTTTGGAATTTTTCTTTGAAAATTGCATTGTTGGGTTCTTTGTGTACGCCGGCATGTGCAATTTATTTTTTATTTACAGTTTTTTTGTTGTCGCACACACACACACACACACCAAAAAACAAAAAAAAGGCAAACTAAATCAGCATTCAAAATATGTTGCATATTTTACAAAGTGCCAAAAACAATTGTTACAGCTGCAGCAACAGCTGCAACACAAGAGCAACAACAAAAATGTCAGCAACAACAACAACAACAATGTCTGTAACAACAATGGCAATAACTAAAAGGCGCCAAATGAAATATGCAACAAAAGAGCGTACAACATGAAAATAAATTGAAAAACAACGAGCGCAAAAAAAATATACAAAAAAATAAACAAAAAATAGATATAGAAACGGTCCACTAACAAAATATACTCGCTTAACAAATTGCAACAGATATTAGAGGCGAAGTCTAATGCAACAGAATATAGCAAATGCAACAACAGACAGTCAAACAGAGAGAGACAGACAGACAGGCAATGGCCCTGGATTTCTGGCAACGAATTAAACAAAATCCAACTGGATAAAGCCAAGCAAAACACAACACACACACGAACACACACACACATACATATACATGTATATCAACAAGCATAAATAGAAAGGGTATGTAGTGTGTGCTTTCCATTCCGGTTACAACAAGTGCAATGAAGTGCAACTAAACTAAACAAAAGCACAAAAAGGATAACATAAAAAAGAAAAACAGAGAAAAACAAACAATTTTAATCGACGGTGCTGGATATGTTTGACTTTAAAATTCCCTACAAATAGTTGAAGATTCAGATATATTTATAAAACTATTAAAAACTTTCGTTTGCTCTGCGTTGTTTATATTGAAAGTGAGCTTAAGAATATGAGTTGGAAACGATTTAACATTTGATCATTTGACATAGAAAACAGAAAAATGGATTTATGAATAATGTATCTTGAGAGTTCTCACAAAGCTCGTAAGATTCACACATCAATGGCTCACAAGCAACCACTTTTCTGTTGTTTAATTATAGGGTATTGCTACGCAGACACTTGCATCGATTTTGTACAGTGCCGAAAAGAAGATGTTGATGATGTGCAGCAGCCAAAGAAACTGTGAGTGAGTGTAGCTATACATGTTTGTAATAGTCTGTCTGTGTGTGTGTGTGTGTGTGTGTTTATGTTGTAGCAAAGCTTAGTGGAGCGTATTGCAGTGAAACGCTGGCTGGGTATGCGACGTCGCACGGCGGGATCTTTCATATTTCCGGCTGCCTTCTAAGCAAGGACAATTTTTAAAAATTCAATTTTGTTGAACATCGAAGCGGTTGACTGTGACTCTCTGTATGAATGTACTGTGTGTGTGTGTGTGTGTGTGTGTGAGAGTTGTCTAATATAAAAGATGCAACTACGAAAATTGCCTTTTTGCGGCGCTTGTTCAGAACCCTTCGCAGCCGCTCGTCTGATCCAAAAGTTTGCAAAGAGTTCAGATGACAACAACATAAAACAAAATAAACCTTAGAAAAATATACATTCTACCATAGCATATAGTATGTATAGAGTAAAATAAAACAAGATGACCTAAGTACGGAGCGTTTGGGGCTCGTCTTCTTCTAACCAATTTAAGCTGCGAGCGTTAAGGTTGAATAGAAAATTGAATAGGAAATGCAATTGAAAGTTGCAAGATTGTGAAACACTGGGATAACAATTTGTGATGAGAGATATAAGCTGGGATAAAAATATATAAAGAGATCATCAAGCGAATCAAGAATTGAGTAAAACACACACACACATGGCCATTGACACGCCCCTTTGTTAAATAAAAAAAAAAACATGAGAGTCACTATTGGGATGCGCAGCTGCGATGATTTCTAATCCGTAATATCAAATCTATACAATCAATTTGTGGGCAGACGCAGGCAGGAGGGTAAAAGAGTGACAGAACACGTGACAGCGCATTATTATTGCAAAAATACTGACAATAGAATTCCGTACGCACACACACAAACATTCACACGGAAAAAATCTCATCGTGTATCGCACACACATATGGAATTCAATTTTCTGCATAGATAAGTCTGACGCATGTTTAAACTGCAACGAATAATGTGAAAGTCACCTTTTATGCAGGGGTCACCAGCGTAATACATCATTGTATATTCGTATGTGTATGTGTGTACTGTTATGTGCACAGTCATGCCAACAAGCCGAATCCAACAGAATCCAGCTAACAATGCCCCAAAGGCACACACACACACACACAGCAAAGGCCATCACTTTAGTTAAGTGGGAGGTAGGGGGAACAACTAAACAAATAACGCAGTATTTTTGACATCAGCTCCATATCCATGACGGTAATCTGCGTACACACACACACACACACACAAACACACACACAGAAGCTGAGGGCACGTCCAGCTGTCGACTGATGAATGACCTGGGGGGGGGGGAGGGGCCAGGGAGTCTAGGTCAACAGTTTAGGGGCGAACTGAGCGAAAAATAAAAGAAAAATCGGCTGGGCCATATGTCAGCGCATAGAATAAATAACATAAATTGCAGCTAGGCAAATAGGCAAATAGGGCGTGGCATCCTTGACCCTTGATTTTAGCCTATGTTATGTCTCAAGAGCATGGGTCAGTGTTAGGGTATATAGGTATTCGACTTGCTGCTTAACTTAAAGCATTTGTATACAGTCGGACAGAATTAACGACCAAAAGGGAGAGAAAGAGATATCAAGCACATGCGTTTAAAAAGATTTACGTATTGCTGTTTAAGAAGAGGACAAATAATGTCGATATTAGTCGAATGCATAATGAACAATAAATGGCAAAATGATACAGCAAAAGAAACGAACGCAGTTTAAGGCCACTACCAAAAAAAAAAAAGAAGGGAACAAAGAATTGAAAGCAGGCCAAACAAAAGTGAGGACAGATCGGGAAACAGGACAATAGCAATAGCATTCATGCCCAAAAGGCAGCTTAGCAGCGAGATACAATGAAAAGCATATCCTTACGCACAAGCACATTTACACACACACACACACAACTCCCCTTTTTTGGGTATTGTAAAGCGAAACATTTCGACAATAAGTCGGATGTCAAATAAAATACGAATTTGTCAATTATTATGGATTCGCCCCACTCACTTTTGTATATATGCGAGGTGCAGTTGTTTTATTTTTATGTGTACTATTTGTTATTGTGGTTGTGTATTTAATTGCAAAGCAACTACTTTGACCTTCTTAACTATGTAGTAGAGTGATCTTAAGTTATCAAAAATATCTTGTTATGTTTAAAACCAAAAATTGCAATTAAAATTTTCAGTTGCATTTAATCAAAGGGAATTTGTTATGTTGATTCTTAACTTAAACATTATTTATGCAATACATTTTTGCGTATTTGACCAATGTCCAATCAATATGTTTATCTAATTATAAAGCTTAAGGCTTTAGTTTTTAATAACTCAACGCAGCAACTGCATTTTAAGTCAATAATCTTCATGGCTTTTGTTAAAACCACAACTCAAAGCCACTCAAAGCCACTTTTCAACATATTTCAGCTCCTTTCCCCAACAACACTTTATGACAAAAATCAAAATCAAAACCGAAACCCAAACCCAACCGCAACACAAAATGACGAAGCGCATTGTCGACTAAGAAATTAATCAGTTTTGTTAATGCGACAGCAACCATTGTAATGTTTCTTTGTGAGAGAAATTTTATGAAAATTAAAAAGCCACCAACAAAGAGCAACCATCAACGGCAACGGCAACGGCAACAGCAACAACAACAACTACAAAAGAACGCATTACAACATTTATAAAATATGTATCCAAAATGTTTGTGTGTTGCGTGCGCACATCATAAATTTTGGCAAAAGCGCAATAAATAAAATGAAATAATAACATTTTTATTGCACTCACATCAATGTGAGGTGCGCCTACAATATCACACTCCATACCCCCTCCCCCGTACACCCTGAGAGCACCCCTCTCTCTCTCTCTTTGTTGCTGACAGAGCTTTCAATACTTTTGAATGGGCAAAGTTTGCTTTTGTGTGTTCGCTTAGCATTTTGTTCTGCTTTAATGGATGCCATCATAAATTATTTGATTGCTATTTGGTTTTTATACCCTGATCCCATTAAAAATGGGAAAAAAGGGTATAATGAAGTTGTGCAAATTATGTAACGGGCAGAAGGAAGCACCTCCGACCCCATAAAGTATATATATTCTTGATCAGGATCAACAGCCGAGTCGATATAGCCATGTCCGTCTGTCCGTCTGTCCGTCTGTCCGTCCGTCCGTCCGTCTGTCTGTCCGTATGTATGAGCCAACCGATCTCAGAGACTATAAGAGCTAGATACTCCAGATTTGGAACTTAAGCTCGCCTAATCCCTAGGCAGTACAAGTTTGTTTTCGATTTTCGATAACTCATCCCGTTTCCGATATACACATGGGATCGATAACAATAAAATCTTGAATTTGAAAAATTTTTAAATGACATTTTAATTATTAATCAAAATAATAACAATCTGTGAAATTTTTATTAAAATCGGTTGAGAAACACCGGAGATATGGAACCTTGAAGTTGAGTATGCAGTATGCAGTATGGTCGTACACACACGCACACATACTTGCAAGCACTGACTGTACGCGTAAAGTATAGGGATCAGGGTATCGTCTAGTCGGGATTTCTCGACTAGAGCCTTCTTACTTGTTATATATATATATATTTTTTTTTTTATTGTTTCACCCGCGATTGAGCAGCTTGCGTAAAAAAGGTTCTTTTCTTGTTGTTGCTGTTTTTGTTGTTGTACCAAACGAGCCTAAACGCAATTATTATTACTTTTTTAAACATTTTTTTATGCGCACTTATTTCTTGGCCACGCGAATACGCTATAAAGACATCCAAGCAGTCCAATCCAAGCGATCCAGCATATAAAAACTTCTTTTCAGCTGTTTGCAAGTTTATTATGATTTTTTCTTCTTCTTCTTCTTCTTCTTCTTTGTATATGAATATTACATAAAGTGGCGACACTGTGCCATGTGCCACAGTGCCACGTGCCACACGCTTAAAATTGAGCTTAAGGATACACAAGTAGCAGCAGCAACAGCAGCTGTAACTGAAGTTCGAGTCGACGACCACGAGTCGCCAACATCACCTGTGTTCTAATCCAAAATCGCGTTTCTGCTGTTTGGCTCAGCATAATTCATTTGAAGGGTAAGGGTGAGGGGGTGAGGGGCTGGAAGGGTGAGAGTGGTTAGTCGGAAATTGTTAAAACTGTAATTGCTAAACGAATTTTAATGAGCTCATTAATTTGATAAAGGCATTTACATCCTGTTGCGGTCTTCGAGCGCGTCGCGTCTCTGACCAAGTGTTGCTGCTGTGTGCTGCTGGCTGTTGCTGAATGTTGTTGTTGTTATGCGGTTGCATGACTGTCTGTCTGTCTGTTAGCCTTACCTTAATTAATATTTGCTTTTAAAATAATTTTTTTTAATTTTTTTTGGTATTTTTTTGTTTTTTTGCCGCAATATTTTGTTAATCAAATTGTTTGATATTTCAGTGGCGCCACAACACAAGCGGATTACCAGCAAACAACGCATAAAAAGCATTCTTCACACGCACACACTCAAAGCAGTTGTGTGTGGTGATGTGTGTAAAAAATATGCGCAAAAATTAAATAAACGAAGTGTAAGAGATACTTGCGATGGGCAAAAACACACAGACAGACAGACAGACAGACAGAGAGACAGACAGGATGCAGCAGATATGGTCACACTGATAGGCGAGTACACACATAAACAATGAACACACAACACATAAACACACACAACATACCAGAAGAAAGAAAAGATACATTCGCCTGTAAACTGAAAATGATAGCCAAAGTTTTTTTTGGTCTGACTGACAGACACGTTTACATTTCGAGTGGCCTTTCGAACCCGAAACGGGATTCTTTTTTTTTTTGTGGTTCGTCCAGTTCATCACGTTTCGGCCAGTTGGCAAGGAAAAAAATGAAGAAGACAAACAACAAGTGCAACAACACCAACAATGGTTGGAATAAATCGCTTTTGGGGGCAAGACAATCAAATGTCAGCTAACATTTCGGCAATTCAACTTTCCTTCTTTCCAACGGCAACTGTGAACGCGTTGATAAGCGTACAAAAAGCTAATTGGATTTCATTGAATTGTAGGCTGTACTTTGTTCTTATATATATATATATATATATATATATATATATTTATAAATATATACTCACTAATGTAGCAGAGATTGTGGGTCGTAAAACTTTGCTTCAATTGCCTTCGGGGCTTAAAGAATCAGCGAATCAAATTGCAAAACATTTTCAAAGAAATTTATTTTAAAAAGTTTCAACAGCAATAAGCATAAACTCAACAAAAATAAGTTAATTGGAACGAAATATGTATTCCTTAGAATTAAAGCAATTGGATACTGATTTCAACTTTGGCGTACACGTTTACATAATATAACAGTAATAGCCAAGGTATCGAATATCTGTTGAAACGTGTTTCTAATTAATCCGGCAAAATCAATTATTTTTAAACGTGTATTAAAGCAATGGGCGCATTCTTTTCTTATTTTTAGTTTTAAGATTGCAAGCAAATAAACTATGGAAAAAAACTTTTTAAGAATAATAAAAAACATCTTTAAAAAAAATATACATCAAATTTATTTTGCGTAATATACTATGTGTATAAATCTGTCAAGCTATAGAATCAACGAGTCTACTTATTAAATAATTCTCAGATTTTATAATGTTTTCTTTTTTATTTTTGTAATTTTTTACCAATCTGAGCAGTTATAAGATTTGTATTCCTTAATGCTTAGACATTTTCGGTTGCTTTAACATCTTAGACTTGTACATTTTATAACAACTTAATGATATATTCATTGCTTGGTATTGCGACCTATTTTTCTTACAATTTATAAATACTTTAAGTAGTATTTGCTGCTCAAGAGCCTTAACAACGATAACAACAACAACAACTAGTGAAATTTTAATATGCTTAAACCATTCTGCAAGCATATTCAACTGGGTTATCAAGCCGCAAACGACAAGCACAATTCGCACTCGTCGACGGGGTCGTAAAACCATTTAAATTCATACAGCTTGCAGATAGAAGAAGATACTTTTATTATTGTAAACGGTGTGGGTTGGGGTAGGGGCAAAATATGCCATGGACAACGACAATAGTGTGCAAATTGTTGTCGCTGTTTAAGCAAATGTTGCCCCCAAAGAAAATAAGTAACGAAAATAAAATGCAAAACAAACCAACCCAACGGACAAACGAACGAACAACAACAAAGAGCGACGGGGGAAAAAACCAAACAAAAACAATTCTCAAACAACAATTGTCAACGTGTCGCAGTGTAAAAAAAAAAAAAAAAACTTTAAGGCACGCGACGCAGGTGCGCCAAACAATAACAAAAACAAAAAGAAAAAACAACCAAACAATAATAATAATAGTATAAGGAATGGAAAATAACAAGAAAGGATATTATTTACAGGAGCCAGTTGTATTTTCATATTTCGTTTTCGTTAATGAATGCTCGCAAAATATTCCTCAGCAATGGCATATACTATATACATATAATATTGTTGCTCGGCAAGAGAGACAGACAGACAGAATATAAACCAAAAATAATGCAATTGCAATTCAAATAGCAAAAATTTAATGAGCAACAACTGTACCCAAAGAGGGTTAACGAAAAAGGGACCTAACTGCCTGAGACCGCTTTGCCGAAATGACGAAAAAGGGATTTGTTGTCAAAGACAAAAATTACGTAGCCAAATGTTGCCCCGGGCGCCAAGTCAAACGATAAAATATTCAACAAGCGCTCAGGCAACAACAACAACAGCAGCAATAGCGACATACAACAACAATGAAAACATTAGTAACATTTGTTTGAATTAAAATGAAAACGATGACAATCTTTGTGACTTTGAAACCCAAAAAGGCTGGCAGCACCAGCAACAGCAGCAGCAGCAGCAGCAGCAGCTTGCCTGTATATTTGTATAAATGTGTGCGTTTAAATAGAATTAACATTCGTCTTGGCAGGAACGACAACAAAAACAAGTCGTGTTAAACCCCCCATACCCCTCCCCCCTTTCCACCAGACATCTAGCCACCCAGCTAGGAGGAGGTCCTGTAAACCTTTTGCCAACACAGCAACACATAAACATGACAGCAGATTTGCTTGGCAGCTCATTCATTTTGTGCTGCCTGTCAGGATGTTGCGAATCCCGAACCCAACCCAACCCCAACCACCCCTTTTTCGACCACGCCCCGGCATTTCATTTGTATTCGAAACATTGTGTCCTGCTAAACATTCTTAATTAGGTTAAATCTACTGTTTCGCACGCTCCGTCCGTACACAAAAAGGGTATACATATCCTGCCCGATCGGGCGAGCGAGCTCCTTCTCACATTAATAGTGTGCGTGCGTGTGTGTGTGTGTGTGTGTGTTTTCAAAATAATTTAACAACGAGTCATATTTGCAATTTAAATCAAGGAAATGAAACAATTACTAAACTTTATCGGCTGCAATCAGGCCCGCATTCGTGTTGTTGACTGCAACGGCAGGGCAAAGCAGAACAAAAGGACTAGAGACACTTAATGGCAACATGTGCCCCCCAAAAACAAAAGGACACTTTACAGCCCACGAACACATGTTCGGCAATGTGTTTGAATATGTTATGGCTGCAACAAGTTCCCAGGCCCCTAGCGCAAAAGAAAAAGAAGCGCATAAAAATAGAAAAGACACAGCAAATGGCATTGCGGGAGACCAGCTTGAACCAGAGTTGAACGCGTGATGTGGCAAGGAAATTATGTTACACGTTTAAGTGTAAGTTAGTTTTAGTGTAGATGAAAACAGTACCAGTACAGTAAAGTGTATGGGTAAAGTTAATAAAATGTTTAATAAGTTAGCGTTTAAACATTTCATTTCTGGATACCGAAGATCTTTAAACGAATTTATCGATAACATTTGGTAATAAATATTATTGCGCACTAAAGAAAATATTATAAATCGATAATATACATATTAAAAACGATTTAAATATCGATAGGTCGGTAAAATTCAATTTATTAGTAACATATATTAATTAGCATTTTAAATGTATCCTTTCTCAGTTCCAAACACAATAAAAAAAAAAAAACATTTAAATAAATCATCAAGTTTTGCGGTTTCGTGTTCAAAATGAAACACCTCCGCCCACACACACACACACACACACACACAATCATCGCCAGCTGTCATACCGTAGCACAAATTTTTGTTATGTGTCTTGTTTTTGAGGGGGGCAACCTGTTTTATAAATGAACTGAAATTTAATTAAGCGCCGCTCTGTCTCATATTTCATTTGGGCAAAACAAACTTCGAGCTGTCCACGCACACGTCTCATCATCCTCATCATAATCATCATTATCATTATCATTACATAATCATTATCTTTATCAACATCATCATCGTCATCATCGTCATCATCATCACGCGCCATTCTGTGCCACATCACGAACAACATTAACGTCACGACACTGACGCCGCTGCTCAGTTTAAGAAGAAGTAGTAGAAGCTACAGCAGCTACAGCAGCAGCCGTCCCTTTTTGTAAACTAAACTTTTAACGCATAACAACATACACTACAAGACCATACAGACCACCATAGACCATAGAACAGGCCCTGGCTCTGACTCTGGTTCTGGCACTGGGTTTTGGATATGGCTCGTGCTGAGTCTGAGTTCAAATTTTTGGACGGCAAGCCACAATAAGTGGCACTTGTGGCATAAACAAGCAGCAACTCACGCGATGCGGCTGCTATTGCCAAAAAATGTGCACCCCCAGCATGTTTAATCAACCCAGACAATCCTGCCTCCCCTTTAGGGTTCTTAGCTCCTTTTGCTTGTCGTCGCATCAGTTCCTTATTATACTCTTTATTCCCAAGAAAGGAGTAAAGCATATTGAAATTGTTGCAATGTTCGTTCACGGGTAGAGAGTTAAAAAGCAATTTCACTTGCAAATCATAAACATAAATAAACATACGTGATCCATTTAACAATTTAATAGTAAAGTCATAAAATTGTCGTTAGTTAAGACTTATTGAGAGGTATTCTTTAAAACACTCAAGAATAATCAACATGTATCTATATATCCGACAGCTGGCAGGAGTGAGCAGAAAAAGCACTGTAAACTTCACTCTTAAGCGTTGATAGCTAAACAATAACAACTCTTTTAAAAATATATTCTTATCTGACAGTCAGTGTAGCTCATAGTCGTTGCTTTCTTTGTTCTTGAACAAATTTCGAATTGTTATTAAATATTTTTGAAGATATGCTTGTGGATAGAATTAAATGAAATATTTTGTCGTTCGGCTGCTGAGCACCAAAGAAGCGATAAGCTTAACAACTCAAACAGAGCCAAAACGAAACCGAAGACCGAAAACTGAACGCGTTATCTAGTCTGGCCATAAGAGGGAGAGGGAGAAGGAGAAGGACCACTTGACAGGGCTGGTCATATTTCAGTGAATATCCCGTATTCGGGTCGAAAGCACTCGAATTCCAAGCTGTGAAAAAATTTGCCTTGACATATACTATTACCGGCCCTTTTGGCAGAGGGAGCCAATATCTCTATCTCTCTTATGGGCCACAAGTGTGCTGCAACATTCGTTTGTCTAAAACAAAAAAAAAAGAAGAAGAAATTTCGCTTGAATCGAATTAAAAACTCATTTTAGCTCAATTTAGCTTACGTTCAAAGTTGTTCGTAGTATTATTGTTGTTGTTTCTGCTGTGATTCAGTTCTAATCTAACAGCTACTGGCTGTCGATTTGGTTCACAACATTTTTATTGCTTTACTAGCAGAAAATCTGTTTTATTCGTTCGACTTTATTGTTGTTGCTGTCGTTGGCACTGGCAATGGCACAGGAACTAGAGTAATTTAATGTCTATTGCATTTAAGCTAATATTTGAGTTGCTTTATTTGTTACTGTTCTTGCTCGGGCTTCTGCTTGTGCCCTTGCTGTGCTGCTGCTCGAATGTTTTAATGCCATTTTTGTATGGCTTTTACGAGCTTTTTATTGCCTTTTTAATGCGTGAGCCAAGCGTTGTTGGTGCTGGTCACTTATAGGACTACATTACTTCTCCCACCACTCCCCCTAAGCCAATTTAGTTGCCCTGCCAGACCAACTTTTGTCCTTTTTTTAGGAGTTGTTGCTTTACCATTTCTCGTGATAAGTTTACTGCACTAATTTTTAGCCATTAGAGCACGCGTCGTATACGCAATGCAAAGCGCGATTACTTAAGGGTGCGCAAATTGATTTATGTGCATTAACAAATACACACACACACACACACACTCACCCATCTTATATTAAAAATTTTGATTTAGTTACGTTAAACACACTTGACTGATTTCTTTGTACTGCTGTCTATTTCTTGGTTGTTTGTTTATTGTTTTTTCTTTTGGTTTGCTTTCGTTTCGTGCCTCATTGGTTTTTGTTAATCTCATCTGTTTGCACACACACACACCCATCCATATACATCAAAGCCTAAGGCAACTCAGTTGTTATGTTAAGTTATTTTCAATCGAAAGTTGACAAGTTAGTTGACCCTTCTTATGCGCTGTAACTACTTAAAAGTCATAGAAAAAGGGTTAAGGAAAATATTTCCTAGAATGCAACATATTTGTTTCTTATATTAAGAAAGTTAATGATTGCTTTAGTGGTGAACTGTAGGAATTTTTATCACAGTTCAATTAAAATTATTTTTTTTGTTTACAATCTACTTCAAATCTGTTACATTCTGAAAAATCAAATAATCAGGGGTACCGCTGAGCTACCAAAAGGTTTTGAATTCACTCAAATATGGGCGCTGTGGCACGACGCAACTGAATTGTAGAGGAATTGAAGCGAAATCGATTTTTGTTGCACTCCTAAATATATAAAAAGTATATTCATTATCCTTATTACAGTTAAGATTGGTTATAATCTCCACATCGTTTATGGTATATCCTAAAAATAACTTGTGCTCATTTTAAACACCAGAAGGCTACTTAAACTAAGCTTCAAGCTAACGTACTTTCAGAGTAGGCAATTTCTCACTCGAATCATTTATTCTTCCCGTCTGTTTGTTAACAAAATTTGCATTCTAATCAAATGTGTACCATCAAAAGGTCTAATAAACAACTAGAGCTGGCTGTGTTGGGTTGAGGTGAGGAAATGTGAATGGGGGGGGGGAAAGAAAGGTCAAAGCACAAAACTAATTTGACACTAACGTTGGCCACAAAACTGACGCACAGACTGTGCATAATGCTTATTACCCAAGTAATTTACGGTCAAAGAGGGGGCGTTACTTTGTGCCCTTAATGGGCGATATGGCTGCGCTTTCATTTTGTTGTTGCTTGCAATTTGCAATCAGCAGCAAGCGGCAAAACGAGCAGTTTTTGAAAATAAACAAAGCGAACTTGCTGAGTGACAGGCAGCGAGTCAGAAAGAGAAAAATAGAGGGGGGGGGGGAAAGGGGGAGAAAGTGATGGAAAGCTAAGTCCTGACTGCGTTAAGTATGCAACACACACACACACACTTTCTGTGCTTGCAACAAACACACGCTAAATACTTAACACTTGCAATCAGTGTGTTTGCAAGCGAGCGAACGAGTGTGTGTGTGTGTTAGTGTTAGTGTCATGTTGCCTATTATGAATTGTGCAATTGTCGTCAACGCCAACCCGCCGTCGACTCGTTCTCTCTCTCTCTCGCTCTCACTCTCACTATCTATCTATTTCTGTTTCTGCTTTGTATGTTGTCCAACTGACTGCACTCAGTGTAGTATATGTGTTCTGACTCTGACTGACTCGACTCGACTAAAACTACGACTCTTTGACTGGCAGCATTTGCTGCGTTGCTGCCTGCGTTTATCTCTGGCGCTATTCCTTTCACTGTTTGTTGTGTATGCTACACAAACCTACCGCCCTGCCACACCGCCATTCCGCCTTCTATCATCTCGTGTGCTTTGTTTGCACCGATGACGTACGCTGTCTGCTCCGTTTGCCCGGCATTATTCGCAATTTTTCACCCATGCGCGCTTCACTTGCAACCAGTTGTTCTTGCTGCTGTTGTTGTTGTTATTATTGTGTTTGTTGCTGCTGCACTTCTAGTAAATGACTCTTCAACGTTTGTCGTATTTGTCTGGCAGCACTTTAAGTGCCAAATATTTTTACATTTGTTTACTGGCATTGCTGTTGCGACTGTTGATGTTGCTTCTGTTGCGAATGTTAATGTTTCTACTGTTGGCTTTTGCCATTTGCATGCAGTGCGCACATTTTGACAAATGAGGCAAGTTTCTAGCCGAGCGTTCCTAGCTAGATTTTGTTAAACTATGCATTCGGATTGGGCTTGTGGCAAGAGAGTGCCTGCTATCAAATTTATGACACGGCACTGGCACTAATTAGACCAAGTGCCCCAATCACACATAGCCCCAGTTAATCAAGTGTACAAGTATTTAATTATCTGTCCAAATAGCCCTAACACGACAGCTGTCTAACTACAAAAGCACAATTAGTGATGTGAGCGTGTTAAGTTTTTTGTGAAGACATCAAAGTTAAAAGATTATTATCGTTATCGATAACTTTAGAACGTGTTAAATGTGTTTTTTAAGAGCGAATTGCTTTGTTTAAAGACAAAAATAAAGTTAAATTACAAGTTAAAATTTAAAGTTTTACTTATATATTTATCGATAAGTTGTAATCATATAAACTAAGTTACTTATCAACGAATTTTTTGTCTATGGTTTATTGCATATAAAAATCAAACTTTTGTTTCAGGAAATCACTTAACTTACAAAACAAATGACAAACTTTGATATTTATCGATACCGATAAGTGGATTATCGTGAATATTGAAATGCCACAGATAAAACTTGCTAAAATCAGAACCAATCAGCTATAGATATAGATAAAGTGAAAGTGTATGTCATGATGCCTCGCCTGTTTGCATTCATCATCAGCAAAACGGCAATTGAGTGACAGCGACTTCAACAACAATAACAACAACAACAACAGCAGCAACAACTATTTGAATAAAAGCATCAACATCCGCCTCAGATATACATGTACCAGTTGCAGTTTTGTGCTATTTGACTCATTCGCATTCATTTTGATTCGCTTGCAGCTGATTGCATATATTAGTGAATGTCAGTATATGTGTGTGTGTGTAAGAGAGATACTCAACATTCATAGTATATGATTGCCAGTCTGCCAGTATGTCCTGTCTGTCAGTCAAGATTTACTTTGATTGTCAGCTAGCTAGTTGTAAGGAAGTATTTTATGCTTATGAATATGCGCGTGCGTTTAGAAATTGAATCGCATGATTGTCAATCTAACAATTGATTGAAAGGGCTGTCTTTTAGCGTGACGACTTGACGCATAAGGGATGCATACAAATAACAAAAAAAAAACACACACACACACACGTACTTCACTCACTCTCAAAACTGTCATACAATGGAGATAAAGACACAAAGAACTTGAGAAAGAAAAAAAATATATATATATATATATATACTCCATATATGTATGGCGTATGTTGATACTTATGACAACAATCGAAAATCAAAGTTAATTCAAATACATTTTTTAGCTTTAAAAACATTTTAAAACTCTTTCAATTTTTTTACTTTTCTCAAACAACATTATTCGTTTTTAATGATCTTTTAAGAAATATTTGTATACAACTTCAGTTTAGTAACATTTTTTTAATATAATTCCCAATATATCAACCATAAATCTTTGCAAAAACCTTTAATTAACCCATCGTACTGTCAGTCTTAGTAATTATTTAAATGCCAACTGACAGTTTGATCAAAATACTAAACAATTATGACGCGCATGCCGTTAAGCCCTTAAGTCTCTTTCAGCCGCCAATGATGGTTGGCAAAAAGCAATTTATTGATTGCCAGCTAAGTAAATGATATGCGATAAGAACTTTCCACAACACTTCAGTTTAGGTAAGTTCTGTTCGGTACGGTTCGGTTCGGTTCCGTTTGCTTTCAATTTAGACTAAGCTGTCGACACTACTTGTTGTGGGTTAGTTTTGGCATTTGAGCCATTAAGTAACACGCAAAGGTCGCAAAAATACTTAGTATTGATTATTGCCTCTGGCTAGACGACCAACAATAACAAATACCAAATAACAAATAACAATAAACGAGCAGCGAAGCGGCCCAAAATGTTATTGTAGGGTGTCAGTCTATGGGTTGATGATTGGTCGAAGGGATTGTACTCCCTTTCTTAATCAATTCAATAAAAGTGGAACAAAAGGGTACGATTGAAGTATTTAAGTGAAACCGTTAAACTTGCAAGAAAAATATTTTGTGGCTTTCATCTCATGAATAAAATAAATGAAAAATGTAAATAAAAAAAGGGGAATTTAATCAAACTTTATAGAAAATTTAGTTTAATCAATTCAAGTGAAGGAAAGTAAGGATAAATATTAAAAGAACTAAGTCAGTAAGCTGACAGGTGTTTTTTTTTGTACAGGAATGAAGAAAGCATGAATTGATACATATATATTTTACTTCAACACATAAAATTTGTTATACGTTCAATTTTTGGACATAATTCTTTAGGACACGTTTTGCTTTTGTCACTGTTTGAGCTTGGGTTTCAAATGTTTGCTAGAGACACAAACGAAATAGATATTAGAAAATGCATTTAAAGTCACAAAAAGGCAACAAAACATACGCTTCATCCCGTGGCATAAAGCTCAAGCACACGATGCCATTACACAATTGTAAAATGCCACCAATCAATCCACAGCTACCGGACGCAAAGAACAGGGAGCTAAATTCATTCTCACAGTGATCCAACATCGCAAATAGCATAATGAGCGTAAAGATAATGCACAAAACGCCGCTGATTACATTGAATACGGTTGCCTGTTAATTGTACAGAGTAATTAGCATGTTTTTTGCACCCAAAAATACAAACATATACCACGTACAATGGGATCCAGGCCGACAGTGCGAAAGCATATTCGAAATAATGCCAGGATAATGGTCTGAGCTGTAATGGCTGGTAGAAAAAACATATAGGGCCACACTGATACGGTATACTCTCCGCCCAACACACAATGCGAGTAGAGCAGCTCAATCAGAAAGTATAAAGAAACCGCTTGCAAAATCTATTGGATAAATTAGATAGGTATAGAGTTTTTTTTTTTTTTTTGCTGACTTACCGCCGTGAGAAACAAGCACAACCAATTGAATGAGCGAAAGCTGAATTTCATATTGCGATTTTTATTTGTATTGTCGTTGACACGATAAGCAAATCTTTTGCGACCCAAATAAAAACTGAAAACTCAAAACTCAAAACTCAAAACATGGGTTCTTGAGTCAACCTAAAAAAAAACAAGTAAGAAGGCTCTAGTCGAGAAATCCCGACTAGACGATACCCTGATCCCTATACCTTACGCGTACAGTCAGTGTTTGCAAATATGTGTGTTTGTATGTACGCACATACTGCATACTGCATACACAACTTCAATGTCCCATATCTCCGGTGTTTCTTAACCGATTTTAATAAAAATTTCACAGATTGTCATTATTTTGTTCATTATTTTAAATGCCATCTCATTATTTTCAAAATTCAAGAATTTGTTGTTATCGATCCCATGTGTATATCGAAAACGGGATGAGTTATCGAAAATCGAAAACAAACTTGTACTGCCTAGGGATTAGGCGAGCTTAAGTTCCAAATCTGGAGTCTCTAGCTCTTATAGTCTCTGAGATCGACGCGTTCATACATACAGACGGACAGACGAACAGACGGACGGACGGACAGACGGACAGACGGACATGGCTATATCGACTCGACTGTTGATGCTGATAAAGAATATATATACTTTATGGGGTCGGAGATGCTTCCTTCTGCCTGTTACATACTTTTGCACAAAACCATTATACCCTTTTTCCCATTTTTAATGGGATCAGGGTATAAAAAAGGGTTAGCTTGCCGACGTTTTTATTATGGCCAACAAACCCTTCTGTTCTCCCTGCCTCTCAATGACCTCGATAGTCGGGAGACACGCATTGTTTTGAGGGGGGCGGTGGGAATGGAGGCAAGTGTTATCGCTAATTTCATTACTTTCGGAATGCGGCGATGATTTCATGCAATTTGAAGCCACATTATTCAGTCGCCAAGCATTTAGCATAGTCGTTGTTGTTATTGTAGACAGGCGGGTCCACACTCATACACATACCTACACATACCTGTATAACCCAAGTACTCCACGAACAACAACAACAACAACTGGGCAACAGTTGAAGGCAAACCCCCTTTGGTAGGTTACTCAGTCCCAGGCTTTTATAATAATTGCCTGTTGACACGGGACACGAGCAATGGCAATGGAGCTCCCCTTAGTTAAGAGTCAACGATGTTTTCAACCTTTTCGAAGAGAGTGAGGGGGCTATGAGACGGAATGTGGGGCAGCTAGCCATGCTAAGTAACGTTTTATGGTGCTGATAAATGAAATTTCAAAACGAAACCAAAAACATAACAAAGAGGCCACACATAAAAATTTAACATAACTTGTTCACAAACACTCAACTAGCTGCTTTTTGTTTCTATTTTTACTGATTGCTAGTTTAATTATATATAAATTATAATTTATATGGATTTTTTTTTTTTTTTCTTGTTGTTGTTGACAGTCACTTGAAGTTCGTTAAGTAAAACATTGTTCACAATTGTGCTCTGTGAACAACTCTGACAACTGCATATTGTTGTTATTATGTTTTGTTTTTTATGCCACTTGACATGCGAAGAGCTTGGGAAAATTTATAGACAATTTTTAAGTCAGAAACTTTTGCGCTGCCTGAAAGTAGTTGTATGTGTATGCATGTATGTATGTTCTCTCCCAGGCGTTTTCAGAAATGGTTGAAAAGAAAACAACCACAAAAAAAAGAGCAAATAGACTCGAATTTGGCTTGTTAAAACAACAACGGAAATGTAGGCTATGATTTGCTTACTACAACACTACTTCTTGCCAGGACATTTTGCTCTCACAAAAGTGCTATAATATGCACACACATATACACAAACACACACACAGTCGCACAGTGCAGTGTGACAGGTCACAGTGGTGTTGCTTGAGAGTTAAGAGCGAACATAAATCAAATACATGTAAAATTTTTCGTACTTTCCGCACACATATCCTGTGCGATGGCATTGGGCATACACGCAGGACATCATGCTTGTTCCTTTCTTTGCTTGTACATATATATATATATACATGTGTGTGTGTGTAGCTTTCTGTGCACTGTGTTTTGTGCGCATCCGTTAACTTTGTCATTTTTGCTCACTTCCTTCCGGTATATGCTAGGAATACTGCAACAAAGCCAATGACAACAACAGCAACAAATAGCCAAACGATATTATTCCCAGCACTGCACCACTGTGCCGCTGAGCCACAGAGCCACTGACAAGCCGTAAGAAAGCAAACAACAACAACAACAACAACATAAATGCACAGCGGGAAAGCAGCAATAAGCTAGGGGCATAACTTTCAGCTATAAGCACACACACACACACACACTCACACACTGAACATTTTTTGCATGAAATTGCAAAGACATTTGCAAGACTAAAAGTCTCGAGCATAAAGTTGGCGCTGGAATTTAATTATTTTGCAGTTGAGCTGTGCAACTTGGGCTCAATTTTTAGCACATTACACAATGCTATACACAACTCCACTATTCCCCCCCCCCCCCCCACCCTTCAGGAAGCATGTGCAGCATAACCGAAAACCTTTTTAGGGTGGCATTTATTTTTGTCACACGCTGCGATTACTTGATGCAAGTCAACAGCAACAAACAGCAACAAGAACATACCAACATTTATTTTTCTGAAGTTGCAAACAAAACGAAACAAAACAAACAACATTTGATCATGTTACAACACACACAACAAAACAAACCACAAGGTATATGAACGTTATGTCTGAAAATATATCAAAGCCGTGTCAGTATGCAAAAAAAAAAAACTTTTTATGTTCGTATTTATTTGGGGGAAAAAAAAGGGAAGAGAGAAAAAACATACGTTTGTTACGATTGAAAAGTTTGGTACAGATTCAACTTTCATATGGAAAGAACCACAATTAATACCACCATCAGGAACTACACCACCACCATCATCATCACATCGCAGCACCTGTCGAGTTAAGTATGTGGCAGATTCAAAGGCAAAGCTACATCCAACTAATTAGCATGGCCTGTTGAACTTTTTCAAAAACCAATTAAATCTCTAAAACCAACACACACGCACACACAGTCACATGCACGCGAGCGAACATCAACTTGGCAATGAAACACATATGTATGTATGTATGTGCTTGGGATTATTTATAGTACATCAGTATGTGTGCTTTTGCCTTTGAGCACAAAGTTAACTTCTAACGAGTACCACCAAAAGCGTCAAACAAGTTTTATATATATATATATATATATATATATATATATAAATACATATAGACTTCATAAATATGTGTGTGAGTGCAACGACCGACGTCTAACTTTTTGTTACAAAATTAATATAAATAAATATACACAAAACAACATCAACAACAGCAGCAGAAAAATAACATTATTAACGTTAAATTAAACTTTGAAAATATGTTTGCAAAATGCTTCCAGTCATTAACTTAAAAAAGGAAGATGGCTCGAGTCAAGAAATTCCAACTAGCAGATACCCTAAACTCAACACTTAACGCGAACAGTTAGGCAAGTTTATTTTTCAAATTTGGAGTCCTTAGCTTTTACAGTCTCTAAGAGCGACGCATTTATACATACAGACGAACATACATACAGACAGACACGGCTATATCGACTCGGTTGTTGATCTTGATCAAGAATATATATACTTTATGGGATGGTGGCATACAAAGGCTGGTTTCAATCAGTTTTAAATGAAAATACAATTAAATTAAAAATAACAAAAGAAATTTTAAAAAAGATTTTTTCAAGCCTTAAAAAAAGAATTTATTAATCGAAACCTTGCTTTATTTTAAACTAAGTTTATCAATTTTAAAACATGTCATAATTTAAAAAATTCTTTTAGATAAGAAAAAACATTAAAATTGCTTGGAAAAAAAATTAATTTTCAAAATATTCCAACACTAACTTTAAAGAAAAAAATTGGTTACCATTTACATAAACTGTTTAAAAAATAACAAAAAAAATGGTTAAACTTAAACTGTTAAAAAAAATAATAGTTAAACCAACGCTTATTCCCTTAAGGCAAAGCAATAAAAAAAATGCAACAGGTATTTAATTAACAAAAGTCAAAAATGTAAAAAAAAAAAATTGCATACATAATAAATATTAGCATAACCAACAACAAACAAAATAATAAATAAACAATTAGTGTATACAATTAAAGCTACCCGCTTGTAATTTACAACATGCCTCTGTGTAAGAGTGAATATTTAATAATAAAGTGTTAAGGCTCAAAGTGGAAACGAAATGCATCCAAACCTATGCAACTTTCGAATGGATGATGCAGCTTTTTTGTTTTTCAAAACCCCACCCAGTTGGTATTTGTCAAGTGGGCTAAAGTTGAAACGTATGCGTAACACGTACTACTACAAAATGCAGTGAGCTGTGTGTAGAGAGAAAGAGATCGTAGTAGTCAGCTAGAGTATTGGGCTTAGTGTCAGACTTTAAAGTGCTCTAACCTTGTTGACTACATATAAATTAAAGTTCAGCAATTTTTCAACACACAAACACACACTCAGTTTTTAACAAGTGTTTGTTTGAGTGTGTATCTAAATGTGTTTACTTTTGCAATTTCCTTTTATTTGTTTAAAGTTTTTTGGGCAAACAGTACGCACAGCACAGCATAGCATAGCTCCACTCTCAAGCCTGTGTTGGCTGGTTAGATGTTGACGTTAAGTTTCTCTGACGCAAAGTTTTGAGAAGTAATCTCTTAATTAAGTGCTCCGGACGACGTGCCAAAAAAATAAAAATAATAAAAATAAAAAAAATGAATTATGAAGAATGATGCAAAAGGAATGATGGTGTTTAACAAGAACCGTTGTTAAACGGCCACAGAACAGTAGAAAAATCGTAATTTGATTGATGGCCACAAAATGTTGCGCTTAATTAGCAAACACACAAAAGCACAAAAACCAGAAACCAGAAAGCAGAAAGCAATACAAATAAACGGAAATGAATGCTGCTACACACCATTCCCTTCAAAATATAATTATAATAACAACAAAAAACTGTATTAAGAAAATATATACATATATATATATATACTATATGTGTTTAAGAACAAAAAGCTAATTGTAAAGCAAACGAACCAAATGAAAATTACCAATGAAATAGAAAGAGCACAGAAGCGAAACCAAAAGTGAAACGATGCAACAAAACGTGGCAAAGGCGGAAAAGGGCGAAAATGCGCAAAAGGAGCGTATCCTGCAAAATTGTTACAACTAATAAAAAACATTGCTGCTGCAGCCAAGTAAATCAAGTGCAAAAAAACTACAAATAAAATTGCAATTGCAGCGTTAAAGGAAGTGTAAGAAACAAGGAGCAAAACAAACACAACGGTAGCGAAAAAAAAACCTTAATAATAATAAAGCGAAAAACAAAGAGAGAAAAAACACAGTAAGAAGGAACTAAAATAGTATTATAGTGGAATTTCTAATTTGGTCTTTGATACAAAAATTCCTGTGTAAAATGTGGGAAAAGATCTGTAGATAATACATAAAAATATTACATGAGATCAATATTTTTTAAATTCGTATTTGGCGATTTAAAATACGGGAGAAGAGTTTTAAAAAACTATAAAAAAGTTTCGCTTTACTTAAGCCAAGTTACATGATGGCTCAATTAGACCAAGTGAGAAGCTTTCTAAGTGTGTTGAGCTTATTTTAGTTTAAGTACTTCAAGTTAATTGATATGAGTTCGAGAAGGCTACGTTCAAAAGTCTTGTAAAGTTAACTCATAACGTCATGTTTTCCTGTTTAAGCATTCAACCATAAGTTACACACATCTTTAAACCTATCTTTAACAAGTTTAATCAATACTTAAGCTTTGCAAAGCATATTCCATGCAAATATGTTATTAATTGTTTTAGATATTTTGTTTTGATTGATGGCTTTCGGACTAAATGGCATTTCATAAATATATATCTTAATTATGTTTTGTTTGCATCGTTTAAGGTAATCGTAAGTGGCTGTTTATTGAGTGTCAAAGTACTCGACAAGTTTTAGTCCAAACATTGAAATTGACTCCAATATGTTTTCGAAGTGCATTTAACTAGTCAAATATTTGCTATGGAAATTTAGTTCAGTTTTTGTGCAATTGTCAACAAACTTGATCAAAAATGTTTTCGTTGTTTTTTCCCAGCTACGTGACAATATGCCCAAAATGTAATTATAACAAACATTACAAGTAGCAGTAGCTAGTTAAAGGAACGAGCAGTATATCTTTTTGAGACGAACACAAACAGAAACAGTAACAACAACAACAACAGGAAAAGAAAAACACATGCATAACGAAAATAAGAGAAAACTTGAAGGAAGGAATCAAGAAACAACGAACAACAACAAAAGCAGCAGCAGCAAAAAACAATTAAGTTTTATTATAAACGTTTCAATTAGCAAGCATGACAAAAGCAGAAATAGGCAGGAAGGGAAGGGAAGGGAATGGAAGGGAACAGAAAGTTGAAGGAAATTTAATTTGATTTTTCGCACTGAAAAACTTGGTCAAAAGTTCAAGCATTACCATGGCCACAACAGCTGAAACTAATTAAAGCCAACCAGTTTTTAAGGTTACCCCCCATTTTCTTTTACCATTTGTCCTTGCTTCTACTTCACCCAACATTCAAGATAAACGACAGTTTTACTCCAAAATTTATTTAATCTGTAAAGTAACCCTAATTTGGTGGTGTCACCTAAACCAAACTAATGACCATTTGGTCCAAAGCCCATTGACACTCGTATATTGGTCAAGTGTGTAAACATGGCTAAGACAAAATTCTAAAATCTCTTCGTTTCTCTCTTTCTCTTCTGTCGTTAAAAGACATCGACCTAAGACGACTATGAACGAATTTTGCGGCTGGCTAATTGAATTAATTGCTAAATGATTAAGGCTAAGCTGCAGCTAAACGATAACGAATATAATAACGTTTGCAAATAATTGCCGACTTTTAATTTGTCCTCATTTCAAAATTCAATTTTGATCATCATTTAATATGTACTTTGACCAAGGCTTAGCTGAAATGGAATCTCCTATAGTTATAATAACTTATGGGGTAGATTAGACAATTAAGATATCTACAGTAGAACGAAGAATCTGAAACTGTTTAAAAATATTTTAAAAGTCTTTATATACTTTAAGATACCTATAGTAGAACGAAGAATCTGGAACTGTTTAAAAATATTTTAAAAGTCTTTATACACTTTAAAGAAATCAAAGAAAAAAAACTATATTTTGTTAACCCTGAAAACTTCATAATCAAACTATATAAAGTTATAATGATTGTGAACAAAAGGAATATACTTTTATAATATCACAAATAACAAACAAGCCATTTCGTTATACTTATATTTAATTCAAAATTTATTTAAATTATTTACCATAACCCAAACAGTTCGTCAATCGGTTGACGGTTAAGTGCTCCAAATGATATTTTCTTGTAAGCTGTCTTCATCGCCGATATAATCGACATACATATAAAGTGAGCCAAAATAAACTCAAATAAACTACTGCACAACGCACTTACGTTTGTACACACACACACTCAAACATACAGTATAGATAGGTAATGCCGTCGCTGTCAGTTATCGCATTAATGAAACATATGATGACACGAAATTGTAATTAATACAGCTCTCAGCCAATTTAAACTATAAACCATGTATGTATACGTATGTATGTATGTAAATGTGAGTGTCAATTTTCGGTGTGGCAAAAGCCTGAATGGTTGTTACGAATATTTAATTACCTGTTCTTCGTGTTTCTCTGTTTTTGTTTTTTCTTTTTTAACCGATTGATGATCTCAGCATTGATTGCATTTCATGTGGAGTAGCCTAAAAAAATGAAAGAGAAACAAAAAATTTTTTTTTAATATTACTTGAAATTAAATATATATATATATGTGTGTGTGTGTTTTTTTTTTTTTGTTTCTTTGTATTACACAAGCCACAAAAATTAAAATTACACCATATACAATAATATTAAATTAAAAGTGTAATATTTTGTTTTTTTTACAACATTTGTGGATTAAAAGATTTTACGATTTAATTGCGGCCATAACAACATGCGGTGTCAAACCGCCGCCAAAAATGGGTGAGAAATTATGCGTTGGTAAAAAAGCCACATAGAGGGCGTGATAGGTGGCCGTGGCAGCAATATTGAACCGCATCCGCAATCGCTAAAAATTAATTTCAATTTTATTGCATAATGGCAACACAGCCCTGCAACACCCCTACCCCTGCCAATACCCCATTCTCTATTTCCCTAGCAGCATTATGTGGCATGTGGCAAGTGGCAAGTGGCAAGTGGCAGGGGGCAGTTGTGTGAAACAAAACTCAAGCTATGGGTCGTCGAGTGCAAAACGAGAGTCTAAATTATGCAGTCGGTTATACCTCAGACAGCAATGTGGGGCAGCTTGTCCAAAAAGTAAGGGGGGGGGGGGGGGTCGATTTCAGTGGATAAAACCAAAAATTATTTATGAAAAGCGTTTTTTCCAGGTTTACCCAAGGTAAGCTGTGTGGTGCACAGCCAACAGCAGCTGCCACCACCAGTTTTAATATGAATAGCAGCAGCAAAGCGGCAAAAAGCAAAACTGGCAGCTAGCAAGCAAAAAACCAGCGAAAACTCACTCAACGAACCGAACCGAATAAAAAAGACTGAACATGAATTGCGGTTTAAACATTGAATTATGAATATTTGCCATCCCGTCGTCCCGCCCTCCCGTCCTCCCCCTTCTTTTTTCTACTATTCTGGCAGCACATTTATCATTGCTTGTGCCGAGATTTTGATTAAAAGCATAAAATGTTATGTAATAATCATGCTCATGTTAAAAAGGTAAATACAATTAAAAGGAAGAGTAGAAGAAGTTGTCTTTGTATCAAGATTGTACTATATCCGGCTAAATATCCTGTAAGCTGGCTTTAGCTCTTAGATAACAAGTAGATTTTCCTGTGCTTTTTTGAGTCGAATATGGAATCATTGTGATAATTTGAGCATTTATTTTTGGTATGCTAAGCTTTACGTATACTTAATATTCAAAGAGTAAAAGAGTGAGAATGCTTTTCTTCAGATTCACAGGGTATACAAAAGAGCGCATCGCCTAACTTATAGCCTACATTATTTGCACAATGACCAAAAAAAATTGAAATGAACATTTTTGTTTGGCCACCGGCGGTTTTTGTGAATGCTGAATGCAAATTATCAATGGTGAAAAGTGGTGAAAATACATAGACAAAACGCCTTAATTTATAGCAATTACCAACATAAAGGCAAGTTCATTTCAAAAGCGTTTTGTGGAAAAAAAACACACACACTTTGAAATATATCTGCCAATAAAGAGACAGACAGAGACAGAGAGAGAGAGAGAGAGAGAGAGAGAGAGAGATAGATTACTATGGCAACAGTTGAATGCAGCTGTTTTTCACCTAATTGGAACAGCTTTACTGCACGCAAACTCATTCATTACGGCACCATATATATATATATATATATATATATATTCATTCAGACACATTTCTTCTCCGCACTTCTCAGTCCTTAGCTGGCCACCGAAATCTAAAGTAAAAGCATACCGGATTATAGCAATTAGCTTGGCAAACAGATTGGATAAATTTCTATAGAAGCAGGCAGTCAGGATTGCAGATAAAAGCCTTTATATAATATGATACGGTTTGACTTATGATATATGATATTTTTGACTTAAAACCTTATTAAAGTTTAAATATTACGAATGACACAAGCTTTTCTTTATTTTATCTATGTAATAAACTTTTATCGCAAAATATATAATAAATTTAAATTTTTTTGCTTGATCTTCACATAAAAGTACAATAAATTCCACCTTAAAATAATATTTGCATTACTCATAAGAAAAATGTTTTCACAATTCTATAAACAGAACAAATCATAACTGAAATTGTGTAGCCAAATAAAATCAATTCCGTTTTTGAAGCCAAAAATGTACTCTAAACACAATCGATTAATTAATAGCTGTGCAAATATATATCATAAACAACATTATAAAACAACTCTTTGTGTCTATTCGAGCTTTGATTATGTTAATTTATTGATTATGTTTCATTGCTAGCAAATTCTTTTTCGTTCACTGGCAAAATTCATTTACGCCGCAAAATTAGAGTTCGGTCATTAATTTTGTTTATGTCAAAAACATAGTATGGCAAAAACAAAAAAAACATTGTGCCTTTTTGATTTAAGATTAATTTTTGTTGTGCTTTGTCATTTAATTAAAGGAAGCAGAGACTGGATAATAATTTTTGCGCAGCAAATTTATGCGCGACACTAATTTGCATAATGCAGCCAACAACAAACAAACCAAACACAGACAACATGTTTATTAATGTTTTGCTCCTAATGAAAATCTATAGAAAACGTAACAACAACAACAACAACACAGAGAAGAGAGTGGTTATAAATTATGTGCAACAACTCAATCAAATTTCAAAATACATACATGCAAATAATGGCAACAAAAGGAAAAAAAAAACGAGCGAAACTGTAAACAGTGAAAACAAATGAATTAGCTACATTTATGTTCATATTATGGCTCAGTGTGTGTGAATGAAGTACGGCGTGATAATGGCATACTATAAAAATCATTAATATAGGCAGCTTTAATGCCACAAATATGCAAATTTCAGGCGTTGTCCTGTCGATAATAAAAAGATATGTATACACACATACTCAACACACACACTTCGACACTCATATGTATGCATATTTGTATTAGTACAAGTTTGTGTGTGTGTGTGTGTGCCCGCGTTTGTCACGCAAACCGCGTATAAAGCGCGAAATTGCGGCATTAGCCTCAGCTGTGAGTTAGCAAGCGAGTCCTTTGACAACGCCTACATAAGTGTGTTGGAGGGGGATGGGTAATAAGGTGCGGGAGGGGGGTATCCATTACCAAACACTTTGCGCACAACACATTCGCGACACAACCGAATGACAGTCAAGACAGTCAAGACAGTCAAGACAGTCAAGACAGTCAAGGCAGTTAGGCAGTTAGGCAGTCAGGCAACAAATTCTATTAGTTTGTCAAGGCTTCACACACAGACATTTTCGTAAATTTGATATGCGCAATTTGGTTGTCAAACGATGTCAAGCACGATCTATAACAAGAACAAGAACATCATACACCCGGGCAACAGGTTGCCTCTTATTTTGTACCTTACTTCTTACTTGCCACGCACTTTCTAATGGACGTCATGACAACGGCAACCAGACACTAGATGGCGCCTCATAAAGACTAATACGACTTCAGCTAACAACGAAGACACACTCGCCTTCTTATACAACATAATAATCAGCAGCAGGTAATGCAGACCCTTTATATTTTCAACTTACTAACAAAATTGCTTAGCATACACACACATACATTTCATGTATGTGGTTTGCTTCCTTGTTTGTGTTACATACAAGCTTTAAGTTTAAACAAAAAGTATAGCCTATCGCCCAGGGGTAAAATTTTGAAGCTAATGTGAAGACACAATAAGCTAGTAAGAATTAAACACTACTTACATTTAATTATTATTATTAACGAATCTTATACATTTTTCAACTATTATGTGTATCAGCTTTATATTTGTTCTCAAATATTCAAACATTTTTCGTTTAAAATCAATCCGTGCGTTTCTAATACCAAAACCGATAACGTTGCCAACTCCAATTTGCATATAGTGTTTGCTGCAATGGTTAGTCCAACACCAATCTGTCCCTTTTAACCTCTGGGGCAGGCTGAAACTGATAGCGCAGCTCGTTGCAACACAATCTCAGCATAAGACAAAAGAATCAACTCAAGTTTGAAGCTTAACTTTCTTGGCATTCTTGGCTACTTCTACTAGACTCATTTTTTTTGTTTTGTTTTGTTTTTTTTAACTTTCTAGACTAGATTGCATTGGCGCATTAGAGCTGCAACAACAATAACAACAACAACAACAACAAAAAGAACCACAGCAGCAATTGAATTTTATAACAAACAATTTTACGCTTTAAGCACGCAACTGCCACTAGACTTGACTTTTGTTGTTATTGTTATTGTTTTTGTTGCTGCCAGTTCTGCTGCCACAACTGCAGTGAAGTGGCCCAAACATCATTGACTTTGCCTCTGGCCAACCAGTTTTGAAGCAACTTTTTTCTATTTATCGTTATTTACAATTTTCTGGCCCGTACACCACAATATCCATGCCCCAGTTGGCCACTACCCCTTAACGATCACGACGTTAGCTTCACAATAAGCATTTGAACCAAGAACGAGCTCTTTTTTTCAGCTTTTTATAGTACTTTTTTTTTTGTTTAGCTACTTTCTGGCCGCATTAAGTGCAACGCTTGAGAGCAGAAACAGCACACTACGCCAAAACACAAAAACAAAAAAAAAACGAAGGAAAGGGGTCAAAATCAATTTACCTACCCTTAAACAATTGCAATCGAGTTGGTTGCATAAGCTGTAAAGTTCTTAACTTAAATAAGTTTAAAGTTTGGCAAGAGCTCTCAACTTTTGGGACCCAATTGATTAAATCAACACAAAGTTACCGAAAAATCAATTATTTCGCTTATCATAACAAGGTTTTCTTGCAAAAATAATATTCCTAATGGATAAGTTAGGCAAAAGTCTAAGCATATATGAAATATAAAACTAACATTATATGTACTTCAATAATTTAATAAATATTTACAAAAATTCAACCATTAATTTTGTTTCACTGATTAAGCAAATTATCGACTAGCGAACAAATTCAAAACATTTAATAAGTTTAATGCTAAATGCACTAAATTATTTCAATGCTGTTTAACCAAATTACAAAAATTATATTTGCAAATATTTGACTAAAAATGCATTCAATAAATAATCACCAAGACCATTTATCGCTAACACTATTTGTTTTGGTAGTCAAATGAGTCAGTTGAATGCACAATTATATAATTTTTAGTATGCTGCTTTATAAATAAATGGAATACTTAATCTAAGCATTATGTGCAAGCTAAAGAAGTTTTAATATAAATAAATAATACATAAAATCTTGCTATAACTCACTTTAATGTTAACTCAAACCTAAGCCTTAGTATTTAAACTTAGGACCCTAATTACATTATCTTGCCAAACACACACAAATACACACACACACATGTGATATGCATATATATCATTTGGTTTTGGTTTCAGTGCAATCTTTTGTAGAAACTTATTATGCGCATTCCCTTCCCGAGGGTGTGATTATTCAATCTGTCGCTTATGCATACTCATAAAGCCATATGCGTTCTGTTCTCCTTCTCAACTCGACTACCTTCCTATATTCCTATATATGTACGTTGTACCAGCTATAAGTATGTATATGCCTCCTTGCCCCCTTTTACGACTATCGACTGCTTACTTCATTAGCAACTTTCTGCGTATTCATTAGGCAAAAGAAGACGATTATATAAACATCCCAAAACTCTTGGGGAGTAGCACCAGATTCAGAACCAGCTGTGGCTAGTAGATAAAAGATTTATGCCAACGCTGATAACCGGAGAAAACGCCCACACACATACACATATGCACGAGCGAACGCCAGACAGACAGATAAAGCAACAACAACAACACAACATAAGCTAAACAACAACAACAAAAAATATTCAGCCAAGCTTAAGCCGAGTTTGAAAGCAGAATCAAAGCAGCCACAAAAAAAAAAAAATTTAAATACAGCCAAAAACAAAATGTAGTCGAGGCAGAGAATTCAGCTGCTTGATTTGGCATTCAACATAAAAGCGACTCTGACAGCTGCGGCTCAAAAATGCAGAAGGGGCGGGATTTGTCGAGGTTTTTGTGGCCGTGTGTTACACGGAAATGTTTTTGGCAACATGTTTGGCAGCTTTGACGTGATGGCATCTTTCTCTTCCCAATTTGTTTTAGCATTCAGTTCATAAATTAAAATGCCGCAAATCAAATTCGCATTCAGTTTTAAAGCATGGCCACGTACTGCTATCTCTCTCTCTCTCTCTCTCTCTCTTTCTACCTCTCTCTCCCTGTCTGCCTATGCAACATTGTTTAAATGCGGGCCAAGCAAGAACTTGGCTGCATATTAAATTATGTTCACACTTTTGGGCCACAGCCGGACCAAAGAGGCACACACACACACACACACACACACGCGCAAACACACGCAAACACCATGTGCCTGGTCGGGCAGCGGCGTTTGCATGTGCGGTTTTATGCTGTGGGTAGCACTTAATCTCTTACGGTTTATGCCTGCATTCTGTCTGTCTGTCTGTCTTCCTCTTTCTTTCGTATTTTTCAACATAAATTTATTATATTTTAATCACTCCCCGGGGTGTTATTGTTATTGTTATTGTTGCTGCTGGCTGTTGCTAAGACTAAAATCAGACAGAGGTGTCCAGCATTAAAGCTTATTTTCAAGATACACACACGCACACACACACACACACACACACGAAAACTGTGGCACACTTGTTCGCTTTAAATTGTTTTAAGCGACGCAACGGTCATATTTCTTAGCCATCCGCGTCCAGCATTTTGTGTGTTTATTGCCCGAACGCCGCACCGCATTGCGTATACGCAATGGCCTGTTTTTTCTCTATTTTTTTTTTTTTGTTGGTGGTGGAAGTAGTAAATTTGTCAGGCCATATTTGTTTTTATTTTTATACTGTCAGGTCACCGAAAGGAGTTCAATGCTTTTGAAGAGAAATACAAACTGCGATTTTTGTGATTTATCAAGTATAATTTCATATTTTTATTAAAAAAAGAATTTATTCTCGATTTTGTTTTAAAATGAAGATTTATTTATGTTAATTTATTTGCGAAGAAAATTTCATATTATGGTAAATTTTTTATTTATTTTTCTTTTTGGCCTTTACTTTATAACCTTTAGGTTGCATTCCTGACTTGATTTATCTTACGTAAAATTGTATTTTTAAATACGAGTTTAACTAAACACAAAAAAAACATATTAAGAAATATTCAAAGGTCCGAGTAAATAAAAATTAGTTTTTTATTATGCTAACTTTATCTCTTTAATTAATATAAAAGAAATATCGGTTACTTTTAATAACTTTAACAACTAACAAGCAAAAAAATAAAGTTCATTTACCTCATTACTTTTATCAATGGCAAGAGTATTTAATCTTCGATAAACCAAACAGTCAATTTTGTTCCTTGTTTATTTCATTTGATTTTGTTGCTGTTGCTTTATTTTTTTATTCTCGTATCGGACATACTTAATCATTTTGATTGTCGCAAATGGTGCTTTTTAAGTGCGTTTGCTGTTGTGAAACAAAAACTTTTTCAACTCATTAATTTAAACCATTTTTGCTAAATATATAATTAAGTTCCAAAATAGTGTCGCTCTCATTTATTATGCAACTACATTTTTCTCTTTCTGTCTTTTAGTTTTAAGCATAAACTTTTTAACAATGCAATTTATAAAAGTTTTGCAAATGGAGGAACAGGAAAAAATTTGTCTAACGTTTGACTTTGGCACGTCCAAAGGAAGAGCAAAAGTGTCGAGTGCTTTAACATCGATTGACTTGGACATCTATTAGACTTAATCATGACTTTCCCTACAAACACACACACACACACACACACACACACACACACACACACTAATACAGATGTGTGTCAGTGCTGCGTTGCATGCCTAAGCAAGCAGACAGTCAACTTCCGTTAGTCAGATAGTCAAATGGGGCAGAGAGTTTGGCAGAGCTAGGAGACGTATTGATTTCGATCCAACCACATCGAGGACGACAATGAAGCGCAAGGAGACCAAACAAAATAGCCAAGCCACATGCAAAACGCATTCAACTTGGGCATTTTTCGGCTCATCCTTCTTCTATTATGCTTTTCCTTTTCGAGCCATTTTTTGGTCTTACTTGGTTACTTTTTTGGTCAACGCTAACGAGCAAAAGAAATGCGCTACGGGCGAAAGAAAAAAAAAATCAAAATGGCAACATTTTGCACTTTACATGGCTTTTCGTCGACGGCTACCGACCACAATTGGGCCTATTCAGAGGCGGTTTGCGCCGGCAACGTTTTAAATTATTGCCAAAATATTTTTGCTTTGGTGATTTCAATGCCTTGCGCTGACCAACTGACGTTCCCAAGCCGTACATCACACGACACTTGTTGGCAGCGACATTTTGGCCATTTAAAATACCCTTGAGAATGTGAATAGAATAATGGCTATTATATGTGGATAAAGCTAGATAAAAGGTATTCAAAACTTTATTGGGTATATCTATCATACTGTTTGTATTTGTATTTGTTGCTTGTTAAAGCAGCAGATTGTTGATTTTTTTTATCTTTTGTATATTGATATTAGGCTAAGGGAATTAAAAAAAAAAAACTATTTGCAAACGGATTTCTTTTTCTTATGGCTATTTTTTGTAATAATCAGAAACTAACAAATACTTTAGATAAAAACTAAGAGCTGCTTAATTTCTTTTGATAAATAACATTTTGTTTGCTATATTTCCAATATTTAATATATTTAAAATATAAAGTAAATTCTTAGATCGTTTTTCAATAGCTTTTTGAGATTTTAAGGACTCCATAAAAATACTGGAGTTAAATTTGACTCGAAAATAGTTTCAAATTTTTATTTACATAACTAACTTCAATTAGCAGTGAAATAGTTTGTTTTAAGTTGCAATAATTGATGTATGCAGTGGATAAATGAATTTTTATTCAATTAATTATTCAAATCAAAGAAAAATTTTTTTTTTTATTATAAACGTAACCCTCTCTGCAGGCTAACTCAACCGTCAACCAAACCCCATGCACATTCGAGCACCATTTTTTGCCTTTGCAAATGTTACCACGAAGCGAAGCGCAGTCAGCAAGCGAAAGAAAGAAAAAAAGAAAGCATTGCAGCACTTTAGGCGCACGCCATGTGATGCACGTTAACTTTGACGTTTCACGTAGCCACGCCCCATCGCCCTACAGTGCTCAACCGCCTGCAACGCCAACAATGCGACCACGCCTATATCGTAAAAGCCTCTCTATCCACACACACACACACACACACACACACACGCAACACAAAAAAACCACACAATTCTATTGATTGACAGTTTGGCAAAACGCATAAAAGAGCAAAACCAAAAACGGCAAAAGCGGCAAAAGGGGCACGTGGCACAGGAAGAGGAACATCAGCAGACAGCAGCTCAGCCGTGTAGAGCTGCAGGCGTTACAGTTGCGGATGTGCGCTTCAGCAAAGAGCAAAAACTAAAAAAAAAAGTGAATAGTAAAAAAATGAAGCGAGTGCAAAAAACCTACAACAAAAAAAAAGGCATATAAAGTTAGTGGCAAAGGGAACCAAAATGTGCCGCAGCGCTAAGCGTGAGAGAAAAAAAACATAAAAATTGTTTTGCAACATTCATTTGTAATGCAGAAAGGTGCAAGCGTTGCCTGCGGTGATGACGGCACAGCTCGCTGATGGTGTGGGCGGTGCAAGGTTAAATGGCTTGGGTTGGGTTGGGTTGAGTTTGGGTTTGGGTTGGGGTTTTAGTTAGAGGCAAAGTTGATACCGGGCATCCGAATCCTGAGCAGTTTAGCAGTTATAGCTGATAGCGCTGTGGCCTCTAAACTATGCCATAGACGGTTTGAATGAGAGCCAAAAAGGGGACAATCTAATTGGCCTGATTGGCGCTTCGTGATTTTTACAAAACACCGTTAGCGATTGGTGCTGGGGCTTCTTTGATTCTTGAAGAATAACATGCGGAAAAAAAATCTTTCATATGCGGTTTAGAGAAGTAGGTAAAGGTTGAAGGTTAAATGAAAAGTTAAAGTACAGTTAAGGTACAATAAGCACTTAGAAGATATAAGTAAAAGATTGTGGTTATAAAAAACTTAATAGTCAAAAAACATTTCTAATTGAAACAGATGCAATCTGTAAGATCTTAAGTGAAAGCAAAGCTTAAGGGGGCATTATTTGCTGACATTTACGAACTTGTCACACCATTTTTGGCAACTCGTCCATTCAATTTATCTTAATTAATCATGGTCGGAGCCGTAGGCCAGTTTATAAGCTGCTACCAACATGAGAAATGGTTAACATCACGAATGCCAAGGACTTTATTACAATGTGCCATGTTCACAGGCATGAAGGAAAACAACACCAGCAACAACAGCAACAACTAGTACTTACAACTAATTCATTTTTTATTATGTAAATTAATTTCAACAATTTGTAACAAGTAGCAAAAAAAAAATAATACACACAAACAAAACAAAAACACACATATGGCTATGAAAATAGTCCTTAAATTGGCTGAGTAGTGTGTGTTGTGTGTGTGTGTGTGGGTGTGCCTCATGATGTGTACCACAAACACAAACACCACAAATTATCTATGTCGTGCCAGTTGGGAAAATAAGTGCGTTTGAACAATAACTTATGTTAGTCAAGCGTAAATTGCTTTATTAAATAAAACGCAGCCAAAGTAAGCTTCGAATATATGCCCAAAAGGACACACTAGCTCCACAAGAACACACACAAACAACAACAAAAAAAACAAGAAACAAACAACAAAAACCACATGGAAAGAATCACAGTCATCGAGTAAATTGTACAATGTGTACGATGTCACTATGGTCAGGCCATTCAGTCCTAATCATTGTGCACACACTCCAACTCTCCAGACCCGGACAAACAGAATGAGGAGACAACCGACGACGACGACGACGACGCACAAGCACAAAAGGCACAAGGTTGGCGTTGAGAAAATGTGCCAGCACATATGCCACACACACACAAGCACATTACATACATGTGTGTGTGAAGCTGAAGGACTAAAAGTATTTTTAGCTAATATCAATTTTTCATAGTTCAAAGATTTTCAACTAGAACACAAAACACAGCAAATGGACAAAGAAAAAGACAGACACAACAGACACAAACAAACAAAAAGAAAATGGAAAAATTGAGAGAAGACAGGAGCGTAAATAGAGTGTGAGATAGTGTACGTAAAGCCGTTGCCACATTTTTATTATATTTTTTTTGTTTTCTTTTTATTTTGTCTCTTTATGATTTTGCTTTTTATTTGGGGCCAGCCAACAACATGAAATTTTCTGGTTTTCTGATTATAAACGATTGCCTGCAGTGTCCTGGCATGCTAACACACACACACACACATACACACACACACATACATACATACACATATATGTAGCGTTGAAATTTATGTTGGCATTTAAAATGTGGCCCTGGCAGGCGACGCAACTATGCAATGTGCTCCCCTTTTTTTTGCTTCTTAACCCCTTTGGACTCTTTTGCCCATTTTATTTGTACATGCACACACACAAACACACACACACACAGCTATAAATATATATACATATATTGTTGAGAGTGTGTATATATAAATATATTATGTATACGTATTGAAAGAGAGTGTATTGACAATGCCAAGATTCGCCGACACACTATTGCCTGCAACTGTAAGTGAAAATTTATAGTCAATACAAAACAAAAAAAGAGCCGGCAGCATTTTCAATTTTTGCCCGTATTCGACGAGATGCAGCTGCAGCCAGGAGACTGAAGCCAGAAGCCAGATGCTAGGGCAGGTGCAGTTCTCTAGCATCCTTTGTCAATGTGTGGCAATTTTCATTGTGTGTGTGTGTGTTTTGGCTCATATCGTAAATTCATGTTATTCGTTATTTCTTGCCAAGGGCTCTTGAATGTCACTCAGTTAACTTAGCTAACTGGCAGTTGCATTGTTTATGCGCCGCCTAACTCAAAAGGCGTGTGCACCCATTACACACCACCCCCACCCCCACCTCTCTATCTACCTCTAGTCCCATTTCCTAAGAGCAAATTTATTTGGCCATGCAACACACACTAACACTAATACATTTGTTGCCCCGTTGTTTAGGCTTAGTTTCGATTAAGGTTTCAGTTACGGTTGTGATTTTGATTTTGCCCAACAAAGAACCGGTTCGTTCAGTATACCCGTCGGCTGCGATGGACTTAGTTTGAGAGGCTTTGGTAAACATTGCTATGTTCGTTGTTGCATCAGTCAGTTTCAGATACTACAAAGAGCTGACGTTTTGTGTGCATCAAGGCCATTTAAAGCTGTGTACATAATTGAATTTGGCCATTTGCCAATTACCCAAATTTCAATTTATCGATTCACTAGTTAACACGGATTTATATTTGACCTCTTATCTTGTTTGTGTGCATTGTAAAAACAATTTGCTGAAATCAGAAAAAAACTTATTTAGTTTTTTTTTACTAAGTAAGCTCATAGATTAGCAAAAATATAACTAAACCATTTAACATTGGTCTTAAAAACAAAACTAAATAATTTATTTAATTTATTATTAAAAATTAAATTCTTAACAACTATTTAAATAGCATAACAAAAATCTTCTCACATCTTAAAAAATGTTTACAAAATAAAAAAATATTAATATTAAAACAACGAAAAAGTATTCATTATAAATTGTTTGAAAACCTTTCGACCGTAAAGTTAAAGTTTCATGTTTTAAAGTAATCAATGAGGTTATGATTTGCCAGTTATACTTTTATTGTCAGGGCTAACTAGTTCAATCTTCTGATAAGTCATTAAAAAAAAATCTCCAATCCGTAGATAAATCTCTCTCTGATACAGTTTTGGTTGGATAATGTATGCTAATGTGGTTAGATGATGGTCAATACATCATTACCTTCACACACATACACCTAACTCTAACTCATACCACCCCACCCCAACCCCACCACAACCCACCCCACCAACATCCCTCTCTCAATCATTTTTGAACAGTGTAATCAAGCTTTGAAAATTTGCTATACCCAGGTTTGCAAATTGACAAACTAACTAACCTAAAGACTTCAACTCGAAACTGTCTCTTTTGAACTGATAGCAGCAAAAGTTGGCAGCTGTCTCTTCTGTCTCTTCTATCAGTGCAACAGCAGACATTTTGTGGCATGTTTTGGTATTCTTTGGTATGTTGTTGTTGTTGCTGGTTAGCTGGTTTTTAGGGTTTATTAAATTTTGGCTGTTTGTTTGTGTTCGCTTCTTGTTTTCAGTATAATTGCGCAGAGCGTACAAAGCACATTACGTATACGCTCGGTTGGCAGCATTTGCATTGTATTTGCAAATGAAATTGTAAACTGGCTCTCTCTCTGTACGTACAAAGCGAAAATAAGGCCAACAGCAAAATTAATTTTTCCTTAGCCGCAAAATTGAAACCAAGCGACTGGTAACGAGCGAGCAAGCAAGCGAGCGAGCGAAAGAGAGAGAGAGAGAGAGTGAAATTTACACACCATTAAGTAGTTTACACACAACAACAACAACACACAAACACGTACACTGAGCGAAATATGCAAGGTGTGGCAAGTGGTGCAATAAAAGTGTGCCACGTAGTAATTTGATATTTTCTGCTCTGTGTGTGTGTGTGTGTGTGTGTGTGTGTGTGTGTGTGTGTGTGTGTGTTTGTGTTTGTCTCTGTGTGTGTGCTGCCTGATGGTGCGCATAACAATGGCATAAAAAATTGTAAAAGCAGCTCTAATATAATAAAATGCAAGTGTGTGTGTGTGTGTGTGTGTGTGTATGTGTATGTTGAGCATGCAAAAGGCAAACTATTCAATCCGCTCGTTTCATTAAGTCACTTCACAGCAACAACACTTGATGCTGCAACGTGTGCGGCACAGCTTTATCTGCCAGCATAATGAAGTAACACTTGTGTGCGTGTGTGTGTGTTTGTGTGTGCGTGACTGCATGTATTGATATGCTAATCGAGCAACGTGTTGCCCGGGCAATGTCCAACAGCCGTGGCAACACGTGACTGCTGCTGCTGCTGCTGTCGCCACATTTTTTATTTGCTGCCTAATGGCCAAGACAAAGCAGAGCAGTAAATGGCAAAAACGCGCCTACCTTTTGCTCTGGCCCTGTTTTTGTTGTCATTGGGTTTGTTGTTTGCTATGGTTCTTGATGTGGGCTGCACTATCAAGCGCATTATTTAGTTTCGCCCCAAACAACAACAACAAGAAGAGCACCAAAATCAAGCAGATAAGCACATTGTACACTCTGTGTGTGTGTGTGTGTGTGTGTGTGTGTGTGTAATGGGCCGCCAGTTTGACCAGCTTCTCTTTCGCTATCTTTCTCACCTTATGTGTGAGTCGTAGGTGTGTATGTGTGTGTGTGTGGGTGTGTTTATTTTCTAAAGGGCCCTTAAGTGCCCTGGGGATCTGTGTGCGGCATGCTGTGGCAGGCACTGGCATTGACAAAGCCACATAAACGCCAACACCTACAAAACACGCAAACAACAAACGACTCAGGAAATACACAGCGTGGGTTGGACAGACAGAGAGAGAGAGAGAGAGAGAGAGAGAAAGTGCTCTCAATTGTTGCTATCGTACCTGAGCTGGATGAACATTAGCGTGAGCTTTCAGTTAATCGATTAAAAGACAAGCGTTGCCCAGCTAAGCCATGTTAAACATCAACCTGCCAGCCCCAGCCCCAGTCCCATCCCAATCACCTCACCCACACAATATTCGACTACGACTTGACGTGACTATTTTGTGGCTTGTTTGTTAATGTTTTCAACAATGTTGAAAAATGTTTGGTAAAAACACATGATACGCCTCATTGCCTGGTGTATTTGTTTGCATGCTCGATTGACAACAGAACATCC
This sequence comes from Scaptomyza cyrtandrae, assembly GCA_035044605.1. Taxonomy (NCBI): domain Eukaryota; kingdom Metazoa; phylum Arthropoda; class Insecta; order Diptera; family Drosophilidae; genus Scaptomyza; species Scaptomyza cyrtandrae. Next base: position 5,310,350 of record JAWNNS010000640.1, on the reverse strand, counting down.
TTTTTTTAAATTTGAAGCACAACTAAATACTTGCACAGCAGAGCTTCTTCTTTAACAATTAAATCGATTAGGTTTTAGTTTTGGCTTGAATGTTGGTTACAAATGGCTCTAAAACTGTGAGTGACTTGAAAAGTGTCAGGTTTATTTGGCGAAGCTTTTGCTGCGTTTAAAAACGTTTAAGAAAAGCTTTGAAGATGGATAATTTTGAACCGTTTTTCATTAATTTGTGGTATAATTTATCTAAGAATAAAACGTTATGATCTTTCATGAAATATGCATAAAAATGTATTTTTATTGTGGGTTTTATTATTTACTCAACCAGAACCGTACATCTGTTCAATGCTTATTTGTATCAGTGAGAAATTGTGAAATTGTTTCTCAATGTTGTTCAGTGGCTTGCTTAATGAACACGACAAAGCAAAACAAGCATAGAGACATCTCTTCAGGACATTTCTCTCTAGCATATCCTTACATCTAATTAATTTGTTGTTGGCCCACAGCAAGTTATGGCTTTTAATAAAAGGCAGCTTTAGCTGCTAAACCACGAATGGGGGGAGGGGGAAGCAAAAGGCATACGAATAAAAGCAAACGACATACACAGCGAATGCAATTTGGTCGTTGTCCTTGTGTCTATGGGCAAAAGGACACGCGTATTACTCAAAAAGGAATTAACTGCAAGAACCCTCATGCCATGCAGCAACAAAATAAAAGCAAAGCTTTAAGCAATGGGCAAGCCAAATCAAAAAGTAGCCAGGACTTATGGCATTTGTTGTTGCTTTTGTTTTTGCTGTTGTTGTTGTCGCTCGTCATTGGGCCGTTGCACGTTAATCCTTAAATCTTCCCAAGTGCTGGCGAGAGTGCTGGCAATGGCAGAAAAAAAAAAAAAGCAAAAGCACATTGTTTGCTGGAGAAAAGAGGCAGGCATCAGGATTTCCCATACACACATACACACACCCACACATACATGCAGGTTGAGTAAAAGGAATTGCGTATACGACGCATTGTACGCACTATGTACATTGTGCCATAGCGTATACGCAATATGGCTCCACTTTCGTTTTAATATGAATGCTAATAGGCTAAGTCTGGATTTCAGCACACCCGCAAACACACACACCCCCCCCGAATCCACACAAACCAGCTCTCTTAAGCCATAGACGCAATGCTCGAAATGTAATTTCCCACAATTTTTCCTCACTTTGCGTACAGCAGCAGCAGTCAGCCAGCCAGACAAAAGAACCTGACGACAAAAAGAGTGTTGTGGAAGGGGGGTGGCGGGGGGTGAAGTAATGGGAGAATGCGACTCTTGGACAATATGGCACTGATGGCTACCGAAACAACGCACAATGCCAGCCAGGACCATTTTTATCGCTTTTCATGAATGCTGTGTGACCGGCTTATGTTTTGCAGTTAACCAAAAGTTGGAGCAAGGCAAGTCGCCTGCCTGAAGTGATTGCCTGCTTCTACTACTCCAAACGATTGCCGACCCGCTTCCCTGCGTCCATTGTAGTGTATATGTTTTTCGGCAGCAGCAGGAATATTCCCATTGCCGTTACTCGTATCGCTTGGACTTCTTCTTCTTCTTCTTCTTGTTTCTTAGCTGTTGTGCTGTGCTGGCCATTTAATATGACTTTACTTGGCCAAGCCGTAACTAGAGATGGGTGCTTGTCGTAATAATACCAATTTTCTGGATTCTTAAAGAATTTTGGGTATTATGAAAAAGGTTTGTTTTTAGTATTCTATTCATACTGGTAAAACTACATTTAAGCCATAGTTTTTATAGAATAGGTAAAGATAAAAGTGTAGTTTAATTAAATACTACATCTTTGGACTTTACACAGAGAAAAAAAGTTAGACCATAAGTTAAGTAAGCTGAAACTAACTAAATTTCTACTTGAGTGAAGTAAACTTTTACTTGAACTAAGCAAATTTGTTAATTCAGATCACTCAAAAAGTCGTGAATCTAGTTTTAAATTATTTTGCTTAGTCGCTTTAGTTCACGGCAATTCATATACTAAACCAGAACTTGCAAGAATTACGATTCTCTTCAGTTAAAAGCTTAAAAGCGCAACTCTTCACTTAACGTTCTTCAACATCGCTTCGTGTTGCTCTACAAAAAAAAAACGTTTTCCACCCTAAGCTTACCTACAAGAATGATTCCACTTCATGCCGACTAGAAATCTGCTTTTATTACATTTTGCAAGTATCTGAGAGTGTGACCTACATACCATAATACCAACATGTACACATAGTATGAATAAACTTATTGGACTCAGACTGGTTACTGGTTACCATTTGAATGGCACACAGATCTTGCTTGTATGAGCAATCTCTAGACCGTTAACAAGCTTGCACCCTGTTGTTGTTGTTTGCAAATTATACGATGTGATGTTTATCGATCAAATTTACGCTGTGTCGAATCAGCTGCTGTACTTTTGCTATCTAGCAGTGCGTTTTCAGATTGTTTGTGCTACAATTTCAATTTGAGATAAGTGACATTTCGTTGCATTTTAATGAGGCTCATTTCATTAATGTTTTTAGCAGCTATATCTGCTGGTGCTGCTGCTGGCATTTGCCTTTTGGCCTCCTTTAACACGCACAACTTATCGCCAACGCGTAATTGTGTGCTAAATTTTATGCTGTGTCTGCAAAAGAAAACACAAAGCAGGAGGAAAGACGATACAAAGGACATATCAATGTCTCGAACTTGAAAATGTGTCTAAACAGCGTATTTTACGAATGCATGGAATAATTCGACATAAATATATTTATACCAAATAAAATCTACTTAAATAATTTCGAGTGTTCGAGCTGGCGGCACAGGTCACCCAAACAAGCCAGGCAGGCCAAACAGAAGGCCATATAAAACTTTTAGCATAAAAAGCAGCCGCAGCAAGCAACAACAACAACAGCAAAGCAAAAGACCGCAAAAATGCGACATGGCCGATTTTTTGTATATTTTACTAACAATTTTAAATAAAAATCTCTTTTCGAGGTAATGAAACTGCAAAAGGCAAAGCAAGCAAGGACACAAACAGTCAGGCCAAAAAAAACAGGATGGAAGTAGGCTTGGTTATGGGGGCATAGCAGGGGAAGGTAAGCTGCCACCTGCATGGACTACACCTGCTGACAAAGACATTTACTCAAAAACTTTGTCGGCACAAAATAGAAGGCAAAACAGTTGCAACAACAACAACAGCAGAAAATAATTTAGAAAACACTCAAAGTGAGTACTCGACTAGCAAATGCCCTATAAAAATAAAAATAAAATACATATTTGTATTAGGAAAAAGTTCTAAACAATAAAAGTAGTATTTTAATACTAAAAAAAGAAGTACTTGAATATTAAAAAAAAGTAGTATTTTAATACTAAAAAAGTAGTATTTAAATACTGTTTTTTATTTTTTATAAGTAATAAAATTTAAAAAAAAAGTAGTATTTTAATACTGTGTTTATATATATTTTAAGTTTTACCCCACCCTGTAGTACAGATACAGATAAACAAAAACTTAAAATTATTTAGAAAATTATTATCTTTAGTTATAATGAACTTAAAATAATTATAGTAATAATAAATATCATTCTGAACAAAGAGTTAAATAAGTTATGTATGCGGTTTACAAAACTAAAATACATTAAGCACTTTTATACTAATCTTCTCTTGCAATAATTCCCAAGATCGTAAAGTTTATACAGAGTTATAAACTCAAGTACAATCAAAAGCTACAACAGAAACAAGCTCATTATTGTTAATGAACAATGTTTATATATATTTATATCTACCTCTTATCTCTTATTATATTTATACATTCGAAAGCCAAACTTTATAATACCATTTTATTAAAGCCACAGGGTAAAATAAGAACTTTATACAACAGCAACTTCAAGCAAAAAACAAGAAAAAAAGCAAGCATACCGGGATAACGTTATACTATGGCATGACAAACATTTTTGGCTAAACGCCGCCGCACGCCCTTTCCCCCCGCGCCATTTAAATGCTAAGCGAACAAAGGGAACGCGCATATTTCATTACCATCTTGGGCGGCAGGTAGTTCACAGTCTTTGAGTACAAAAAAAAAGTTAACCAAAAGTCAAGGATACCGTCAAGAAACGCCTGGTGCCAGTTTCTTTCACTTTTCATTTCACTCATTCTCGCTTTCTCTCTATCTCTCTCTCTCTCTCTCTCTCTCTCTCTCTCTCTGTTTGTTTCTCTGTTTTTGTTTCTGTTTATGTTTTGTCACACACACAACATTTTTTTGGTTGAAGCTAAGCGAAAGTGTTGCCACACTTGTTTGCCAGTTTTGTGGCATTGTTCTGATTTTTTGGTTTTTCTTTTTTTTTGCTTGCTTGCTTTTTTGTCCTATGAGCATATCATTAAATATTTATTGTCAGTTTTGCATGTGTTCACAGTTAAATAGGTATTTATACCAAAATAAACTGCTCATTTAATTCAATGAAATTAATAGACTCATATTTGCATTTTTGACGAATATTGATCCAAAGCTAATAATCAACATTAAATACAAAATAATACAAAATGCAATTTTGTGTGATTTTAAATGATTTATTGTTAGTGTGTATATATTTGTGTATGTGTGTGCGTGTGTCTGTGTATGTGTGTGTATGTGTGTGCATATATATATATATATATATTTGCGTGTGTGTGTGTGTGTGTGTGTTTGAGTTTGTGCCTAGGAACATTTTTAATATCTGAGCAATAGAAAACTGAAATGCAGTAATTATCATAATTGTACTCGATTATAATTAGTTGAATAATTCATAAGCAAATAGTGCAACATTGTTATTTATGATTTTGCTTTATGCTCTTGATGGAAATTGCACATTTTGACAAATTGCATATTCAATAAGGCAGAAAATTGATGTCACAAATCGTTTTCTGCGGATACGCATAATGGTTTTCTTATAATGTGCATTAAATTTATTTAACTGCAATATGTTCAATGATCAAAATTGTGATTTTAAGCAAAACATGATTAAATGGTCAAATGTTGATGATTTTTTATTTTTATTGCTAAGCTAAGAAGTTATTTTCTTTAAAAAAGATTTAAATCTAAAAGTTAAAACATTTTTGTGCATATAAATTTTTTGGGATCAAACTTGTACTCCCAAAAAACAACATTTCCCAAACACAAAAATGTTAAATCCGATTAAATAAATGCTGTAAATATGCTTGCTTAGTATAAATACTTTATATTTAACTAAAGCAAACATTTGTTAATTGTAAATGTTTTGGATTTGTCTGTCAAACAAAAAAACTTTTAAGAGGGTTCATAAAAAATTTATAAAAACTAAACAACAAACAAAAAAAATCGTAAAAATAAAAGCAACATGTGAAATATAAATCAAAAAATTCAATTGTAAACACACACACACAAACAAGTACACAACTTTTTATTACGTATGTGTTAGTGTGTGGTCATTAGCTGTAGACACCATAGTAATGAGACGAGTAAAGTTCTATAACAGGGGACTTACAACTTAAGCTAATTACGTGGTACACGTGAGGCTATGATTTAACGTTTAGCATTACAATTAAAGGGCCTCCTCTGCATGTGAGGCGCCACACGAGGTTTGGATGGTAGGATGTAGGGTAAAAGTAAAGGCTTATCATATCAAAATGCCGGCACGCAACTAATAGTGGAGTAAGCCATATTATAATGGCGACGAAATGCGACAACAAAACTAAAAATACAACGAGCTAAACAAGAGTGTGACAAAAATGAGATACGTGAACAAAATGATCGACTAGGAGATGAGCTGTAAATGATTTTTTCACTACTACCTGAAATAAATAAAGAAAAATCAAAGAAAAGCTTATAACAAAAAGAATTTTAAGGAGTTTGATAATGGAAGAAAGAGTTCAAAAGATGATTTTCTTGTCTTCAAGACTCCAAGAAAGAAGTTTTGGTTTAAGAATGTTGACAAGTTATTGGAGTTATTGAATTTTTAGTAAATTATTATCATAAAGATTGAAAGAAAAAACAAAAAATATATATATTGAAAAATAAATATTCAAACCATTACAAATTTCGGTACTCAAATATTTTTTAATAATTTTAATCTGATAAAGATTTCTTATAAATTACGTTGCTTGAAATTTTTAGCTAGTTGTTGCCAGCCACCTAAGTCAGTTTTCAAATTCGAGAGTATTGAATGCAACAGAAGGTTACACTTCAAAACGTTGCAAGGTTCTTGCATGCATGCTATGGGGTGTGGCATAGGGGCAAGTATAGCTAGCTAAGCTCAAACTACGATGAGGTTATAACGCCCCAGCCGCGGTCTAATGAGGCGGTGCACGCTCGTGCACCAAAAGTGCAACAATTAAATTTAATTACAAGTGTCATAAATATGCCAGACCTAACCTCAAACACATACACACATACACACACACACATGTGTGTTTGTGGCATTAGAAACCTGAAACAGAAACGAGAGCTGCAACGACAAAATAATCAAATAACATGCAATGTGAGAGCAGATGGATGAGGGTATGGGTAGAATCTGCCCTTCTCCAAATAGCAAGTGAAAGCCTCTAGGCCGAAACTCTAACCAAAAAGCCAGTCGACCCAAAGTGTAAATTAGCTGGGCACAAATTAATTATTCAAAATGTGCGGCACTTCAATGACTAAGCAGACACAGACAAAGAGAGAGAGAGAGAGAGATAGAGAGAAAGAGAGAGAGAGGTAAAAGCACGTACGCATGCAGAGGATGAGCTTGTGTGAGTGTGTGTGCGTGTGTGCAACTGCAACTGGTATGCCTAATTAGGCACAATTAAGCGGCTGAGCATAGATTTTGGTCCTGCGTCCCAAAATTGGTAGCCCCCATACACACACGCACACACTAACACACATTGGCAGATCTGCATTTAACTTTAGTATTTGATTCAAGCGGCTAGCACAAGTACACATCGAAATAAATTGAAAGGGAATGGCATAGTAGCTCGGAAATTTTCAATGATTTACTGTTATCTAAGAACTTATAGCTTTGTAAGCGTGGAAAGAAAGTAAATTAGGATCTAGAAACACATTTATTATATGGATCCTTTTTAAATTCATAATAACATAAATATCAATAATTTTAAATAGATAATTAAATAAATAAATCCTTAAAAAATAAAAATAATTATTTTTTTCTACCCTGAATCTATAAAAAATGGGTTTAAAGGGTATAATGGTTTTTTGCAAAAGTATGTAACAGCCAGAAGGAAGCATCTCCGATCCCATAAAGTATATATATATATATTCTTGATCAGCATCAACAGCCGTGTCGATTTGGAAACTGAGCTCGCCTAATCCCTAAGCAGTACAAAATTGGTTTAGATTTTCGATAACTTTTCCAGTTTCCGATATACACATGTAATCGATAACAACAAAAGCTTGAATTTGGAAAACTTTGGGACGACGTTTAAAACATTTATCAAAATAATGACAATCTGTGAAATTTTTATGAAAATCAGTTGAGAAACATCGGAGGTATGGAACATTGAAGTTAAGTCAAGTAGTGCTTGCTGTAGGCGCGAAGTATAAGGTTCAGGGTATCTTCTAGTCGGGATTTCTGGACTAGAGCCGTCTTACTTGTTTTTATACAATTTGTCGTACAATTTAATCCTCCATCAATTCATTTAATCACAATAATAAAAATGCACATTTTTTTGACAGCTTGTCAATGCAGATAAATGTATTTAAAACAACAAACAAAAAATTATGCAAACTTAAAATACTTCACAAAAAGTCTGCTTATGATGGGAAAATTCTACTTAAGCTGAAATCCTTTTTATCTTTATTAAAACTCTGCAAACAAAGAGGAAACATAGTTTTTGATGAAATGAAGAAAATTTAATACACAGAATTATTTTAATTTATTTATTTTGGTTCCATTGGCAAAAATTTAAGTATATGTGTAAGTTTGAAAGACAAGATATATACTCATTTAAATAATTTGTGCATTCGTCTTTTAGTTTTTGTGTCTTACAAAAGTTGAAGTTACTTCCGGTTGCCTAAACATCATCATTACTTCAAAACTAGTTACTGATTCCACGTTATATAACTATTTTTAAATTAATGATGCCTAAACAACTGTAAGATCTAACAAACGAATGTAATTTAAATGCGGAATGCAACTTTTTATAGGTTTAATCAACCATCCCAATACAAAAGTTAAAGAAATCCCAAATCGAAAACTCATTCAAGTGTTACACGAAAACCGTGCTCATTAGAAATTTAGTTGTAATTGTAGTGAAAACTCATTTCTAGCTTCATGTAGCAGTTAACCAAATCAACGGGGGGGCGATATCAAGATTTCTCTTTGTTTTAGCGCAACCCGAAAGTAAGGAGCCATACAGGAATATTCGAACATTAATATTTGTACTGCATAAGGATTTTTACGCTCATTATGCGCGCTGGTCTGGTCGAAAATGGCGCTTATCGCAATTAACTGGCAGTTAGTAGAAATGCTAGGTGTGGTACCTACTACTACTACTACTACTAGTTGTAGATGGGTTTTATTTGCTGCTACGATTTCGGGAAGCATTTTCTTTTCATTTTTGTTCATCCCTTTTTGGCAGCAAAACAAAACGTTTCGTGGCTCAGCGTCATAATGAGAGCAAATTTATTGGGTCATTTACGAAAAGTACGAGTAAAAATCTACTTTAGCTTGGCATTTTCTTTGCTTTTATTTCTCCTTCGTTTTAGAAGAAGTAGCGAAAAACAAGAAAAACCAAACAAAATGAAATAAAAACTGAGGCCAGCAGTTGCTTATTATGCCATCTAGCCTCGAGTTCTGCTGTTTTTTTAATTAGTCAATAGCCACAAAAAATACGAAACGAAAGCAGCGATAAGAAACTGCCAAGTAGTTGGAAAATGTGCTCTCTGTTTGTGTGTGTGTGTGTGTGTATTTGAAATAAAATGAAATTGGGCTGAAATGGTTAAAGGCTGCACGCGCCCGAAAATGAATTGCTATGGCAATGGGCAACAGTTACTTATAAAAGTCGTTTCGTACAATAATATAATGGCAAGCAAAAATGGGTTAAATGCTTAATGAAATGCGCGCCGGCAGCTGGCAATTTTGAAGCGTTACACATTTTGATGAATTATTCATGTTTAACGCCGAATGTTAAATTGCAATTAAATATATTTTCGCTTTGTGCTTTTATGCCTTTCAATCGTTTATTAATTGCCTGGCAACAAGCGAAATGCACCTAAAAATGGCATAAACGGTCAATAATGCAAAATTCGATGAAAAATCTTGTTAACCTTTAATTGGCAGCGACTTCACATTGAAAAGAAAGTAGATCTTTGCAAATACATTAACTTTGATATGAGTATTTTTAGGAAATTAACTCTTTAGAATAATTTAACTTTCTATTAGACAAAGCTAAAGTGAAACTATGGAATACTTGATCGAGTGAGCTTTGTGTTAGTTTTGTATTAGAGTTTAGGTTAGTTGGTTAAATAAAAAGCTTGCTCAGGGCTAAGAAATCAACATAGAACAACATTTATTTGACAAGGGGAGTTCTGCTTTGAGTAAGCCATTTCGTAAAAAATATATTCAACATTTAAAACAAACTGGCAAATAATTTCTATGAACTGTGAAAATATTCTTGAAAACTTTTATTAATCATTTTTCTATTTGGCTTTCTATCTTGACTCAACTTTTTCTTTAATTTACAAAATATAATATAAATATTCTTAAGTCATTACAATAACACTGACTCTCAAACACTAACATTTGAACCAAAAATCATTCGTTTCATGAAAACTAAAACGTTTTTTCCTTACTTAACTGAGCATCTTCAAATCGATCAGTGGAAGGCATCTTTGATTGTATTCCTGTCCCAGTTATTATCAATTGCGTAAGCCAATTTGCGAGTAAATATATTAATTTACGCATGCAACATCTGTGTGGGTTCGAATGTGTGTGCATTTGTGTGCTTGTGTTTGGTTATATGTTAGCCAATTGATCGCTGTTGGCCACAGTTGCAAGTTAGATGCAATTATTTACATTTTGTCATCAGTTTGCCAAGAAAATGATTTGCGGGCATGTTTAATTAGCAAAATTCATGTTCGAATGCTTTAAAACAATTAGCCACAGTCGCTGAAACACACACACAAACGCACACACGCACACATACACATACGCAATAAACTATGCATTGTGCAAAGTTAATAAAGTTGCAGTTTGTTAGTGCAACACATGCAACATACACTCGATATTCATATATGAGTACACATGCGTTGGTTTCTGTTGACTTTTGGCCAACTAATAATAAAAGCTTCAGAGCCGCCAGCAATTTGGTTCAATAAAATGTTAATGATTGCAACTGTTATGCTATGTGATTGCATTGCATACACATATGTTGCACAAGAACATAAGTATATGCACAGAATGCATAGTTATGTATTTTCGTTTCATTCTTCTTTTTTTTTTTGCTGACCAACTCGAAAGCCACCCAACAACCCCAACCATAAACCACTTGCAGTGGGGTGGTGGATGCAATGTTTATTTATTGATGTGACTTGCATTGAAAAGCGGGTGACCGCAATATTTAATCGGAAATTAAAGGCTTCATATGAAGCTGCAACTGCACGCATGTGTGGCAAGCTGCAGAGTGCCAGTGTGCCAGATAATATACAAAAAAAAGAGAGAGAGAGAAGAATTTTTCGTCTTGATTTATAACATTTACTTACAGTACCACTCTACTTTTTTGCTGATTATAGTTAACTTAATTATGTTTGAACAAAGGGATAAGTTTTTTGACCTAATTTTCGTTGAGTTTGTTGTTTACGAAACAATTGAAAGTTGTTTAAAGTTTTATTATAAAAATTTGTTAATTTCGAAAATCATTTTCTTGTTCTTTTCGAAAGGGAATGCAGTTAGTGCGAATGCTTGTTTACGATAATAGCAAAGTTAATTAAGCCAACGGGCAAGAGAAACTGAAGAAATTGGGTCAATAAGAGAGATAGCAAATCCATTCAACTGAATGTATTATTATTATTTTTGTTTTTTTTTTTGCCATTAAAGTAATTAACAGATTTGGAAAATGTGAAAATGCGACATTTTGACGTTGAGTTAATTAGTCAAACATTTATATATAGTAGTATTGAATGATGCATTAAGGTCAATTGACCATGCACTTAAATGCATTCTGATCGATGTTCTTTCAAAAATTGCATCTCGATATGAAAAATTGAAAGAACTTTAACTTTTGAGGTCATTAAAACGTTAACTTATCTTAAAGGCTCTAGTCGAGAAATCCCGACTAGACGATACCCTGATCCCTATACTTTACGCGTACAGTCAGTGCTTGCAAGTATGTGTGCGTGTGTGTACGACCATACTGCATACTGCATACTCAACTTCAAGGTTCCATATCTCCGGTGTTTCTCAACCGATTTTAATAAAAATTTCACAGATTGTTATTATTTTGATTAATAATTTAAATGCCAACTCAAAGTTTTCAAAATTCAAGATTTTGTTGTTATCGATCCCATGTGTATATCGGAAACGGGATGAGTTATCGAAAATCGAATCTTGTACTGCCTAGGGATTAGGCGAGCTTAAGTTCCAAATCTGGAGTCTCTAGCTCTTATAGTCTCTGAGATCGACGCGTTCATACATACAGACGGACAGACGAACAGACGGACGGACGGACAGACGGACAGACGGACATGGCTATATCGACTCGACTGTTGATGCTGATCAAGAACATATATACTTTATAAGGTCGGAGATGCTTCCTTCTGCCTGTTACATACTTTTGCACAAAACCATTATACCCTTTTTCCCATTTTTAATGGGATCAGGGTATAAAAATGAAGATTTTTAGGCACATTTATACAAAAGACTTCAATAAAACAGTTACTAAAATTTGTCTTAAGCATAAAATGTCAATTCAATGTTTATAAAAACGTTTTTCGAACATTATTTTTATGAACACACTTTATTCATAAGCAATTAACAGTCAAAAGACTAATTAAAAAATGCAATCATTGTTTGGTTTAATTGCACTTCAACTTTAAAAATGTTGAAAATGTGAAATAAATCGAAAAATTAACAATTATAAGAATGCCAATATAATTGCAGCATAAATATTTAAAGCAACACAGAAACTGAAACTGAAGTCGAAGAATATAATATATAGTATATATATATATATAATTGATTGACTGCTTAATGCTTTTGCCCAGTAAAAATAAATAAATCATGAGGAAAAAAAAAGAGAAAAAAAAACATAAAACAAAACCGAATTTCAAATAAAATTGAACAACAATTTGTTGCTTATTGGAAATGGAAAATAAGCATTTTTATTATTCTCTTGACATTGATTCGATTGTTTTTTTATATTGCTATATGCTATATGACAGAATTTGTTTTTGTTGGCTATACACCCTTGCTTTTCAATTCACCGGATAAGCTGATCAGCAACAAAAAAATAAATTAATTTTTCAAAAATAATGCGGAAAATGCATATTTATTTTTAATTAATGGTTGCACAAAAAACAACACAAAAAAAAATAATAATGCAAATCCATAAAAAAAAAAGTTGAAGCGCTTGTGAAAAATCTCAGAGATTTATTTCATATTAATTATGCAACTAAATGATTGCAATTCATGCATTTAAATTGAACGTCCAAAAGAACAACAAAAACAATAACAATAAAACTTTGCACAACAAAAACTTTTTGCTCTTATATTATTATATTAAAGCTATCAGGCGTGTCAAAAAAGGTTTAAGCAATAGCATAAACAGTTTAACATATCTTAACTTTCTCGTTTAATGGAAATCAATTAATTTTTTTCGAAGGTTTCGGATAATTTTTATATCCTGAACTCATTAAAAATGGGAAAAAAGGGTATATTGGTTGTGTGCAAAATTATGTAACAGGCAGAAGGAAGCATCTCCGACCTTATAAAGTATATACATTCTTGATCAGCATCAACAGTCGAGTCGATATAGCCATGTCCGTCTGTCCGTCTGTCCGTCCGTCCGTCTGTCCGTCTGTCCGTCTGTATGTATGAACGCGTCGATCTCAGAGACTATAAGAGCTAGATACTCCAGATTTGGAATTTAAGCTCGCCTAATCCTTAGGCAGTACAAGTTTGTTTTCGATTTTCGATAACTCATCCCGTTTCCGATATACACATGGGATCGATAACAAAATCTTGAATTTGAAAAAATTTAAGATGACATTTGAATTATTAATCAAAATAATAACAATCTGTGAAATTTTTATTAAAATCGGTTGAGAAACACCGGAGATATGGAACCTTGAAGTTGAGTATGCAGTATGGTCGTACACACACGCACACATACTTGCAAGCACTGACTGTAAGCGTAAAGTATAGGGTTTGGGGTATCGTCTAGTCGGGATTTATCGACTAGAGCCTTCTTAATTGTTTTGTTTGTTTTTTTATTTGCACAAATATTTTTAAAATATTATTTATGTGTCATAAATGTTATTTAAACTTAACATTTACAGCAATCAATAAATTAACTTAATGTTTTTTTAGTTAGTATATTTTTTACAACATCTTCTGTTGCTGTTTTACTGTGAATATAATAAATTTAACACCAACAAAAATATTTTTTATATTTACTTAGAATTGAATTCTTCGTCTCAGAATTTAATTATGGTTGATGGATAGAAAATAGCCCAAAGAAATGTTTTAAAATTAAATTCTGTGGCGTGGTGTCAAAAAAAAAACTGGTTAAATGACTTTGGCTTGAATATTTCAAATAAATGAGTATTTTCTCCAAGAAAGTAAAATGAAAAAAATTAAAAGTTTACATAACTTAAATTTTATTATGGTCTTTGAAAATCAGGTTAGTTAATTCTTCTCTTCTTATTTGTTTGAACATTTTGAAAAGGAAGTTAAGAAAAAATCGTAAATATTTTCAATTATTTCTCTAGTAAAAATATAAAAAAAAAATAATCTTTTCACTATTTTAGCTTTTCCTGTCAATTTTCTGCTTAGTTATAATATTAAAATATATTTTTAGCTATTTTCACAAAGTTTTAAAAAAAAGTTTCAAGCTTAAAAATCTTCACAATTTTTTAGATAAAGTTTTTATTAGACAAAATGCGAATACACTATCAAACAAATTTTAATTTTATATATATTAAATTTTTGTGTATTTTTTATTGTACAGAGAGGTCTTCAACAGGTTGCATTGACTGATTGACTGACTGACTGACTGGCACACTTACCTATTGTACTAATAAAAGCCACAGCAACTTGTTGGTTGTTGTTGTTGTTGTTGTTGTTAGCGGTTATCGTTGTTTGTTTGCTGTTGTTGTTCTTTTGGTATTGCTTATTTTAGCCAGTTAGTTTTCAGCTGTCGACACTAAGAGATGTTTAGCCAGAAATGCAGTTTCAGTTTTTGCTATTTTGTTGGCTTTGGTAAAATTTATGGGAATTTGCGCTTTGGCGCCGACACGCACTACAAGTTATCAAAGTCCTTTATACACAAACGCATGCACACTTGGAGAGCGAGCGAAATAGAGAGAGAGACCGAAGGCGGCACGCACACAAACACACTCACTTAAAAACACACGCACACGCGAATACGAATTGACGAAAAATAAAAACAAATTTTTAACTTCTCTTGTTGTTGTTTGTTTTGTATGTGTGTGTGTGTGTGTGGCACAATTTAAAAACTTTTGTGTGATTGAATTAAATTCTTAGATTTTTTTTTGTCTTGCTTTTTGTTTGTTGATTTAATTTAACTAATTTTTGTATATTTTGCTTATGCTTTTTTAATTGATAATCGTATTTTGGTGAACAAACAACAAGGTTTTTTTTGTTTGTTTTGTTTTTTGGCAGTCGTGACCCAGTGTTGAGCTCGTTGGCGGTTTGGGGACAACAGCCAAAATATACAAGTTTCGACGATTTTCACAAAATTTCTATGTCACAAAAACTGGCCGCAAATTGAGAGCGGCGAAACGAGCCGAGAGCAGCGCGAGAGGCAAATTTGAATCAGCAGCAGAATAACTAGCGTTGCCGAAATCAACGAAACGCATTGACTCCTCCAAAAACACACAAATAGCTAAGTTAAGCTAAAACAGCACTGTTTTAACTTTATTTAACTCGATTTAATCCCATTCGATGGACATTAGATTCGCTTGATGCGTAATTTGATTTCCAATGTATAACTGTTAAGTTCCACGATGCGACGTTAAAAAGTGTGCGCACAGAAGATGAAACAGTACCGCCTCGTTACGCGTTTGGGTGAAGACTGCGTTGCGTGCTCGTTGCGAACGACTGGGCCAGTGACTTCGGCAACCACTCGTTGATTCAACAGTTAGCACACACACGACGAGCATAGCACAAAACACACGAAGCGCCTTAAAACTGGTGGGGAGGGTTGCTCCTGCTGCGTGTATTTCTGTGTTCGTTGGTTTGGTCGGGGGGGTGCACAGCGGTGAGTGGGTTGGGTTAGGCGGTTGGTTAACACGAACCGCGAACTCTGAGACTAACCCAATGTAATTGCCATTACGATGCTGCTACACGTTTGCTCTTTTCGTTTTTGTCATTCCGTTACAGGTCGAATGCGTTCCACAAAAGAGAGAATTTCCCAACTGCATGTGAATCTTGTGGAACGTACGTATGCGGCAAATAAAGAGTGGCGTACAACATTTTATCGGCATAGATAAATTTTTATTTAATTGTTTATATATATATTTATGTTTATAAAATATATTTTTTAATGTACTTGAATTAATGAATTTCGTTTTTACCATATATTGTTTTTGCTTACATTATATCTTTTATAATCAATTTTTTCTTATAATAGTTTTTTTTATTATTAAATTAGTTTAAAACTGAATTTTCGCAAGTCTAGTTATAGGATATTTCCCCTCTTTTGAGCAAAACCCGGAAATCCTATTTGTAGGCATTTAGTTTCCAATTTACCGTTACCGTTATGTCTTAAGGAATTGGTTTGTGTGCTACAAATTTCCCCAGCAAAGAGACAGTGCTTCTCGTAACTTCCCCTCCTTGTGGGGGAAATTTTCTCTTAACAGTTATGCTGCTTGTACATTAGATCGTTTCGTTTGAGATGAAAGGCGAATATTGGGACATTTGAAATTAAAAACTCCCTCCCCTGCCTCGTAATTCTTTTTTTTCACAAAATAAATATTTAGCTTAACATTTCTTATCTCATACTTTGTTGTTGGTCACTTTGTTGTCATTATTTTATGTTGTTGTTTGTGCCCAGTTCATGTAGAGGCCATCTGTAAAATTAATTTAGCGACCTGCTCACACACACACACACACACATACTTGAGTGAGTGTCACTTGGCAGCCGTCCCACCTCCCACAACCTCTTGTTAGCTCACTGCTAGCCACAGTCGAATGACCGACCACATTAAAGAAATGGAATATTCGCAGCTGCCCTTAAACTATTTGCCAAACAGTCGCCCAACTCTCTTTCTACCTCTCTTTCTTACTCACTCACTCATAATGAATATTTATGAAGATTTAAAAAACATTTTCTTCGCCTCTGTTGTTTTATGATTTGCAAGTGTGCTGCCTCCGCCGCCTTCTTATCCTCCCCCTCTTTTTTCTTATTTCCTTCCTTTCTCTCTCTCTCTCTATACCTCTCCATTCTCCTTCAATTCAATGGTGTGCAAAGCAAAAGTACCGCTGATGGACAATGTCCTCAAAAGCGAAAACAATTCAAATGTGTTTATGTGTATGTGTGTTTGTGCTGCTACTGCTACTGCTTCTTCTTCTTCTTCTTTTTGCTCTTATACAGTTCGCACTGTTGTTGTTTTCATTTTGCAAATGATTTCATTAAATGTGCTGCAGACGCCAAACTTTCCAGTCTGTCATCTTTCCGTCTCTCCCTCTCTCTCTCTCTCTCTCTCACACACACGTTTACTTGATATTGCTTGTTTCACCCAAACCAAACGACAAATTTGCGTTCGTGCGAACAGTTGTTGACCGCGGAAATGATTGGGGGGAGAGTTAAAGGGAGCGAATATTTTTTTTTTTTCTTCTTGTTCTCTACGGTTTGCCACTGTTTGTCTCTGTGTAAATTTATTGATAATTTAATTTGACATTTGCGGTTACTGATTGTCATGATTGTTTTCATGTTAATCTTATTTGTTTTTACTTTCTTTCTCTCTTTTTTTATTGTGTTTGTTCATTTTGGTTTCGGTATTTTTTTTTTTTGCTTCCCTTGTTTCACTTGCCAAAGGTACTTTCAATTTTTTATTAAATGTGTAACGGCTAACGGAAGAAAAGATTAAAGTGAATATTAGCTGATTCTGTTGTTCAATTTTTGTGTTATAATACTAAAATCTATTTCTATTTAAATTAAAATATACTACTAAATGCATATCTGTTGAAATCATATCCAGAGTGAGTGTATACATTGATGTTCACATAATACGAAATAGCGTATTTACAGTTATAAGAATATAAATGTATAAGAAGACAAAAAATACGCTGATATGTTTTTGTTGTTGTTGTTGTTGAGCGTATGTCGCACTTTTTGAGTTCATGTTTTAGTTCGTAATCAATCTTCAAATGAAGCAGAACCAAATTCGCTGGAAGCCTCTCATAATCTTTTTTAGCAATATCAACTAAATAATTCAAAAATATTCAAATATCAAAAAAAAAAAATCTTTTTTTCCCAGTCGCAATTGAAAAAAAAATTCATAAGTTCTTATGCGATCTTTGTTATAGAATATCTAGCATTATCTTTACTTTCACCTCTTCACCTCTAAAGCATCGGCATTAAAAACATGATTTGGAACTAAGTTTCATAAAAATTGCATCATAATCTGAGTTATTAAGCCTATAGGTTTTTAAAAATGAATTATTATATTCGATTTAATTTCTTAAAAGTTTTTCTTCGGTGAATTTTAAAGTTTAAGCAACACTTTTCATACCAATAAAACATTTTATTAATATTTATTTTCGTCTTACTTAGCTTATAAAAAGATATTCTATATGAAAGAAATATTAAACAAAATATTCCAAAAATAATCAAGTTTTCAATATATAATCAAAATTATAATCATAAACCAAAATATATATAAATATATATCTCTTTAAAAGGATATTCAATCTTCGGCGTTTTGTAACCTTCAAAAAAAAAAGTGTTTCTGTTCGTTTCGCTTCTTCGTTTGTCTTTGGAGTAGCAAACAGTTATTTGCATTTACTTTTAATGCAATTGTTTTTGTTATTATTGTGTTATTTCTTCTTTGTTTTAAAGGACCAACAACAAAAACAAGAACAACGCTTAACAACATCATCCATGAGGCGTGTTGCAAGAATTTGCATGTTTTTTATGTTTAGTTGTTGTTATTATTATTTTTATGTGCTGTGTCCTCTTTTTTTAAATTTTTGTGCCATTTTTTGGTGATTTCTTTTTATACCCTGAAAAAGTGGATAAAAAGGGTATAATGGTTTTGTGCAAAAGTATGTAACGGGCAGAAGGAAGCTTCTCTGACCCCATAAAGTATATATATTATTGATCAGCATCAACAGCCGAGTCGATATAGCCATGTCCGTCTGTCCGTCCGTCTGTCCGTATGTATGAGCCAACCGATCTCAGAGACTATAAGAGCTAGAGACTCCAGATTTGAAACTTAAGCTCGCCTAATCCCTAGGCAGTACAAGTTTGTTTTTGATTTTCGATAACTCATCCCGTTTTCGATATACACATGGGATCGATAACAACAAAATCTTGAATTTTGAAAACTTTGTGTTGGCATTTGAATTAATGAACAAAATAATAACAATCTGTGAAATTTTTATTAAAATCGGTTGAGAAACATCGGAGATATGGAACCTTGAAGTTGAGTATGCAGTATGTACGTACATACAAACACGCATATTTGCAAACACTGACTGTATGCGTTATATAGGGATCAGGGTATCGTCTAGTCGGGATTTCTCGACTAGAGCCTTCTTACTTGTTTTTTATGCTCTTTTGCTTCGAATGGCAGAAATTTGCATGCGTAAACAATGGTAAATGGTCAGGTCAAATACACATTGAAATGAACAGTTTCCTTAACCAACCAACCCCAACCCTCACTACACCCTTCTCCCTCCATCGATCATTTAACCTATTGCATACCTTTTAAGGCAAATGTAATGTTCTTAATGACGATGCTAAGGTATTTTAATTAAACTATTTCCTGCCTTGGTCGAAATGCCATCACCATCACCATTACCATCACCATCAACATCATTATTATGTTTAAAAAGGGATGTGTGCCCCGTTTTGGGGCACGTAGCTAAGAAGCTTCAAATATGAACAAATATCGAAATATTTATGCCACACACGCAACATACTTGAGCAACAGAATGACAGACAGACAGACAGAGAGAGATAGAGAGAGAGAGAGAGAGAGAGAGAGAGAGAGAGAGATAGCGCGAGTGTGTGAGAGATATTGCAAATCCGTCTACGCCTCGATTTATAATGTAATTTTAATTTCTTTAGCACAGCAGGCGACAACAAAAAACTAAACACATACATATAAATACACATATATGTCTAAATATGTCTATATACATATCGAAAAATGTATACAACAGATTCTTTACTTCTATACGACATACGCCATCATCATCGCCGGCATCGACTTCGTTTCCGCTTGCTGCGCCATCATTTCCGTTGCTCATTTTTTGACTGACTGACTGACGAGACTGCATGATTGTGTGAGCGTGTGTGTGTGTGTGTGTGTGTGTGTGTGTGTGTGTGTGTGGGTGTGCTTGCTCTCTCTCTCTCTCTTTCTCTCTACATGCCGCTTTATTTGCACATTTTGATTGTAGTATGTTTTTTTTTTTTTTGTTCGATTGTCATCCAAAGCCGCCTTTGAAGTTGGTTCAGTTCCAATCAGCTCTTTGGCGGATATTTTCTCAAAGTACTAGATGCACCTTAAAAAGCTGTCTGATTATGTTATTGTTACTGTTGTATCCAATATAAAGTTATTATAGCTCTAAAATTGCGTTTATTTAAGTTAAGTTGTTAGGAAAGTGTTGAAAACATTTCAAAGTAATCCAAAATAGTTAATTTAAAATAACTTAATAAAAGAAGTTATATACATTTGGTCAGTTAGTTTGTTACGTTCTTTTATCTTTGATATTATTTTCATTTTTAAAATAGCTTAGTTTAGTTTAGTACTTTATTTTTAAATCAATTTTATTCGTCTTCGTTGAAAGAAAGTGTGCAACAAGTGGCACAACTTTTATTGAAGTGGCAAACAAACTTGTTGAAAATCATACTTAATCTAATTACTTAATTACTTAACAAAATCTAAAAAACATTTCAATATATGTGTGAATACTCAAAGATTATCAAGAGCAAACTATTTTTAGTCTATCATTTTACCTATAAAATAAAAATTCATCAAAATTTATTCTATTCTCTTTTTAATCTAAAAAAATAATAATAAAATAATACTTAAAAAAATAAAAATTCAACAAAATTAAAAAAAAAATTTTATTTATTCTATTCTCTTTTTATACCCTGATCCCATTAAAAATGGGAAAAAAGGGTATCATGAAGTTGTGCAAAAGTATGTAACAGGCAGAAGGAAGCATCTCCGACCCCATAAAGTATATATATTCTTTATCAGCATCAACAGTCGAGTCGATATAGCCATGTCCGTCTGTCCGTCTGTCCGTCCGTCCGTCTGTCCGTCTGTCCGTCTGTATGTATGAACGCGTCGATCTCAGAGACTATAAGAGCTAGAGACTCCAGATTTGGAACTTAAGCTCGCCTAATCCCTAGGCAGTACAAGTTTGTTTTCGATTTTCGATAACTCATCCCGTTTCCGATATACACATGGGATCGATAACAACAAAATCTTGAATTTTGAAAAAATCTTTTTTTCCCAGTCGCAATTGAAAAAAAAATTCATAAGTTCTTATGCGATCTTTGTTATAGAATATCTAGCATTATCTTTACTTTCACCTCTTCACCTCTAAAGCATCGGCATTAAAAACATGATTTGGAACTAAGTTTCATAAAAATTGCATCATAATCTGAGTTATTAAGCCTATAGGTTTTTAAAAATGAATTATTATATTCGATTTAATTTCTTAAAAGTTTTTCTTCGGTGAATTTTAAAGTTTAAGCAACACTTTTCATACCAATAAAACATTTTATTAATATTTATTTTCGTCTTACTTAGCTTATAAAAAGATATTCTATATGAAAGAAATATTAAACAAAATATTCCAAAAATAATCAAGTTTTCAATATATAATCAAAATTATAATCATAAACCAAAATATATATAAATATATATCTCTTTAAAAGGATATTCAATCTTCGGCGTTTTGTAACCTTCAAAAAAAAAAGTGTTTCTGTTCGTTTCGCTTCTTCGTTTGTCTTTGGAGTAGCAAACAGTTATTTGCATTTACTTTTAATGCAATTGTTTTTGTTATTATTGTGTTATTTCTTCTTTGTTTTAAAGGACCAACAACAAAAACAAGAACAACGCTTAACAACATCATCCATGAGGCGTGTTGCAAGAATTTGCATGTTTTTTATGTTTAGTTGTTGTTATTATTATTTTTATGTGCTGTGTCCTCTTTTTTTAAATTTTTGTGCCATTTTTTGGTGATTTCTTTTTATACCCTGAAAAAGTGGATAAAAAGGGTATAATGGTTTTGTGCAAAAGTATGTAACGGGCAGAAGGAAGCTTCTCTGACCCCATAAAGTATATATATTATTGATCAGCATCAACAGCCGAGTCGATATAGCCATGTCCGTCTGTCCGTCCGTCTGTCCGTATGTATGAGCCAACCGATCTCAGAGACTATAAGAGCTAGAGACTCCAGATTTGAAACTTAAGCTCGCCTAATCCCTAGGCAGTACAAGTTTGTTTTTGATTTTCGATAACTCATCCCGTTTTCGATATACACATGGGATCGATAACAACAAAATCTTGAATTTTGAAAACTTTGTGTTGGCATTTGAATTAATGAACAAAATAATAACAATCTGTGAAATTTTTATTAAAATCGGTTGAGAAACATCGGAGATATGGAACCTTGAAGTTGAGTATGCAGTATGTACGTACATACAAACACGCATATTTGCAAACACTGACTGTATGCGTTATATAGGGATCAGGGTATCGTCTAGTCGGGATTTCTCGACTAGAGCCTTCTTACTTGTTTTTTATGCTCTTTTGCTTCGAATGGCAGAAATTTGCATGCGTAAACAATGGTAAATGGTCAGGTCAAATACACATTGAAATGAACAGTTTCCTTAACCAACCAACCCCAACCCTCACTACACCCTTCTCCCTCCATCGATCATTTAACCTATTGCATACCTTTTAAGGCAAATGTAATGTTCTTAATGACGATGCTAAGGTATTTTAATTAAACTATTTCCTGCCTTGGTCGAAATGCCATCACCATCACCATTACCATCACCATCAACATCATTATTATGTTTAAAAAGGGATGTGTGCCCCGTTTTGGGGCACGTAGCTAAGAAGCTTCAAATATGAACAAATATCGAAATATTTATGCCACACACGCAACATACTTGAGCAACAGAATGACAGACAGACAGACAGAGAGAGATAGAGAGAGAGAGAGAGAGAGAGAGAGAGAGAGAGATAGCGCGAGTGTGTGAGAGATATTGCAAATCCGTCTACGCCTCGATTTATAATGTAATTTTAATTTCTTTAGCACAGCAGGCGACAACAAAAAACTAAACACATACATATAAATACACATATATGTCTAAATATGTCTATATACATATCGAAAAATGTATACAACAGATTCTTTACTTCTATACGACATACGCCATCATCATCGCCGGCATCGACTTCGTTTCCGCTTGCTGCGCCATCATTTCCGTTGCTCATTTTTTGACTGACTGACTGACGAGACTGCATGATTGTGTGAGCGTGTGTGTGTGTGTGTGTGTGTGTGTGTGTGTGTGTGTGGTGGGTGTGCTTGCTCTCTCTCTCTCTCTTTCTCTCTACATGCCGCTTTATTTGCACATTTTGATTGTAGTATGTTTTTTTTTTTTTTGTTCGATTGTCATCCAAAGCCGCCTTTGAAGTTGGTTCAGTTCCAATCAGCTCTTTGGCGGATATTTTCTCAAAGTACTAGATGCACCTTAAAAAGCTGTCTGATTATGTTATTGTTACTGTTGTATCCAATATAAAGTTATTATAGCTCTAAAATTGCGTTTATTTAAGTTAAGTTGTTAGGAAAGTGTTGAAAACATTTCAAAGTAATCCAAAATAGTTAATTTAAAATAACTTAATAAAAGAAGTTATATACATTTGGTCAGTTAGTTTGTTACGTTCTTTTATCTTTGATATTATTTTCATTTTTAAAATAGCTTAGTTTAGTTTAGTACTTTATTTTTAAATCAATTTTATTCGTCTTCGTTGAAAGAAAGTGTGCAACAAGTGGCACAACTTTTATTGAAGTGGCAAACAAACTTGTTGAAAATCATACTTAATCTAATTACTTAATTACTTAACAAAATCTAAAAAACATTTCAATATATGTGTGAATACTCAAAGATTATCAAGAGCAAACTATTTTTAGTCTATCATTTTACCTATAAAATAAAAATTCATCAAAATTTATTCTATTCTCTTTTTAATCTAAAAAAATAATAATAAAATAATACTTAAAAAAATAAAAATTCAACAAAATTAAAAAAAAAATTTTATTTATTCTATTCTCTTTTTATACCCTGATCCCATTAAAAATGGGAAAAAAGGGTATCATGAAGTTGTGCAAAAGTATGTAACAGGCAGAAGGAAGCATCTCCGACCCCATAAAGTATATATATTCTTTATCAGCATCAACAGTCGAGTCGATATAGCCATGTCCGTCTGTCCGTCTGTCCGTCCGTCCGTCTGTCCGTCTGTCCGTCTGTATGTATGAACGCGTCGATCTCAGAGACTATAAGAGCTAGAGACTCCAGATTTGGAACTTAAGCTCGCCTAATCCCTAGGCAGTACAAGTTTGTTTTCGATTTTCGATAACTCATCCCGTTTCCGATATACACATGGGATCGATAACAACAAAATCTTGAAATTGAAAAAATTTTAGATGGCATTTGAATTATTAATCAAAATAATAACAATCTGTGAAATTTTTATTAAAATCGGTTAGGAAACACCGGAGATATGGAACCTTGAAGTTGAGTATGCAGTATGCAGTATGGTCTTACACACACGCACACATACTTGCAAGCACTGACTGTACGCGTAAGGTATAGGGATCAGGGTATCGTCTAGTCGGGATTTCTCGACTAGAGCCTTCTTACTTGTTAATCTATCATTTTACTTTAAAAAAAAAAAATTCAACAAAATTAAAAAAAAAATTTTTTTAAATTTTTGTCAAGATTAAAAAATAGATTTTTAATAGAACTACTTTTATATTTATTCAAATTATTATGTTAATTAATCATAAAAACTCATTGAAATTTTAGTTATTGCCAAATTTTATCAGAGTAAATATATATATATATATATATACAATAATATATTTTTAAAGAAGTGTTTTACATTAACAATTATCTGAAAACTCGCACGGAAAAGGTTTTCAGCTCCGTAATTTTCGAACTTTTACAAAAACTACAAAATCGTATGTTAAAACGAATATGATTAATTCAAGCAAAAACCATTTGTAAGCTCTCTCCTTAGCGTCTATAGTGGATGTTGCAATTGTATTTGCTTGCCACAAGCAACATAAATTGTGGTTAGTTACGTGGAACAACGCCTCAAGTTTTTGCAACTGCCAAAAACTTTGCATCAATATGCAGCCTCAACTTAGACACTGAAAAAAAAATAAAAATAAACCCCCCGTCCAAACGCTCCCCGCCCCGTTCCACACAATCACACCTCCACAGAGAGATCCCGGACTTGGAATTCGCAACATATGAAGATGGAAAATGCAGCCATAAGGAAATTTCATTATTACCGCGCTTATGCGCTAATGAAGCATGTAAAATGTCAATGTAGTTGCATGTAGCACTTCTCACTATGTGCGTGCGTGTGTGTGCTAATATATATATATATATATATATATACGTATATGTATATATATATATGTATATGTATATGTATTGAGTTGAGTTTGTGCCCCTAGTTTTATTGCAAATGTGTGTAATGAATGTAAATTAGTAAAAACTTTTCATGCTGCGCGCAGTTCTTGCAGCATGTAGCAAGGAAACGCAACCAGAAAACTAACCTGCGGCAAAGCAAGGATATCACACACACACACACACACGTAGGTGTGTACAAGGTTCTGAATAGCATTCAAATTAGAATATAGCAGGTACATATTCATTGAGTCATACGTAACGTTACGTATACGTATAATAATTATGAGCAATCTTTAGGCCAAAAGCGAATCCATTCTACCATTCTTTGAGCAATGAACGACTTAGCTAATTATTAATATGCAAATGAGTAATGATGTGGATTTTGGGTATTATTAATATTATTCATATTTTTAAGTACTTAAACTCCAACTTTTAATGACGCCTTTTAAAGCTAACTAATCAAGTTTTATAGTCAAACCAACAAAATTTAGCACTTTGACCAAGTCTAAAGCAACTTGAAAATTGCATTTTAACTTCTGACAGGCGACTAACTATTAGAAAACATTGAAATACCCTTTAATGTTGAACTTAGTTGGTTTAATACTTAATACTTTTTTTTTAATAATATATTTGTAATATGTATTTTTTTTTTTTTTGTGATTTAAAGTTAACACAATTTAAAAATATTATTAATCAAAGCTTTGTTTTTTTGTCATTGAGATTCGCTTAGAATTTTTATATATGACCTAATAATGGAGTTAAAAATATTTTTGTTACTTAAGTTTTGATTTTTCAGATTAAGTTGACTTAAAAGAGCCAAAAAAATATTACAAAACTGCTTAGAATTTTGTTTTACAGATCAAATTTATTTAATATCGAATGTTTTTAGATCAATATAAAACAAAAAACAAATATTTTATCTTTTTAACTAAGGTTAAGTGAAGTCTAAACTAATTCAGTTTTAATATGACCCTACAAAGATTAAAAGCATTATTATTAAGTTAATGTTTTAGTGCTTAATGAATAGCTTAAAAGTTTTTGGGGAATTCACAAACTAAGGAACTTGGAAACAAATTAAAGAAAATAAAAAAAACATTTTGACGAAAACTTATTTTAAGTATTTTAATGTACTAGTAAAAGAAAGTGTTCACACTAAACCAAACATTGTTTCAGTTGAGTAAACAGAAAGAAGACAATAAATAATTTATAGCTTAAAAAGACCAGAGCATAATTAGACAGAGACATACCTAGAGAATGCGAGAGAGAGACAATGGTAGGAACTGTATTGCTGTCTTTCTTTGTGTCTAACAAACAACAGCTGCAAATTGTAAGATACGCCAAGCGGTATGCAAAACCCAAAAGCAACAAATACCAAGTCGACAGACAGACAGATAGACAGCCAAGCAAGACAGTCTTATGAACCACATCAGATGCTAGGACATTCAGGAAGAAAGGATTATGATGTAGATGCCACACACACACACACACACACAGACACCGAGAACTGGCAAGCAACATTGCACCCTTAGCATTAAAATAAGCAAAAAGCAAAACTAACAAAATTCGTTTATCAACGCCAAGCGTAAGGAAGAAAGTTCAACCAAGGTGCAAAATAATTTGTTGCAATCAGCTTAGCTGAAAGCTGTGCGCCCCCCAAAAACCCAGGTAGAACGGGTAGCTGTTAGCCGGTAGCTTCCAATATTACTGCTCCATGCTCCCTGATGCTGATGCTTGATGCTGATGGTGCCGTGTTGCAGCCCTGCAGCTGACACACAGGCAATGCAAGGGGCAAGTTTTCAATTTAGGTTGAATTATTATGACCTTAATTAACACGTCGTTTCATCATCAAATGCTGCACTTCGTCTTACGCTTTTGTTGTACATTTTTGGCATAGAAATGCTCTCTCACTGACACACACCTTTTCTCGCACATCGCCAACAACTACAACTACAAATGCTACACTGCAAAAAAATCATTTTCAAAATACTCAATTATGATTGTATAGAATTTTTTTTAACTATGGCATTATTTTAAAAAGTTCGTTTTAATGACAACTTTTATTTCCGTTGGTTTAAACATTCTTCTTTTTTTTTGCGACAATAGAAACTTTGAATGATTTTTTTTTTATTACTCACTTTTTCAACCTAAAATCTTACTAAAAAAATCGCTTCTCGTTATATTCCTGATTTGAAAACTTAAGCAAAATGTTAAATATAAAATATTTTTATTTTTTATACACTTTGTACCTTAAAAAACTACAAAAATATAATCAAAACTTATATTTTTGTTCACGTAACTAATCAAAAAAACTTAAAAGTTTTCGTTTCCACTGATTTGATTTTAGTTAAAATGATATCAAGATTAGATTTGAACTTAGATTCTAATAAGAAGCTCCTAAGAATGCTCATAAAAAGTTCACACTTAAGTTAACTAGTCAAAAATAATGTTAAGAAAGTTCAATTCTAGTTTTAAGAGCGTAATCGGTTATAAAAGAGATCAGTTTCTATTTGAATAAAAGAAACAAAATCTGTTTTCAGTTAGAAAATCCTTCTTTATAGCTTTTGAAGCGTGCGCACCAATTTCTCTAAGTGCACTCACTTGGCCCTTGCCCAGGCTGAGCTGCTGATTCGATTTTCTGCAGACATGCACTTTTGCACCATAGAACCGTAGCATCGTAGCATCGTAGCTCTAATCTCTGCCAAGTAACTGTTGCTCTTGGTGTTTGACTCTCTCTTTCTATCTCGCTTACTGCCTATCTGTCGCTTTCCCTCTCTCTCTCTCTCTGCTCCACTCATGTGCTTAGGATTCTGGGTTTTTGGGTTGGTGTTCCCGGAGTTTTACTAATTTTGGGTTTTAATTAAATTCAAACTATGTTGACGCGCTGCTGGCGTTGAGGAGGAAATTCAAAAGGAGAAGAAGAAGAAGGACGACATCATCATCATCATCATCATCATCATTATCATCATGTGCCGTCATTGCCATCATCTGCCATCAACGCAGTTCGCATATTACTTATGTAGCTGAATTTTATGCACCTGCTAATTGAGTGCCCGAAATGTTAATTGAAAAATGTCCAAAAAATGTGGAAAAGATGGGAGGAAAGTTCGCTCTTTAAAAAGCCAGGCTTAAAGCACTTTGGGAACGTCATCATTCATTTAGCTTGTTTCGGTTTGTCTTCGTATTGAGACGTTTTTGTTTTTTTTTTTTTGCTATACTCGTACATCGTACGTATTTGCTTTATGATTTATTTTTTTAATTTCCCAAAGGTATTTAGAGAAAATTTAATAATATCAAATGTGACGAATACTCTGTACGTTTGTGTGTGTGTGTGTGTGTGTGTGTGTGTGTAGGTCCTTTGGGCCAGAAGCAGACCGCGCCCACGACATGCCGGACAGGCATACATCCATTTCATATGTATTTGTTAGCAAACACACACACACACACACACACACATAGAGAAAGCAAGCAAGTGTAGTGTTTCTCGGTTTCCGCTTGGCCAAATTTGTTTACACTTTTCTGTGTCCAGTGCGCTGCCCACTCATAATTTCATTTTGAAGTGTTTGTACACGCAAAAGAAAAACAGAAAGAAAAAAAAAACTTTTTTCCTGGCCCTGACATATGGCGCTAAGCCTGTCACATTATTATTAAAACTTGCTTCATGTGGCAGCTGGGGCAACTGCTTTTTCAGCTTCTTTCTCCTCCTTCTCTCCGCTTCTTTTGTTCGGCTCATTTAACAAATTCGTAAATGAAACCAGCTACTGCAACAACAACAACAACAAAAAAAAAATAAAACCCCTTGAACAACAAACAGCACGTGATTTGAATATAAAAAAAAAATTACTCTCACACCCCCTTTTAACCCGTACCCATCCGTTTCCGTTTGTGCCGCAAAGACGGAACCAGGCCTGAAAACTTAATTGCATGCCAAATGAAAAGTTTAACGAAATTAAAAAGAAAAACCAAAAAATTAAATGTGCGTTAAATTGCCAATAAACATGGTCAGCATTTTAATAGGCGCTAAAATATTCAACCAAATATAAACGCTTTGAGCAAAAATAAAATACCCTTAAAGGATTTTACAACAACGAAAAAAGAAAAGTAAAGATATTCGGCTAGGAAAGATTTTTACTTAAAGCTGGTCTTGATTCATAAATCCTTGAGAAAAAAAAGGTAAGACAATAATACTACTAAGATTTTTAAACAGCACTAATTTGTTTTCCCACTACCATCAATTTACTATAAGCAATTAATAATAGTTCAGTTAACTCTAGATATTTTAATTTAATTTAATATACTTTTTCTATGACATTTATTATGATCTGCTACAAAAAAGTATTTTCTTAAGCATGCAATGATTTTAATGCCAAGATTTTTTTCTTGTCAAAAGCACACAAACAGATCATAATATTATATGTTGTACAACAGAGCACAACAAAATATTTATCAGATCTCAAAATAAATAGATTTGCTGAAAATTCTGTGTATTCCAATTGAACAGAAACATAATTCATCAACGAACTACTTAGAGGACTCACAAATGGAGAAATTAATTAGTGCAACCGAAAAGCTAAAGGTCAGCGTGCCACCACTTGATACTGACAAGATGGTAAGAAACTGAACAGAAGGGAACATAATATGGGATATGAATATATTTTTTATTTTTATTTTAGGAATTTAGCGCCGATGAGAAAAAAGTGATTGGGGATCTGAAAATGCTCTATATGGACACCATTAGTCTGGATGTGAAGATGCAACGCGATATATATAATTTGGAAAAAACCTATGAAAAGCAACATAATGAGATTTTTGACAAACGCCGCAAGATACTTGAGTAAGCATGCAAAGCAATTATTAACAAAACATAATATGATTAAAATTCTAACAAAATTCTTAGCGAGGTTAAGAAACAAAGTCATGGCGATGCCACACCCATGGCGAATGTATCCAAGTTTTGGCTTAATGTTCTTAAAGCCTCCTACACCGAATTCATTGGCAAGGAAGATGAAAAGATCTTAGTAGTAAGTAATGTGAGATTTTATTTGATTTGCTTACTTTGATTGTTATATTTTTAGCATCTGGTGGACTTACGCGCCAAGCATTATAATGATGATGTTGTTAAGTTTGTGCTTGAGTTCACATTCAATAAGAACGAATACTTCAAGAATCGTGTTGTCACCAAAACTTACATATTGAATTGTGTGCCAGACAAGAATGATCCGATTTCCTATGATGGCGCTGAGATTGTTAAATGCGAGGGCTGCAAAATCGATTGGACTCGTCCATTGGAGCGTGAGAAACTTTGCGGTAAGAATTGCGTTGCGAATGTTTTTCCAGTAGATATGTTGTTTAACATCATATTATATTTCTTATGCTCAGATGAACCAACCTTCTTTGATTTCTTTTCGCCACCCATTTTGCCTGATGATCCCGAGGATCCCAACTTTGCCGATATAAACGTAAGATCCTATTTGTCCTACAAAATATCTCATTAAGCTTAATATTGTTTTCTTTCCCCATGTCTAGTCTATATTGCAAAATGATTTTGAGCTGGGCTTCTATCTTAAAGAACGTGTCATTCCCAAGGCCGTAATCTTCTTTACGGGCGAAATTGCCGATTGTCAGAGCACCGATACCGAAACTGAGACAGATGATGAAGAATCGGATGCTGAGGAAGAAGAGGAAGCTTCATCCAACGACAAAGATAAGTAAACTTTGGAAACTTAAATACACTGAAAAAGAACGAAACTGAACAATTGTTTAATATACAACAAACACAAAATGGCTACCAAATAAACATTTCATCTGTATTGATCAATTCCAATAAAGGTTTATCGTTTTTTAATGCTTAACAAATAGTTCAAGCTGACATAGACACAAATATATATCTATATATATATATTTATATTTATGTATAGTTTATACATATATATATAGTACACAAAGAGTTCCAAACATAATACTAAATAACTCTGCGCGATAGCACATACACATACATATATGGGTAATATATTATATCGAGAAGAATCCAATTCCGCTGGAAATGCGTATTATTTTCAGTAAGAGATTAATTCATATCGATTGCTCATCGAGTTGTTGCTGCTCCTGCTGCCAATTGTCATCTTGATTCTTATTAGTATCATCAACTGCAACTGCTTCTGATTCTTCAGTTTCCTTTGCAGTTTCACTTTGTGTACAAACTTCTTCTCCAGTCTGCTTTTTCGTTTCCGTTTCGGTTTTAGTTTCTGTCTCTTCCGTCTCCGTCTGCTGTTTTAGTGTTAAATGCGTTGCAACAACCTCGCACTGGGGCTTAAGACTCTTGAAGTTGTTAACACCTAATTGGGTAACACTCGAGCCACTCACATCAATATAGATTAGATTGGGAGAGCACTGTACTAGATGCTCCAACGTATAGTTTGTGATGTGTGTATAGTTGGTAAGCTGGATGCGTTCCAGGCGATTGTTGGGCGATCGATTCGAGTTGCGTATCCAAACAACCTCGGGCTGCACTGGATTCGGTGCACGTCCAAAGCTGTAGACTGCCCGATCCGATACATTGAATTGTGGCGGCAGTGGACTGGCTGGCGGACGATTGCGCAACCGTCGCGCTTGATCCCTGTCCAACGGATCGAGTATATTCCAAAACATGGGATGCTGCACCACCTGCTCTAAATGGGCACGTGGTCGATTGCGATGACGCCGCGAATGTCTGACCATTGCCTCGGGCATAACCTGCGGATTCATATAGATCAACTCATCGCGACGCGGTAGGAATCGACTGTGTGCCGGCTGATTGCCGCGTATCTGATCGACCATCTCCAGTATGCATGCCATTGCTTGTTCGGGCCTTTGTCCAAATGGTGGCGCATTTTCCTGCACATAGATGTAGGCACGTGATGTATGTCTACCACCTGCAACGCCCACTCCGGCAGCAGGCTGTGGATTATCCACATTCTCAACATTATTTGCATTCTCGCCAGCCGCCGGTGATCGAGCGCGTGGCAAGCCGGGTATTCGTATAACCACAAACGGTGATTGCATGCTACCGTTGCTATCTCCATCTGAGCTGTGCTCATTGCTGTGCACGACTGCAACATCGGATTTATCGGAGGACGATGCCGATGTTGATGATGTGTCCTCATCCTCGGACTCGGATGAAACACAGCCGCCATGCCTGGCATGCCTCGAATCGCTGTTGTCTCTTTCTCTTGTCTTGTGTCCATCGCTCCCGCCTGCTCCTGTTGAGTCCTGATTTCGCGCTTTTTGTGCACGAAACTGTTCCATAGCTGCACGAGAAGTCGATGGCTCATCATCGTTAAGCATTTTAGGTAAGCCTGTTTGTGCACACGATTGATCCTCATTGCCATTGGTAGTTTTTCCTGGGGACGGTGGTTTCTCTGGTATATGAGACGGTGCGTTTAACAGCAATTCTCTAAGTGTATCAATGGCACTGAAGCATTGCAGATCCGAATTATTAATGGGCGTCTCACGTAAATCAAGCACCTGTGCAAGAAATTTTCACATGAGTTATGTTTTAAAACAAATTCGACTCATCTCAGACCTCCAAATTTTGAAAGCCAAAACGCGCCGCCATGCTGCCGTATGGCACAAATTTGCACAGCATATGGCAACCCTTTAAACTGAGCCGACGCAGCATTGGCAACTTTGAAAGTGCCATTATGTAGTAGGGCTCAAACCAATGATTATCCTCAATGCTGAGATCCTAAAACAAAGTAAAAAGCCGTTAGCTTTGCGACATTAGACTTGTTGGATTATTGTACTCACCTCTAGGACAACTAATTGTTTATCAATTGTGTGAAATATGCTTTTAACATGATCTCCTACTTTAACGCTGCAATCTTTGATCACAAGACGTTTCAGTGAGGCGGGAAATTCCGATATATGTACCTGCAAAGAAATAATAATAGGTTATTTATTGCAAAAGATAACTGCAATTGAATAACCGTTACTAACATATTCAAAGTCCAGGCTAACACCCTGCAATTCGAGGAACTGCAATTGTCTGGCTACCCTGGGAAAAACCGAGGTGAGGGTGCACGTAAATTGTTTAAATTCGCCAGCAACATGCTGCGATGAGGGTGGACCGCATATTTTAATAGTGTGCGTCTTATCTGATGCACGTCCAAGTATCTCCTCCAATATGCCTAATGGTAGGGGTGCACTGCTGAGATCAATATTGTGCCAAAAGCGATGATCCAAAAGTAATGTCTCAAAGCGCGGTGAGCAGCTAATTATTTAAAAATAAAAAATTATTTTGAATGAAAATATATAAAAAAGATCAAAATAACTCATTTTACTTACTGCGTCAACGCTAATATTGAAGATGTATCCAAATACTTAAAAATCTCAAAAAGCAGTTCATCGCAAAAGCTTAGCAAATTGTGACTTGGTTTTTTTTGCTTTTCTTGTTGCTCATGCTCTTGTTTGCGTTGTTTCGGCTGCGGCTGCTCCTCCGGTGGAAGCTGCGGGAGAAGGGGCGCGTTCGCTGGCTTATCCTCGCAGTCGGACAAGCGTCGCTTTTGCGCAGCAGCACGATCTAAAGGTGCATCACTCATGCTTGTACATTAGATTGGCGTAACACAATTTCTAAAAAACTTGATTAGTTTGCCAATGAAATAAAATAAAAAACACCAGCGCACAGCAGAAAATGTAAAACCTGCGCAAACTCTTCTCTATATGCTATTCCCAGGGACGCGCGAACAGCTGACGACTACGTCGCAAACGATGTTTGAGCATATCGATAGTTGCCAGTGCTGTAGAGTGATAATAGCTTTAATTTTACAG
Organism: Scaptomyza cyrtandrae; assembly: GCA_035044605.1. NCBI lineage: Eukaryota > Metazoa > Arthropoda > Insecta > Diptera > Drosophilidae > Scaptomyza > Scaptomyza cyrtandrae. Next base: position 5,276,470 of record JAWNNS010000640.1, on the reverse strand, counting down.
CACTGCATACAGCAAAGGTTCCCAGCTCGTGTGTTTTGATCATATTTTCGGCGTTTTTGTTGTATTAAAATGTCCTTATTAAGGCATTTCCGCAAGCTGGGTGTAGACCAAGCAAGACGCTCGCTAGCAGGCGCTGCCACACTCCAATATGATAAAGATCCTCAGCCGCTGTTCACCGACGCCGAAACTCAGCGGCTTCTTCAATCCATGACGCAACTTCAACTGGAGAAAGTGTTCCGAAAGCGAACTGTGTTGGACAACAGTACAGAGACCAAATTCATGACGACCGCGCAGCTAGAAAAGGAGTTTGTCCAAACAATTTTGAAGGCAAACAAATTGCTGCAAATGCCACCAGTCGTCAAAATCAAACAAGACACGCTGCAACTGATAGCCAAGGATGCGGCATTAAAGGACTTTGCTGACACAAAATATGTCTTTACGGATATTACTTTTGGTCTGCGCAACTCGGAGCGTAAGGTCGTTGTCCGGGATGTCGATGGCAGCTTGTCGCATGCCTCGCTAGACACCAGAAAGCGAATGAATCAATTGTATTTCCCACTAGATGGACGCAAATGGTGTACGCCTAGGATGTTCTCGAACGCAGATCTGCTTCAACGTTGCCTTGAAGAGCACAATTACGAATTTGTCCTCGATCGCCTCACAGTGCAATATGAGCCCTATGAGATTGAGTTCCATCAGATCTCGGCGAAAGTATTTGAGCATTTAATAGAATCCAAGCAATTTGATTTGTTACGCTCCACACGACATTTTGGACCCATGGCATTCTTCTATGCTTGGCATCGCTGCATCGATGATCTACTCTACGACATGATCCGCAGGGATTATCTTCACAATGCTGTTGAGTTAATTGCTCTTAGCTACAAGATTCATCAAGTTCCACTTGACTATAAGCAGACACTTGGCCAATTAGACGCACTTTTGCCGACGCCCGCTCAACGTGCGCTTTCCGAGCTGCGCAGCGGTCTGAAGAAGCCACAAGAGAAGGATATTCAGGATGAGATCCAAGCGGCAATTGGCAAAACGGAAAAAGACTTTGCCGCAGACGAAATCTGTCTAAAGTTCATCGAACAATATATTGCAAGCGAGCATGCCCTGAAGAAGGTGCAATTGGAACTGTCTGTGCAGACTTTAAAGGAGCTTAATCTAGAGAAACTGCAGCTCTATCAAGGATTAAAGAAGGCACATGGTGTACAGGCATCCTGAACGAACATTATTCTTTATTGTTATGTACTTTTACAAATAAAATATGAATAAGAACAAATTAACTGAATGAACTTCTGTTTACAACGTCATTAGTAGTATCTGTTGGCGCTTATATTGCTTTCGGATGCAGCGCATTTTATGGGATTCACAACGGTCTAGGCTTATGAAACGTCTCATGCAAACTGTGCAACGTTGAATCAACGTTTTCTCTGACTCCATTGAGTTTCTGGCAAGATAAATGTGTTTTGCATCATGGCAAGCACTCTGCATCAGACGATGCGCTAAGAAATGGGTGGATGAAGTAAAGCTTTTCTGGCACTCCAGACAATAATACACTTTGGCACCCATGTGTCTTTTCAAATGCCGAGCGAGCTGCTTCCTTGAGTCGACCACAAAATTGCAATGTAAATGCGGACACTGCATTTGCCATTTGGGCAGGAATCGGGAACGATAACGCGCCGGGCAATTATAGCTGTGCTGGGAGAGCAAGTGTTCATGTTCGACCAACGTGCCGCATCTGGAGCACAGGGCAGTCGGTCCAAAGTGAAGTGACATATGTAGATTATGCTCTGGCGTAAAGTTTGATATTTCGCCGCAAACGCGACACTCCAGCATTCCATTGGGAATCGTTTCGGTGTGCTGATTAACAAACGATAGAAATTCCATTTCCCTGATAATGCTTTCGTGGGAGTCTGTTGACGGCTCTTCAGGTATCACTTTCGCAATCATTTCGTCCAAATCATCTGCCTCGCATTGGATGCCCACATCCAACGTAAATGGACCTTTCGTTTGAACTCCACGTACTCGATAAGGTAGGCTAAGTGATTTTTCCTTACGGTATTCTTTGGTCATTGTGCCCCGCTCCACTAGTTTTGCTTTGTTGTTCGTGATCACCGGCGATAAAATGGTTGTGCGATCATAACAGACCGGCGATGGAGTGGTTGTAGGATCATTAGTGACCGCATTTGAGGGCGCACTTTTTATTTTCTTCATAAAGTCCACAACTTCTTTGCTGATTGTTGCAACATCTTTAATATTGTTCTCTCGGGCATACTGCGGTGTAATGCAAACTGTCTCAACAGTGACAAACTCCGGCAAGTCATGTACGGGCACAACTGTGGGCTCCATCTAAAAAGTTATATAAAATATAACTACTTACAATTATTATTAAAACATGTATACCCCTCCTTTTGCCTTCTTCACCTTGAGCGTAAATGTTTGGAAACTGACTGAATACGAAAGCAGCGCAAAGCTATCGATATCGATGTATTGGTAGTCGCAGCCCTGGTTTTGCAAGGCAATCAATCGACAGGGCAAATCAAAAACAAAAATTGTTAGGCGGTAAATTTAAAATCTGTTGTCGAATCTTGTAATTTTAGTTGTTTATTAAAACGTTACAATTTAATTCTATTACACTTTTGCTTATAAACGAAAGAAACAAATCATCGTCAATTGGTACAATTCATCATATTTTTATACACCACTATATCATAATTGAACTTCTTATCAAACAACAAACGCAAACACAAAAAACTATTATTACAACTTATAAAAGGGCGTACAAGTACAAAATTAAAAATGATGCGAGTTTGCAAAAAAAATCATACATATATATATGTGTTTGTGGACAGATTATAATGAAATATAAAATCAGTTGAATGTCTCTCATTTGGGGCATAAAATCGCCATATTTTATGTACAAAACAAAATGTCTCTTATATATGTATATACGAAAGTTTTGTCGTTTAACGTGCGCGAATGTTTGTTGGTGGGCCTTAGCGGTTTTTAGCATGGATATTGCGGAAGTCCCTTTTATACATTTAAAGTTTTTCATATCATTAGGTCAAGTTGATCAATTTTTTTGTTATTGTTGTGCTGTTTTGCTCCTGTTGTTCCATTTTATGGTAATTCTAACTAAATTTCATCTGTAAGAGTTTATCGCAAATTCAAAGAAAGTCAATGCTATACTCTTTAGGCGATTTTTAAAACGCTCTCTTTCTCTCTCTCTCTACCACTTCTTCTTGTGCTCATCCATGGAGACGCCACCGGGGCCCAAGGACACAATCATAAGCAAGCCGCCAATGACAGACAGTGTCTGCAAATACATAAGTTATAGAATAAATAAAAATAAAATCTATGTCTTAAATGAATTTACCTGGAAAAAGTCATATTTCAAAAAATCCCTCAATGGCTTATACGAAGGAATAGTCCACCAGGCATTGTGATACAAATTAAGCACAGTCAGCAGCGCTACCAAAATTAACGCCGACAATTTTGTCTTATAGCCAAGCACAACCAGTACCATCAATGTGGAGCCAATAATATCCTGGATGACATTCCATACGCTCAACTCGAAACGAATTAGCGTTATAAACATGAAGGCCAACAGAATGCGTCCAGCCAGTTGCATGAAGTTCTTGGGCTTATTATCGCCCAGCGAGGGCACACCAGCAAATAAGCTGCGTCCCTCGATTCTTGCCTCGGCAAGCACCAGCAGCAGAGCACCGATCAAAGCAAAGTTACGCAGCAAGAACTGGAAGTCCCACAGGATGGAGTACGCTATTGTCTACAAAACCAGAGAAGTTTTATTAATAATCCGAGCGCGAAACAATGAAGAACCAAGTTGCTTACCTGTAGCACTACGATGAAGAATAGCAGACCGACAGCAATGTCCACTTTGAATCTAGCCATAACCATGCCGCAGCCGCCCAGTTGACCAAACAGATTTGTAAGCACAAAAACTGTTGCCATAAACTTGCCGCAACCCCAGCTCATGTCCATATATTCGCGCTGTTCATTCCACTGGAAGTACATGCGAAGACCATCCTCGAAAAAAGTGGCAATCAAACACAGACGTGCAACATTTGGCAATACATATTTGCCGCGCTTGATGACCTTAAGAAACAATACAACAAAAATATATTTGATAAGAAACTTGAACTTGAACTTGACTAATGAAACTGTAATAGTAGTCTTAAGGTACATGCTCTTTACGTTAAGAGAAAAACATTCTCTCAGAAAATGAAGTGTCTTTTTATAATCTTAACTTTCTATAATCAATTTAAATAAAACATATTTTGGATCGTTAGACTTCTTAGTATTTTAAAGTGGATTCTGCAACAAAACTCAGATAGACTAAAATATCAATATTGATAACTGGTTAGGTGAAGGGGGTGGTAGCAAAAATGTTTTAATGTCGATAAGGCAAGCGTTTGTCCACTCAACTTAATTTTGATAAGAGCCCCACACAAAAAAAAAATTTACAATATGTTGTAGAGCGTGGCTTTTCTGACAAGACAGTGTTGATTTGGCAAGAAAGACAGCGATGGACAAGCATGACGTGTCTCTCTCTCTCTCTCTCTCTCTCTCTCTCTGTCTATCAGTTACTCTTCCGCGTTATATTTTTCTGTAACGGGTTTTAATGCCCAGTCGCTGATCGCTCAAATGCATAATTTGAATATTGATACACTTGCAATACACATACACACACCCAGACACGTATGTGTGTATAATCACATAAATAAAAATGTACTATGTGTGCGTATGTTAATATGAAAGCAAATTCGTTGCAAGATTTTAATTTGACCAAACTTATTACGGAACTATGTTCGAGATGAACGACGCAACATCATTTATGCCGCTCACTCTCACCACTTTCACTAGTACACGCACAGTTTTGCACACACGCACACAAAGAGTAAGCGCATATGGCGTATTCTCCACAAATAACAATAAGATATGAGTTTTGAGCAGCCAAAAGCATTATAATATGTTAGTTGGATTTGGTGCAGCACTGGGTTGACCTGGACGCTTCTGGCGTAATCAATTTTGGCGATTGTACTGCAATTAAGCTTCGAACTTTGCCGCGTTTGGATGACGTTGGCAGTTTTCTATTGCTTTTGCCTTCGCTCGTAGTTAGCTTTTGTAGACTTTAGTGGCCACAAATGGTGCTCGGACCAATAACAAATAGCCTTTGAATGTTTGGAAGCAACATTTTTAATGCTACTTTCACAGTTTATGATCCTAAGAGAATTACCTGTTCGGCCACATCTTCCGTTTTTGTAATATATTCGTTGGGTATGCTCATTTTGGATGCCGCAGTCTTGCGCTTAGGTTATTCCTCGCCTATGTCGTAGCTGGCAGCATACACGTTAAGGATTGGGACACTTGCAACGTTTCTCGTCACTCGGTGCACGAAATTAAAATTAACAAAAACCAGAAAAATCAAAAAACACACAACACGGCACTCAAAAGGCTGGCAGAGAGAGCCAGGTGGAGAAATTGTTATCGATAGCACGGTTGATTGCCTAAACTGCGAATGGCGATTAGTTTCGTTGCTGTCGTGCATTAGCAAAGCGTGCCAGATCTTTTTTCGTTTCTGGAAAAATATACACATAAATATATTAAAGTTTAAGAGGAACGCACCTTAAAATGACCACCGTAGCTAAAAGACAAAAAATAAAAGATGAAAAGCCCAGCACCTCCAAGAAAAGCCGCAAAATCAACAAGATACTGACTGACGCAGAAAATACCGGCGAATTTTCTACAGAATGGGACGTCGATGACTATAGAACAGAATACGAGAGCGAGGAACATTGGGAGCTACGACGCAGCTTTATGGTTGAGCACAAGGATCGTTTTGAAGAGGAGCGCCTAGTGTGCCTTGCACAAACATTCATTAACATGGAATTCATGGGCTGCAAATATCCCTCAGATGTAATGCTCTTAGTAGCGGAACTATCGAAAGACATCGCTGAAGAGTTTCGTAAAAATCGTGAATTGCGCCTAAAGCGCACCTTTGTCTCTGCATCGGATGCAGCGGAGCAGCGTGCCAAAGGTAGACGGAACAACAATAAATAATAGTAACCTACTTGTCTATGATGATTTATATATATATAACTACTACTAAAAATACATACTCGTATTTATGAGCCTGAGACAACAAACAAATCTTTATTACGTATTCCATAACTACTAGGGCGTAGAGGTGCTCCAGCTACAGCTCCAGCTCCTGATAACAAAAAGAGAGATTTCCAAAGGGAGCACATGGGCTTTGGAAGCGGCAAGCCAATCGATCTCTTTGAAGGCCTACCCTTTGGCAATCTTGTTATTGTTCTTGCCGGTGGACGCAGTTGCCTTCGTAATTCCTGCAACACGGCCAACATGAAATACGATGAGCGGCAATGTGAGGACAAATCGATGGAAATTTTTGTAAACGATACGTTAATAACCAGCGGCAAGGCGGAGTCAATTAAGGCTGCTAAACTGGTTGCCTATAAACAGGCGTTACTCCTACTTCAGTCGCACTGTTATAGCATTAAGGTAGCAATCAATCACTTTACTAAACCATTTGCTATATTTCTAATGTTTTCATATGTACTCAGATGAATGCGTCCCGTGCTACAATTAAGGTCGACAGGAAAAAAGATGGCATGGAAATAAAAGTCACCAAGCAGACGGCAGACAACTTGGGAGAATCAAAATTGGATAGGAACAACAAAGGCTACAATATGATGCGACTAATGGGCTGGACAGGCGGTGGCTTAGGTCGCTTTAAACAGGGACGCGAAGAACCAGTGAGGTAGCTCCTCTAAATGTAGTTATAATGGCTGTCTATAAATATATTTCATTCATTTCAGTTACTTGTTCAAATGCGATCGCATGGGCTTAGGATCTAACAATCCGGGTCCAAAGTTAGGGGATTATCGCAGACTCATTGAGAACTATGTGAATTCGGATGACATGCGCGACATGCAGTTTGAACCCACCTTCTCTAAAGATGATCGCGCCTTTTTCCATCAGTAAGTTAAATACAACAAACATTTAATAGTAAAAAACATTTTTTAAGCAAAATGGTTTTTTTTTTTTAGAATTGCTGGCAAATATGGACTGCGTTCTAGTAGTTATGGCCAGGGTGAACAGCGACGTTTGCTTATTACAAAGAAGATTACTAATGATATTATCCTTCGTGAAGTTCTTATAAAACGCAATCCAAAGTTTTGCGAACGTTATTTTGTGCAGGTACCAATGCAAAAAGCGCACTTGTTTCCCGGTCATGTAGCTTCCCTAGACTTGGAAAACATTATGGAGTAATTTAAGACGGTCCGTTTGGAAAAACAATGGAGTAATTTAAGACTTTTCTTTGGCAAACATCATTGAGACATTCCATTGGACTGCATAAAGAAGTAGCCTAAGACTGCTTCCCGTATGGCCTAATCGAGGTTTTTTGTTTTATTTTTATTTATTTTTAAAAGTGTATAAATCGTTTTCTGTTGAAGATTGAAAACAATAAATGTTTAAGTGTTTATTCTATACAGTTTGCATTTACTTACAGTTTGTCACGAAAATGTTCACACAAAGTGAAAAATTTGGATTTTTTCACTTAAGAGTTATAGGGACACACTGATTGTTGTTTTAAATTTTCAATGCAATCAGCTGAAGTGACTTTTTATTCCACCAACTTTTAGAAAATAAGGTAAGTCCACAAATATGACTACCCAACGCTTAAGAGATTCTTAACCACAAAAGCAAATTAGATTTAAATTTAATTCATTTGTTTTTAGCTCTAATCTTATTTGCTGTTTATAAGAGTCTTCTGACATCTTCTGACATTTAAACGGACTCCTAAACTAACTGAATGTCCACACCTGACAATACATTTTATAGCGCTAATCTTATGCGCGCACAAGCATCTAAAAAAACAAAAAAAAAAACAATTATGGAACAGATTTAAATAAATTTCAGTTTGTCGAGTTGGGTTTTGGGGGCGAAAGACGGAACGTTTCATTGAAAGTTCACACGCTAGTTGCCACTTTGGCAAGGGGTTGTGGTGAGAGCCAAAGTGGGCGTTATTTTTGTGGTTGTTGTTGGTGCTAGTTGTAGTTGTCGTCGTGTTGTCAAGGGTGCAACTTTGGCTTGCTGTGCGACTACAAAACGGAAGTTGGCAGCAACAAGCGACGAGTGAGAATGAAGCAAGTGTCAAAGACATACATAAATACACACACACACACACACACACACACATACAGTTTGAACATAAGGCTTACTTTTAGTTAATCACTTAGACAAACTCAAACTTAAAGCTATCTGATTATCTTTGTGCGGTGTTAAACAGCAAGATTTTTGGTTTTAATTCTTGCTGTTGCCAGAGTCTGAGTAATTACACACAGACACACATGGTATTGTCTCTTTGTTTTTAATACCCTGGACCCAATGAAAATGGGTAAAAAGGGTTTAAGAGTTTTGTCCAAAAGTATGTTACATGCAGAATGAAACATCTCCGACCCCATAAAGTATATATGTTCTTGATCAGCATCAACAGCAGAGTCGATATAGCCATGTCCGTATATTTGTCCGTCAGTCTGTCCGTCCGTTTGTATGTGGAAACGCGTCGATCTCAGAGACTATGAGAGCTAGAAACTCCAGATTTGGCAGTTGTTTATTTTATTTACAAATTCCAAGAACCTAACCCTTATCAATAGTAAATTATAAAAAGTTAGAAAGCTTAACAACATTTTCTGTTTTATGCTGTAGTTTTTTCCACATTATTCAAATTTTAACTTCTTTTAAGCTCGTTTTTTAAGTATCTTGTTTATTTTTTTAAGTGTCTCATTTGCATAATTCAGTGATTTAAACAATGTGACAAGTTGCATGCACCGACTGGCCGTCTGCCACCCCGTCGCACTTGTTGAAGCATTCAAGCACAAACGTTAGACTTGATGCTTTATGGCCCGCACACCCGTCCCTCGTGCCAGGCAGTTTAACTGACTGACAAGCTGTTGGCCTGTCTGACATATCACTCAGCCATGCGAGTGTGAGTTTCATATGTGTATGTGTGTGTGTGTTTGGGCGAGTGGCAGTGTCTGGTTGTTGCTGTTGCTGTCTGACCCCATGTAAGACCCGCTTAACCCACCCTTTTGTCTGACTTTTTGGCATTTTTAATTAGGCAAACTTTTGCCATGTGTGCGGCATGGTTTAAATTTTCTACTGCGTATATTAGCGAGTGTGTGTATGTGTGTCCGTATACGCATACATATTTGTTTATTATCTTAATTAGCTGTGCGCCGTTTTGTAACTTTTTGCAAATAAGCTTCATTCAGGCATCACTTGGCGACGTTGCGGGTGTAAGGAGCCGTCACACATACACTTACCTATACACACACACACTCACACATGTGCTACTGTGTTTTGATTTTTATAGTTCAAGGTGAAAAGCGAAACTTTTGTGGAGCGCATACGTTGTTGCTGCAATATGAACGTGCAACTAGCCGCGACCTTATGTTTTTTCTACTAGTACACAAGTCACATTTTATTGTGCTCTTGGTAATATTGTACTGCAGTTCTGCACTCTTGTGCTTGGCCTGACCCATAATTTGCATGGCGTCATTTGGGCCAACAATTAAAGGGGAGTTTCTACAACATGCACTTTTACATACATAAACAAGTACATGTTTTGTCGCTCTTTCTCCTTCTTTTACTGCTTGAATGCAATAATTATTTATTTATGGTGACCTTGCCGTTAAGTATACGCAACGCGACAAAAAAGCAAGTCGAACAAAAGCCAACTGCAAAAGGCGGATAGACTGCTCCAGAGTCAAGGTATGGAATCCCGACTAGACGATACCCCGAACCTTATACTTTACACGTACAGTCAGTGCTTGCATGTATGTGTGTGTGTGTCTACGCGCATACTGCATACTCAACTTCAATGTTTCATATCACCCGGTGTTTCTCAACCGATTTTAATAAATAATTCGCAGATAGTTATTATTTCGTTTAATGCCGTCTCAAAGTTTTCCAATTTCACGATTTTGTTGTTATCCATCCCATGCGTATATCGGAAACGGAAAGAGTTATCGAAAATCGAAAACAAACCTGTACTGCCTTGGGATTAGGCGAGCTTAAGTTCCAAATCTGGAGTCTGTGGCTATTATAGTCTCTGAGATCGACGCGTTCATACAGGCGTACATGGCTATATCGACTCGGCTGTTGATGCTGATCAAGAATATATATACTTTATGGGGTCGGAGATGCTTCCTTCTGCCTGTTACATACTTTTGCACAAAACCATTATACCCTTTTTACCCATTTTTAATGGGTTTAGGGTACAAAAAGTATGCAACGGTTTGCATCACTTGAATTTGCTTTCAATTAATTTCTTGAATCAATTTGGTGATTATTCTATTTGAAAAATTGTTTCTTATATTTTTGTGTCATGTGAAAAGATTGAAGCATAATATTGCTTAAATAAAAGATGTGTATTTTTGAATAGTATATATTTAATTAACAATTCTTGCAACTGTTAAGACTTAGTGTGTACTAGATTGATTTCTGATTGATTTTAACCATTCGAATGACGAGTTTCTACCTGATTATCTTGAACTTTTGAACATGAAATTCATTTACCAGCAGTAACTTGCTGTCATTTACTGAATCTTTGTTTGCACTCTCCTTTATTTATACCAGTTTCATAAGCAAAAAAAATTTCGTTTTACTTCAATTTGTGGCAATTTAGTGCGTCTTAATGCGCCTTCCTCGGTTAAAATTATGCATAAATTCCACGAACTTATCATTCTACACAGAAATATATCTGTATGTGAGATTCATGCAATATTCATGCCAAATTGAGCAATTGCATGTTTGCTATGTACCTATGTAAGGTATATTTGTATAACTTACAATTTGTATAGATGTGTTCAAACAAATAATAATTATAATTATGTCAGCCCCAGTAGGGCTCTTTTACCTATTTTACTATGGACACAACAACAACAAAAACATCATCGTCTTGGTCGTCGCTCAAGCAAATCATCTAGGAGTCTACGCAGCTGATGGCGACCTTGACCAACTTGCCAATAAACTAAGGTTTCAAGTTTACTTGCCACAAATGGTAACGCACAAGACGCACACAACGATACCACATGACATGACCCCAACTGGTTGGTAATTATGTTACTAATTACCAAACTAGCAATAATATTTGTTTACACAATTGCGCATACGTAATGTGTAACATGGATTCCCTGAATCCAATTTGTTGAGAACAAATGTGAATGACTTAAATTTGTTGCAGTTAACAAAACAAATCAACAACGAAGCTACAAATGTTAATCAACCATTTATCATTTGACAATAAGAACAACATGAGTAACAATAAAAGCAAGAACAATTGTTGTCAACGATAAAACCACTGAACTGTTAAAAGTGCCATTGAATACAACAACAACAACAACAAAAATGTCAACGATGCTGGAACGCAACTGTGCAAAGAGCCGAAAGATACACGGAAAGTCAGCTACATGCATGGCTAGATGTGATGACGATATATAGATACATAGATAGATATTTTACATACACATTTGCTTTGGGGCACTACCTGAACCACGAGCAATACGCAACGCCCAACGCCAGCCCCCCTCCCTCGCCTCGTGTGTGGCGTGTGCGTTAAATACTTTTGTTTATTGCACATTGTAAGCAATCCAGCGAGCAATTCGGTTGCGACTCGAGACTTCTCAGTATGTGTGTGTGTGTGTGTTTGAATAATACAACCCCAAGCAGCGATCTAATCAGCAGTCAACAGCAGCAGCAGCAGTTGGCGACGTTGACGTTAACATAAAATTTCTCATACGCTCGGTTAGCCGCGACGTCGACGCTCGATCGAAGCATTCATATCATTTGCTTACACTCACCCACACACACACACACACAAAAACAAATGCACTCTCATTGTGTGTGTGTGTGTGTGTGTCTACCTGGCTTGAAAGCACTTTGAGAGTCGCAGCCTCTGCTATTTCAAAGTCGAAAGTCGCGCTCGTCAGACGTGCGATTAAAAACGCGTGCAAAGTGCATTTTTTTTTCTGACATAATAAAAGCGCGAAATGAACAAAAAAAAAATTAATTAACTTGATACAAATTGTAACAAACACAGTGTGATAGAAATGCGATAACAATTTTTTTGTCGCTCAATTTAATTGAAGCAAAAGTGCTCGATTCCCGGATAATATATTTATAATATATACATATATCAAATATATAAGCAAAAGGCAGTTAAATTTCTTACGCGCGTTTTCATAAAGAGAAAATTCAAATTCAAATTCAAACAATCTAGCAAAACCAACACCAAATAAGAACCAACTTTGCATTTTTGGGTAAAAATCAGCTTCGATTTTAGTTCTCAATAAGTGTGTGCATGTTAACGCTTATGCGTGTGTGTGTGTGTCCGTGTCCATCAATTATAATTAGCAATGATATAACAAAAAGTGCACAGCAACAACACAAAAAACAATGCTTAAATCAGTTTGGGAAACACAATGGCTATGCAAATTATTATTTACAACAATAATATATTTAATGCTGCAGCAAAAACACACAAGTGGTAAGCAACATTTTTGGCCTATAACCCAAAAATGACAAATTTGGTTGTGTTTTAATTGGTAATATGCACAAATAACTATAAGTTCAAGTGCCTCGAACAAGGTAATAAGCGTACTATGTTAAAGTTTAACTACAAAATGGTTACAATAAAAGTCAAGATAAACCTTTTTATTTAACTAAAATGTGAAAAATGTATCTTCTGTTTATTTGATTTATTTATTTTTATATATTTAAAGCATAACATAAACAAACAAAAAACACAAAAAAACCCTTTGAATATTTAGTTGAACGTTTTACAGGATATCTCAAAGTCGAACAATGGAACTTTTATTTATGTGTTATATAAAGAAAAGATAGCCTAAATGGACATAAAAGATAAATGTGTTATTGCCTTGAGAGCTTTACAAGACTAATGTGGCTTAAAAAGAAAATTCAAAATACAAAAAATTAACAACAATAAATCTAGTTATAGTTTAACTTAAAAGCATCTTCAATACCAACAACAAAACATTTTTCATTGTTTGTTTTTTGCTGTCACCTTTTTGCTGCTAATAAAATATTTTTGCACTTGAAATTTGCATTATATGGCACAACTTTAAGAGCCGCTTACATTTAAGTTAGAAAATAAAAAACAAAAACTGCACAGATCAATTTACAGCCAAGTGCAAGATAGAGAGATAATGTGAGAGAGAGAGATGTTGTGGGGTAGTTGTTTGCGGCAAACATGTATTGCCTGAGAGTGAATCTGTTAATGAGTCGATTAACTAAATGCAGTTCTCAGCTTATATTCACATTGGCTTAGTCGCTTGCATAAGCTTTAAATTAGACAGGGAAATACATGTTTTAATTGATTGATTTAAATCAATTTGAACAATTCCGAGAACTGCTCGGCGCTATAGGGAAAAGTAAAAGCAAGAATTTCTTAATATTGTTTCAAAGCAACAACTAATACAAAAAATTACTCTCTCATATTCACACAAATCTAATTTTCTAATTGTTTAGTTATGCATAAATATCTGAAATTATACGCATCGATGATCAAGATTTCTCGTACTTGGTTTAGACAACCTGCACAATTTGTACATTTGAAATTGATATGCACAATAAAATAAATACACATATATATATTATAGTCATGTGCTCGCATAATATTCAAATTCCCTATTAGTACTAAGTGCTTAGCAATTTGTGGAATTTGTAAGCAGCCTTCAAGCACATCGAATTCAATTTCTCAACTATTTGCGTTTAGATGCATTGCTGCTCAAGTGTCCACTGCATCAGCTGCAGTTGCAAAAGATTGTCGGATTTCGACCGCCACTTGAATATCTCAATGAACGGAATTTAATTTACGCGCCACCGATTGCCAGCAATTTTAAAGATCGTGATCGACGCAATGGGAACTATGAGCCGACGGATGAGCAGCCGGCTAGTCAGCTCTGTTGGCGTAGCTGTACTGAAGATCCCGATTGCATAGCCTATGTACATCTGCTGGACACCAATGAGTGTTATGGCTACTCCTACTTTGAGCGCAACTCACGCTACCTGCCCATTACGGATGAGCTGCCGCTGGTGGCCGATGCCGAGGCCATGTTCTACGAAAAGAGCTGTATGCGCGGTTAGTATTATTATTGTTATTGTTATTGGACCGGATATTGGGCGGGGTTCCCAACCTTGAACCTAGTCTAAGCTATGTTCTACTCTTGCAGTTCCCGATGCGTGTAAAGCTCGACGCTGGGCATTGACAAAAATTCCGGGCAATAGTTTGGTGTATCATGGCAAGAAGACAATTTCAACGCTGGTCACGCGTCGTGAATGCGCCGAAAGATGTTTCTTCGAAACGCAATTCAAATGCCTGTCCGCATCGTTTGCGCCATCGTATCGGAACAATCGTGAGCGGTAAATTGACAGTTTCTATCTACAAAACAAAATAAAAACAAATTAATTGCCATTGTTATGCATTTTTAATGCGAATGCTTTTCACTCGATTATGATGATGTTGATGATGATCACGATGATGATGTTGATGATATCACTGAACAGTCAAGTGAAGTCATAAATCATTGTGAGCGCTAATTTGTAACTCGTCCAAAACATCTGTACTATCATTGCCCTATCAATGTCTTTCCTTAGATTTCGCAATGGGGAACGCTCTCAGAAGCCACGCCTAACTCTGGGTCGTTGTACCCTTAGTGACAAGGACAAATCCATTCAGCCAGACGCTTTTCGTGCGGCACCCTACGATGAGGAGTACATGGAAAACCAGTGCTATGATCGACCCATGGAGAATGACAATTGCTCCTATGAGCTGTATGCCAATAGCAGTTTCATCTACGCGGAAGCCAAATATATGGGCCTAACCCAAAAAGAGGTGCGGCCCTATTCTGTTCTCATTTGTGTAGCGCTTGAACAGTTGCGCATTATGATTGTAATCGATTCGATGTTTGTTTTAATTGATTGATGACCTTTTCCTTTGTGTGTGTCTCTCTCTCTCTCTCTCTCTCTATATATATATATATATGTTTTTCTATATTGCAGTGTCAGGCGCTTTGCACTCGCGAATCAAATTTCTACTGCCAGGGCATCTCATTCTATTATGTTAATCAGCTAACACGCTCCGAGTGTTTGCTGCACTCCGAGGACATTGTATCCCTCGGTCCACGTAGCCTCAAACTGCGCGACAATTCGGTTTATATGCGACGCGTTAGATGTCTAGATGGTAAGTACCAAAACTAATTAGAACATTCCTTTCATGACTGTTGACTTGTTGTCGAATACTGTTAGCCTTTACCCACAACTATTCCTAATTACCATTTCCACAGTACAGGTATTTTGCAACCGCGATGAAATGAGCGTACGCTACAAGCCAAAGGATTGGTTTATCGGCAAGATGTACGCTAGTATGCACTCCAAGAATTGCCAGGTGCAGGGATCCGGCAATGACAGCCTGCTGCTGCGCCTAGAGATTGGCAGCGAGCCCAAAGAGAATCGCTGCGGTATTCTCCGGGCCTACGAGATGACAAATTCATTTCACAGGTAAGTCATAAACAGTGTTGTCTGTAAATGAGTTGACATATCTTCCTATCGTCTTCAGAACCTTCATATCCGCATTGGTTGTGATACAAAACAATGCCAATGTGCAAACGCAAGGAGATCGTCTCATCAAAGTTGGTTGCATTCTTAACAATGCAACAGCAATGCTTGGAGTAAATGTGCAGGATAGCAACACAGATGCCTCGGAGCAGGTGCCCAGTGCCATTGCGTTGGAATCCTCCGTTGAATATGCAGAGCAGTGAGGACTTACCCTATAAGACAAACCAACAAGAAACTCAAATCTTCTTTTTCTCTCTGCAGCATGTATCCGCAGGAAGGTGTAATACAATACAACAGCAGCACAGGTGTACCATACCCTCTACCGCAGATTACTCTACAAATCGTCGATCTTACACATCAGCACGAGACAAACGATGTGCGAATTGGCCAAAATTTGGAGCTACAAATCGTTGCAGAGTACAGAACAGATCAGCTGGGCGAGCATCTGGAGTTGCAGTTGGCGCCACTGCCTGATTTTAGGGCCACCTCGCTGGTGGCCAAGTCGCAAGACAATCAGAACTATGTGCTGCTGATTGATGAGCGCGGATGTCCAACAGATGCAAGTGTGTTCCCAGCACTGGAACGTGTGCGCAGCCAATCCCGTAATATGTTACGTTCACATTTTCATGCTTTCAAATTCTCCGGCACTGCCAATGTTAGCTTTGATGTTAAGATACGCTTCTGTGTAGAACGATGTGCGCCCACCAATTGCATCAATGCCTCAGGTGAAATGTGGCAGAGACGCAAGCGTCGACAGCTGGAACGAGAAGAACGTCAGCTGGAACAGCTGCGGGTACAAAATCCTGTATATATATCAACTGTTCAAGATGTACAGCCAGAACAGTTGAATGCGACTGCTTCTCAGATGGATATGCCCCTCAACTATAATCTGCGCGTGCATGGACCTGATCAAACGAACAGCAATAGCTTAATGTATGGAGAGCGTGGAGTGCTGCTCATTGCTGGCATCGATGATCAGCTGCATCTGGATAACATTTGCATTAATCAGAGTTTGCTGATTGCTATCTTCATACTCTGGCTGATCTGTCAGGTGGCGATGCTGTTTGGTTGTGGCATGGTGTTGCAGCGTTATCGCCGTCTGGCCAAGCTGGAGGACGAGCGACGGCGACTGCACGAGGAGTATCTGGAGGCTAGACGCGTACACTGGGCGGATCAGGGCGGATATACGCTCTAATTTTTTAGCTACAATGTGTAAATTGCGTTTAAAAATTATTTTAATGAAATAAAAAATTAAGGGATTTTTATAATTTAAACAGAACTTAACATTCATCCCTTAGGAGTTCTTCTTGGGTTCATAGTGCTCCCACTTGCGATGATTGAGCGAATTGAAATCTTTACAGTACAAGGCAATCTGGCGTAGATAGTTGGATAGCTTAAGCAACTCCTTATCCTTGGATCGGTTCAAATGTGCCTGACGAAATGGACGTATTTTGAGCCCTGACTTGGGATTCATCATAAAATTGCGACGTATGTCATCGAACATGATGGTATTCTTGGAGCTATACTGCTTATACAAGCCCCAGATGACGCCCAGTGGCTTCACATCAACAACGCCGCGCTCAGGCACATGCACTGAGATCATGGCATTCGAATCGAGGTAGAACAATATTTTGTAGCTATCGTTATTGGCGACGCCCAGCAGGCGCATCTTCTCTTCAATCCAGCGCATGCTTGTTGCCGACCAAATGACTATATCATAGTTTTCATATGCCGACGTAAGAAACTCGTGCAAAAACGGACGCATCAATTCAGTGCCCTGCTCTGCGGGTGAACGGTGATCGAAGAGAGTGTAATCTATGTCTAAGACAAGTAAGTTTTTGCCCTCACGCGACGGCGATAGCTCGTTGATTTTATAATCACGGACGCGACGCTGCACTTTGGCCAAATACACGGCAGAGTTCTCCGCTGACTCCTCTCGCTCCTCGGCATCGTCAAAATCATCGATGACCTCGCCAATGTCTTCGGGCAGACTGCAGGCGTCTTCAATGTCTGCCTCTGTAGAGCCAACCATCATCAGCTTGAAATTGGGTTTTAGCTCAAGAGAAATAAGCTTTATATTATCAGCAGCCGGTTTGCCTGCAAAAAGTTTCAGTTAACAAAATTTTTTTGTTTAGTGCAATATGGAGCTTACCTTTGTGTTTCAGATTTAGCAATTTCTGGCGTTCCGGTCGCACTTGTGTTTTGCGAAAGATTTCATGACGCAGCACTTCGACTGTGTCCTGGTCGGTTAGATCGCAAATGGGATACTCCTTGCCACTCCATTTAACAACAATAACGATTTCTTTAATGTCAGTCATTGTGCTACTATTGCAATAAACTGTTGTACGTAAAGAAAAATTGTAAAGCAATAAAATGACAACTAACATTAATACAACTATTGTACTTTCAAATACATACTTTGTTGAACATGCAGGTAACAGATTTATAGTCGTTTAATTATTGTGGCACAAAATAATGCATAATTTACTATATTTATTTGCGCGTCAGCAGATAAATTATTGGTTCAAAACCTTTTGTGAAATCGCGTCCGTCTACTTCAAGGAACTTGTTGAGTTGAGCACTGAACTAGTTTTTCATCAAGTTCTTTTCGTTCAGCTGTTCAAATGTTATCGTTCATGAGTGAACTTTTGAATCAGGAGAGCGAACATACTCAAGCATTTTTTTTCACATGCTTGTAAATAATAAAGCAATCTAATGAAAACATTTTAGAATAATTTAGACTGTTCTATATGTATAATAAACATCGCTTGTCCACTAGCTACTTTCAATAAGTTCATTAAAATTTAAATATAACCAATACCAAGCTTATCGATTAAAAGAAACTGATTGTGTCTAAAAAGAAATCGGTAAGCGAACTAATTTAAATTGGCACTTATATTTTTATTCGAATAAGAAACTAGTTTATAGCTGAACTATATATTTTAATAAAATGATCGATTTCGTAAGCCTTCAAGACCACCAAGTAACGGAAAATTAGTTATTTAATGGTAGTCAACTACTTTGCAATAACAAAATAAGGTTAATAAAGTAAGCAATTGAATCAAGTATATTTAATCTGGTATTTTGTTTGCTTCCTTATCCGGGTCACACTGGTACAAATTAAATGCAGGCACGAACGATCACTCGATGACCAAACAAATCGTTCTGTCGGCTTTCCGTCTCATGTTGCTTTCTTACGTTGCGAGCGGACAACTTGAAAAGTCGCTTCAGAGAGCGTACGTATGTAACAAAAGGAAACCGTTAAAAAAGCAATAAGCTTTGCTTTTAGTTACTCTTTGTGCTGCTGATTCGTTGTTGAACTCGGCTTCTTGTTCGGGTGCCTCTCACCTGTGCGTTCAAAAACAACAACAAGAAACAATCAAACGACTGCACGAAGCTACTTCTGCAGCTTGAAGATCGTATCTCGGGTCGCAGTCACGGTGATCGGCTGATTTCCATTCAGTTGCGAGTGAAACGAGAAGAAGTGCAAACGTCTTAAGCGGAATATCAAGTTGTAAATTACTTGAGTTGCGAACATAGAAGAAGCGAATGAAGTGAAAGAGATAATAAAGCAACGCAAGATTACAAAGTTGAATGAAGATGATATTTGCAAAAAAATCGAAATAAATCACAAGTTTAAACAAGCCTGTGCATGCATAAGCACAAATAATTTACAAGCGTAGCCAAGTCGCGCCATTTAAATTAACCCACTTTCTACACGACAAAAAAAAAAACACAAATAAACAAAAATCGAATAAAAAACAACTCCACAACAACAACGAAATATATTAACAAGCAAATAATATAAGCTTACAAAAATAAAGAATGTGCAAGTGATACATACGAATTGGTTTACTTCGTATTGGTTTTTTTTTTTTATTATTTACCCATCGAGTCTTATACGAATTCTAAATAAACAATAACCGGCCATTGCAAAAACAATAAACAGAGCTTTAAGCAAGAAAAAAGTTGCCTTCAAACGCATTGTAAACGATACCTCGATACTGATACCGGAACTCCCTCAGCCAGTTCCCCTGTTGCTGCAGTCTTGTCAGTTACCCAAAACCGCAAAAACAACAACTGCATCGCGCTGTGTAAAATACACCAACAAAAAATCGTCAGTCACAACGACAGCAGCGCAGCAGCAGCAGCAGCAGCAACAACAATTACAAGGGATCAAGCAGAGCCTATGGATTCATTTCTTTAGTTGGAAACGAGTTAACTAGCTTACGTGTTCAATACAAATACAAACAAAAACAACAACTTGTTGACCAACTTTGGCATAAAGTTCACAAAGTGTGTAAAAAGTTATAAAAAAAAACAACTTCTTTTTAGACTGCAATTTCATAATCAAAGTCGGCTGGCAACAACAACATTTTTTAGCACCTTTAACGTGCTTTGACTGCCGGTTTCACATTTCATCTAAAAAATAAAGAACACAGCAACGCCACTGTAAAAAACTAGACGTCTAGAATTTCTTTGTATAATTATTACCCGTCTGGCACATTTTTGAGTCTTGCCAAAGCTGACGCAGTCGCATTTTAGATATTATTTCACCAGCTTTTTTTACTGTTTAAAAAAAAAAAACAATTCTGCCGGCTTGCATAAACACCCAGCAGGTAAGTTCAAGCTTTTTTTAAACTTACGCTTAATTTAAGAACTTTATTGACTGCAAAAAAAATAAAAATAAAGTAAATGTTTACGGAAAAATGGGGAAATTGGATTAAGAAAATATTCATGACAATAAATGCAATGATTTTGGTGTAAGTCGAGCTTGTTTTGATTACATGCTGTGAGACTTAAAAGCTTATAAGGTTTAATGATAGCAAAAATCAAATCTGAATAAATCTATCATAATTTCTGATGTATGTGGACCTAGACTTTTCAGTTTTCCCACAAAATCAATTTTATGAAGAAGCTTATTTTATAATTAATCTTTTTAGATCTTTTGTACTTCACTAAGACGCTTAAAAAATTTAGAAAGCATGTTTTAAATAGGTAAGAAAATAAGGTGAAATTTAATAATATTTTCGCTTTAGTCTTTTTGCTAATTACCTTTGCAAAAACATAGCCATAACATTCAATTATGCTAGAAGAGAATGTTGCTAAATCCTTTCAATAAATGGATGGCAAGGGTCTTTCGAATGCTTGACCCTTCCCACCAGCATGTGGTAGCTATACGAACGATAAGCACTCGTTGCTAACTAACCATAACAAGCTGAAACACACGTAACGACATCGCAATTACCTATGAATGAAACTGTTTCGGGAGCAACAGCAAGGGAAGACAAAATTCCATTGATCTCTCAACGAAACGTGTGTGTTTTTCCAAAATAGAAATTGTCCATACGTTTGTCAAGCTGTGGAAAATGTGGACACCAAAAATTTGGTAGAAAAACGTGTTTTTTCTTTCGCAACTATGCCTTGTGTTTGAAAAGAGATCGAATCAAACATCAAATTGATGATGATCATTGATGGATATGTACGACATATTTATAACAGTGATACGGGTATCAACTATTTGCTAGTGAGCAAAACCACAACAAATACATATTCAACATGTATTATTAAGTAGTAGACGCTTTCACAAAACTTGTTCGTTGTGTAAAACAACAAAAACATAAAGAAATATGTACATATTAGCATTTAAATTTCTTTTGCGATAAATACATATATATTTAAAATCGCTAAAACAAAAAAAAAGGCGAATTATAGCAAACAAAACAAAACAAAAAACACATAAAGAAGTTTGTAGACAATATAATAAAAAAAAAACCTTAAATAAAAACTGCATTTTAACACGAATCAAATTATTCAAAACATCGTTTGCGGTTGATGAGGGCGGCAGGGGGGGTGTAAGTGGTGATGGCTCAAAAGTTACGCAGCTCAAAATAATTATGCACATTAAAACGCCGCAACTTTTCACTTTTTTTTTCGATTAATGTTACTGTTTTTGTTGTTGTTTTTTTTTTCATATAACGCACTTTTTGTAGTGTTTGTCGTTTTAAGTTTTTCATTGTTTATTAACAATTTATATTGTCTTAGTTGATTTTTACATAAGCAAAGTACACAACTCGTAAGGGGAGCGCATGATTTGACTTACTTTGTACTTTGCATGTACTGCGTTTTAAATCGCACCAAAAGAACTCGCGCGTTTTGCTGTAATCAAAAACTTTTCGCTAAACGTTCGGACAATAACAGTGCATTATGCTTGACCACTTTAAAAACGTGATTGATTGCAATTAGATAAGAAATGTCAGCAGAACTGGTTCATCTTATCGCTTCGTTATTGTAGGTGATGAATCAGATTATATATAGCAAATACTTCGTTATATTTTTCTTACTAAAGTTCAATTTCCTGTCTCACACTTGACTACATTTATTTTTTTCTGGTCGTGTCTCACTGACTCTTTGGCAAATAACTCAAAAGACCACAATGACCATTTCATTATTTGTGCTGTAAATCATCTGCTTGTTGTACATTTTTCTTTTTTATCTTTTATTTTCTTTATTTATTTATTTATTTTTGCTTGTTTTGTTTTGTTTTGTGCGTCAAGTTTGCACGACAAGCGGCGGAGAAAGTTTTCGTTTTTTTTTGTTTTTCGTTTTGTTTTGCAAAAAAAGTAACGTTAAAAGCAAAAATTCAAACAAAAGTAAAAATTCCAAAAACGCAACAAAACTGTTGAGTGCGCAATGTAAACATGTGATTTATATGCATATATAGTATATAGACATTTATCTAATTTATATAAGGTCCACTTTTGGGAGCTTTATTTCTTTTTTTGTTTATAACAAAGTGGCTTTAAAAACGCATAACAATTAATTGCCAAAAAGCAAACAAGCAAAAGAAAACAAGTAAGAAGGCTCTAGTCGAGAAATCCCGACTAGACGATACCCTGATCCCTATACTTTACGCGTACAGTCAGTGCTTGCAAGTATGTGTGCGTGTGTGTACGACCATACTGCATACTGCATACTCAACTTCAAGGTTCCACATCTCCGGTGTTTCTTAACAGATTTTAATAAAAATTTCACAGATTGTTATTATTTTGATTAATAATTAAAATGCCATCTAAAGTTTTTTCAAATTCAAGATTTTATTGTTATCGATCCCATGTGTATATCGGAAACGGGACGAGTTATCGAAAATCGAAAACAAACTTGTACTGCCTAGGGATTAGGCGAGCTTAAGTTCCAAATCTGGAGTCTCTAGCTTTTATAGTCTCTGAGATCGACGCGTTCATACATACAGACGGACAGACGGACATGGCTATATCGACTCGACTGTTGATGCTGATAAAGAATATATATACTTTATGGGGTCGGAGATGCTTCCTTCTGCCTGTTACATACTTTTGCACAACTTCATGATACCCTTTTTTCCCATTTTTAATGGGATCAGGGTATAAAAAAACAACAATAGGCGACTGCAAATTAATCAAAACACTTTAAGCTCAATGCAAAAGAAAGAAGCGATTAAACTGTTCAGCACAAAAATGTGTTATGAACGACTTTCAAGTAAAACAATTTGCTACCCACACCATCATCATTAAAACATGATGTTTAAAGCATTGTCATAAAACTAAATTACTTAATTTATGCCACACACAAAAATGTCTCAAGCGACACTTTCTACGACAAACTCAACACAAACAAACACAAGCACACACCTTGGTCGCGTTTCTTGCGTAAGAGCGACTTTTAACGCATGCAAAACGCGTGCAACTAGGGGCGTCTAAGGGCAGCGTCCGTTAGTAGTCCATCGCTTTTGTTGTTGTTATATCAGTTGGAGTTGGAGTTGGAGTCGAGGTCAAAACGGGGGGGGCCTGCACTTAATTATGCGTCGACTGATAATTGAAATGCCCTGTACCCCAAAAGATAATGGAACGCTCCCTACAAATCAATATGAAATTGTAAATAATTGACGGAGAAACTCTTACGTAAATGGGCCCCCCAAAAATAAATACCCTGACCCTCGTTATGCGTATATGGGTAGCGATTGTCGATTCAAGTTTATCTGTTAAGCTGCATCTTAAAATTTATACGACAGATGGAAAAGTTCTTAATTGCATTGGTTTCAATCTTTTTATATATTCGCCCCACAGTCGCTACATGTACTTAAAATACCCAAAGACTCGACCCCAAAATGCCAGCATTTTCGTTTCTATTTTTGACTAAAGCTCGAACACTTGAAGATCCGTTTTTCATCAAGCAGAGCGAAAGGAGATGAAAAATTGGCTGTTTCTTTTACAATTTTGAAATTTTACAGTTTGTGGGACACGATACATAGTGTTTATTTGAGAAAAGACTTAGTTTAAATATATATTGTTATAACATTTTGTTCATGTATTTATTCACTGTTAATTTATCTCATTACTATAGATTTGCGTGCACAAAAGTTGTAAATATGTGTTATATGGCTATTGTATGTGTGCTAATGTTAATTCAATTATATTCAGTAAAAGTTTACTCTTTTTTTTTCGGCTTGAATGAGACATGCATGCGGCCATAAGAAGAAAAGTGAAAAATGAAAGCGTTCTTAATTGCAATAGACGCCATTGTAAATATCAGAAAAAATAACTCCAAGTTGTTTATTTTTTTTTTTTTCGTTTGCGTTTTTGTTTTCGATTTATTTATAATACTTGTGGTTCAGTGTTTGTGTGTGTGTATGCACATGAAATTTAATATTTAACAACGAAGAAACCAAGAAAAAAGAAAAAAAAAAGCCCACAATCAAATCGAAATTT
The DNA here is from genome assembly GCA_035044605.1 of Scaptomyza cyrtandrae. Taxonomy (NCBI): domain Eukaryota; kingdom Metazoa; phylum Arthropoda; class Insecta; order Diptera; family Drosophilidae; genus Scaptomyza; species Scaptomyza cyrtandrae. The sequence continues at coordinate 5,252,036 of JAWNNS010000640.1, read as the reverse complement.
ATTTGCGCAAAGCCAAACACGCCAGTGAACTGCAGCAGAGACATATAGAAACAATTGTATCTGTTTGCTGGGAGCTATAATTGCATCTTTCACTCGCACTCGCACTCTTGGCGGCAAACACTTTCGAGCCGACCAGACAATTTCTAATGTGCATTGGAACATAATTGAAAAAGTGTAGCTAAGCAAAGTAGTTGCAAACAAAAGGCAAGCAGCGAGCATAAATTGAATTATAATTTCAATTATGAACCGTTAAAAGCGGAAGAAAATGCTGCCACATACACATACACATACACATACACATACACATACACATACACATACACATAGATGCAGACACTACAATGCACACACACACACACACACACACAACTTTAGATGAGGTTGAGACAGAGGCTAGATACATTTACCGATAGATCAGATAGAAATGCAGATACAATCGCTCTTAGCATGTCAATCAAAAAGAACAGTTAACGGGCTTCTAACGCGCTTTATGCTTCCAGCTTGAAGTGAAAATGCCTAAGCTGATATCAAATACATACAAACATACATGCACACATACATTGCGCCTTCGGGCAGCTCAATCTTCTAGCGATCTCACTGGCTCATTTTAATGACTGCCTAATGGCGCTCCGAATAATGGGCGACCCAGCCGACACATGTGGGTCAACGAATTGTGTCGATAGATACGAATTTGACACAAACTGACAGCCAACAGCAAATTGTCATAAATGTATCTAAAATAAACACACACACACACAAAATGAGCTGTCAATTTTGTGCCTTTGGTGTATGGTGAAACACTCTCTTGCTCATAAACTATAGTATTGATCGCTTACGTAAAGTTTATTGCCTGCACTAAAGTACTAAAATAAACATATATATGTAAGCATATATGTACTATTTATGTTTGTAAGCTGCATGTACTGTAGCGGAATGGATGGTCTTGCTTGGCTGGCCCAAAAGAAATCACTTTCAATTGTAATACTCTGTAAAATTAAGCATAAACCATACTTTATATACTATATGCTATACAAGCAGGTAATCTTAAGTTTTTCATGTGCTTTTGCAACACATTAAACAAACTTTGCAAACCTTAAGCTATAAGTTTTCTTTAAACCTGGTTACAGAGTCCCGTACGGTCGAGCTTTGTTTATGTTTTTTCAGAATTGTACCCGTTAAGCTTAATGTTACTTTAAACTTATACCATTATTTATTGGTTTGGCGTTGGCTAATTGCCAAATCGCTTTGAGTTTTTACCTAACAAAATGACAACTCAGCGGGGCCAGACGATTCCTTTTTCTTTTTTTTGTTGTCTGATATATATATATTTACTAATACCTGAGTAACCTTGAATTGCGATTGGGGTTTTTAGTCTGCATGATTTCATCGCCTTTTTTCACACGTCCAAAAACTTGTCTCCAAGTTAAGTTAGCTCATTATGATTTTCGTCGCAATCTGGATGACTAAAGATACAACAACTGGTTTTTGACTTTTGTTCTCTTTCTCAGTAGTAGACAATTGATTTCCATACGAATTTCTGATCAACGATTGTGTCTTAAATAAAAAAAAAAAACAGCTGTATTGTGCATTGGAGCGGCATTACTGTCCAGCATGTTGCTTAATTGTCTGGCAATAGGCAGCGGTTTCTGTCCGTTTTTTTTTATTATTTTATTTTATTTTCTAATTGAAATTGTTTTTTTTTTGCACTTGTTGCAATTTATTTCGCATAATTGCAGCAGCAATAGCAACAACAACAACAACAGTGACAATAACAAAGCCGCATTGATTATTAACTCATTGAAGCGTGAACAAAAAATAGCAACAACAATAAAAATAACAAATTGGTTGCCGGTTTCCTAGTTAATGTGGCCTGTGCCAGTCGTACCGTCGATGATACAGTTCCGGCTATTTGTGAATGGCTTTAGACCCAATAATAATGGCCAATAATTACAAGCCACGATTTTGCAAAGCCGACAAAACATACTACACAAGACAAGACCCAAGCAAACTATGGCAAAACATAATAAAAATAAAAATCGACTAATCAATAAGAAAAATAACGTTGATTGCCGGCATTAGCTTTTGTTAAATGCGATTTGCGCATGTTTGCTTTTGTTACAGGGCCGACAATTGCGATTTATAGCCCATGTGTAAAATCCTTTATAGTCACGTTCCTTTCGCCTAAGCTCTTAAGCTCTCCAGATTGCCGGCAATTTTCAACTGCAAATCGAACGCCGTCGTCTGTTCACTTGATGATTTAGTGGGTGCCCCTTTCAAAATCGTTCGTGTGATTCATGTCGCTGGTGCAGCACGTGCAGCAACCCCTTCACCCCTTCTTGGTACGATCCTAGCTAAGCTAGCCTTGGCGCCGCTTTCAAAATTTTTCTCTGTGATAATTCTATATATTTCACTAAAGAAAATTTCCACTCTCCCGTTGACAGCAAAGACAAAGAGAGAAAGAGACACTTAAATTGCAGTGGGCGATTGGGTGGTAAATGGGGAAGTGGAAAAAAAAGAGTTAACTGCTGTTGGCCATGTTAGTGGGTGGGCAATTTAGAGGTGTGTGTTAGCGGTGCAAGTGAAAACAATTTGAAAGTAGTTTTCAACTGCAACTAGAAATTGTTGCATTATTTGTGTTTGTTTGTTTGTATTACATTTAGTTATATGTTATGTTAAAGTTATATGTATATGTATATATATATTATTTTAACGTGCGTATTTGTTGTTGTTAATGTTAGCTACTGGCATACATTTGATTGGCGATTGTGAAACGCTGTTGAACCAACTTGTGTTACAGCGTTCCACAACATATAAAAACAGCATGGTTTCAAAAAAAGGTGTGCTAACAACTTATTGAAAGCAACTATTAAACAAGATATTCAACTTGATTAACAAATCGGTAACATTAACATTAGTTTGTTAATAAATAAATCTTCTCTACGTCATAATAGTATGTTACCGAACTTTGTTATAGTCTTTGACATTAATATTTAATCTTCAACTTACTTAGTGTTGCAACAACCAAGTGAAAACTGTAAATATTACGCATTGCCACAACTGATAACTGTGAAAAATGTAATAGAAAATCGAGTATAAAAAACTTGTTTTAAAAAAACTTCAAGTTGCATTTTAGAAATGCTCCGGCATCCAAACCCTTTCCGTTGAGTCATGGATACGGTTTAAATCACACACACACACACACATAGATGTTGTGTGTGTGATTGTAGTATGACACACACATGACCGGTGCCATGATCGAATGAACGTTCAAACAAGCGATTAAGATTGAGTATTGGTTTTTCTCACAAGCTGCCAAAGCCAATTATGGAAAAAAAAAAACTAACAAAATGAAACTGAAAATGAAAAATCTCCCTCGTCTTGAGTCAGTTTTGGTTGCTACACAGCCTGTTTGCGCAACAATTAAGCACAATTACAATTTTGTTCAATCATATATATATATGTATATGTACCTATATTGAAAACTCGTTTATTTTTTTTTGCCAACATTGCTACTGGTTAGCAAATTTAAACAGACTTCCGCAGCGAACGCAAAACGTTGATGTTGAAAAACTCATCTCCCAATCATATCCTAAATATGTTCATGATGAAAATACAAAATAATTTTTAGCTTAAGCTTCCGCTTGCACACACATACACACACAGCATAAGCATAAGCATAAGCATAAAGTGAAACGAAATTTATTTCACGAGCAAATTGCATTTGCAACAGCATCTAAAAAAAAAGAAAATTATTATGTTCATTTAATTAAGTAACCAAAATTGATTTTGGCTGCAAACGAAACTGATTTGTTGCAATTAGTGTAAAGTGTAATTGATACGATTTGTAAGCCAAATGCAGACAAAAGTTATGCAATTTCAATTCAGGCGACAATAAATACCTTGTAACCGTTTATGCCTTTATTTAATTTGTTTTGATTTTTTTTAATTATCGCCAAAGCATCTTGACTTTTTGGTATTGTCAACTGTCTGACAGACAGTCTGTCTGTCTATCTGTCATATAACACTGACTCATAATACTTTAAGCCGATTTAGGCATTCGCTCAAACTTCCTGCTCATTATTATGATAGGTTTGAGTGTCTATAGTGTACATAGACTGTGCGCCGCGCTGTCAAGTTTCATTTTTGAAAATGCTAAAAATTATGCCACGCTGACGCCAAAAAATTCAATGACTGTCATTGTGTGTGTGTGTGTCCCCTGCAGCTGAGTATCTAGCAGATACATTGCACTTTTTTTTCTTCTATTTTTTTTTTTAGCGTGCTACGCGCTTTCCGCATTACAAGCAGTCAGTGATCAAAACGCTTCCACGCTGCCAAGCAAGATGAACGACCCCATAACGGCCATCGACGTCTTGCGTTCTTGCAGTTGCAGATACATACATACATACATACATACATAGATACATCGTTGCGTATCTGTTACGTGGCGTTCACTTATGCAGATCAGCTATGAAGCACTTGAATGTTTTCAATACATAGTAACTCAAGCTCAGTTGCAAAACTGCATTTGCATCTCTATGTATCTATGCATCTCTATGTATCTATGTATCTGTGGGATGCGCTTGGCATCTGCATCTTTTGCGCTACACACTTATTACAATAATTTGTATAATGCGCGCGCCTTCCGCGTTTATTACACTTTAATGCGCTTGCCCTCTCTCTCTCTCTCTATCTCTCTATCTCTCTCTCTCTCTCTCTCTCTCTCTCTCTCTCTCTCTCTCTCTCTCTCTCTCTCTCTAATGACTAACAGTTCGACCATCAGCTAGGCAGGCCTTATATTAAACAGACTATTTTTTTTAATAATTATGCACTTTGACTATTCGAAAACAGTCTGCAAATTCTTTTGGCGCCTTCTGGGCATGCGCATGATCATTAAAAGAATGGCGTTCGTTGGCATCGCTTGATTGATTTGTTGTTTATGCAGCGTACGCTGTTGCATGCGTATCATGACTTGGCGTGGCGTGGCGTGGCGTGCCTCGTGTATGTCTCAATCCGTTTTTTGAACATTTCCCACTGCCAAAGGCTAAACAATCCAAATATTTTCTTAATGCCAGACATGCGAGCAAATAAACAATGCAACAATTTCAAGGGGAAGGCTATATAAAGTAAAAGGTCATGTGTGCATATTTATTGCACACATTGTATATACGTACATCACATACATCATCTTAGTGTTTCCAATGAGCAACGAATAGCTAAGCTCAATCTTCGCCTCATCCCACAACGGCACTTTTTGCGGATTCAAAGCTGAACAATACGGCCATAAATGTTTTATGCCTCTTGCTCTTTACCGGTTTGTACCGCAAGACGCAAATAGCAAAAGAAACGAAATTAAATAACCATAACAAATACAGCAAAAAGCTAAAAAAAAAAAAAAAAACTGCTGCTGCAGAAGCTGAAATAAAGCAAAAAAAGGCAAACGGCATATTTTGCAATGCGACGAGGTCAAGGGTCGCTTACAGAGATACAAATCTATAATCAAATCTACATATATCAAGCTAGACACTGCAAACCGAAAAGAAAACAACATGGCTCTAATGTGTAAAAGATTTAAGTGTCATTAGTATCAGAATTAGCTGAACAACAACAAAAACATTGCTTGCGGTCTGCCTCGGGGCTATAATATCTAATAATATTATGTTAATGCGTCTCTTTTGCATGTTGTGCCTTGTGTTATTATTATTTTTTTTGTATATTTGCGAAGGCTAAGGTCGTTGGTTAGTGCGTGGTCAGAGAGGAGAGGTAGCTGCTGCTGAAGACGTGGGAGCTGTTAATTCAATGTTAAGCGCATAAGGGGCCAATGTTAAGCGAGCCCCCCAACAACACATAAATAACAACAATGCGTATGTACTTGTAGTGAAAGCAATGGCAATGAACGCTATTGAAGATTGCTTACACTCTGATGTCATCAATTCGAATGGTTAAAACTTTCATATACTCATACTCAAATAATACATATGCAAACTTATTTGGATATAGTTGAGTGAGTGCCGTGAAGAGTAAACAGTAAATTTAATAGTTTAATAATGTTAATGTAGAGTAAGTTTATTTTAATGAGGCATTAAAGGGCAAACAGCACCGTCATTACAGCCCAACGGTGAAGTCAAAAAGGTATAAGACGTTATAGAGAGATACGATGCATATATAAATTTACATAACTGATCGACAGTAAGAACTTAAAGATCAAGCTACTTTAACTAATTGAACACAATTGTTACTGTTTACATCTAGACTCTCTTCCTGTTATGTTTTCTTTTGTTTTATTCACATCTCGTTACGTGACAACCTGCCAACAGGATGCTGTCAATAACAATTAGATGAACTTTTTCCGCCTGGCAAAATTGCATCGTTTTTTTTTTTTTTGCTGACAAGGTGACATCACGTCATTCAAACTGCTTGGATATTATGCAATTGTCTCCTAGTTGGCTGGCATAATTCTAACGCTTGCACTATGTTGCACTTTCAGATACACTCAGCTTCTCAATCAGCATAGGCGATCAAGAACAACTTGCGAGCTGCAAACGGAACTAAGCACTTAAGGGAACCCCCCGTATGTATTGTATGGTGTCAGGGAGCTACTATTAATAGTCACAATGGGATGCACACGCACATATGAATGGGATTGGATACTTACTGAGGCACATAATGATATAGGTCTAATTATATATGTAAAATTGGTTCATTCTCGGCTCGAGCTGCTCGCTTTGAAAAGTGTAGCAAATGAGGAAGTTGCAGGGCGACTTTCCCCCCTCTTTAAGTTCAACATTCTTTGCCATGCAGTTAGAAAATGAAAATGCATTTCCATGCAGGCGGCAACCATGAACATTTTCACTCAACAAAAGCGCTTTGATTAGGCGGCCAAACGCCCCTTTTCAAAAAAAAAAATAAAAAATGTAAGGGAAATACTAGAGTGTGTCTTCGGGCGGGTACCATATGTGTAACGGTTTTCGCCTACTTTTGATTTATGTTTTTTGTGCGTTTTGTGGCAGCGACAACAAAAGCCACAACTTAATTTAGCGGTGTCGGAAAGCGGGAAAAATATTTCGATGAATTGTGCTTAAACATAAACTTAACCTTTTGCTTTTATTAAATTAAAGATATACGATATTTTTAATCATTCGAATGCCGAGCCCTCAGCCAAGTCTTTTAGACACCTCGAGCCCAAGCATATGCCGTTCGGGCCCCCATTCCATTATCGTCATGCCTGGCTGCCAATGAAACTGAAACATACCGCTACTTTTGCTTTTTTTTTTCTTCTGTTAAGTGCATGGACGTAATTAAGTTGGCGTTGCTGAGGGGGCAGCTCGCAGACTCTAACTTGTTGTACCTCCAGCTATGTACAACAACACATACATGTACAAACACTGAGCTATGCTAAGTATGCCATTGCCACGCACAGCGTAAGCGTCACCATTATACGTACACATCTTCTTTGTCGCTGTTTGGCTTTAAAAGCATCTTATAACATTGTTGCAATACTTGCAACTTGCTTTTCAAAATTAGTTTTTTTTGGAATGGAAAACGTTAGTTGAAATCATTTTACATAGTCCGTTGGGTTTCACAAGTGTTATTTTGGTCACACGATCTCTTTTCGATATGTTTTTATGAAATCATGCATTGCGAAAAGGAAATCCCTATTGTAAACTTAATGAGTTGTCAATCAGTCATAAAAGTATAGTTTATTATCATAAACTTGTTTATATCACTTTCTTAAGCATCAAATCTTTCAACTTTAATGAAACCTTACAACTTCTTACTTTGTTAGTATAAAGTTGAACATTGTTAATCCAACTTTGATATGCTAGCCAAATGCTATTAATGAGAAACCCACGTGCAATGTTATTATTTGTAGTAGAAATCATTTTTTGTAAGATCTCTTTTGAAATGATGTTAACGCAATGTTACAACAACAACAAATTACCTATCATAACTAGTTGTTATTTCTAATTCGCATAACTTTCGAAATTTTGCGTTTGATTTATAACTTATATCTAACTTTGCAGACAACTGATTGTAAAACTTGTTAGGGGTTATTTTAGTTAATTATGTTACTTGCCAAATGAATATTTTTTTGTTGCTAAAAATAATAGATTATTGAAAATTGTTAGCTGTCTGAATCAGATGAGTTTTTGGCAATTACCGTTAATATATATAATTTAAACCAATTTAAATAAGACGCTTGAACACATCTAATTGATAGTTTTAGCAGGGTATAAAAGATTCAGCGCAAAGAACATCCAAAAATGTGTCTTGTATTATTAATTGATTGGTTATGGCATGAACAAGCCGTTTCAGAACGTTTGCGTTTGCCTTTTGTGCGTGGCTCTATTTGTTTAAGCGCTAATAATTATTTGCTACACGGCTACCAAATAACAATCTCAGTTCACACAGTTCGTTCAACTTTCAATCAATAAATAATATGTATAAATTTCGATATTTTATGGCTCTACCAACTTTCAAGCTGTGATCACATTTCTTATCCCTTCTCTCTCTCTCTCTCTTTCTTTTTCTCCATAGATATTTCTTAGATATTTGTCGTTACTGCTGATTAACTAACAAAAAAATGCCAAGTTCTTCAACTGCCTTTTGCAGTTGTCTTTGTTCAATTTGGTAAGCTTTGAAATGCAAATAAGCAAATGAATCGCATTCAAAGCTCACGATTTGGTGAAGGGGAAGTTCTTTGTTTGATGTGAACATATCATAAGCTTAAGCAGTTATTATCTAATTAAATTCGTCAGATTTTTAACTAACTAATTGTTATTTGTGGTATGTATTTGGCATAGAAATGTTTTGCAAATGCAGATGCTTGACTTTAATTTTTGGCGGCAACCGGTCAAGGTGAAAGTTGCGACACCTGCAAACAAGTCCAAAGTTTGCCCGTGGCAAAAACAACAACAACAACAGCTTGAGTACAGCTACGGAACTGAATACATGGCCCAAAGCCTCGAAACCATTTATTTTTGACAAATTAATTGTCTGGCTAAATAGCAATTTGCTTCAAACTATGTGCGCAATTAAGTTGCGCTTTTTCGACTCTTCAGGCTGCTGTCGGTTGGTTATCAGCGCAAAAAAATTAATGCATATATTAACATTTGAGTTGCGTTGCACTCAACTGGAAATGGTCATGCTTCCAAGTTTTTTTATTCCTGTCTGACGAGCCGAGGCGTGGCGCGGCAAGGCGAGGCAAGGCAAATTAACTTGAGCTTCATTTGCAATGACATTTCCAGCAAATCAACAGCAAAGTGACATATGCGTTGAGCACGAGCACTGGGCACGTTGCAAGTTGCAAGTTGCAGCGATATTTTTACTCTTGCTACCAAGCAATTTCTGCTCCATTGAAGCATTCAATTGTGGGGCGACTCGCACTCGCACTCGGACTTGAAGTTGAAGTTGGATGCTTGGGCGTAGCTATTACTGCAAAAAGCAAATGATGCCACTCAACTTGTTTTAGCTCTTTTTTCTTGCCTTTTTTTTTTGTAGAAAGTTGCAGTCTTTTGCTGCATCAACGTGGCCAACTAAGAGTCTTCTTGTCTGCATTATGAATTGGTGTTGGTGCATTTGCCAGTTAACGGTTAGAAAAAGAAAAAGAACGGCATCAGGCAACAGCTAGACCAACAGCTAGAGAGTCATTTGGGTTTTTGGGGGAAAATATTGTGTCATTGACTGCGCATAAATAACCAATCATAAAAAAGCCAGAGAATTTCTTGTTGTCGCCGCTTGTGTCTACAATATGCACATTAAAAATGCTTAACCGGTTTTCGAAACAGCTCACCATTCATTGGTGACAATTACAGTTACATTTATAAAGATGTTGAAGCTATAGCCAATTTGTTTAGCTAATAGCTAAAATTATGTAGAAATATGTAAGCTTTTAGACTAATCGAATTTGAAAGGTGAATGAAAATTCTTGAAACATATTGTTTGTCGAAAGTGACTCATTTCGTGTACGCTAACGAGTTCTAAGATAAGTCTTTCGATCTCATAAGTATGTATTTTATGCAGATTAAGGTATCACCTGGCTGATCATTCCTTTATTATTAACGTTCCAGAATTAATATATAGTCAGAAGCTAATATTCTAAAAATGCAAATAATTTTTAACCAAATTTTTAATCATAATAAAACTTAAAATTGGTCAAATTTTAATCTTTTGCACATTCACAATTATACTTTTTAACGTTGTTTAAAGTAGTATAAATAAGAAATTAATTTGTGTGCATTATGAGCAAATCCATATCCAGATTTTTTTTTTCTTTTATATAAACTCCATACTCTCATTATGCATAATTACAAGCATACAAAATATTTGCAACATAATGTCTTAATACTACCACATTGACTTTTTGCATGTTGCCGTCGTTGACCTTTTATAAAATGCAGTTTAGCGCCAACAACGACAAACAGAACAAGAATAAACAATCAGCTAGCTGAGAGGCGTTGGTTTGGCGTGGGCTTTAAAGCCCGTCTTCAATTGACGTGTCATCCCTAGCTCCATCAACTTCATCTACTTCTTCATCGTTGTTGCTGTTGTTGTTTTTGTTGTTGCCTTATTCAACGAATGACAATTTGCAAATGTCTCTCTGGGTGCATAATTTATGTAGATGCAAATGTGCAGCACTCAGCCAGTTTTCAACGGAGCATCGAAGCAACTAGCAACAACAGCTAGTCAAAGGCAACGAGCAAGGGGCAACTTTGTAACTGGTAACTGGTAACTGGTAACTTGTAACTGCCAACTAACAACATTTAGTGTTGGCTATTAAGGCGAACGCCCATGCATATTCAGTACCATAATCCCAACGGTATTTTAATGCTAAATGCTTACTCACTTTGCGCTGGTGCAGAAAAGATGAAAAAAAAAAAAAGAAACAAAGAAATAAACCCGTTTTTCCGGTAATGACCTTCAGTGCTTGCTTGCTTTATTATCAGACCTCCTTCCACCACACGCTATAGCTATAGCAACAGTCTGTGGTTCACGTACTTCATTAGAAGCTGTTGAAATTCTGTTGAATCCACAAATGGAAGCCAGAAACCGACTTCCTTAACATGCGACTGAAATAATTTGGAGCTGGTCTTGTTTCTGTTTCGGTTTTTTTGGTTGCTTTTGATCCAAATCAGCGCTTGAACTACAATTGGTGGTCCAAATTCTTGGTTTCATTTGACTGCCTCACCTCCCTGCCCCACCCCTTAGCGTACTCGTATAAAGCTTAGCAATTTCAATGTTTGTTCCTATTATGATGCCCAGGGCCATAAAACTGTACACGAGAGCCATAAAAAATGCCAAACCATTAATTACATATAGTCATATATATATATATTTCGATACCGAATACGAATACGAATACGAATTTGAATCCAAACACAGATCAAAATCAAGTTCTTGCCATGTTGCGGCACGCTTAAGTTGCAACCCACTCGACACTGCTGTCATTTAGTATGTTAATGATCAGATCCAGCAAACGGATCAAGTGCTAATTGAATGCCTGTTAATTAAACAGCCGTTACCAGCACTACACTCTTCCCCTTGACCTTCTCTTCTTTCCCTCTCCACAACTGTGTGTGTTTCTGCATTTGCTGACTGCGCATTGCATGCTGTTGCCAATCCGATAGTTAATTAAAAAGGCCAACCACATTGCAATTGATAAAAACAGTAATTGCAATGCAACCCTGAGTGTAGGTGTCTTTGTGTGTCGTTGCCGAGCATTAGGGGGAGTTCGTTCGAGTTGTTCGAGTTCAATTAAACCAAAAAGTATTTGTTAAGAATTTTAGTTGCTTGTTTAGGTCTTAAATCAATTTTGAATAGATGAAGTTTAAGTTAAATAAATGAAAACTCTACAATTTGTTACAAATTTTATTGACTTTATGCGACAAATAATGAATACAAAATTTTAAACTGTGGGCGATAGACAGTGCTGTGCAACAACTAAAACCACTTTAAACAACTCCCCCATAAAAAGTCAACACTACACCCTTGAACATTATATGCATAAAAAAAACCACATTTTATAGAAAATTTAAATTGAACATAGCACAAAATGCAAATGTTTATATAGAGTTGCATACTTGATTTATACTGGTTATGGCAATTAATTGTTGTCTACCATTTTAATAACAAATTGGGTTGATATAAGCCATTCCGAAAAGGGGTCGGGTCTAAAGAACACAAGTGTGTGCCATGCCATGGCCAGCTATTAAATGTGGTAAAAGCAAACCACTTGCCACATTGGCATGTTAACCTTGATTAAAAGCTTCTACTGTTTTGCGTTTTTTTTCACTTTGGCACATTGAAAAGGCATAAAAAGCCAAGCATTCAAGTGCACAAACCAGCTGCAACTTGGTCAACAGCTCAAAACAGACGAATGACAATAAATAATAAAAAAAAAAGTGTGCAGCTAGACGAGGCTCAATTACAACTTGTGGCAAAGACGACGACGACAACGACGACACCGAAACTCTTGGTGTGCGATTAAATGCTCCGAAATGCCAAACACTTGTGTGAGCCAAAATGTATAAGCCATAAGCTGACGACGCAACACGGTTTTGCCAAAAGCAACAATCTTAGCCGGCAATGGCAGGACGTTGTGGTGGGGTGGGGGGTATATTGCCAAAAGGGAGTCATGAAATACGATCGCAACGTGCATCGAATTCGGGTCATTGCTTGAAACTGGCTGCCAGCCTTGGCGCCATAACATTGTTGCGGGCGGCCGACGGGTTTTTTTAACATTTGGTAATTCGATTTTAGTCAAAAAAAACAAGTACCAATATTGCATGCGCCCCTTAGGGCAATGAACTATTACGAGTTAGTAGTTGTTATTGACAATAATCAAATTTATTTTTTATTATTTTTTTTATTTATGCAATGTTTCATTTTATTTCAGGTAAAACCATTCGAACCTAAACGCGCAGCAAAAGTGCTAAGAACAAAGTTTACGCAGGTATGAAAACAGTTCTTTCAATTTATTTTTTTTTTATAGCTTATTTTTAGTTTAAACAATATTTTCTTATAGCTTTTTTTTATAGTTTTCCCAGAGGAAATTAAAAAAAAATATGCGTAACCGCATAACGATGCTTGAGCATGCAACTAGACCGACTTGGCACGCCTCCAGCGCCTACGCTTCACCATATATAATTTGCCACAAAGTGCAAATGTTCATACATACATACATACATACATAATTGTACATATTAACATGCATTTGTATATAATTGAAAGCAAACTGCAATTCCAATTGCAATTGCAACTGCAACTCAGCTCGCTGCAAATTCAATTGAAGACCTGCCAGCTTGCTGCTGGCATGCAAAACACTTGTAATTCGAACCGACTGCTACTAACAATGTGTGGTGAGAAAGAGAAGTGAAAGGGGGAAGCGGGAGGGAGGGTTATGTGTGGGGTGGTTGAGGGCAGCTTAGCTTGGCTCCCAGGCCAGCCATGTCGCAATACCGGGAAACATTTGTTGCCAACTCTTATTGTAATTGCCATCGAATACAAATCGCATGCACAAGACTACAAAATGTGTGTGTGTACTACATGTTGCCAACAATTGTTTCTGCTGTTGTCGTTGTTGTTGTTGCTGAAAAAAACATTCGTTAGTAGCATATTTAATTAAACACAATAATTGGCCACACATTAAAGCAATGAACTCAAAGGTGCCAAACCGACAAACCTTTAATTTATTTGAGTTTAAAACTTTCGCATAGTGCTTAAATTATATATGAGACTTTTCTAGACTTTTGATGTTCAAGTATCTATTGTAGAAAAATCTATTTTAGTGGAATAAAGTTCAAAGCATAATGATAATGATGATTTAAGTCGAATAAAACCAACAGTTAACAACTTAAGGGAGTGCTATTGGTTATGACGTCTAATAATAACTTATTATTATTATTTGTTTTGAGATATATATTTTAAATGCCTTTGCGAACAATCTACTCATATACGTGAACACAAAAAAAAATACTCGTTTAAGAGAAGTAATTTAATAGATTTTTAGTTGAAAAAATAAAACAAACAACTTTAATGAGAGACAGCAACATGGCAACAAATGGCAGCTGCACTAAAACGTTTAGTCTGAGAGATTTGCTTTTGAAATTAAAAACGTCAACAACAACAAAAAACTTTCCATTTCTAACACCAAAACAAAGCAAGACAAATTTATCTCGTTATCCAATTTTTTTCTTGCTAGGCCAACAGCTTTGTCTTTTTGTTGTTGTTGTTGTTGTTGTAGTGAAATTGTATTTTAAAATTATTGTTTTGTTTCCCCCTTAAAAAACAGACAACTATATTTTGTTTGTGGTGCATGTCTTTGGATCACACGTGGCAACATGTTGCTGGCAGTTAGTAGAACCAATTTGTGGCAGTGTTTATGTAGCGGAACTTGTTCTTAATTAATACCGCTACTGCTTGTGATTAGGTGCTAAATTAATAAATTGCTGGCTGTTCAAATTGACTTGATGCCACACAGACATGCAACAGGGTCTTTACAATCAGATGTGCAGCATATTTCCCTTGATTGACAAACTACAAAAACTACAAAAAGCATTTGCATGGCAAAGAAAGAGCGGTTTCATCATACGCAAGAGCATTAACATCCAGCATCTGCTAAAACAAAAGCTGTTGACAATGTGTTTAATTTGATGATGAAAAATGTCACTCACACAGTTTTGTGCCATAAACTGACAGCAGCTCCCCTTCATTGTTGTTGTTGTTGTTTGTTATTGTTATGTTGCTACCGTTATCTGCATTAAAAGTGCATTAAAGCAAATTGCACATAATGTATTACGACAAAAAAACAAACAACAACAATAATCCGGCAAACTGTTTTGACTTTTGCGGTGCGTGTGAAGTGCGGCGCGATAAAAACCGCACGAAAAACGCGCGCGCCCAATGCAACAGTTACGACAACTTGTTGTCAAGATAATAATACTGTATGTTATTGGTGGTTGGTTTTTTTCCCCAAGTCCGTTAGATACAACATTAGATAGCGTTTGAGATAAGCAGCGTCATGCAAGATCTATTCAATATAACTGCCTAACGCTGCCTTAATTGAAACTGTCAATTGAAATTTCTCCCACTGTCGCACTCTTTCTTTCTATCTTTCTATCTCTGTTTTTCTTTTTCCATTTTTGGCGTAGGCGATGTGCGACAGTGAAAGTTTTTTTTAGACCACGATTGGTTCGTAAAGTACACACACACACACACACACACAAACACCTGGTAATTAATGCCAATTAAATGTCAAGTTGCTGTCCTGGGCGTGTGTTAGCAACAGTAAAAGCAACAGTAACTGCAACAGCAACTCAATTGTTTGACCGCCTCAAACTTTGACTTTCAAATGTTGACTGCACTGATTAATTATGCTATACCAAACCCAACAGCTTGCACTTGCGTGGCCCAGACACAAATGCATTTGGAACTCGAGCTCGCGTTCGCGTTTGAATTCACTAGACGATGGCAGCTCAATTGATTTCATTTCTCACGAGCAACGTCGCGACGTCAGCTTGTCAGTTTGGTTGACTTGTTTGCCAGACTCTGTTTGCCATATTTGCTTCAATTAAGCGCAGGCAAGCAGCTGGCAGCTTAAAGCCACTCACCCCCATGTATGCACTTTCTACTATGCGAAACAAAAAACAAAAGAAAAGTGCAAGTTGCAGGCGGGTCGGTGGGCAACATTAGCAACAAGGTGCCTCAACAACTTGCAACTGTGCGGTAACCACATGCACATAACAACAAAGTTATTTATGATTATTTAATGCAAAGACTTTTATTGTTGTTAGCATCGTGCATCGCATTGCCTGCAGGTTCATTGTCCAAAAGTTACATTTGCCATTTGCCCTGCCAACCAAAAGGCCCCCTCAAGCTATCAACACGCTTAGTTGAAGCCTTTTGTTGCTTATCTCGTTTTTCCATTGAACTTTGAACTTGGCCAGACTTGCAGCGTTAAACAGGCTTTCTTTTATTATGAGTTTGTTGTCGGTGCAGCAGCAGCAACAATTGCTGGTTGCTAACCAACTGCTAATTTATTGTACATGTTTGTTCGTTTGTCCTTGTATTCGCTGCGTATACGTAATATTTGAATGGCTTAGCGCACCTCGTGCTCAATATTGTTGCCAAAGTCTTAAGTATATGTTTGCGCATTTTGTAAGACAATAATTGCATTTGGCCAACTTTAAAATTGCAACAAAATAAAATTTGTATGAAAGATCTATTGTCTATTTGGGATTTAGCAGATTTTGCAACTTAACCAAAAGTTGAATTTATTGCCAATAACAAAACACAAGTTTGTTAAATCAAACCTTAATAAACAAATGTCAATTTTGCCATTGTTACTTGCATGTTGTCTCTCCTGCGCCTGCTTTCTGTGTGTTTTCGTGTTTTTTTCTGTTGTGTAAACAGTCTTTGAACTTTGACATATATAAATACATTTTTGTACCACTTAATACAAACAGACATTTGTAAATATTAAAGTACAAGATTGACGAATATTGATTGGGTTTGTTCTCTTATGCCCACAAACATTTCCGTCGATTTTTGCTTCGACTGCTGTTTATGTTTTAGCCAAAACTTGCAAATTGTTATTTTTGTGGACTTATTGATCGTGACATTTTGTGATTTGGACATATTTTGAGTTTAGTTTAGAAGACTCGGACAAAAAGATTAGTTAAAAAGGAATATTGCTTAAAAAAAAATCATAAATCTTATTTAAAATACGAGTGTTTAAGTTATACTTGCAGTTGAATTAAGTTGTTGCTTTACTGCTTTTGTTGCTGGGCATTCATTATTTATGGGTTCTACTGCATAGTTAAGATTTGAATGTGAACCGGTTGCAAGACTATTTTTTTCTTTTTAAGAGCAACCAGCTTAGCTCAACAAAGCAAACAATTGTCAGACTGTGAACTATACACACGATGACTTAATGCTAACGGCAAGCGACCCAAAGCTTCCAGCTCTCTCTCTCTCTCTCTCTCACTACCCGTCCCTTTCTGGCCAACCGTAAAACCACAATTTTCGACCAGACCGAGTCAGAGTGTGTTGTTGGTTGGTTTGCTTGGACCAACCGCAAATGTGCACGACATCAGCAGACTACAACAATCAATGAGTCATGAATTCAACCCCAACTGGAACTGAAATTGCAACTGTCTTGGCCAGGCCAACACGAGGCAGGACAGGACAGGACAGAACAAGACAGTTTGACAGCCAACAAATGGTGCAGCAAATTTGTTGCACGCCACAAAACGGAGTCTGTGAGCACTTAAAATTCATTTACATAGCTGTGAAAAAAATATCCCACGCAACAGGTTTTATAACGCCTATTATCTTCTCTTTTTTTTCGTGGCATTTTTTTAAAGTCTGGCACAGCTGTTTTTGTTTTTTTGTTTTTGTTGTTGTTAAGCCAAACTCTGTCAGAACATAAGTTCTACGCACCATAAAAAACTTTTTACTGCACATAACTCAAAATTAAGCAAACATTAAAAAGACAAAAAAAACTTGAGAAGTTAATATGCGTGTGTGTGTGTGTGTGTGTGTGTGTGTGTGTGTGTGTGTGGCCTTAAATTGAAGTTATGATCTCCTGTGGGAAGCGATGTACACAAAGTTGAAATGCGATGCCAGTCTCAGCCTCAGGCAAAGTGACACATTTAACTTCTGCTTTTTATGTTGATGTTGGTGTTATTCAGGACTGCGCTTTTTTAATGAAGCAACATATTGCAGCAACACATGTGCCTTTGATCAGCAGCAGCAACAGCTAAAGAGAAAGAAGGAAGCAACAACTGGAATCCAAACCTGAACTCGTTCTGGGATGTCAGACGACGCCATTCGCTTGTTGCATGAATGAATGCGTTTTCATTTATTAATTTGCAGCCTTTTGTTGTTGATCTTGAGTTGCTGTTGCTGCTGCTGCTGCTGCACTCGAAAAGTCGCCAAGTTGGCGTCTTGTCTCTGCCTTGTTGCCTTTCAGCGTCACGCAAATGAAAACGAAGACGTTGCCGCGACATGGGAACTTAACCTTGAATTATTTCGTTGCTATGCTACTCAAGAACATAATAAAAAGAAGTCCGACAATGCGTTCTTTTCTCCTCTTACTGTTATACATTCAACTTACATACGCTTTAATTTATGCATGTAAAACTATAAACATCTACAGAACTTAAGTAGATACAAAGCTAATTAACCGTATTTAACATTGAAGTACAGTTCCAAAGTTGTAAAAGTAAATGTAAAATGTAAAAAGGGGTTTAGGTAGAATATTCATAATATGAAATTTCAAATAAAACTTATGTTTAAATTATAATGAGACGTTGGCATTTGAATCCTAAGATGTGGCATCTTTAAAGTGTGGCACGTATAACATCATTGAAAACTGCATGTCAAAAGAAAATCCAATCAACGCAGTCAAAGCAGCTCGGGTTAATAACAGTCAACATGGGCAAACTTATAGGAATACCATACCAAAGAAGAAGAAGCCATTAAGCTTTAAAGATGCTCAATCATCTCAGTTTCTATTCTTTGTCAAAGTCACCGACAATTGTCATTAAAATGTTTCTGGAAACTAGTATCTATAATTAAATGTTTGCAAATAGTCGCGATTGATTTAAATTCTAAAAGGCTTAATTAGCCAAGTAGTTGGTTTCTTTCTAAAAGACTTTAATTACCTTCAACAACTCCTGCCTGCTTTTTCTTAACAATCCTACTTAGTTCAAGCTGAGTTTGCTTTAAAAGTTGACAGGCAAACATCTTCACAATTTAATTGTCGGCTGCTATCGGCTTAGTTTTAATAGTTGTTGGTTGCTGCTGTTATTGTTGTTGTGGTCGGTCAAGTTTGTTGTCTTACCTGTTGACAAGATCCCGCCGCCTGCCAGCCAGCACCAACATCCGGCCTAGTTGAAGTTCGAGTTTGCTAAAGCCAACTTTTGAGCAACGAGTGTCATTTGGCTAATAGCATCTTTGGTTTGTGTTCAATGGTATAAACATGACTTCCCGCCGTTGGGCACTTCAACTAGGAAATTAAATGTCTTATGTTAATTAATGCCCAAACCATATTTTGCCTGCTGTGTCATTGTTTATTATGCAGTTGGCATTGGACTTACTCTAAGACAGGGTGTAGACAGCGGCTCACTTAGCTAGCCAATTAACAGGTGCTTGGTAAATTTAAAAATATTCTGCTTATACAGTTCTCAATATTTAGACAGCTTCCAAACTTATAACGCTAATAAAGCAAACAGAAACAGATCAACAAATCTTACAGTAAACGGCTAAGAATAATATCAGATATCCTATCATATTTATTCATATTTATATTATAGATTCATAGATTTGCTTTTGGCTCATTTGAGTTTTAAATGGCGCAAACAAAAATTTAAATAATTTCGACCTAGAACTTTGCACTTTGCCCAATTAAGCCATAATGATTTGCCAAATGCCATTTAAGGTTAAATCGAGGTAAATTTTAAATAAGCAGCATTGTTTCCAAAATTTTATTCGTGAGAGAATATTTCTAATCAAAGTAATCAAGAGCCGGCTCAATATCCATGGCTCGAGACGCCTTTTGTATTTTTTTCGACTCTAATTGCCAGCCGGCCTTTTATGGCCAACATCGAGATGTTGACATTTAAAGCAGCGCCCACAACATCCGTTCAGGCAAAAGCGGGCCCAACCCGAAAAAAAAAACACTTAAAGCTGAGGAATTTATTTCCATTTTCATGCTATTATTATTTGCACAAAAAATTGAATACACAGTCATCGGTCCAAAAACTTTACGTCTTAAAACACTGAGTGAATTTTTTCTATGCATAGCTAAGTTAGTAAAAATACATTTTTTAGTGCTCCTTTGATTCGGTTTTGCATAAACCAGAAGACAGAACTGTGGCATGCATATTGCAGGTGTATACATAGTATATATATAAATATATATATACAATATATATATTCTTATGTATTAACATAACGATAAAAACATATAAATAAACAGCAGAGGGAAATGAAAATGGGCAACGCGGCCACGCATAAATCTCACGTGTTAATGTGGAACAAACTTCTCGCACATATCACGAACCGTATATTTAAATTTATAATCTTTGCTCATCACGTTGCGTCGTATTCGATTTTCGACTTTAACGGAATATTCTTCTTCTTGTTGTTGGTAATTTGTGTTTGTTGAGTTGTGAATTGGGTGGGGTGTTGCGGTTATAACTTGATCTATAGCTCTGACTTTTGACTTTCAAAAGAGGAGCAGACTGCTAATAAGCATAGCAGATGCTAGACCCACTTCTCGTACTATAAGCTAATGGAGCATTTGTGATGTGATTATTGTATATGTATGTGTTATGCCTCAGCTGTTTGATTCAATCAACGCTGCAACGCTTCGACTAATCACACAGTTAATGCGTTTGTTGCTGTGTTCTTTATGACAAGCCCAAAACTTGTTTACTCCGACTGTATACCGAATTCCACGCATTCTTAAGACTGCAGATTAGCCCCCAAGCAGCAATTGCCAACTGCAACAGCCAACAGCCAATGGACAAAAAGACTTGAGAGAAGAGAACTTTCTGCTGCTGGTTGTTGGCTTAAGCCTGTTGGCCCCAATTGCACGACGGGGACGGTCAGTTAACTGTTTTGTTTGCCTGCAAAAATGTATATATATATATATATTTATTTCCCAACGATCAGATTAAAGCAAATACAAAGAGTCGAATGTAAAAATTAAAAATAAAAAAGACTTGACGGCTTGAAACAGGTTTTTAAAGTCGGGAACAACCCAAAATACCCAATATGTTTATTGGTATTCTCGGGCATCAATTAAATGGTGCGGAACCCAGCTGACCGACTTTTGTCGAAGTCAACTTTATGGTTAACGAGCGGACACTCCACGGTCCTGGACTGGGCGCCTAGATCCGTGAGTTTGAAGCATGAAATTTATGCAGATTTATTTGTGTTACATTTTTTGCGACAGCAACAACAACAACAACAACATCTTGATATCTCTCTCTTTTTTTGGTTGGCAACCACATTCCTTATGGCGAGAGTTCCATGGCCAAACTTGAAAAAACAAAAATAGCTGCAAGATGTTTGCTGTTGTCCGGTCGCCGCAACGTTTGTTGTTCGGATGTTGCTGTTGTTGTTACCAGTTGGCGCTCCTCTTTTGTAGTTATTTTTATGGTCAAATAGCTTTACAATATGTTGCAAATTTTCTGATACTGCTGCTGCTGACTGATGCTCTTCGTTTCACTTTAGCACCAATTTTGGGATGGAACTTGTGCCACAAGTTGTTCCCTTTATGATTTATGATCTGCAACAGTAAATAAATCGTGAGAAGAACAGTAGCTTTAAATTGTTAGCCTCCACTTTGTTAGCAAGTCTATGAGAATTGGCGCACTAACTGCAGTCACGTCTGTATGTCTGTCTGTCTTTCTGTCTGTCTGTTTGCGGCCATAAATAAATCGACGATCGATGCCGCAACCGAATGCAAATGAGTATAAGAAAAAATGCAAAACAATTAGCAAAAAACCAACCAACAAACAAACAAACCCAACAACAAGCTGAGCAAATTTATGTGTAACACAGGCGAAACAAATGCGATATGCAAAAAAAAAGAAGCTAAAATAACACTAAAACATGCTAGCAACATTGAGTTATGTAATGTTACGATCTTGCCCCTTGCCACAAGCCCCGTTCAAAAGTCCAGCTTTCTGGATGCCAATTGTGTATTTGCGAACAGATTGCACAAAGTCTAGATTTATGCATATTAACGTTTAGTCCAAAACTCTGACCCAAAAACTAACTGTAACAGACGATGCATAGATCAAGTGTAGCATTAGCAACAGCAGCAACACAAGAAGAAGCACCACCACTACTCTTAACAATGGGTCGACTTTCGTTGGCGTTGCCGTTTATAAATGAGCCTCAAAGAAGCCAAAGCTATGGCTGTTGTCATCTCTTTTTGGGCTTGGTGAGTGTGTGTAGTTTTGTGGGTGTTGTCGCCGTTGTTAGCAGCAACACTTTCCCAATTAGATGCCACGACACTGTTTTGCTGGCCAAATTAACTTACAAAACTCACTTGCAGCTGGCGTCAAAGAGGGCTAATGACTTAAAGACATAAAAGCTGCATTGTTTCCCTAGTTGCTTTGTTCTTTCTATTGAAGAAACGCCTCGAACAATGATTATGTGAACCAAAATTATAAAACAGCTACTGTTTTAACTTTTCTTTTTCTGTTCTTTTTTTTTTTTGTGTATGAAAAAAAAACTTGGAGGAATATTTTTAAGGAAATACATATTGACAAAGTTAATTCTGTTAAGGAAAACAGTTAACAATAAAGTTTTTAAATTGTTTACGTTTCATACGCTCTTGGGCAAACTTTATTGTTCAGCAACGTTTAAGTTAATGCCAGTTAATGCACCTCTAATCCATCAGTCTCACAGTTCATCAATTTTAGAAAGTCATTTGCGCCAAGTTAAAGCGCAAACATAAACAAACTTACTAACAACAACAGCAACAACAGCAACAACTGATTACCCAATAGTCAATCAGAGACACTGTCAAAGTGCACAGCAACTCAAGCTAAATATACAAATTTTGGTCAATGGCCATGTGACAAAGACTGTGGGCAAAACACAAAACACAAAACATGCTTAGTAAATACCCTCCCCATGTCTAAGAAACCGCAACATCAACAGCAACACCAACAGCAACACAAAAGATGTCGACAACAGCAGCAGCAAAAAAAAAATTTCAATAATTTCATTATCAAGATGAAGATTGATTGATAGTCGCGATGAATGTTTGTTTGACTGCTTTGTGGAGAAGACATTGAATGACCGCATGGCCACTTTGCCAATTGGTTTTGCCTGGTTATCGATGGATACAGTTGTGGAGGGGAAGGCAAGAGAAGACTACTGCAAATTGCCAAGTTTGACTACTGCGAACTATTGTCTGTTGCCGCTCTTACTATATTTACGTTCAATAATTTTTGAGTCATGCCGCAGAAGCTGCTGCATTTATGTTTATAGTGAAAGTTGATTGTTGCTTTGGTCCCTGCAACAACAAGACCAACAACAACAACAATTGCTTGTAGGGCTTGCGCAATCGCCATTGCAATGAAAGTTTATTTAAGTCAGTCTTTTAAGCTTATTTGCTAATAATAATGACAGCAACATTTACAATCGTTACTCATTTGTAAAATTATTTTCTTTTTGTCATTTACAGAATATGGTGGAATAAGGCCAACCAAAAACGATAACAAAACTAACGAAATACAGCAACAACAACAATAACACACAACACAATGTCATCCTCAATTTGTTCACACTTTACGCAAAATGCGTGGAAGAAGGATTTGTGTTCGAATTGCTTCAAGTCCAAGGATGAGCACAAAGCAGCCGCAGCAGCAGCTGCCGCCGCCGCCGCCGCACAGCAGAGCTACAAGCCGAGTGCACTCAAGTCAGATAAAGATAGCCACATAAAGACTGATTACCCCAACAAGCATAAAAGGCCTGCCAAGAGCATTATAAAGAAGGCCTTTGGTGTGCGCCTAACCACAACTAGCACAAGCAGCAGTAGCAGCAACAACAAATTTAACAGCAGCAGCCACAGTTCAAAGTCAGGCAAGGTTTGTTTTCCCAAACAGTTGCACGAGATCATTGGCTATGGCGGCGAGTGGTCGGAGGATGATGACGATGATGATGATCATGATTTTATGAATCTGGGCAATGAGCACGATGACATGGCCATTACAGAGACAGACGATGAGGATGCCGTTGAACTTAAACGGATAACGCGCGCCAACACCGATTACAATATGAACAATGGCAATTTGTTGGGCGATGCACAGGATAATATTAAAAAATCCTTTGCAGCACTGAAACTGGGTGCACCACAGGTGGACAAGGAGGGCAAGAAGCAAACGCTAACGATCAATGTGATGCCCTTTGGACAACCCATCAAGACAACAGCAACCAAGGCAACGCCAAGCAAATCAACAGAGTTGTCGAAGACAACAAAAACAGCAACGGCAACAGCCTCAACAACAGTTTCTTCCAGCAGCACAGTCATTGCCAAGGCAGCGACGACCATCAAGAGCACTATTACAAGTGCAACTACAAAGAAGGTAACAACAACTCTAATACCAACGCTGGTGCAGAGCAGCACGCCCGCAACATCCTTATGCGATGGCAAGGATAGTCCGCCAATTGAGAGAGCAATGGAGAAATCTCTGCTTGATGAAATCTCCGAAACGCTGCAGCAGAAACAGAAACAAAAACAAAAGCAAACCGAAATCAACACAGCTGCAGAAACATCAGTCACAACAGCAGCAGGTGCAACAAAAAGCGCCAGCAATAAAATCAAATTTGAACTGGGCTCGTTGAGCGACTCACCGAAGCCATTTCTCGACCTTAAGAAACCGATCGCACGTAACGCGCCCATAACCAAGGATCAGAGCAAACCCAAGGTCAACGTGTGCCACAAGTACTCTGACACGGACAGCAATTGCTCGGACACCGAGAATGGTGTCTCTGCCTATTACGATGTGGTTGAGACGCAGCTAAGCTACGAAAATCTGCCCGATGGCAAATTCAGCGAGAAAGTGGGCGTTGCCAGCGCCCACACTGAGGCAAGCAACAATCACTACTCCACTTCACAGTACATAACCGATATGTTGCTCAGCTCAAAGACGCGAGCGGCCAGCTACAATCTGCACGAGGGCAACTTTATGACTAGCAAGATAACATCGGATGGTTTAATTGTGACCAAATGCAGTTCGGACGATGCACTCGATTCGACGGGCAGCAGCTTTGATGGCAGCTCCGATGAGGAGAACATTTACAACATGATTCGCAGTGAATCAGACTCGGGCATTGGCATCAGCATTGGCAGTGACTACAAAAATCTGCCAGGTGGTGTGGCAAAGAGCAACAATGAGCAAAGATCGTTGGTGGAGAAGAAGCTTAGCGCCAGCACAAATAACTCGGACTACGAGGACATACAAATTGGGGATCAGTCTGGGAATCAAAATGCGGCAGTCAAGAGTCGAGAGTTGCATGGCGAACCCGATGGCAGCGCCGATCCGGACAACAAACTGGAGCAAACGAAACAAGACCAACAACAATCGCAGGAATCCTCCACAGATGCCATGCCTCAACAGTTGCCAGCATTGCCAAAATCACCGCCACCACCCATGAAAATTGATGCACGTCCATCTTTCTTGCATGGCCTTAAAAAGCCGGAGCTACCAGCGAAGCCATTCGTCAGCAACAGTAGCAGCAATAATAGTAACATCAATAACAATAATTCACCATTGAAAAGCTTTTTGAGCAAGCGTCAGCCCAGCAGCGCTGAGCAACAATTTATAACACAGCTGCAAACAGCTATTTCCAAATCGAGTGAGAATCTGCTATTAGCAACGTCAGCCTCAACAGCAACAACACCATCATCAGCATCAGCAGCGGCAGCAGCAGCAGCGGCTGAGTCAGCCAAAGATGATGCCAAGTTAAAGAAAGGCAAAGCGCCTAATCCGCCGCCGGAGCCAAAACTAAGCGCACCGCCTACGCCTGAGCGTGATTACAGCTTGGTAGTTGAGTTTGAGAAGGCAACCAAGGCGGAGGCAGTAAATGTTGCCAATGACACAATGCCAACAGCAGCGAAGGCAGCAAAAGCAACAGAAACTGTCACTCCAACAGCAGCAACAACAACACCAACTACAGCAATAGCAACTAAAACTGCAACAGCAACAGTCACCAACAGCAGCAGCACCGGCAGTAATCATTATACCCGGAAACCTCCTGTGGCTGCAGCAACGCCCGTCATCCGTGAAAAAGATAAGCGTGAGCGTGCCGTCATCAATCCCAAGTTTCGCAGCCTCAACACATTTGTAATGCAGCGCACCAATGCAGCCAAACAGCTACAGCTGCAATCC
Source organism: Scaptomyza cyrtandrae (assembly GCA_035044605.1). Taxonomy (NCBI): domain Eukaryota; kingdom Metazoa; phylum Arthropoda; class Insecta; order Diptera; family Drosophilidae; genus Scaptomyza; species Scaptomyza cyrtandrae. The sequence continues at coordinate 5,226,120 of JAWNNS010000640.1, read as the reverse complement.
TCCAGCTCTGTGCTGAACCTAAAGCAACCACTGACTCCAGAGACAACGCCACGCAACCAGCGCCATCTGTCCATGTCCGAGGAATGCCTGGCAGCTGCTGGTCTTGTGGATCAAGCCAACAAAGCCACAAAGTCACTTACAGCCTCGCCGCCACAGAAGCAAAAGTCAAAGTTCTCCATTAAAAAGTTTCTGCGTATGGGCAGTAATGGTGGCAGCAGCAGCAAATCCAATGAACCTCTCTCTAAAAAAGACAACAACTGCTACACAGAGATCTGTACAGGAGATGATGGCAGTGTTATTGGCAAGCCGCGTCTCGTCATCATACATCCCATTGACATTAATCCCACAGCCGTTGAAGTGGTCAAGGATATCACAAAGACAAGCGATGCTGTCTCCTCACAGACGGTTGCTGTGGTCACCGCCAAGCCACCAGCTCCACCTTTACGCGCCAGCGAGGGACAGCGTGCCCATGAGGCCAACAAGCCAGCACGCCCACCGCCACCCAAAAGCGCTGAACTGCGACGCAAACAGAAAACAGAGCTAACTGCTACGCTCAGCTTGAGCAGCGTGGAATCTGCTAAGATTTCCGGCAATCCCAATGCCAATGGTTCCATCAAATCTAAAGCGGATAATGTATATGCCAATTTGGGTGAGTATTCGTTAAATGTAAATTTATTGAGTTAATGAAACGCTCTAGTTGCATACATTACACAGGGTAACAAAACAAAATATGAATTCTTTTCGCCATTACTTGCACATTTTGTAGCATAGTGTTTATAGTTTAAACATTCCATACGCCTTTGCAGTTGTGGGTGTATCTCATGTATCTCATCGTATTCGTGATTTTGATAGTGATCCACTTCCACAAAAGAAAGCGCAAAAAGATCACGTTTATTGTCATCGCCTAAATACATACATTCCACGGCGTCAAATCATTTGACCTTCACAAAGTGGGTCTGAAGGGTCTCTTTACCTACATTGCCGGTAACACAAACAAGCCAAAAAAAAAATGGTCATAACTTCTAGATAGTACTGAAAGTAGAACCAAAGCAAAACGAGTTACGCATTTTAATCAATATAACGGGCACACAGAAATCCCAAGAAGCCATTGTCGCTTCTTATATGTACTAGTAGCCAGCCATAAACCAGGCAGGTAGCCAGATTAAAGTAGGTTAAGTGAGCGAGCTAAAGCTATCGAGTCAAATATGTAGTTTTACAGATGAACAAGCACAACAAATAAGAACAACACCAACAACATAAAATCGAAATGAAAACAAACCAAAGCCCAAAGCCAATGAGGTAACCACATGTGAATGTTTGGCGTTCCAGAGCTTCAAATGCCACTGAAAAACTAGCAAAACGAGAATTTTTTGTTGCCAGTGAAAGAGTTAGAATCGGAGACCCATTTTCTTAGCTGACATTTTGTGGTCAGGCCAATGTGGCGAGAACTTGTTACACCTGCTGTTGCCGTTGTTATGTTGTTGTTGTTGTTGCTGTTGTTGTTGGTAGCAACAGTTGGCTGTTGGTGAAGGGGACTTTAAACTCATCAGCTCAGTTTTTTTGTTGTTGTTATTGTTGTTGTGGAAAAGCTATTTGTTAGACTTCTTGGCCACTAAGGCACCATTATGCAAATTGTAATTTGTGCACGAATTTGGGTCAAAATCACAATTAGTTTTGCAGGCTATACAGCTTAAACCAACGAGAAAAAAACCTAGACAGCTGTTATTTGGCATTTGGCATTGTTATGGCTATAAAACTTGGCCAGCAAATGTCTTGAATAGATTATATCTATAGAAAATTAGATAATTATTACTTTCTAGAAGTTGATGTCAATATAGTTCCTTTTGATAAACAAATATGTCCTTATAATATCCATTTTTTAAATCTTTTTCAAGGCTAATTTCGTTGAGGCATATTTATGTTTAATGTTATACAAACTTAAACTAAATTAAAAAAAAGGTTAATAAATCTCTTTAATCCTTTTCATTTCTCTTACAATACGCAGGCGAAATACGCTCCTCGATAGCGCCACGCAAACCGGAGCGAACGGCGAGCATGCGAGAACGGGAGGCGCAGTTGGAGCTTGTCCGTAAGCGTGGAGTACTTACCGATACTATCTCCATTTGCTCGTCAAACGGTGACAATGTAACGGCCGATCAGTCCAAAATGGTCAACACCAATCCATTCGAATCAGGCAAGCTGCCCTCGGTCACAACAGCTGCAGCAGCATCAGCCGGATCTGTCAATAGTCGCACCAGCACCTTTGAACGGCATCAGACAAAAAAGGCCGAGACCAAGATGTCCATATCCAGCAAGCTGGAGATCTTCGAACAGCGTGCGCACGATAACACGGACAGCGTAGCACAGCGCAGTAGCCTAAAGGATTCGGTGCGCAAGATTAACAGCACTATCGATAGTTATTTAAAAGACAAACGTGACTATGAGAACATGTATGAGTTTGTTAAGATGGGCAATGGCCCAAGCGGCAGCACCCCGACAATAGCAACAGCAACGCCAGCGATAACAACAACCGTAACGCCACCGACTCCGCCAACACGCAGCAGCAACATGGATTTGACAACGGTTGCCGGGCAAAGACTTAACAGTCAGCCAAATAGGCGCAACAATAACATCTACTCGGATACAGCTTCTATTGCCAGCTATTCGCGCAGCGAGTACGGTCCAGTGCGCAACTATGGCCTAAACAATAGCTTAGGTAAGTCAAAAGAAGAAGATTGCCTTGAATACTCTGATGATGATGATGATTGTATTTGTATATTAACTGTTTTTTCTTTTGTAGCCAACATTCCACGCGTCACCTCGGCCTCGTATGCTGGCAGCGAGGTGGGCGAGTTCGACATTTATGCTCCTTATAGCTACTACGGTAGCGAGGCTGGTGGTGATGTGGCCACGGACATCAATGACAGCGTCTGGGGCATGCCAATGGTAAGGTTGCTACTCAAATTATCTATCAGTTAACATACTAAACATTTTTGATATATTCAGGGCAACAAGTTCCGCAGCAAGGCCACGAATCGTTTGCGCATGCGCAAAGGACGCAGTGTCGTGCACAAAACCATCGAGGACAACTACACGGCCGTTGTGGTTGCCAATCATGAAGCTCTCGCCCAGGTGCTCGATCAGGTGAGTTTTGATTGCTTACAATCTCAACACTTTAGTCTTTAATTCCAATCTCAACTACTCGCTTAGCTACAACAAACGCCAGTTGTGCCCGCTGCTTTGCGACCGCTGGCCAATGCCATTAACTTGCGCTACGAGGATTTCAACATCTTGGATGGCGCTCAGGCATTTGTGGTGGGCAAGAAGGCGTTCCATGCTGCCTTATGGACAACATCTCCTGTGACCTTGGCCCTGTCGGCTGACTGCAATCAATTAGCAAGCGTGGGTGGCGATCTTAGTCAACTAAGTGGCGGCGTCTCCGATGTGCTTAATCCAATAACGGAGTTTTGCGATCTAGTGCCCAGTTATCAACTACCCTTGATGCCCACAACGGAGGTGACGTTGTTACAGGCAACAATATCGGTATTGCCGCGACTTCAGCTGGAAACACTACAATCGATTGGAGCCATACTCAAAGGAAAATCCCAGGTTCTGGATAAGAGCAACTTTAACTTCCGCGGCTCAATACCAAATCTGAACAGTCTTAAGGATGCAGCCGGTGGGAATGCCTTGCGCAATGTCGTATCCGTGCAGAATCTAAGCACATTGAACGAGGAATCAACGTCGCTCAACAATGCAGGCTCTAACGATGCAGAGGAGAGTACACTAACGTGCTCAAGTGCCATGCCCGCCTTTGATGATGTAATGACACGCGAGGTGGCATTCATCATGCTGCAGCTGGTCAACGGCATGAAGAATTTACAGGCCAAGGCCATTGAAGAGACGCCTTTGAGTCTATCAAATGTGGTTCTGTCCAAGGACATGGAAAACAAGGATGCGCAGGCGCGACTCTGTGTCTTACAAGGGTAAGCAAAAGAATATAATTTAATTAAGATTCATCTATTACAACAATAACTTCCTACAGCAATAACAACGACGACGATGAGCCAATGGGTACGCTGTGTAAATGTGCACATGCTGCACTGACCGATATGCTGCCCCCAACGAAAATTACTCCAATCCTGGCTGATATATTACAACAGGAGCGAGCCGAGTCGCTGTCCAAGGCCAAGTCGGTGCTGGAGTTTGTGCTCTGGGGGCCATCCGATGTAGCGCTCACGGGCTCGACCAAGGAACGTGAGTTGGCACTGCAGCGTTGGCTGGATCTGGAACGAGCCACAGTGTTGCATGGCTTGGTGCGCACACGGGTCGAGTTGACCGTTTACGATGAGTGTCATCTGATGTTCCTCGTGCGTTCGACGTCCAAAATGATGAACGATGCGGCTAAAATTGTATGTAGCTATCAGCAGCAGGCCGAAGCCTAAGTTCATCGAATAAGAAAACTAATAATATTTATTATACACAATTGTCATAGGCTTATAATCCTTTGAGTTGTAGTTAAGATTTATATATATATAAATATGCGAGACTTAAGGATCCCATACATATGATGCATTATCGAAATATTTTATTTCTCGAATACCTATTATTGATCTAATCTAAAAACGACATAAACGATACGACATACATATATACCCATACATTTGTATACATTTCTTTGCCTTTGATGCCAAACGAAAATCGCAAGGAAATTGTCTTGTAAAAACTCTGTCTAGAGTGAAACTTTAATATTACATATAATATTAGTTTACTTCTTATTCTAAGTTATTACCTTTTACAACTATTTATACTACATTATTTACTTATTCTACTTATGTAATTACCGTTGAAAACTATTGAAAGTCCTAATCGGTTTGTAAAGGTAAACATTGGTGTTTGTTTAAATATCCATACGTATATTATTGTATACCTATCAATATGCAAATAAATAAACAACAAATTAATAAAAATGTTATTCATATTAATAAAGAAGGAAATGAAGCATTCTTACAAACATGGCAAAATCTGGTATCTCTCAGCGTTTTTTTTTAATTTGCAAATTCATAGCTCTATGCTGGTCAAGTGATTTTGGTGGCATACTCTTAGGCAGTTCGCTTATTCTTGCATATTCAAGTGGTGACGACATTACGATTAAAATTACGATAAATTTAATAAAAATCCCCTCCTTATTGTTTTAGCTTCTGCAATACATTGCAAAAGAACCTGCACACGCCCCTGCTACAATAACTCTGATGTATAGGTAGAAGGTTATTAAAAGTTTATACATAGAACTGATAATATTAATAAGAAGCTTTTGCCATTGCACATACATAGTTAACACGGAAAGCTTTTGTTGATTCGCTCACTTTTCAATTTAAAAAACATAAAGTCATGCAGATAGCAAAAATGTATTTTGCGCTCTCTCAAAGAATAACAAACATCACTTAAAAAAGCTTCCAAACAGCAATATAAAGTTCAAGTTTGTCAAAACTGGCTCTCAGTAGACCATCAAACACGACACCAAAATGTTGGGGCAACGAATAAAACTTCAGCAGTTAATACGCACTATACCGCAGCAGGTATAAATAAATAAACTGCCTTTAATCGAGCATATTTGTGTAAATTTATTTATCTAATCAATTCAGCGCCATCAAACAAGTGCTGCTGTTTCCGAACATGAGACAACTACAGCTAAGCCTGCATGTTGGGAATCAGCGCGTCCATACAGTGAGATACCGAAGGTCTCCCTTTTGTCCTTTGTCCGTCACTTGTTGCCTGGTGGCAAGTACTACAAAATGCAAATTCCCGATATTCTGTTGAACATGCGTCACCAATACGGACCGCTATACAGGTTGCCACTAGTGGGCAGAAAGGAGTTTCTTGTGTGCAATGATCCCAATCATTTTGAGCAAGTACTCCGCGTAGAAGGCCCCTGGCCAGAGAGACCAGGAAATCATATACTTCACTATCATCGAACTGTGTTGCGCAAGGATTTTTATAAGGGCACTGCAGGCCTAATATCAACGTAAGGAGTGTCTTTATATACAAACCAACCTATATATTTTAGAAAATTTTTTATTATTTTTGTAGCGAAGGCGAGGATTGGTACAAATTCCGCTCCACTGTTAATCCCGTATTGATGCAGCCGAAAACGGTGAGACTATACTTTCAAAAAATGTCAGCAGTTAACAAAGAGTTTATGCAACGGTGAGCCGAAATTGATTTTAATTCTTAAACTTAAGGATATAACACTTTATTTCAACTATAACTAGCATACGAGATATACGTAATAGCAGCACCTTTGAGGTTCCTGAAACTTTTGAGGATGAAATCAATCGCTGGACTCTGGAGTCCGTTTCGGTGGTTGCGTTGGACAAACAACTAGGAATAATTACCACAAACCGTGACAATCCGCAGGCAAAGAAACTCTTTGACGCTCTCAACGTTTTCTTTGAACTAACTGGTGATTTAGAAATGAAGCCATCAATTTATCGTTACGTAGCCACGCCCAAGTTCAAGAAGTTAATTAAAGGTCTGGACGATATACAGGAGATAACAACTGGCTATGTTGATGAGGCTTTGGAACGTTTGGAGCGTGAGCCATCCAACAAACCTGAACACGAAAAAAGTGTACTGGAGAAACTTGTGGCAACCAACAAACAGGTTGCCGTTGTCATGGCTATGGATATGCTGATGGCCGGCGTAGATACGGTAAGAAGCAATGCATTATTATTAAACAACTAACAACCATATCAATTACCAATTACAGACCACCACCACTTTTACTGGTGCGCTGCTCTGCCTAGCCAAGAATCCTGAACAGCAAGCAAAACTACGCGAGGAAGTTCGTCGCATTTTACCAAACAAGGACTCTGAGTTCACAGAAGCTTCTATGAAAAATGCACCTTACTTGCGGGCCTGTATCAAGGAATCACTACGTGTGTATCCCTTGACTTTGGGTAATATTCGCGTCACGAAGTCGGATCTCGTGCTAAATGGATACCAGGTTCCCAGCGAAACACAAGTATTGATGTTGTCTACCGGACTAGTCACCGACGATAACCACTATCCCAGGGGTAAAGAATTCTTGCCTGAGCGTTGGTTACGAAAAGGCAAAGATGAAGCTTCGGATGGAACATGCCCGAACGCCCTTAAGGCGAGCAGTCCATTTATCTATTTACCCTTTGGATTCGGACCACGGATGTGTATTGGAAAACGAATTGTTGAAATGGAATTGGAGTTGGGAATCGCCCGACTTATTCGAAACTTTAATGTTGAGTTCAACTATCCCACCGAAAATGCTTTTAAATGCATACTGATTAACGTTCCTAATATACCTCTGAAATTTAAGTTTACGGACGTACAAGATTAAAATATTGCTATCTGTTCAGAACACCTTTCTAACCATAAAGATAAGATTATGAACTATTTTAGAATATTATATATACAATTATATATATATATATAATATAACAATGTGTTTTTAAAGAGCTCTTTTCGTTGTGTGTGTTATCCAATTTGATTTGCTAAGATTGATTTGCTGACATCTAAGAAGACTTATATGCACATTTAAAAAAACGCATTCTTTGATATATGTTATTTAATTATGTTATTGCTGCAACATAAAGGTTTTTTGTTGAGATAAATTAAACTAAACATTTTCATTCATCAATTTGCTTATCACCTGTACTGAAATATGATCTCTAAATATGGTTGAATAAGACTTTTAAGAAAAATAATTATACCAACATAATGAGAAAATAGAATCGCAATGCCAATCTCTAATACTCTTATTAGTTGTAACTTTTTACTGTCGTTACATTGCAAACGTTTAAAAAAAATTGAAAAACATTGATGGAAATCTAAGGGGTCATATGCTGCTGGTTTATTCTTAGTCTAACATCCTTTATCTCGTCAACAGCAAGCAGTTCATTATCCTGGTCCTCACGGTCGTATTTTAGTGTTTCGGCCAGCATAACTGCATTCTGATGGCACTTGGTCTCCTCGTGCTGTCGCATGTGATGTAGCAGCCGAAAATCTTTTTGACAATAGTCGCATCGATACAGTTTAATGTCAGAGTGTATAAGTTCATGCTTTGTCAGAGAGTGTGCATAGGCAAAAGCCTTGTCACATACCTTGCACACATAGGGTTTGATACCACGATGCACGCTGTTGTGTTAAAAAAAAACAATTAGTACAACTAGTAAATTAACAAGATCTAAGAAAACTCACTTTTCGTGCGATTTCAGCACGCTTTCATAGAAGAACTGGCGACTGCAGTAACTGCACTTGTACGGTTTGCTACCTGTGTGGGAATACATGTGTTTGCGCAGCTGTTCGCGTACCTGGAACTTGGCATTGCAGAGTCTAAATTAAAGAGAAATTTGCTATAAGCATTAGTTGATGCTTAATCTGTTATTCTATTAAAAGGACTTACTCGCATTGATAATGGCAGACAGCATCGTGACGGCGACGGTGTTCCATCATTCGGCCACGTTTCTCATAGAAATTGCCGCACACATCGCAAACGTAGCCACCCTTTTCAGTGCCGTCTGAAGTCCGCAGCGAGTTTAATCCTAGACGTGCACGTCCTCGTCTGGCTTTCATATCCATCCCACTTGTTGCTAGTTCATACGAATGTTGCAGCTCTTCATGGGCGGGCCTACCTGTGCTCATGCCCATACGTGTACGACCACGCCGCAGTTTAAGATCGCTAGACGCATCCGCATCTTCATATTTAGATTCGACCACAACTTCATCCTGCTCGGGATTCATCTCTAAGGTGTAATTGTCCTCCAGGTACTCAATGTCATCCGTAATGACTTCCTCTGGATCCTGCGTGCCATCGACTTCTACTAACTCATCATCCTGGACACAATCCATACCATCTGCATCCTCTATAGACTGGACTTCGCTGATCACAAATTCACTCATGTCATCCTCATCAATTTGATTATGTCGTGAAACAAACTCTTCTTTCACCATATAATCATCGGATTCGTCCAGCAGACCCATCTCGCGACAATAGTCTTCTATTTCGGCTTGCTTGCGTAAAGCCTTCTCGCGAAACTGAAATGCCATGTTGAGTTCCACCTTGCATTGCTTGCAAATGCCATCGGGAATCTGATCCTTGCCATTTAACTGAAGTTTCCGTTATAACATTGATCATATTTCACATTAAAATTTTTCTAAAGTGATTAAAACTTACCTTACTGAATGAAATGCCAAGCAGCTGGATGAGCATTTCATTTGGAGTCTCCTCACCCTCCTCGCGGGACTCATCAATGCGTTGTAAGCGCTGGCTGGACTCTAAGCACACACGGCAAGTGTTTGGTCCAAGTTCAGCGCGCATATTTTGTTTAATTTGGGTATAGAACAGTATTTTAGTGTTAAAATTTTTGTCTGTGTTGTGTAAAGGTAAAGCGTCTGTACTAATAAGAAATCGCCATTTTTTCTGAGTAGCGATTGCAATGACACAATACTAATCGATAGCAGTACCATTGTCAAACAAATTGATAACTTTTAAGAAAATAATCAATACAACAAATATGAATATGAAACTAAGTGTATGTTAAATGATTTAGTTACATATTAGAAGATAAAATAAAATCTTGTATGTATTATAAGTTTTCATTGGACCTATATACACGTAAAAAATACTAAACATCAGACACCATGAACGAAAATCCCAGTGTTAAACTATTACAATAAGTTTTTATTGTTGAAGTCAATAAAAAAATACATAAAGCACAACTTTTTCAAGACATCTCATGCGCAAAGTTAATGAAAAATTATATGGTTGATCATTTAATACTGAACTCATAATTTTTAACAACGTACAAGTCTTAGAAATACAATTTATCGAAAAGCAACACAGTGTTTACAATTGAGACCATATGGTATTATTTAGCACGTGGTATTTTTATCGAAGCTGGTCACACTTGTGTGTATTTTTCGAGACGCAGAAGGAACAGAGCTCTTATCTCCGCGAAAAATGGATTATTCCAATATATTTTTTAATCTTATTAGAAAATAGCAAGCGTGTTGGAATTGCGATATCAAAATTCAATTTTGCATTTGGCGACAAAGGCGTACTAACGCCTTTAACTCGCTTAATCCATGCTGTAGACACAGCCAAAATGGCTTATTATCTTGTATTGTTAACATCCGTGTCTTCTGTCGTCGCCAAAATGTTCGTCGCGCCAGTTATCGACTTCGCAATCTTCATCTCCTAAAGCACGCGTCACGCATACATACAATAAGTTAGTGCGTAAGCCTTTAAACCAATTTAAATCAACTAGCGTGCATCGGCAATAACAACTAAAATAATACCAAGCAAAAAAAATAGCAGCAGCAACGCATTGACGTGCAGTTGGCGAAAGTGTTAAAAGAAGCAACAACACCAAGAGGTTGCTGGTTGCTGGTCTGGTGGCTAGTGGCGCTTGTGTGTTATCAGCCAGCCAAAACAGCCCACCTAACATGTCCGAGAAGCATGGCCAGCTCAGTGGTGCGCAGTGGACGTCGAAATCAGCAGCAGGAGCAGCAGCAGTAGTTGGGGGCACATCAGACACATCGCAGCAGAAGCATCCGCAACAAAACAATCTAAGTTCTAATTCCATATATGAAGCAACAGCAACAGTTGCACACACCAATCCGTATGGCATTTGTGGTGTTCCCCTACCGGTATTGGTTCAGATTCCGGACATTCCCGTCTACACATCAGGACGTTTTCAGGCACCGCCCATTCATATGCAAGCGGCCAAATCTTCGCCGCTGACCATTGCACCAGTTTTAGTGCCTGGCCAGCAACCCGCCCAGTCCAAGATGTCGCCCACACCCACTAATGTACCTGCTCCCAGTCAAAGCGGCTTTGTATCGCCAGCTTTTACAAACGTAAATGTCTCTGGCCCTGCAGCCAGTGGAGCAACGTCCGTGCTTACGCCGAATCCCTTTGCAGCGGCTGCTGGCAATGCTAGCTTGGCGTTTGTCAATGCGTTCAAAAGCGCCAACCAATTGGAGCTAGGAAAGATAATGCAAGCAATGACCGCGAATGCCTCAGCAGGGTCTGCAGCACAGTTGCCGAGACATACACATCCACCACCACCACATCCACCTCATTCTTATCCCAGTGAAGGCAGCTCAGTAGCTTCAGCCGCTACAGCACCTAGTGGCACTATCAGCTCCACAATTGTGGAGAATGTTACCAATGCGTTGAGCAGTGATGATGAGCGAATGCAGCGCGTCTTGCAGGTTATCGAATCCAGTTTAGAGTAAGTCAACAAAGTTAGATACAATTTTTTTGCATACTCATTATATATATACGTCTTTTTAGTGACAACGCCAAGCTACAGATTGCACAGATTCTGGAAAATGTGGCAGGCTTGAAGCCAATTGAGAAACTCTTTCTCTACTTGCGATTGCCTGGCGAAAGTGCGGACACCGATCCACTGAGACAACCACAGAACCCGTTGGGCACACGCTCCGAGATAAATCATACCATCAATTGGGTGCGTTCGCATCTTGAGCACGATGCTCAGGTCTCCATACCAAAACAAGATGTTTACAATGATTACATGTAAGTTGATTTTATACCCTACTTTAAGTGTATTTTAAACGTGTAACTTTCGTTCTTGATTAACAGCGCCTATTGCGAACGCCTGAGCATCAAGCCACTGTCAACAGCGGACTTTGGCAAGGTCATGAAACAGGTATTTCCCGGCGTTCGCCCACGTCGATTAGGCACGCGCGGCAATTCGCGCTATTGCTATGCGGCCATGCGAAAGACCACAAAGCTGACGCCACCACAATTGCCTCAACTGTGCAAGGAAGGTCCAATCGATGATGCTCTGCACAATGATACCACTGCAGCACCGGTAATGCCCACACCCAGCGCTGCGGGCAGCGCTCAAGGCACAGATAACGACGGTAGCTGGGATGTGGTGCGCACTTGGGCAGAAAAGCTTCTCAACACAAAGCTGGACAACGTCTCTGAGTTGGCTACGCGCATCAAGAGCAATAATGCAAATATAAATGTTGGTTTAGCGCCAAAAAAATATACGCCCCGGGAACCCAAAGAGAAGCGCTTGCTTGCAGTATGTAAACCTATGCAGAAATGATTAATTTTGATTTTGATCCGACTTTTTTTTATTTGTACTATCTCCAAACAGGATATGGGACCGCTTAAGAAGCGTCGCAAAAAGAAACGCAAGGGCTCAACATCCTCCGAATCAAGCTGCAATCAGCCAAATGCTGCCAACGATGCTGGCAGCAGTCAGGAGCCGGTCAGCGATGACCCCATAGCGGAGCAATTACTAAAGATCAAGCAGGAGATTATAGACTCACCCAATAGCTATCTGACAGCCCAACAGCTTCAGCAGCAACAGCATCAGCAAGTTTTACCAATGAATCTGGCCACGGAGCCTCGCAGCAATGCTGTTCGAAATCTAACGCCTAAACTAATGGAGCTACAGGCTGATGCTGCAGCACAGCAGCCGCTGTCCCCCACTGGGCTAGTCATCAAGAACGAGGCAGAAGACTATAACACGACCAACATATTTTGCAAGAAGGTGCTTAAAGCCCAGCAGACCAAAGGTTTCTGGGCCAACTCGCCCAGCAGCAGCAGCGGCGCCAGCGGTGGCACTATGTTAATACCCCCCGTGATAACAACAACGGCAGCAACACCACCACCGCCCGCTCAGCCACCAACCGACAGCTCGTCCGTAAATGTTACAGCGCTATCGATGGGCCCGCCCGCACAATTGAATAATCCCAGCTCTATAAGTCCGTCGGGCAGTTTGGAAACGAACAGCATCACCCCAAAAGTGGCATCGCGCAACATGATGTTGATGCGGACGAGACGCATAATAGCGGAGAATGCGGCCGCATTGGCCGCTGCCGAAGACTCTGAATTGCCTGAGAATTTGGGATTGCCGCGGGAGCGCGTCATAAGCATATGCAATATGGATAAGCATGAGCTGGACGATTATTTTTTGCCCGGTGATGATGAGGAGGAGAATTCCGAAGGGCAAGATACCGAGTTACTTCAATATTTTCAGATGGGAGACGCTGAGGAAAAACAAATGAATTCCTTAGATGCTCATGCAGAACAACACAGAAATCCACAGGCTGCGTCAGCTAGTGCACCTAACAATGCAATGGCAATGGCAATGGCAACTGCTAGATCAGCAACGGCAACAGCAACAACAACACCCATGTTGCAACAGCAACATCATCATCTGCAGCAGCAACAACAACAACAGCAGTTGCAGCTGCAACAGATGCGTCGCTTAATGCCATTGCCGAAAGCGGCTGCTACAGCACCAGCAATAGCAGCGACAGCAGCTGCAAATGTTGTGGGTTCTGCCTCAGCGTCTCTGGCTTTAATGTCACGAAAGCATCAACAACAACAGCAGCAACAACATCAGCTGCAGCAACAACAACAGCAGCAGCAACAGCTGCGATCTAATAGTAACAGTTACAGTAACAATATCAGCAACAAACGAAAGATTAGTCTTAGCAACGCGTCAAGTAATGGCAACAACAAAAACTGCATTTTTCTACCCATTTCCCCGAACACCAATAGCAACAGTAACGCGGCAGCAACAGTAGCAGCAACTGCAACACCAGTAACAGCAGACGAGACAAAAACAACAACTGGCAATCTGCCAACTCAGAACTGCTTTGCTAGTCCTGGACTCACGCGCATGCGACAGCGTTCTAGTCTACTAACCAAACAGCAATCGCTGGACTTTGATACCAACAATGGCAATGGAGATCCAATGATTGGTGCTCATAGGCGTAGGCGCAGCTATGTTTACAGTTATCCTAGTAATAGCTCCGCCTCAGCACCACCCAGTCCATCGCTGTTGCAGCAGTGTATGGGCGTCAATTGGTCGTCAAGTGGCAACGCGGCCAGCAGCAACCAGTTCAACGTTTGCGCCAGCAACACCAATAATGTTGAGCTGCTCATCAATCAAAATTCAATGGATTTGGAAACAAGTCTGGCCCTAGGCGGTGCCAATTTGGAGCTTAACGAAACGCAGCGCTCGCAATCGGTGCCCCTGTCCCAATTACAACGTGGCAACAGCAACCACTCACCCGCAATGAGCTACAATCGACAGCTAAGTCAGGCGGCTGTCAACGATGCGTTCTTTTCGGAGAACAGCAACAGTCAGCAGTCGGTGAGTGCACTCAAGCTAAGCGGTAACGATGTCGATGTACCGGCTAGTATGCTCTACGATGAAGTAGATGTCACTGCGCTTATATCGCCCAGCTTTGCCAACAAGTTTTGTGGCATACAAACGACAACTACGTGCAGCTCATCGGCTGGCTCCTCGAGTGGCTACAGCAGTGCTGGCAGTGCCGGTGGCATAGTGTCGCGTTCTGTGCCTTCCACTCCGTTGCCGCATCAGCAGACACAGCTGCAGGGCTGCAACAGTAGCCAGAACACAACCAATGGCAACTGTAACACCGCCAACGGGTTTAACATCTCACCTGCCTTCAATTGGGGCGGCAATAGTGTGGGCTACAGTGCCCAATCGTACGGATCACGCTCCGCTCTCGATATATCCAAATCGATGCCAACGACACCAATAACGACTCCATGCTTTCGCTACAGTCCCGTTGAGCTGCATCGCGATTTTCTAATCAATGGCAACACAATCGATAGTTTGCCCTCGCCAGCGGTGGTGTCCTTTGGAGTGGGCAGTACCACAGACACCGACTTGGCCTTAAGCAGCGATGCACTGATTGATGCTGTTGCGCATGTGGAGGCCATCATTGATGCCGCCAATATACTCGATAGCTTGTAGAATTTGCACGAAGAGAAAGCTCAAGCCCAAGCAGAAAATGCAAATGAGACGCAGTCAGATAAGCTGGTGGTGGATTGTCTGCTTCAGCATGTGGATAACTTATAAATATCTTATTCACTGTCTGCGGCTCGCTTCAATCCCACTTTATGTCTGTATACCCCAAAAAATTGACGAATTTAACAATCAAATTGATTTAATTTCGATGAATTTGTTATTGGTATAACTTTAAACTTTGTTGTTATATTAACTTAAGTATATTTTGGTGAATCCTATTCAGAGCTTTCTCTTCGCGATTGTCAAGCTTAACCCAACACATAAACGCCTATATTACATATATGTATAATATTATATCATTAGATAAGCTTCAATTGGTTTCAACAATGTCCGAAAAAGCAATTCATGTAATATGTCAATGTCAATGGACGATTTTGTACTTTGCATGTTATTGAAACAGTCCCGCACCACGTTTCCCTCAGGCCCTTGTTATATGTAATTGTGTATATATTGTATATGCTGCGTATTGTTATCATGTGGGAAGTAACTGGAAAATGTTTTGCCATTTTCTGTAGTTAAATAGTTTTTAATATTGACCCTCGATTCGAAAAACAAAACAAACAAAAAAACAAGAAAAAAAAAATACAAAAAAGAACCTTACAAATGAAACGAACTTAAAGTCTGAATGAATTCAACGTGCAGCGGTTTTAAAAACATATATACACATAGAAAATAAACGAATGTAATATTTTTAATGCAACCGTCAGGTGTCGAGATTGTTTTACGAATCCGATAAGAACCCAAACTATACAAACAGCATATAGTTCTAAGCTAACAAGTGTTGAGGGCCTGAACAAACATTACAAAACCAGTGTTCAACTGTATGAATTATCAAGTTCAAGTGTATAATTGTGTGTGTCGTATTTAAACGTAATGAAAGAAACTCTTTAAAATTTGTTATCAAATCAATTTGTAACTTTATCAGGCCGCAACAATATACCTTTTATATACGTATAAACCTGGTCGACCTTCTTTCGATTTTATTAACATTCTATGTACTATATTTAGTATTGTTTAATTTCAATTTTCTATTCAATTTAATTGTTATACTATTTTCTACCCTATCACTTAACCATATTCAATGGTTTTGCAATTAGCTTTAAGTATTTGTTTGTTATTGAAAGTGTTTTGTTTAATGATATCGCAACTTAAGTGAAGCACCCCTCTTATTGTGCTGGTTATAGGTTATACTCTTTATGTACCACTCACGTTCTATTATCCGTATATATTTAGTGTTATATTTGTTTGCCTTATGTCCAACCCACAATTCTGTTTATTATATTTACTATCTTTTAAATGTTTACGACTTTAAACAAAGTTTAGCTTTAACATTTCTTCACTTATAAACAAACCATAAACGATTTTTCCCTGCTATAAATTATCGTTAGTTTGTTTGTAAAACAAAGTAAAACAAAATATATCTAGAGCACCTTTGCGTTATCCACAATAAAATTGAGAAAATTATATGTGAAAAAATTGTATAAAATAAATCATAACTGTGCCTCAGGCTTATTGTAAAACAATTATATACATAAATTACAAACCTATACCATAACAATTCATACATACAAACCATACAAATGCATTGAAATAAAGAGTTAGCAACGTATATACATAATTATATATATATAGACATATACCTATTGATAGTATACAAAAATATACACTCATTTACACAACGCAAACTTAGAGTTAGGGAAACAATTGAATTTGTTATGAGACCTCAGATTCAACAAAGAATAAAGATAGTCAGCAAAAACCACCATTCAATATGATATACATAGATCGACAAATACAATTATTCACAATCATAAGACGCATTCAAGATCAATTCTAATCTAAACAAATCAAATACTCCACGCTTCTATCTGTGTATATATGTTTAAGAAACTGGATATATATGCAAAACCCCGCTTTCAATAAATAGAAATTGACCCTTTAGGAATATACACAAACACAACGGAAGCCATTATACATACATACATACATACAATACAATAGTTACATAACGATAAACGAACCAAATTGTAATTTTTTATAAGATATTTGAATAAAATACAAACATCAATTAAAGTCAATAAAGAACCTATGGAACAAACAATAAATTGAGCTTTTTTACTTAGCTAAAAGTGCGACAATTGGTGGCAAAGTCAGTTACTCAATAATCCCACTGATTAATAAAGGGGTGATATATCATGTTACTTATGGGATTTTGTATATATTTAATTAATTATCACTAGAGCTCTAAAGATTTATTATAAATCTCTTTCACTCTTGAAAGAAAAAGACAATTGCTTAAGTTGTAGTGTTTTGTTTTTGTTTTATTAAACTTTTAAGTTTAAAATAATAATATTAATATGCAATAAATATTTTTTAAATATACATAATAATACCGTTAATTGTAATATGCGTGTGTGCTTGTTGTTTTCTTGTTTAATTTTTATATATATATTTTCATTTATTATTTATTTTTATTTTTTTCGTCGTTATTAATTAGATGCGTTTCACTTAATCTTAAGTTTAAATACTTTCATGTTCATTTGTTTATGTAAATTTAACTATTTGTTTTTATATGCATTATACATTTTATATTTAAATAGCGCCAAATAATATTCCATTTGCTACAACTGTTTTATGTTGCCAGGGCCATTTATTGTTATAAAATTTATTTGTTGTCTTTTGTTGTTGTTGTTTGCTTAGCCCTGTAACTCTGTAAATATGATGGTATATATATATATGTGTATATATATACAATTATAGTACATATGTATCTGTATACGTATAAAAATCATTTATGCGCCATTATTAACTTGTTGTTGCAATATTTTAATATTACACTACGCTAATAGCACATTTGAAAATCCAATTTAATTGCTATGGGCCTTATTATTTAATTAATTATATATATATATATAGTAATTAATTGTATTTAGCTGTTGTTGGTAACATATAAAACACTATTTGTTATATATATATATATATATAAATTTTGTATTTTGTATTTTTTTTTTCATATATATGTTTACTAAATATTTATTATTTGTTGTTAAATGCTTGTAAATCATGTTAATTTGTTTGTTTACGGTTTAATTGGTTTCCTGATACTTGACTTGTTTTTTTTTTGTTTTGTTTTGTTGTTATCGAAACGATTCCGCTAATACTCTCACTTTATATATCTTCTGGCGCACGTTGGGCGCCATGCCTGAAGACTTTTTTAAAACAAATTAAATTGTATTTAACGGAATGGCATACACATATAATGTGTATGTATAAAGATTTATTTATATATATATATATACATTTATATATATATATATATATTAATGCTGTATATGCCGCTACTGCTATATTATGTATGTATATAATATATATAAAAATGTTGTTATTTCGCTGAGGTGGAAAATTCTTTAATTAATAAGGTTACTTGTTGTTGTTGTTCGGCTGCAATTTATTTTTATATATTTTTTTTTGCTCTATTTTGCAATACTTTGTTGCTAATATTGCGCTACATCAGTTTGCTGTTGTATTGTATTAGATTATGGTTAAAGTATCAGCTTGGTAATTTTTGAGCAACGCCTTCTTTTACATTAAACGAAAACTCTATATATTTGTGTATACTCATATATATACTATTTATGCTGAGCGCAATAAATCAAAAACAAAATATTTTAAAGAATTGAAAATAACTTTCAAAGTGCATTTATTAATATGTCCATATTTCCAAGCGTTGACGGCACCTTTGCATATTTTTAGTACAATATTTAGCAAATGTTTTACTTTTTGTGTAGATAAGTTTTTTTTGGAAGCGACGTTGACAATGTTTGTTTTTTTTATTTTTTAGATATCTTAAGAAGCTTGTTGTTGGTCCCAATACAAGAAACTGTTACTAATCGAATCTGGAAATATTTGCAACTCAAAAACAAAAGGAAAGATAATCGAAATTCATTTAAAATAGTTTGTAATTAGTTTAGAATTTATTTAAAAATCATAAAAAACACACATTTCCATAATAATAGGAATTAAAAACACACACAACTTAAAACGAGTGCAAATCAATTGAACAATACAAAAATTAAATACACTTAATAATAATCATACTCATTACAATAATGATAATAATAATAATAATAATAGTAATAGTAAACTTGATAAAAATGAAATCAGTAACATTGTTCATCAGTAAATGGGAGGGTGAAGGTGGAGTAGGGGCGCCCTTTTTTTGTTTGGTGTTTTTATTGTGATTTGATGGTGCCTTAAAAGACCAACACATATGTTCAGTTTTAATATATATATATATATATATATAGTCTACACTAATTTTGCAGAAATAAAGCATACAAACAAATAATTAAAAAAAAATAAAAAATAAACGAGGCAATGCTATACAATAAGTTAACTATAAATAAACACAATTCATTTAGTTATACATTAATTCAACTCGATTCGATTCGATATGAAACATTATTTAAACCTAAAAATTGAACATAAAGCAAAACATTGCATTATTTTCCTTCCTTCCTTCCTTGCTTTCTGATTTTTGTTGTTGCGCATGTGCCTAACGCGGATTTTTAACTTATCATTTCGAACTGTTCAGCAATTTAACTAAATGAATTAATATTAATTACTCGTTGTGGTGGCGCCAGTGCTGCCGCCGCCATTCATAGTCGGCTCGCCCGTATTGCTTCTGCTGTCCAGCGACCAGTCCCAGTCTTTGCCCTTGGGCCTAAACTTGGACGACTTGTGATGATGATTATAGCTGGCATTTGCACTAGCATTGATGCCATGATGTGGCGACGGTTTCTCCTTGGGCGATTTGCCCTGCTTTCCCGGCACAGTTGGCGGCGCTGTTGATACACTGCCGCCCGAGTTCTCAAGGAGTGGCCCATTGCCAGCAGCATCGGCTGCCGTTGGTGGCGCACTGGAGGAGTTCGAGTACGACAGCAGGTCATCGCAATCGAATTCCCAGTTACGTTCACAGAACTTCTTCTTGTAATGCTTCTCGGAGCCGCTCTTTGACTTTCTCTGATATTTGAGTGGTATGCGCAGCTCATTGGCCAACGATGATGGTGCATGGGCCAGCGGTGGTGTGGCCACACTTGCTGCACTAGGGCTGGGCGTACGTGGCAGACCCGCCTCGGACAGTGGCGGTGACTCAATGGCAACGGAATCCACCGGTGAGATGGTCTTTAGCGATCCACTTGCGTGCAACGATGAGGAATTGGTTGATTTCATGCTGCCATCGCTTGAAAGATCTGTCAAATGTTGATGCTGCTGCGAATGCTGCTGTTGCAAAGGCTGTTGTTGTTGTTGTTGGAGCTGCTGTTGAACTGATTGCTGCTGATAGGCATGATGATGGTTCAGACTATGCACTTGAGTGGCATAAAGACTGCTGTTGTTGTTGTTGTTGTTGCCGCTACTGCCACTGCCACTGCCACTGCCGCTGCTGTTGTTAATGGGCAGCTCCAGCTGCGATGAGCTCGATGAGGTTGACAAAAATGTACGTGCTGCATCCGAGTTGCTGCTGCTGTGCGTGATGCCCGAATCCGGTGAGGTGTTGCAACTAATCGATGCAGGCACCGTGTCACCATCAATGGAACGACGCGATTTGTCCAGCTCAGTGCTGGCAAAGGCCACCAGACGATCAAAGCCTGAGCTTACACGATGCTGCCAATGGGACTCCTCGTCGGCTGCAATCACATCGTCTGTCAAGGAAAACAAAGGCAATTGATTACAAAATTTATAATACATAATATGTTTAAGTGAAAGTGTATATATGTGTGTGTGTGTGTGTGTGTGAATGGCTGGAAGTGTGTGCGGTTAACTTCTTGAGCGCGATTGGTATGGACGACGATAACGATAACGATAACGATCACACGGTCTTGTATAGCTAAGGCCCTAAACAATTGGTACAGTTGTACACAAATTTCGAATGCATAACGGTCTGTGTGTGTGTGTGTGTGTGCGTGTGTGAGTATAGCTGTATATTGCGAAGTGTGAAGATTAAAATGATACGAAAAAGATGATTACAAATAAATAAGTTAAAAAGAAAATGAAATAAAGAGAAAAAATAAACCAATTAGGCGCAACAGAACTTACCTCATTCTCATGTTTAAAATTTCATATATAAATAAGTGTTTGTGTTTTTTTTTGGTTTTGGTTAGATTAAATTATTAAACGCAAAATAAATTATGTTTTGTCTTTTTTTAATGTTTACATTGTTTTAGTTTAATTTTTTTTTTTTTTTTTTTTGGTTTTGTACTCTGCTTTTCAACAACAACAACATTCAGTTATGGCATTATTATTGTTTTTTGTTTTTGTTGTAGATATTATTTGTCATTCGTTTTTTGGTTTTGGCATTTGTAAAGTTTTTTGTTTGTTTATTGAGATAATCAATGGTTGTTGTTGTTGTTGTTGTTATTGGTACTACTACTATCGGCCACAACGCCGCATCCATTGTTATGAGTATTATAATTGGTAGCGGTTTGTTTCGTTTGTTTCGTGGCGCCAGACATTGTCGAAGTCGTTGTGTGTCGAAGTCGACGTCTGGGATCGTAATTAGTTACCGTACGATGCGTTGCCAAATTGGTAACTGTATGGGAGTAAAGCATAATAGAATAGGGATACATATATATATATATATAAAATCGAGCTTTGGATAAGGATCGCGCGCGGCGCTTTGTTTTTCCGTTCATCAATAATTTGTTTGTTCGGTTTTTTTTTTTTTTTTTTTTTTAGTAAATATTTGAAAATTATTAAGGCAAATTTATAACATTCCAGACGAAGATTGTTAATATCCAAGAAAATAAATGTTGATTTATGTTTTTTTTATACAGAGAGCGTTTGAGTGTGTATGTATGCGTGTGTGTGTCTTGTATAATTTGATGAAGCTGATGACATATTTGGCATATGGCGCGATTAGTTGAATGCATTTAATTTGGCAAAATGTTGCATCTTTCCGACAAGACCAGCTTTGTTTGTTATTTATTATTTTATATTATTATTTTATATTTTATATATTACAGTGGAAGAATATTTTACATTTTTAAGTATTTTATAAATTCGGTTTGGTTTTTTTTTTTTTTTTTTTTTTGGTGTAAGCCGCGTTTTTTACAGGATTATATTTTGATTGAAATTAATTTTTTTTTTTTTTTTTTTTAGTTTTAACATATTTAATAGATAAAAAGATGATGAAAGATCAAGTTGTTTAGTGGAATGGAAAATATAGAATATCAATTTTATAGAACAATTACGAAAATTCACAAAAATGCAGGTATAAACGACATAGCCAACATAGCTAGGCAAAAGAAGTCTTAATTTTGTTTACGCGTGTTTTTTTTTTTTAGCGTTATTTTTACACCAATCATTTATAGGTAGCCGATGTTAAACTTAATTAACTTGTTATTTACTTTATTATATATTATTATAGTATTGAACTTTTGTTATCAATAGTTAATATTTATATTGAGAAATGATCGAGAAAGCATTTAAAACTGATGCGTAAAAAATAATACAAAAAATAAAGCTACAAAATATTAAAGAATTAAGCTACAAAAGAACAGAAAGCAAAGCTACGAACAACATACAACATAAATGGAACAAAAACGAAAATGCTTTGAAACTTAACAATTTTGATTATGCTTTTGAGTAGTATATATATGTATATATATGTATTTACAAACAAAAATAATGATGTAAAATTGAATATATAAATGTTTAAAAAAAAAATATATATATATATATATGAAAAAAAAATGTGCGTGCATTATAAAGCGGTAAAATTAGCTAGTGTCGTAGCTCGAAGATGAGACGCTGGCAGTGTCAGAATTAGAATCAGAGTCATTATCCGATGAAACTGTGACTTTTGATTGTCTATTCTTAATGGTAAGATCTTGAGCCACTGTTTGGGTGGCGAGTCGTGTTTGATATTTGTGCAACTGATGATGATTCTGATGTTTATGATGATGATATGTAACATGTGCCAGTGATGGTGCTTGTGATGTGTTGTGTGGTTGTGCATGTGGTGAATGTGTAGCAAGTGTGGTGTGTTGTTGTGATGTGGTGAATATATCTTGGCATACAAATGGCTTACCATCATCGGCGTTATTGGAACGCTGACCGCCCACCAATGTGGGCGTAATGCTGTGACTACTCTGATGCGAGCCACGCAACTGCTGATGTGATGCTTTCTGCTGATGCTGATGATGATGATGGTGGTGCAATGGCATCAATGAGTTGATCTCGGGACTCATTAGCAGCGGAGGCTCCACAAGCACTTTGCTCCGCCTGCCACACGATGATGAGGATGATGAAGGTGTCGGCGATGGTGTATTCGCCTCATGTGCTGGCGGCGGTAGCGATGGCCCTCCATTCGCATACAGATGCTGATGCGAATGTGCAAGTGGTTGTTGATCAAAATGCGCCAATTTGGCGGGTCGCGATGGCTGCTGATGCGGCGCCAGTGGAGAACTACGCTTTATACCAACTAAAAAAAAAAAAAGAATTCTTTTATCAGTTACTTTATTCAAAGAGTTATGCAATTTGTTGTAGCTTACGCTCCACTTTGTGTGGCGTGCCATTAAGATTAACAGCGGATGTATGATGATGCTGCGACGCCGGCTGCTGCTGCTGCTGCTGATGGTAACTGTGAGCTGGTGGCACCTGATGTGCATAATGCGGCGCTGATTCCAGGTTTGAAGAAGCGGCAGCTGCACGTCTTTGTCGCTCCTCGTTCTCCTCCTTGTATTTGCGTGCTCGTACATGATCCTGCAGTGAGGCAGCGAGTCCTAAAACAAGTTAACGAAATTAGTATTAGCAATAAACAATAATAGATCTTAGCTCAGTGGCGCCATCTAGTGAGCATAGACATCAGATCAAATGTCCTTATTTCTATTCAACTCTTTGAAGGAAACTTTAAAGTTAAAGCAAGATGACGCCACAATATATATATATAAAAAAAAGATCGTGCAATATATGCGAAAATGTTTTCATCATAAATTGTTTTGTTGTTTTATAAATATGTATTTTGAGAGTACTTCTAATACAGTTTGATGTCATCATTTTGAGTCTTCTTTCTACATTTTAGATACGTACATAAATTGATTGTTTATTATTTATTTATTTTTATAATGCAGGTAGATTTTGGTTTACTACAAAAGACGTATTTTGAAACCAAAAAAAATAATATTCAATATATAAAATTTACGAAAATTAGATTCAAGAAATGAATATTATTCAAATCATTGATAATTGATGACTTGTATATTTTGCATTACAGAAATTTTTAAGATATAAGACATAAAATGGATTGATTGTTTTTTTTTATAGTTATAAAGGTTTAATGCACCTCTAAGATTGTGTTAAATACCTATTTATTGTTACGTTAAATGTTGGTAACGATCTTCTTGATCGTTTAGCTTCTTAACTGGTAACAAAAGCCAAATCTTTCACTTACCTTCTAGTGGTGGATTGGCGCCATTTAAGCGTGGTGCACGCAATGCATTCGATCCCCCGCCTGTGCCCTTCGATTTCGTATGTTGCTGTTGATGATGATGTTGTTGTTGCTGCTGCTGTTGCTGCTGCTGTTGCTGATGTTGCTCCTCTTGAAAGTATGCCTCAATGCAACCATTCATTTCGGCACGCGGCAAAGCAACCGGTTGATAATCTCGTCCAGAACGCGCTGATGACGAGAGGGCACGTGAACCTGTCTGCGACTTTTGGGTATGGGCAACATGAGCCAAGGTTGCCAGATTGTTGCTGTTGTTGCTACCGCTACCGCTACTGCTACTGCTATTGTTCGTTGCTGCCGCCTGACTGTAGTTGGTGGGCTGCTGTGGCTCGGGCGCTTCATCGCCAAGCGGTCGCACATGAACACGCTCCGGTCGCTGAGCATTGAGATTGATGAGCAGGCGCTCGTTATTCCGCTCGGCAAGGAAGGCGCGTTCCATAAAGTGTGCCGTGCTGCCACTACTGGCTCCGGTGCTCATATTGACCGCTGCATTGATGATGCTCTGGTGTGATATCTCTAGCGTACGCTCAATCTCTCCATTGACCAGATCACCAATGGTTTTGCCGGTGGTGACTGGCGGCACCAGGGCCATTGGCGGTGGCGTTGGTAACGCCTGCGGCGGCTGATTTAACTTCTCCTGTGACAGGTGTCGACGCAATGCCATTTTGGCTGGTGATACTTGCGTGTAATCCGGCTGCGAGCTGTTGGAGCTGGGACGACTTGGTGGTCGCACAGTCAGACGTTCAACACGGTAACCAGCATAGTCTGAATTGGCAGAACTGGCACGCGGCAGTAGCTCCAAGTTGTGTTGCTGATGTTGCTGCTGATGTTGTTGCTGATGCTGCATTTGCTGCTGCTGTTGTTCTACTAGATGCTCGCGACTGCCGGAACGCTGCAGCAGATTCTCTGCTGGCGCCTTGAACTCTGTTGCCTGATGATGATGTTGATGATGATGCAATCCAAGTGACGCATGATGTGAATGAGCATGCGATTGTTGTTGTTGCTGCTGCTGTTGTTGCTGCAATCGCTGTTGTGCCACATGGGCCAACATGAGCGCATGTTGCTGCTGCTGCTGCTGTTGCTGGGCCATAAAGTGCTCATAGCTGTTGGTGCTGACAGAGGCGCGTCTTCGATGATAACCACCCATATCGGCAGATGTGGGCGTTGTTGCTGCTGATACACTGTGTCCCGCATAAAGCGTTGCCATTTGCGCTGACGACGACGACGATGATGTTGAGGAGGAAGGCGGTACTGGTGGTGGCGGTGGTTGTGGTGCAGCTGAATGTGAACGAGCTGGTCCATACTTGGATTCCTTGATAGTTACAGTTTGGCCATATTTGCTGGTGAATTGCTGCAATTGTTGCTGCTGTTGTTGCTGCTTGCTGCTCATGTATGCGCCGCCATAGGGCAAATTTGCGGGCGGTGGCGGCGCTGTGGAGGCAGCTGCTGCTGCACGCGGACCAGGCAGCGGTGGCGTTATAGGCGATATGGTTGTATTGGCATTCAGATGCATCAAACCCTGCGTTGACACAGTTATAATGTTATGTAAATTGTTTGCCGATGTTGCTGCTGCTGCTGCTGCTGCTTGCGACATTTGTTTGCTGCGCTTAGAGACTGGTGATTGCAGCTGGGGAGCTGCAGGTGCTTCTATAATAGGCATCGCTTTGCTGCGCTGCTCTTGATCTTCGTTCAACGCTGATGTAATGATGCTTTTAAGTCTATCCTCAAAGTTGGCCACTTTGGGTGATTCCTGTTTACGGCCCAAGCCCGGCAACTCACATTTGGGCAACATGACAGTTGGTAGTTGCTGTTGTTGAGGTTGTTGTTGTTGCTGCTGCTGTTGCTGCTGTTTGGGCGCTGGCATCAGTGTGCTATCCTTGTATGGCGAAGGTGTTGTCTTCGGCTCAATTTTCGGCTTGCCGTTGATATAGTTGACAGAGTTGACAATGCTGCTGTTGTTGCTGCTGCTGTTGCTGTTGCTCACACCAATGGCAGCTGCTGGTGGCGGCTGAAATTTGCCAGCCTCAACCTGACGACAGGTCTCCAGTATCTTTTGGGCCAGCACCTCGGGATTGCTCTCCTGAATTTTGCCCACCTCGGGCACCTCCGGCCATTCCTGGGAGCGTGCACGATGCTCACGACTGCGACGTGATGATTTCACAGCTTGCAACTTGTTGCAATTTGCCTGTGCAGCAACAGTTGCAGCAGCATTTGTTGCAGTAATACCTGCAGTAGAGGCATTGCTAGACGCTATGCTTATGTTGGTGCCTTGGGCAAGAAGCGCTGCAGCTGTGCTGCGCTCCTCGGTCGTCTTCTGCAGCGTATTTGTCTCCTGTTCAATGGTTGAGACTTGAGCGTAAAGCTTCTTGCGTTGACTCAACGTATTGGCAATCTCTTTGAGCACCAGTTCCTGGGCAGCCGTTTCGGACAGCTCGTTGGGCAGTTCGAGTTTAACTTTACCATTGCTGCCATTGGTGGCGCCACATAGTTTCTGGTATTCGGGCATATGTTTCAGTTGCTTGCTCAACAGCAATTTCTGTTCGCTCTCGTAGACGGTGACCTCGTTGCGCATCTTGCTTACAGCATGCTGCAGATCCTTGTGCCGTCCCACAATCTCCTTGGCCTGTGCAATCAGATCGTTGGGCGAGTTGACATTGATGCCCAACTCATTCATGCGCACCTTGAGCAACGTAACACTGTCATCGATAAGGACCTTGATCTGTTTGTCTAGCTGATTGGCACGATTCTTCAGTTGCGTCCGACGCTCCTGCTCCTGGGCTATTTGCTTTTGCACCTGCGGCAGATATGCACTCGAACGCATATACTCAATCATCGTCATGTACTGTGAACGGAACACATCGAGCAGGATTTGTAGGGCATATGGCGTATCTTGCGGCGCTGCGGGTATATCCAGCTCCCGATGCGACATATCACCGGTGAGCAGCGATGTCAGCTGCTGATCAACCGTGCCTGGAGCAGCAGGCAGTTTCTTGGTCATCGAGTCCAACGAGGTGCTCAGCACTGTCTGTTTGTGCAGCACATCCAAGCCAGCAATCTTCAAGCACTTGCGTCCGCGTTGTCCCTTCTTTAAGCGGCCCTTGCGTCCAGGGCCCGCACTTGCCGCCCTTGGTTGATCCTCCTTACTGCTCGAGTCCTTGCTAGCCGTAGCGGATGTGGTGGATACAGCAATGGCAGCTGCTGCCTCATCGGCTTCCCGCTGTGCTGCTGCTGCAGATTTGCTGGCTATTGCCGCCTTTCGCGTTAGCTTCTTGCGTTTCTTGAGCGTGGTCAGAGCACGTGGTTGATTACGTCCCTGTTGACTGGTGCTGTTGTTGCTATTGCTATTGTTGTTCTCCTCATCATCCGACTGCGAACTCTTGCCCTTGGAACTGCACCAATCTGACCACACCTTGCGCGTCGTTGGCCCATTCGATGTTGAGGTGGTGTTGGTCGGTGTGGTTGTATTACCACTACCACCACCACCACCACCATTACCATTGCCATTGCCATTCACCTCGCCATCGACGTCACTCTCCGTTGTGCTGTCCATGTCCAGACTGCGTTGTTGCTGCATCTGTTGCTCCTTCTGCTGCTGCGCTGTTGCCAGCTGTTGGCGCGTCTTGGAGGCAGCTACTCCACCGCTCACATTGGCCGGGGATTGCGATTGATTTCGCTGCTGTGCGGCTGGACCGTTATTGATAAGCTCTCGCTCACGTTCGCGTTGTTGCTCGCGCTGCTGATCCCGCTGAAGGTTATTATTGTGGTTGTTATTGTTGTTGTGATTGTTATTCTGGTGTCCAATGTTTGCCTCACGCTTGGCACGATCGCGTGTGGTTCGCACGGTACCTGCAACACAGACAAAGACTTCAAATTAAAAAAGGGTTCAGGAAAACGTTTAACGTTCAAACTTATACCCTTGTCTAGCATTCTTTAATTGCTGATAACTTAAAGCAAACGAACCTAAAACTATTCAAACACAAACACTTAAATACTGTTCTAGCATTCAAAAAACAACGAACCATATCTTTTTACATTTACTTACGTACACTAAACTAATTTTCCTAAAAGATAAAGTTATTTCTTAACTTTTATTATTTAACATAACTTTAATCACACCCAAGAATAATTTTATAACTTACGATTAGTTTAACTTAAAAATCAAAAGAGGAAAAAAGGAAGAACAAAAAACTATGATCCAAAATGACTGATTTGATTTGGATTATGACTGTATGTGTGTGTGTGTGTGTACATTTTTTTATTGATTCGTCATTTTTATATATCCCACCCAGTTGTCCAGTTACTTACCCACATGCTCGTGATCACCGCCCTTGGTTTTCAGGCGCTGAAAATAGCGTTCTAAGATGGTTCGATCGATAACATGCAAATAATATGAAACCGGTTTGCAGGTCCATGAAACGGAACCCTTCAGTGGCGGTATTTCGCTAACATGCATTATTGTGCCAATGTCGCTGAGATTTCTGTTAAAATTAAACGAGTTGATTAATACATATTATTATTATGATATTCATTATACAAATGATTACTCACCGATCTGTGATACGAAAGTTGAGAGGACAAAACGATTTCGAGGAGACAACTCGTGCGCCATCTCGCAAATCGGCAAATCTCTCCTTTAGCTGATGATCAACGGTTGGACCGAAGGCAAAGTTATTGACAAACACCATCGTCGATGAGGTGATCTTCTCCCGATGCTCATCGACAAGAAAATCACCCTTGATCAGTTTGTATTCGCAGTAGCGTTTGCCAAACCAACTCATGTACTGACGAAAGATCAGATCCATGCGTTCCGCATAGCGGGCGGGCGTATCTGCTTTCTCGATGCCAATGCATGTCTTGAGAGGAAACGAACCAGCCATTTGTAGTACCACCTGTCCCACACCGGAACCGAGATCAATGAACGTGTCCTCCTTGCTGACGGTGACATGTTTGAGCATTTGCTGGACCAGCTCGTACGATGTCTCGCCGTACACCTCCGGCGAGAAGGGCTCGTACTGATTGAGTTTATCCGGATCGAGTACGGCAGCATTGTAAACTAATTGCAGTATATGTCTTAAAAGGCTAGGGTGAGCGAATTTATTCAAGCGCTCGGCGGGCAGTGAAGTTCCTTTTTCCTATTCAAGAAGAACATATTTATCATCATAGAGGGGTTAAGAAAAACTAAGAAATCATATCATAATATTTTAAAGGGAAAGGCATGAAACAGAAATGTAAGTTTTACATAAGAAATAACTGAAAATGAAACCTTTTCCCATGGAGTTACTTTTTTTGGGTTTGGTTCTTTCAAAGTACTTACCAATGCAACAATACTGTCGACAGCTTTGTTGAAGCGATCGACAAGATTTGTCATAGTCTTATAACAGGCAGTGTCAATATGATTGAGGTTGATTTCCTCGAATGCGGATGAAATTGATGGCAGCTCATCGCATACGAACTTAATTGTATCGATGATATCGATGCCATTATCATGCTTATCCTGTCCATGTCCAATTTGCAGTGGCCAGGCAAACGTAAGAGTATCGGAAGAGCCAGCTGGCGAGCGCAACACCAAGTCTTTGACTTGCGGTGTTGCCATATTTTGCCTTTGCCAGCTGTGCGGCAAAAGATGTTAACGATGGAAACGAAACACCAAAACAACCGTCACGTAACGTTGTTGTTTTATGCTTCGCAATTGTTGTTACTGTTGTTGTTGTTCTATATTCTTTGCTTGCGATATCAGCTGATCGATTGACGAGCGTGTGTATCGAAGTATATATGTATTTATATATATATTGATGCTGATTATGGGATTGATGCTTATGATCAAAACTGAAACACGTTGGCAGAGGAGCAGTGTTGTGTTGTTAAGGCGTTACGCGTTACGTTACTTTAAGTTTACGTTACAGCTACGATTACGATGATAGATTTTTTTGTTTGTTGGTTTGTTTGTTGTTGTTGTCTTAGGAACAGTGGCAGCGTTGGGTTAACTATGTGTACATAAGTGTTGTTGTATTGGGCTAAAGAAAACTAAAACAAATCTAATGTCTAGGTTGATTCTGTGTGTGTGCGTCACGTTACGTAAGGGTTAATGTTGTTGTTGTTGTTTTTGTTGTTGCTGCGCTGCTGCTGCTGCTCCCACCCGTAAATATATCTCGTTCTCCGTCTCTGCCTCCTCTGAGTCGTCGACTCCTTCCTCCAGCAGCAGTGGCAGCCAATGGAACAGCAACAAAATATAAAAGTAACTGATGATAGTTGCGTAGTTTTATATTTTGCTGTATGTTAAGAAAACGATGCATTTTCCTCAATGTGCGACAACATTTTCGCCTTTCATATACTGGTAGTATGCTGGTATTGCTTTTCCTTTTCCTTTTTGTTATTGTTGTTGTTGTTGTTGCTGCTTATGCTTTTGCTGTGATCGTTTCATTTCATCGCCACGATGCATTCCAGCAGTTGCGTTCCATTTCACTGCGTTCCATGGCACGCGCGCTTTGCCAACGAACGTTACGCATGATGCGCGCGCGTCTCTTCAAGTGTTTGCAAAACGACAACAACAAATATATATATATATATATATAAATTGTTTGTATATGGTTTTATTTATTGTTTGATTAAAACGTGTCTGCAAGAAGAAAGAGATAAAACAGAGAAATGGTAGAACATAAATAAACAAGACAAGAAAGAAAATGCATTAAAAAATAAAAAAAAAAAAACATAATTCATAATAAAAATCAAACTAATTTAAAAAAATATATATATAATCAAAACTCGAGATGCTGTTTATGAGCGAACTTCGTCAAGTTTTTATGTTTTTGAAATAAAAAAGCTGCGAATTGAGTTTAAGTAATGTTAAAATACGTAATTGCTATAACTAATTGAATGTGCGATAAAATGTTGCAAAAATATTAATGCACTAAACTATATAATTTATAACTAATATAATAAAAGCTTAATATATATATACTACTAATATAATCAGTATTCAGTATTTGGCTGTTTTTGAACATTATATGCATTGCCTATGCATTTATTATTATTTAAAATCATATTCCAAAATTTATAATAAAAATCCTCATAATTTTTATACCCTGAACCCATTAAAAATGGGAAAAAAGGGTATAATGGTTTTGTGCAAAAGTATGTAACAGGCAGAAGGAAGCGTCTCCGACCCCATAAAGTATATATATTCTTGGTCGGCCTCAACAGTCGAGTCGATATAGCCATGTCCGTCCGATCTCAGAGACTATTAGAGCTAGAGATGAATTAAAAAGTTTATTTTCGAAAAGTTCTTAGCACAAAATATGTATAAACAATTAAGAAGGCTTCAGTTGAGAAATCCCGACTAGACGATACCCTGAACCCGATACTTGTGTATGTGTGTGTGTAAGCATACTGCATACTCAACTTCAATATTCCATGTCTCCGGTGATGGGAAATTTTGAATATTTTTTGCATATTTACTTGGGGATTCTGATTCTGCGTCTCTCATTCGTTCCAATATTTGTTATGCTAATCTTAAAAGCCAGGCACGTTTCAACTGTTCTTTTTGTTCAATACATAATTCAATTGTCGAGCGCGTGTTTGTTATATTTTGCGTTTGGCTATTATGCGGGTGGGCGTGTCCGTGTCTGTGTCCGTGTCCCACCGTGCGACAATGGGACATCATTAGCACAGGCACAAAACGTTGACGCTTTTCTAAAGCTATTTCGTTGGTCAGAGAGAGGTGAGGGGAGAGGAAGGGAGGTTGCTGTGCGAAAAGAATCAATAACAACCCTGACTGACTCTGGCTGGGAAGTTTTTATTTTGTATTTTTGTTGTTGTTGGTTGGACATCGCAATGTTGGTTTAATTAAAGCTTTGGGTCATTGAAATGGTTTTTAAAGCGAAAATGGTTTTTCGGACACGTTGAATTATTTTGGCTAGACAACAAACCGAGCGCACATTAAATTGAATGGCTTTTTGGCTGGGCAACGAAATATACACGTGTATATATATGTGTGTGTGTGTGTGTGCATCTGTGTATGTATGTGTGTTTGCCTGTTTCCGAGTGTACCACAAAAACCCAACCCAATCCTGTCTGGCAACTATGCTATTTACATACATACAAACATACACATACATACATACACACATGCATATACAAATGCCGTTATATATATGGCCTCAGTTGTTTAATATTTGTTATGCATGCACGTGAGCGAATGTATATATATTTACATATACATATACTCATGGTATCTGCATACATATACATGCAAATACGTGTGTATCCTGTGCACAATGTTTCTCTGTATTTGTGTGTGTATGGTAAGAGACAGATAAAACAACAACAACGGCAATACTGCAGCCTCTCCTCTCATTTTAAAGCTCCCTCTGGCGACCTACAGTCATCCTGTTTGGGCGGTTAACCGTCTATCTGGTCTCCCTCTCTCCCTATCTCTATCTCTATCTCTATCTCTATCTCTCTCTTTCTCTCTTTGGTCTATTCCCGTTGTCATCTATATGTATGTAATTTAGCCATGTCTGGTGCGTCTGTATGTGTTCGTTAGTGTATCCCATCTTATTTACTTTGCCTATTTCGCCAAACAACTTGGACACAATGCTCGCTTTGCTTTAATCGAAAACAAGTTAAAAGACTTTGATATGTTCTAATCGGATTAAAAACAAGACTTTGCATAACTCTACTAACTATATTAAATAATTTTATTAACTCATTTGATAGAAAAATCAATAAACAATTATTTTTAATGTATTAACATTTTGAATATGCACATTAACAGTAACTGTAAATGTAACTGTAAATGCAACTGTAAACCAAAAAGGCAGACAGGGAACGGCAGGAACTCACTCTTTCAATCTCTCACAGCCTTCTCTCATTCGGTTCTATTGTGTGTGTGTGTATTCAATATGTTCGCTAACATATGTTTGTATGGTTTTCTTTGTTATTCTAATGTTCAAGACACACACAGATATGAGGATAACAAGTTGGCAGTGCGAGAGTTGAGAGGTTAAGTTTTGTAAGTATCGGCCATATATATTGTGCAGCTTTTGTATGGCCTGTACTCCATTGGGATACTGATAACGCTTGTCAAAGAATCTTAAAAGTAAAAGCTGAGAACAAACAAAAACATATACATGACTGTATTGTATATGTATGTGCTCAAGTAAAGTATAAGAGAGTTGATTTTTCGCACCATTACAAGTACCTTAAACCCATATCCACACATTAAAAAACTTAACATGTTTGCCTATGTTTGTTCCTTGCCTTGTAAATACCCTATACTAAGAAAGTTTCATAATTTTAAAGCGATATCTATGCACACTTTAAGAAACTTTGAGACTCAATGGTAAATTACACATATACTTATTACACTTATACGTATTACACTTATACCTATTACACTTATACGTATTACACTTATTTAAGAATGTCTCATCTATATGTATACAGGGCATCACCACGTATAGAACACACTCGATAAAGCTTGCTTAATTGTTTGGCATGCGTGTGGAGGCGTGACACACATTTCCATTCCAAGCCTACTCATTCCGACACACATACACACACACACACACACAAACACATGGCCATGCTGTAGTTGACACAATTACAGAGAGCACAGCGACTTTGCCGGTGTTACACCCAGAAAACAGAAAACAGAAAGCGCTTTTAATCAACTTTTAAAGCAATCGGACTCCTCGCACTTCTACTCTTTAACTCCTCTGTTTGGGAGAGCACACTAACACATGTGCATATGACACATGCTGACATACGCGAACAGCGTTGCCAACGCCCACGCCTTTAACTTTTCGTTCTTCTTCTTCATTCTTCTTCTTCTTCTTAAATGTATGCGCGCAAATTGTTTTCGCTATAGTTGTTGTTATTGTTGTTGGCGTCTCTTTGCCTTCTTTTTGTTTTACTACTTTTGGGCCTGCCACGCAGTCTGTGTTGTGTTTTGAGTTTATTTTTTATTTGCATTGTTTTGTTGTTCTTTTTCATAATCAACACTAAAAATATCAATAAAATAAAAATATATCTCGCACTATAAAATCAAATGTGTGCTTTTGGCATTAATTTTAGCGTGCGCATTGGCTATTTTTATAAGCAAGCGAACGGCTTTTATTAATATGATTGTGTTATATATTTTTATTTTTATTATTATTGCTCATTTCTCGTTAATGCCCTCTCAGTGCTCACTCACTCTAGTGTTCCCACTGTGGGTCAAGGTCATTTGCGACAACAAATAATTAAAATTGGCGCAACAGTCTCTGTTTGCCTCGAGCCTGAGCACCTGAGAGAGAGAGAGAGAGAGGGAGAGAGACAATGTGTGTTTGTACATGTCTGTTAGTTAACATGCATGTCAATTAAATGCCGTTACAGCTCTCACTATTTATCGCAAGCATTGCACATACACACATACATACACATACACATACATATTATTGGTTGTAATTGCATTATTGAATCGATCGTTGTCAGACAGTTTCATAATTTGTTGGTAGATTCTAATAATAACTTTGTTTGTTTTTACTGTTCTACATAGATTCGTTTGTTGTTGCTACCTTAAAATACATGCAAAGTTACTCACCAGAACTGCCACAGCAGCAGTTCACAGCAGTATTATTCATGGTCACGTGTTTGTTATGATTGCATGACTGAAGGTTAAATTGGTTTACGCT
This sequence comes from Scaptomyza cyrtandrae, assembly GCA_035044605.1. Taxonomy (NCBI): domain Eukaryota; kingdom Metazoa; phylum Arthropoda; class Insecta; order Diptera; family Drosophilidae; genus Scaptomyza; species Scaptomyza cyrtandrae. The sequence goes on along the minus strand of JAWNNS010000640.1, from coordinate 5,191,078 downwards.
TTGATTTCGCGTTAATTTGTGTGGCTTTTATTGCTCTTTTGTGTGTGTGTGTTTGTGTGTATGTGTGTTTGTGTGCGTGTGGTGTTTCTTGTCGAATGTAATTGTTGTTTCTGTTACACAAGTTCTCGGAGATTTTCTATTTGTTTCATATATTAGCACAAGGTTATTGCCTTTGGGGGGGGGGTCAAACAAATCATAAATCAATACTTATAGAGAAAAAACAGCAACAACAATAATATTTTCAAAATCTTGCTCATTAGCACTGTAAAAACATTTAGCATACAAATGATAACAAAAAATCCGCCCAGCTCTACAGTCTACAGTTTGAATAGCACTGAACTGCATTCTGCACTGGTTTCACTCTCACCCGTTCCCCTTTTGTTTTACAAGACATTTAAACACAGCTGCTGAAATAGAATTATTTCCCAGGAATGCTTAATATGCGTTATAGTTTAACAATAATCGAATGATCATGAACATCATGATGATGAACATCATTATTGTGTGCATCGAATAGTTTTGTTTCTTGAAAATGCGTTTCTAAGAAAATTCCCTTTAATTCGCTTGAAGTGACTTCTCTTTGTCATTGTTTTTGTTCTGTTGTGTGGCAACAGAGACAAGGAGGTCATGACCTCAATATTGATAATCAATATAGTGCATGTAAGTATTACATACAGCTAGCTAGCTAGTGAAGTATTTCCATTCACTGATAAGATTGTTGTTATAAATAGAAATTCATATACCAAATGTATTTCAAATCTTCTTTCTGTGCGGTAAAAGCACACAAAGTTGTTAATCAACACTGACAGCGAATTTAAAGAGCTTTTAAAACTGTCATTCTAATTAATACTAATAATATCAATCAATTAACGCAATTTTACAAAATTGAACGAAAAAGCCATTAGAAAACATGGGCTTAAAATCCAATTTTGTCAAATTATAATTCGTATATGTATATTTGGGTCATTATGAGCGCCACCTGTTGGGCATTTAAGGCCATCATCAAATGTTTGTGGTCGGACCTAATCATAATCACAAAACAAACGCCTTCAGCACTCTGATAAGATAATGTATTTGACCTAGTTACTAGTTCTGTTCATACACAACGTATGTATATATATTTATATATAGATAAAACCAACTTGATGTCATTCAAAGTACACAAAAAACAACAACAACCAACATCAGAAAGCAAAAAAAATAATACTCAACATGTGACAGCAAACCGCAATTGGAAGTTGTATTTTTTTTTATTGAAATTTTTTAACAGCTTGCCGAATAGCAGCAGCAACGAGTCAAACACCTGCCACGCTGCCTCCGATCGTAAAGAGATCTCGCAATGGGGAGCAATTTGTTGATAAGAGGGCAGGGAAGGGGCGGAGAGGAGAGTGCAGTAAAGTGCAGTGGCAACATCAATTTTGGTACGTGCCCAAAAGGAAGGGGCAAGAGGAAAGCTCTTTACTATACCCTATACACGAAGAGAGAGAGAGAGAAAATACTGAACAAAATATGGTGGGGAAAACAAAAAATGTGGTTTTGAAAATATTTAAAAACATGTCTTAAGAAGTTCGAGACGTTTGTTGATAGCGCACAGATTAATTAGTTAATTAACTTGTAAAACAAGTCAAAGTTGATCGTTGTTAAGAAATAATAAATGTAATGTAAATTTAATCATTTCGCGTCAAGAAACTTTTAACTTCTTTTGGCAAATTAAAGTAAAACTAAAAAAAAACTATAATTGTTTAGACAATTTCTTCATTTTCTACTTTCTTCAAGTCATAAATGAAATGTATTTAAGGGCATCTGCTAGTCGATAACAATCTGATAACAGACTGCTCCAAACCCGAAGCATTAATCGCAATGTGTGTACACACTTATAATTTCTTGTTGTCCTGCATAAAGATGAAGGATTTCAGTTGTTGTTTGCGGTTTATGTTTAGCTCTGCGGTTTGCCCCAATAGCAGCTGCCGCTTTCCGTTGCAAAGTTGCAACTTTGCATTTGACTGTGCTGACCACAGGCAAAATGTTTGGCAACAGGTAAGAAAGGGGATAAAATAAAAGCAATTTTGGCTCATGGCTTTGACATCAACATTTAATAGCCAACATGTGCAAGAAGTGACAAGAATGATGAGCCAAAAGTGTTTTCTGTGTAATAATAATTACATACAACATATATTATATATATATATTTACATACATTGCATATTAGATGATGTGCTAAGGTTCTTATTGATCTTTATGTAGGTTGACGTTTAAGGGCGATTTTATCAATTGCACATTTTGGTTAACACTTAACAATGTTATGTATTTAATGCCAAGATACAGCAAGCTATATTTTTTCAATTAAAGTCATTAAAATCAACAAATTAAGCTCGAATAATATGAATTAAGTTGCAATTACAATTGCTTAAGTATATGAGTCAGTTAATTAATTTTGAACTAGCAATGATTCTATGTATTGTTGAAGATTTAGGTAAAACAGCAAAAGTTAAAGTTAAAATTTGTAAAGCTTTAAGGCAACGAATTGTAATGCCATATTAAAGCTTACAGATAAAAGCGCCAAACGCTTGAAAGCGAGCGACAGAGAGAGAAGGCGAACGAGCAGATAAGAAAGAAAATATGGAACGGGCTGGAATGAAACATTATCAAATACCACCCACCCCAGCCTCACACTTTCTGCTAACTGAATGTGAGATAGCGTCGATTTCTGAAGGAACTTTTGCTCGTTTATCGCAACTTGTATATATATATATATATATATATTTACTTTTAGGGATTTGAGTTTCTACAACCCCAAATCCCTACGAACGTAACACTCACACACTATGGCTAACGTGGGAAAACTGTGGAAAATGTGAACGAAGACGAATGGCGACGAAGAACGATGACAAAGTCAAAGAGGAATGGAAAAATGTTGAGGCTGTAGGAGAGCATGATGATGATGATGATGTTGATGATGAGAAATAACTAAACTAAAGCCAGAGGGCTAAATAAAATATGTATATAGTAATGTTGGGGGGTTGGTTGGTAGATGGGGCTGCCTCCATGGTTGGTATGTGTGGGTGAGATATGCAAAAAGTTGTTGAAAACTTGCTATGCAAAAGGCATAAAAAGTTGACGACGTTCGTTGCCTGTATCTGTATTGGTGTGTGTGTGTGTATGTATGTATGCAAGTCTGTGTGAAGAGGGGCTGGCCTGAGTCTGACAGACTATGTATATATATATTAATATGTATATAAATATGTATGTATGTATGTGAACCTATAGTAAGATAGTAAGGAGCCGTGCATGAAAGCACACAACAAGGGTCGTTAGGAACAAATTCTGTAGGGCATATGCAAAAAGTATGGAAAGAATGCCTAAAGGGCATAGGTTAAATCATACGGACCATTAAATACGCTTTCTATAATAGTCGAAAAAGCTAACAGGATCATGTGTTTTAATATTAAAAGATTTATGTATGAATGTAGGACAGGTTTTATAATGGTATCAAGTTTGATATACAAAAACAGCAATTAATCGATAACATTCGATAAAAAGATAATTACTGAGATTTAACATCTATTTCAATAATAATGAATATTTTTTTTATTATACATGATAAAGACAAGTTGAACTTGGAATGTAAATGAAAAGTATCGATAATTCAATTATCGATAAATATCGAAATTAATGTTGTCAAATAATCGATTCATTATAACACCTTTAGTTATCGATATCATAACAAACAAGGCACTAACATAAACATACATACACACACACATAGATATATATAGCTTTATGTACGTGTCCACACAATATAGTTGCATAGTTTTATGTTATGCCCCTTACTTTGGGCACATTGGCAAAAAGTGTCTGGGCTGGGCCAATACAGATTGTTTATGGCGCCCGCTCGCAAGGATGCCTCTAGCAGGACGATAAACGGAGCCAACATATGAATGGCCAACAAAATAAACAAAACAAAAAAGAACTTTTTTCATATTAGGTTTTATGTCAGGGCATGAGCAAAAATTTACTTGTCATTTCGCAGTAACCAACAGTAAAACAACAACACAAAAGCTAAAAACAAACTGAGGCAAAGTTGAGGCTTTTAGCGTCTATTCGATGAATGTTGGCAGGGATTTTGTTGTTAAAACGCGGCAAAAAGTTAATCAATATTGTTGGAAGACAGCTCAGTAAAGACCAAAGAGAAACACACAAAATCCCTTAATAGAAAGCGTTACGAATGGGGAAGAAAAGTTTCATAAAAGTTTCCCACATTAAGCAATAATTTCACTAAATGAATTTTAGAAATTCTTCAGCTTAGTATAACTTTATCTTTCCTTAATGAAAAAAAAATATACCATTGAATAAATCTTCATCAAATTGTTGTAAAAGTATGTTTATTCAAGCTGAAACATTTCAAATCAAAAATACTAACGAATTCTTTCATTTTAAAGAAAAAATAAAGTTGATCTAAATCAACATTGAATTTTGAATAAATATTCATTTTCCTTGGCATACTAAAAATACAAAGTTTATTATTAAAATGTTAAAATTACTTTTTATGTAAATATTTATGTCTACATCATATTTAAGAGCCCAACCATTTTATTGCGTAAGAATGTAATAAACTTGTAGTTAGTTAAAGTGTCTCTATTTTATACACATGAAAAGGTAAAATGTAATGAAAAAAAGCTACTTAAGAGGCTCTCAACGCACTGAAGTCAAGTAAAACTAATGAATTAAAATATATTAAAGTCGCACACACACACATATTTTTTTATTAAAGTAAAGAGTGCGCTTTAGTGGGTCCCATGCTGTTTCTATCCCTGTCTCTCTTTCATTTTGTCGGCCCGCATGGCAACGCCGTAAAAACGAAGAACGAGGGTTGCATCAACAGCAGTAATAAACACGCTGTTCAAGACTGAAACAAAAACAACAACCAAAGCGAAAAAAAAACAAACAGAACAGAAGAAAAGTGTGAGAGGAAGGGTGAAAGAAAAAAAATGCGCTCGTTGCTAAATTGGGTTGGGTCTTTCATCGTTTGGTGGGTTGGATGATGGTGGAATGAGTGCAATGGGTGGGTGGGTGGCGAATGAGTGGTTGACTGTTTATTTTTATACGCAGGGTTGCTCTGTTACCGCTACTATTGTTGTTGTTGCTGTTGTTGTGGGGGTTGTGCATTAATTGCTTTATCGATTTTTGCGGCATTTGCAACCCAAGCCAACCTCTTCTCTTTCTTCTTTTCTCTGCCTACTTGTCCGTCATCAGCGTCGAGTTTTTAGCACAAGGACGTAGAACAAATGTGAAAAGCAACAGCACTCAGTCACAAATGAAAAAACATCTTATACTGTTTCGTTATTGTGAATGAAAAATGTTGCAACAACAACAATAACGCAGAATAGTGCATTGCCTGAATGACGAACTGTTTTGAAAAGCAATGCAAACGCTTTCTGCACCACCTGCCGCCAAGCATTTTCATATGCAAAGGGCCCTAAAAACACAACAAAGCCCAAAAATGTAGGGCAACCCCACAACCCGACCGCCTTACCGCCCACTTTAAGCCCCATCTGCAACGTCAGCAGAAACAGCAACAGCAGCAGCAGCAGCAACAGCGACAGAGTTGCCAAATGCATGCATGCAAAATGAGTGCAGCTCGATAGACGAGAAGTGGATAAAGAGAAGCGGGGCGGGGCGGGGCGGGGAGAAGCATGCGAGAACGACAACAAACGCCCGCCAGGCGGCGCCCTAGTGAATGCAAATAAAAAACAAAAAAAAAAAGTTGCAGTAAAATTGTACACAATCCTAAAAAATGAGGTCAACTATTTGCGGTGTATGTGTGTGTGTGCGAAAGAGATGGCACGAGCCCAAGGGGCGCCAACAAGAGCGAGACGCGAACATTGTTATTGCCTCGACGCTTGCAATTGTTTCAATAGCGTGCTTGGTTTAGTAGGTTATGTTTATGTTAATTTGCATAATTGCATGTATTTCTAGTATATAGAAGAAGAAGAAGAAAAAAAAAATCGTATATTTACTTTCCAACTAACACACAGCACATAATATACACACACACACACACACACACACACACACATACGCAGATGCACACTCACTTTTGAGGTGCTGCTCTTTAAATTGTTTGGCGCTTTAAAGCTTTCGCCTATGAAATGCGGCAACAACGCCGCCCTAAAGCAATGCATTGAATGAAACGTGTCGGAACATGGGGGAAAAATGGGTCAGTAATTAAAACGCAACGCTCGCGGTGCTTTAATGTGTAGCAAAACGCAAAACGAAAAGGAAATGTTACAAGAAGAATAAGAAGAAGAAGAAGGGATAGATTCTATAATTAAAATAATGCATTGAAAGTGCAGCATTGCGAAAAAACAATTGGAAACTAAATTTTTGGAAAAGTCTTTCATTAAACACAATTTTATCTAGCGAAAGAGAAGTAAAATTTCATGAATTCAATAAAGTAAGTTCAATTTTATAATTTTTTTTGTAGTTTTTCCATATTCTGTATGTTTTTCTCTCTTCAAGACTATTTCTGATTTATAACCCAGATATCTTTTATTATTTATGAACCTGCCAGTCAACGTTGATTTAATTATAGTTACAGCTACAAGACGCATTTTAATGCAATTCTTTATACACAATAATAATGCAGAGCTAGCTTTACAACTCAATTTAGTACGTGCCCAATAATAGTCACGTAAACAGCTCAGACAAAGTCCCAATCAGCTTTTGCTATATAGCCAAAACATCAGAAAAGAAAAACAAACGCTTGCAAAACAATGAAGCAAAGTAACAACAAGAACAACAACAACAACAATACAAATGAAAACAATTTCGAGCTCAACTCAAAGAAATGACAAAAAGGTCCTTAAATAAATAAAAAGCTCATACAATTTTTATAGTATATATATAGGTAGCAAAAGAATGCGCTAAGAAAAGTTGACATGTACGAAAATCAAAAGGCTAGCACATAGAGAGAGAGAGCGATAACAAAGGGAAAAAATAAGAAAAAAACCCTAAAAACGTATAAAACCAACAAGGAGCAAATGCGATGTTGCCAATTTTCAATCCTATGTTGTTGTTTTTTTGCTAAGACCTAGCAGGGCTGGGGGGGGGGGATGGAAGGTTTGTGTCAGAGCAGAACAGAAACGACCGATAAAAACAGGAAGAGAATAGAAATTGAAACATCCTTCCTCTGACAGCGAATTTTGCTTCTTGTCTAAGAACTGGAAGGGGGTGGATTGCCCAAACTATTTGCTAAAAAAAAGAAACTATGCATTATGTGTGTGGTATGGTGTGGTGTGATGGTGGTGTGCGGGTGAGTTGACATGCAACAATTTTTAGTGGATACGAAAGAACCTGCCACAAGGGTTGCCAGCCAGCCAGCCAGGGCAAACCTGAATAATAATAACACCCATGAAGAAGCAGAAGAAGAAGAAGAAGAAGCAGAGCAAAATCCTACATACTAGCTGCAAAAAAGAGGGTTGCCAGAGTGTTTGTGTGTGTTCAGTTGTTTATTATGTGGAAAGGGTGCGACAAGCATTTCCGGGTAAGTAGCAATGGTAGATGGTAATAAAATCTGTCTAACGCTGTTGGCAATGGATGGTAAACCGACCAAAAAGGGGGAGGGCACTTCAAAAACTGGCAACAAAAGTTGTTGAGCACTTTGCACAGTGAAATCCAAACAACAAAAAACAAAACAAAAAAAGCGGATAAATTATGGTAAAAATGTAAATTGAAAAAAAAAATTTGTTGTTATGCGAGATGAAAAGATGGAGAGAGAAAAAAAACCGTAGAAAAATGAAACCTACTAAAATTTATGTGAAACGAGCAGCGATAAAATACGAGACTGCAAATACAAAAGCATAAAAAGAAGAAAAAAGTAGCTAGTAGGTTGAGAAAAGCGATTAAATGGCATAAATTATGGCTAGCACATCATAGTTGGATGCTGTAAAACCCAAGATGAGTTATTATACATAAAAGAGCTAACAATGTTTTGAACATGACGACGAAGAAAGTTTTAGCTTTAAGCTGTTGAAAAACAGTTGACACACAAAATATCATTAAAGTGAAATAAGGCAACGTTGCCCTTGGCTCTATTTGGGAGTATATAAAACATGAAAATATGATATTCAGCTGTTATTTAAGTTTAAAAAAACAATAAAATAAAGGGCAATATTATTTATTACATGATTTATTTGGTTTAGTCACATTTTACTGAAACTGAAGTTTGGCAATGTCGCAGTTTGTATTAAATTAGCTAAAATATTAAGCGATCTATAACTATAATGTTAATTTGGCACATTTACACATTATACGACTAAAAATAAAACACCATACGCATAACCAGCACAAAGAACATCAAATTTAAGTGTTTTTATACCTTAAATGAATACAAACCAAAAAAGATCATAAAATATTCGAAAAACAAAAGAAATAAGAAAACATTTAAATGGAACACACACACACACACATACATACGATAAATAAAAGTCGAAAACGAAGGCGACAAGTCGTTGACAGTTTCAGTTCATTGAACTGAACTTAATTAAAAATCAAGTTGAAGGTCATTTGCGTGAATAACGCTTTTGCCTCTTCTTCATCACAGTTGTTTTCGTAGTCAATGATTAAACAGCATCAACAAAATATGGCAATAAAATAAAGAAATACGATGGCAAAAATATATGTGTGTGCATGCGTAGTAAATTTTAACATATGTAACGTCGACTTTCATCAACAAACAGATAAAAACTGGAAATTTCGGCAAAGGTCAGTGAACACATTTAACAAAGAATTCCAAGTCAAAAAAAAAAAAAAAAATACGCTGACAAAAAGAACAACAAGTGAAACACAATGAAAGGCAAAGCCAACAAGATCTCATAACGATCATGGATCATGATCGCTCTTCTCTCTCGCTCTTGCATGCTGTTTCAGCTGTCTGAAAAACACACAAAAAAAAAAAGAAGCAAACCTGTTTCAATTAATGCTATTGCGTGAGTAAGCGCGTGAAATATGGCAACAACGCACACGACAATACTAATTGTAGACAATTGGCAACGTTGTATGCGTATGCACGTATGTATGTATATGTTTGTATGTGCATAAAATATCCAATCAGAATTTCAAACATTTTCTTATGAAGAACGTGACACAGCAACATTAGAAGACGTACGCGCGGGAACACTGTGAAAATGAAACAAAAAGCAGCTGCTGTTGTATGCTGCTAATGTTGTCCTCTCCGTGCAAGCGAGATGGGTAGATACCATTAGAGCTAGTTTTGTATCTACTACACTGTTTGCCGCCTGCATACGTTTGACAGGTGTTCGCCAGTGCGTGTCTATTAGTATGTGTGTGTTTGTGTGTGTTGTGTCACTTGTGTGAGTGAGCATAGACGACGTAATAGCTGCATAACTGCATTGAATGAGTAAAATGCACAGGCACGTACGCCGCAATGAAAAGAGAATAAAGAAAACATACCGCTCAAACAAAAACAACAACGCGCAGGTGTTCATATTCACTTAAGATGTTAAGATAGACAGGGATAGCAACAAATCAGCAGTTGTCTTCTCAATTTCAAAGCAATTTTTTTTGTTTTTTTTTGTACAAAATGTCACGTTAAATAAGGAAATGACAACAAAGATAAAAGCAATAGAGAAGGTAAAACAAGTTCTAGCTGTAATTGCTTGTCTGTCACAGGGGTATTATATTATATATATTTTGTATAGTTATGCAATAGAAGCGAAGGCTGTTCAGTATAATACTAAGCAAATAGATTTACAAAACATATCAATATCAATAAAAATATCATCATCAACAGCAGCAGCTGGAATTTTAACTCAATGGAAAAGGTCGAGAACTCAAGAGCATTGCGATATTGAAACCAATTACGTTGCGTTTTAGCTTTGAACTTGCAACTTGTACGGCGCATAGTTATTAACTAAATTGCGTTAGATCTTTAAAGTTAGGCATGAGGTCATCTCTAAAAAGTTGTTAGCCAACACTGAGAACTTAGCCAGCTCGTAACCAGTTTCAAAGCTAAAGTAACCAAGAACAAAGATATTATTAAATAAGCTTTATCTTTTGTTGAAGAAAATATTAAAACTTTTGATTTTGTTATTAGTAGAAACGACTACAGTGATCACTCGCAAAAACCACAACGATGATATCGTTGGGTTTGCCTTCGTTCAACTTCTACTTTTGACCGCGATTTGATTGGTATAATTATTGAAAATACCTTCAGAAAACGCTTTATTTTAATTTATGACTTCCTACATTTAAAAGAGTTTACCGATTGAAGAAGATTTGTTTTTCGAACCAGTTCGTTCATTTCAGTCAGTTCATTTAGTTTAATGCATACTTTTTTTTCGATTCATTTTATTTCTTAATTTCCTTTATGGCTTTCGTCTTTTCGCGTTTCCTTTCCATTTGTGCGAGGTATTCTCGTAGGTGTTTTTTGTTTGTGTGTGTGTATGTGTGTGTGTGTGTGTAAGTGTTTTACCGAGTTTGTTGTCTCTTTCTCTCGTTCTCTTTATTACATTTTAAAGCCCACTAAACTTGTCGCACTGACTGACTGACTGACAGCAGGCGGCAACATATGATAACGGCCTTAAAAGCAACAGACAACAAATGCATACAAACAAACATCGACACACACGCACAAAAACACAGACATGTTCGTACATGCACAAACGCCCACATTTGCCCTCAAGTTTTGAACGTTTTGACTATTTGTTTGATGTGGACACAAAACGTGTTTTTAGCCTTCTGTAAATGCAGCTAAAAAGTGATACATAGTTAATACACACACACACACATGTATGAATTTTGTGTATGTATAAAGTTGTGGCCAAAGAAATCTACAATAAGCGCTTGTTGGCCAACAGAAACCTGCAACACATTTTATGCCCTTAGGCTAAATACGTCCAAGTTTGCCTCGTCGCGTTTATTCTCTGCAAACGTGTTGTTCTCCTTCTTGTTGTTGTTGTTGTTGTTGTTTACAGGCGGAGTCGTGCGACTTCAACGTCGCCGCATGGCCAACGACCTTTGTCGCACACACATACTCGCAGCATACACACATAGTATAAACACACACATACACATACACATACTGAAACATGCGCTCACGTTTTTTGTTTAACGCGCTCTTCTTCTTATGCTCTTTTTTTCCCCATAGCAGCAACTCCACTTCAACTCGTTCGATGTTTCGTTTCGTTCGTCGTTGGTTCGTTTGTTCGCAGTCAGACGTTTTTAGCGCTTTTTGTCTGCTGCTGTTTTAGCAGTGTGCGTGACTCTTCCGCTTACTTTTCACACACCCGCTCTGTCTGACATACACAGACACGCACACACGCATACACACACACACACGTACAGGTGGTACACACGTAGCCGGGCGTCTGCAATTTAATAATTTCGAATTAAAGTTGGAGCTGGAGTTGCTTTTTGTTGTTGTTGTTGTTATTGTTTTTATTTCCCTCCTATAACTTGCTCTGCCTTCTCTTTGGCACTTTCAAAATAACGCAACATGTCTGGCCAGACCGACCAACAAACACAAACACACACACACACACACACACACACACACACACACACGCACACAGCACACTACTTCACTTATACTCCACACTCAATCAGACGATGCTAGCATGTACTCATTTGTTATTGCTTCAGCATGTTTCTCTTGTTGGCTTTGCCATGGTTTGTTTTTTCGCTGCGGCGGCCAGAGCATTTCAATTAAAGTGCATGAAAGTTTTCTTTTCCTCTAGTGTTGTCTCGCTTGCGCACCTGTGACATTAAACTGCTGCCTCTATTTGTGTGTGTGTGTGTGTATGTGCTAGTGGTGTTGTAATCGTCGCTTTAAATTTACCGTTGCAAGCCGGTGTAATAATGAACCAACAACAACAAACAACAACAGCAGCAGCAAAAGCAAACTGCAATAACAAAAATAACTGTTGCTTATGCTGTTGCTTTTGCTGTTTCTGTTTCACTTGCCTATTCTTTTTCGCATTTTACATTGCTCAGCTATGTATGGTATGTATTTATTGCAGCTGGCACGCACGCACAGTGTCGCCGCCTCTTATATAAAATATGCAAAATTCATTTTATTGCAATTTTATTTGCACATTTCGTTTTTCGTCTGAACTTGGTACTTGGTTGCTTGAGGTCCGTTAAAAGCGGGTCAATAGCCACCACTTACGCCAAAAATGTGAGACACGAAACGCAAAAAACAACAAAAACCAAAGTTGTCAACAAAAACAACAACAACAACAAAATTCGCCATAAACATGCAAAGTTTATTTGACACAGATTTCATATTAATGAATAAAAACATATGTACCATGCATATTCAGAAAAGTATGTTTATTTATGTTTGTGTGAGTGCGAGTGTGTGTGTGTGTATAGCAATTGTGTCACAGCATAAGTTCTTGTGATTGTTTTTGTTTACGTAACCGTTAGTTTTTGGTGTGGGAGAATATTGTTTGCCCATTTGTTTTGCTTGTATTTCTTAAGTACTAAATGAACCGAGTTGGAACGTTCCACTCTTGTTTGTTATTGTTCTTGGGCAATACGAATAAACTTATTTCTTTATTGTTCTATTTTTACTTCGAGTTGATATCATTTAAGGCGGAAGCTCTCAAGTACTTTGTGAAGCTTTTTGTTTTTGTTTAATCATTGATAAGAATTGATTGGACTCACCAAGCGTTACGATTATCTTTTAAGGAAGTGTCCGCTATCAAAAGCAATTCTCATATACCTTATTTAAACTCAAAAGTAGACAATCTTCATGAAGAGTTCATTATAGTTATTATACTTGAAAGAAATTACTACTCCGGATACCACGGGGATTCCTTTTCAATACTATTTTAAGGGATTTCATTCATATTTCCCGTTCCGTGCTTAGTTCCGTCTAGCAAACGGGTTTTCTTAATACACACTCATCAACTAACAAAATAGATATAGCTTACTCATCAGGTTATTGCATATTTAATTAAAAATATTACAAATTTCTCATTTTCAAACAAGAGAACAACAGCAACAACAACAACAAGAACAACCGGCAAGTGAGTTCCGAGAAATCTTGGATGAATTCCGTATAATTTACAGTATAGCGACGTTGTCTGATCGGCTCGATTACTATAATTTGCGGTTTGTTTTGTTTGGTTTCATTGTCGGCCAAAGCAAAGGTGAAAACGTAGAGAAAACAAGCAACAAGCAACAAGAAAAAAGATCCAGCTATCTTACTAGACTAAGAAATACACTTTTCACATTTCGTTTTTAATAATATGAAACTATTATTTTAATTATTTAATCATGCATATTTCGAAGTAATTATATCAAGAATACTTTTTGAACACTTCAAAACGGTAAACTTCCGTCTTGATAATATTACTGGTTTTTTCTTTTCATTAATATAACATTACTAATGCATTGGGAAACTAACCAACTGATAATTATATATGTGAGTGTGTGTTTGTGTTCGAGTTCGATTCACCTGAGTAATTTTCGAAAAGGCAAACCCTCTTTGTATAAGAAAAAACAAAACCTCAAGAAGGTCTAACCATTAAATATAGTCCAGGGTTGCTTGAACATTGTCAACATAGTATATATAATATAATGACATATAATTTTGAAATTAAATTACATTAGCAAAAAACAAAAAGAGGGTGAAGAACGCGACGAATTGACATCCTTTATGCAAATTATTTTTGGATGACAATGCAATTTAAACTAAACCCATTTCCCAGGAATAGTTAATTAGAACTCAGTGTAATTGGTCAATTAAAATGATTGCAATGACCCCATAACAATTTGAGGTCATTCATATTGACTTGACATATGGTCAAATTAGTAATATTTTCGTTTTACAACACTTGATCACGACGACAGATTACAGTTTTAACAGGTTTCGGAACTGACCTACAACAACAGCACAAAAAGCACACACACATAAACTGATTTAGACAACTCCCTGAGTGTCGCTCAATTGAATGTCTTTCTCTCACACTCTCACACTCTCAACTCTCTCTCTCTCTTTAACACTTTAAGCAACGGAAATTACGCAACACATGCAAAATGGAAATAAAACAGAAACCAAAAACCATTCGTCGTTGTCGTCGTCACTTACTGTTAATACGTACGTACGTACATACATACACAAATAATGCAAATGCAGTGCAAAGCAAAGGGTGGGCGAAACAAAAAATAAAGAAGGCGTCGACGTCGACGTCGATTTCGAGGCCGGGACGAGGGCAAGGCAATTGAACTTTCAGTGCAACTTTCTTAAGAAATACAAAAACAGACCAACAGCTGTTGCTAGCGAGCAAGACCAACTGAGCGAGAGAGCGAGGGAGAGCTTAAAGCAAAGTGAGCGCGAGTGCAATAACTTGGCGCTGCTGCTGCTTCTGCTGCTGGCGTCCACCGTTTATTATCGCTTTATTTATATCGCATAAATAAAAGTGGAAGCGTGAAAAAAAGGGCTTGTCAGCGGCAACTCACGAGTCGAGTGAATGATTGAGCAACGACCCAGCCCAGTGCAGAAAATGTTGTTGTTGTTGTTGTCAATGCATGAACAACAACAACAACAGCAACAACAAACATAACTGAGTGCGAAAAGTTTAAGGACATTTCCTACGTTTAAATCTCACGTGACGCGAGCGAGGGTAGACAGACAGAGAAAGAGTTGTACCTTTAAAGGAGGGGGTGGGGGATTACAAGCACTTCTTGGTCCGGCTATAAAATTTATGACGTCTAAGCACGCGACAACTGTTTACGACTATTCAATTTTTTTTTTTTTCGCACCTCGAAGGATGGTGAAGGGGGGGAGGGCGAAGACAAAACCACACCCTAAAATGCCATAAAAAATACGAATTAAAAAAGACGGGTTAACCCACGAATTTAATACCTTAATACATACATACATATATATATGTACCGTTTAACGGTGTTAATAGCTTTCTGCCATTACGTCGTTTGTTACGTTGTTTCTGGTCTCACGTGAAATTTGCTTAGCCTGCCCAGCTGATCAACCAAACTGATAACGGTAAAAGGGGAGCTTGCTTTATTAAATAGATGTGACCAGACTCAACAAGTATGCTTACTAAGTTGATGAATCAATCGATAACTTATATTATTATTATTTTAGATTTTAAAATCATCAAATATCATCAGAAATATTCAAATATCAACAACTTGTATTTAAAATTCATGGTGCTTATGTTTTTTATTAGGTTTTTGTATTTTGTTTAACTCAAAATTGCTTTTAATTCACTTTCAAATTGTTTTTTTTATTAATACATTTCAATTTGCAACACTTCTATTTGCCACACACCTTCATTAACATACACAAAGTGAAGTATAAATTATGGTAAAAAACCAAGCAAACAAGTTTTGTTAAAAATTATGATTTATATAGGGCACTAAAAGGTTTTTAATAGACCAACATTTTTTTCTGGCTATAAGCACATTCGAAGCCTTATTACAACATTATGAGGCAAGTAACACAAATTCATAAACATATATGGTTAGGGGCGTGTTTATTTTAAGACTGTTTATGATTGATGGCATAGGTTTATAGCAAACTTTTTTATTTGAAAATTATACTGAAGTTATTTTACGAATGGATTTTCTTTATGCTGATTTTGTTTAACTTAACATTTGAGTATTTGAGGCTGATTAAATAACAGATTTAATACTCAACGTACTTCCTGAATTAAAGCTCTTGGTTAATATATATTAAATGAATCAATAAACATTTAAGTTATAGCTAAAAATGTTTAAAGCCAGAACTAAATGGCATTTAATTGAAAATACCAAAAGATGACCTCGCTCAACATCAACAAAAACAGACAGAATGATGGGAGAGAGTGAGCGAGGGGTGGGGTGGGGTGAGTGTGCAGGTTTGGGTCAGTTAAAGCGAGACGAGTTGAAAAATTGAAAAGCTTAAATGCAGCAAAAATTGACACAAGGCAATTGAAACGTTTCGCTCTCACTCTCTCTCTCCTTCACTCCCTCTCTCTTTCTCTTTTGCTGTATGTATGCAGAGAATGGCAAAACTTTAAATGGTACAAAATTGTTCGGCAAGATATTAAAGCACAAGCCACAAGCAAAACAGACAAACACACGCACACACAGGCAAACTGTTACATTATATACATACATACACATACACACATACATGTAGAAGCAAGCAATTTGAGTGAGTGGTGGGTGGGACTTGGGCTTAAATGCCATTAATAACAACGCAGCAGTCAGCACATAAAACACACTGTGCAAATGCCAAAAGCATATAATGTGCAAACGACAGCAGTAGTAGCAGCATGGCCGGCCGGAATATATACACAAGCATACATATATATATATATATATATAAGTGTATGCAGTGACAACAACAAAGAATTGGCAGAGCCACAGAATACAGAAATAGTAAAGCTTAGCATAAAACAGAAGCCCGCGCGCGCTTTTGCTCTATGCCATTTTTGGCATGTGAACAAGTGAGAGAGAGAGAGAGAGAGAGAGAGAGGTCAAACAAAAAAGAAACTCTGAGAGAGAGAGAGAGTAAGAGAGAGAGAGAGAGAGAGCAAAAGGCAAAGGACGTCGCGGCGAGAGCGAAAATCGATAAAATCAAGGGCAGACAATGTGTTTGGGGCGCGGCGCGGCAAGGGAGAGCAAGCGAGATGGCAAAGCAAAAGCAACTTTTAGGCGCACGTGAGGCGGCTTCTTTTTGTTGTTGTTGTTTTTTGTAACAGAGTGTGGGAGGAGGAGGAACGTTGTTAAATGTAGCAGCCAGCCAGCCAGCAACCCCCAAATAGGCAGCCGAACATTGTGCAAAGTTTCTCTGCTGAGGTAGCGGCAGTTAAATGAAATGAAATGAGAATGAGAACAAAAAAAGCATGAAAAATAATCATGCATCTACCCCTCCCTCCCTCCCTCAACCCTTATCCCTTATCCCACCGCCGCCGCCTTTCTATCGGGTGTCGTCCTAAAATGTGCTACTAGCAGAGTTTTTTTTTTTGGGCGGTGCCTGGCAAATATATATATATATTTTAACACTGGAATGGACCCGTCTTTAATATATACAAGAAGAAGAAAAGAAAAGAAGAAAAAAAGTGTATATACTTGTATATATAGAACCTTTGGTGCTTGGGGCAACAAAGAGAGGGTTTTTAGATATATGTTTGTATATGATATATATATATATGTATGCCTGTGGGGCCGCGCCTCATTTTGGGCGCAGTATTGGCTTCTTTTTTTCCGTTCTTGCCTTTTTTGTGCGAATCATGATTTTATTTTCGGCTCGACCTGCCATTTAAATATTTCCTTTGTGGGTGGTTAAGGGAATGTATATATATATGTATATATTGGCAGGATATCGTTTTGGCAACAGCGCGTGGTATAATTTAATGTGTGTGGAGTAATAGAAATGGCGTCTGCCATTTAAATTTCACAGCAAGGACGAAGAAACTGAAACTTGAAACTGACTGCGGTGTCGGCTGGCGGCATTTTACGGTGGGTGGGTGAAGGGGTGGGTAGGTTGGGTGGTATTATTTTGGGTGTTTTTGGGGTTTGCCTTTTTGTTGTATTATTGACTTTTTTTGTTGTTGATTATTGTTGCTGTTGTTGCGGCTGTTTGAAGTTTTGTTTGGGGCGCATTTATTTAATGTGAATTGTCAAGAATTTTTGTGATATATATATATATATATATATATAGAAGAGAAGGTTCACAAGTTTTGAGTTTGCGGATGAAAGGTTAGGGAAAGATTGGTAATGCGATCCCAAACATTATTCAAGGGGCGTGGCTTGTTAAGTTGTGTGGGAACATGTTTTTATAATACTTTTTCTTTGTATCATAAACATGTAAAAGATTTAATTTCGAAAAGAGCTTTAAGCTTCATTAAGGTTAAATGAGCTCAAGAACAGTTTTTTATATAATAATATAATAATATATATGTATATAACCGATATATTTAGTTTTTCTTTAACAAGAGATTTGGTAGGGAACAGTTTTGCTAGACAATAATTAAGTTAAGTATTATAACAAGTATTTCGATTTAAGTGTTGAGGATAATTTATTCAAATTTGATCAGAAAGTCAAAGTATTTGGAAAAACTAACCAACTAAACTAAATATAATGATTTCCCAAAGTTTAAGGTTCTTGAAAACGATAATTTCACATTTTTTGCACATGTTAGTCATAATGAACGAATCTTGAAGAATAAAAATATTTATTGATTTATTCCAAATGTTATTTCCTAATACTGACTCTAAAACATAAACCTCATCATGAGAAAAATCCGTGAAGAAACTGCATTTAAAAGATGCCCTAATGTTAAAGTTAAAGTACAAAAGCTCGACCTACTGTACTCAAAACTTTAACCCCACAACGCAAATCATTAACCCCACAAAACTGTACTCGGATTTATGATTACAAACATACAACATACAAAAGTTTTTAGGTTATGCTCACGCGAGAACTGAGCTGAGCTTTTAACAAATGTCAAATAACAATGTTTAAGCAATTAGCTTAAAAGTTTTGACACCAATTTCACCTTACCTGAAACCTGGCAATTGTCTCAAGTGTCAAGTTTCAAGTGTCAAAAACACTACAAACTAAAACGGTAAATTTTCCAACAATATGTTTATTATGTTTATTAGGGAAAATCAAGAAAATCGTTATAGAACAACAACAACAACTCCCAATTAGATAAATAGCATTGAAACATTAAATAAATCTTATAAATTAAAGCGGCGGCAGGCAGCAATATCAACTTAAATTAAGGCACAAGATCTATGGGCAAACCTTGGGTGGGGGTTAGGTGGGCATTGGGGTTGGGGTGGTGGTGGTGGTGGGGCGCCAGCGCTCAGCGTTCATCTTTATTCTGAATGAATGAAAATTATTGACGTTGTGTGCAAACGAGATGGCAATAGTCTAGATATCAAACTGAAGTTTGGCAACGTTGCACGCACACACAAAGAATGCCAAAGTAAATAGAAACGAGCATAAAAAGACTAGTTACTGTGCACACGCACACATACAAATAAAAACTTTCGAGCCGACACACACACACACACACACACACATACGAAGGCATAGCGTCTTGTCTGCGCCATGCCACCCACTGACCTGGCACGTTCTTTGGCCCTTTAACGTCAACCCCACCACCTACCACCCAACACTCCCGACCCCTTCCCCCCCCCTTATCCTCTATAGTGGCATTAGTGCGTTGTTGCCGCATTATTTTATCACAAATGTTATCAAAATGTGCGTTGCCAGCTGCGGCCCTAAGCGACAACTAAGGAGGGACACTAAGCGGTGCTACAAGCGGGTAGAAAAATGGCACAGAGGAGATGAAGGAGGAGAAGGAGACCCACCCTACCACTCGAATGAGGTCGCCCAAGTGTGGAGAGCTGAGCAAGAGGGGCAAGGGTGGCGAGAGGGGGCGCCACAGCGACAGTCAAGTCAAGAAGAAAAAGTTGAAAATGAAAATAATGCAGGAGCAGCAGCAGCAGCAGCAGCTAAAGCAAAAGCAGCAGAACTAAGGCGCGGGCAGAGAGCGAGAGTGTTGAGTGGGAGGCTTAAAAGATAGATATAGAATGAGTAAGAGAAGGAGAGAGCGAGAGCGAGACGATTTACAACGTTAAAAAGCGTAGGCAACATTTGAACAAACGAACGATTGCCTTAGTGGGTGGCTTAACCTTATCGCCTCTCTCTCTCTCTCTCTCCTTCTCTCTTGTTGTTTTGCTGTTTCTTCTTTATAACGTTTATTTGTTATACAGTGGGCTCAAAGAATATTTGTTATGATTTTAAGGTCCAAAGATGTTTAAATTCTTTGTTATTTTGTTCAAAAAAACAAAGTTGAATCTTTTAAAATAATATTCGAGATTTGTTATAAAACTAACTAGTTGATGCCAAAGATCCTAAAAGAAAACCAAAACTTATTTCTTAACCCTTTGTGTAAATTTGACGATTGAAACTCTTCAAAATTATTCAAATTAATCTTATCATTTATTTGTCTTTTGAATAAGATATTATTTTGGTTATAATTATTAGATAAATGTATTTATTCATCATTATGTTGCAGTAAAGGGGTAAAATACCATGTTCTGGATAACATTCTAACTTTCTAAATAAATTTTTTTCTCAGAAAAAACTGACTTTGGAATACTTTTTAAAATTAAAACAAACACAAGATCAATTGTTAGAAAATCGTTAGAAAAATCGTTATATATATTAAAGATTAAAGTTCAATATAGATCAAATTTTGTCTAACTGTTCCTTGAGAGTTTCCATTGTACAACCTTATTGTTGTTGTTGTTGTTGCCTTTTGGTTTGTTTTTGTCTACGAGGAAAAAGTTGCACAGTCTTCATTTACTTTTTGTTTTTGTTGTTGCTGTTATTATGCTCTCTGTGATGTGAGAATTTTGCGCATGTACATCAAATACATAATACATGAAGTACGTATACGTACGTATAAACACACAGACACACACACGGACACGCACATAGCCACCGTAGACACACACACAATACAAATGCACAGTGACAGACGCTTGGTAAATTGCGATCGATTTTCTGTTCTATTCTATTCTGTTCTGTGTTCTCTGTTGCTATGTAAAAGCATTTAAACAGCACAAAGGAGGAGAAGAAGACGAAGGTTGGTGGGGTGGGGTGAGGAGGTGAGGTGAAGTTAGCTAGCACACGTTGACGGTTCACATGGTGTTTATGTTTATGGTATTTTATGCATGCATGCGCACGTATGTATGTATGTGTGTACGTATGTATGTATGGATGTTTGAACATATGTATATGCATAAGTGTCTCACGGATTAGAACACACACACACGCACATGGACACGTGTCTGTAACGTTAGTTTATAACCGTTTTACGCCCAACTGAGCTACACAGCATAGAAAGCTTTTTGCCAAAGTAGCTATGCCATCCGTATCGCTTCCCCCCTCTCTCTCTCTCTTACCCTCTCTCTCTTTCTCCAGTTAGTAAACATTGCATATCTTTTGACTTTTGGTAAAGTTTTTCATATACGGGCCTAACCGAAACACTAATTGCCTGTAGGTTTTCCGTCACTTTTTCCGGTCTCTTATCTCATCTCATCTCATCTCAACTGTATATATGAGCACAAAAGTTGACAAGTCGCATTAAATGCAAATCGACAGCATGACAGTAATGACATTTTCTTATGTATATATATATATATACAATGTTTAAGTAAAAGACAACGAAACAAGTTTTCTTAAAGGAGTTTAATCATAACTTTAGTTAAGAGCGGAATATCAAATTAATCAAAGATAAGAAAAGTTTTTCAAGTACGCAGTTTTTATGCACAAAATGTGTATTTTGATTAAGTTAACTTACTTAAGTTATGATTTTCATAGATAGGATATAACTTTTGAAGAAAATACATTAAAAAGTTACTGGGAACCGTGACAAAAGGCACATAACAAAATTGATGGCAAAAAAGTTTGCTTGGCAAGCGACAAGGCGTCAACTTGTCAACTTTGACCCTAAAAGGGACACTTGGTATTTGATTGTCAATCACGACACCCAAAAATAACTATTAAGACCCAAGGCATCCCAATAATAATATTAAATCAACTTTGTCTGTCTTTATTTATTTTACACATTTTCAATGAAATGAACAAATTTGCTTATTTTGGTCGAAACAACTATCGATATAATAAATATTCCCAAAAGTGAAGAAAAAGCAAAGTTCCTAAACCTTTTCTAAGTTATTATGCACGAAAAGAAAGCTATAGGCAATATACTTTGACTTAACTCCTTCTTACATAAGGCACAAACTACAGAGAAAACTCTCGTGCCAAAGAAAGAAGGCAACAATAATAGGTTTTTCTTTTGGCAATTTGTTGTTAGTTTGTCCCCAGGCAAAGGATCCATTCCCCAAGAGACCCATTCTGCGATGTCTACTTCATGACTGACAGCGTCGCCAGTTTGTCTTGGCTCCGCTTTCAGGCACATGTCTTCATGTCTTCATGTCTTCATGTCTACATTTCTATTTTAAAGCATTTTCTAGCTATTATTATTCCTATTCCTATTTCCTAACCTCTCTCCCTTGGCAACAGCTGTCAAAGCATAGAAACAACACAGAAATGTAATATTCCTTGTGAAAAGCTCGAATGCAAACATTTGCAAAAGTTTGGCAGGTGTGAAATATCAGATACTATACTATGTATATCGCTTGGCCGACACTGAGCGTGAGAAAACGAAAAAAGAATATGTTAAAGTGTTGATCGATTTACAGCTGGATTGCAACTCTGATGGTATTAAAATAGCGCACAGAGAGAGCAACTTGACCTCCATTGCGAGCGAAATGGAATGGAACGGAATGGAACGGGACGTCATTAGTTAAGTAACAAACGCTTAATATAGTTTCGCTTAATGACGAATTACAAACGAGAGATAGCAAAAACGAAATACGTAAAGAGAATAGTGTAAGAAAGAGTGAAGAGGAAAGAAGAGGTGTACAAAGAGAATAGTGCAGTGCTGAGCTTAAACTCAAATCATGTGCTTTGATTGAAACTGATTGGAATGAATGAATCAAATGTGAACGTTAATAAATGGAGTAACTGCACAGAATGAGGAAGCAAAGAGGACTTTGCATTCAAAGCATTGTTGAACAGAGGATGCAACAACGATATAACAACTGATTGGAAATAAGTAAGCAATTAAATGTAATTAAAAGAAAAAATCGCAATTTAATGCAAATCGAATGCAGAGTTAATTACTTTATTCACAATCACATTGATTTTTATTTTTATTTTTTGCAATAAATGCTTTTACCAAAACAGAGAGAGTGAAAATGCTCAACAATGGCATGCAATTGAAAACTGGCAACGTTGCGCTTTTAAGACATAAGGACGAACGAATGGCATGTGTGTGTGTGTGTCTATGTGTGTGTGGGTTATGGATACACATTGTATTCCGGCAAAAAAAACATATCTATTAGTGCTTTGTGTTATTGTGAATATCTTTTGCTCTTCTCGGCATCTAATGCCCGCAAAACATAGTACAACAAAAAAAAAGAAAAACAAAACACAGGGTTGCATTCATGCTTTATTGTAAATAAAGAAAATGTCTGGCAACTTTATGTAAACTTGATTTGACGTCTCTCTGTCTCTCCCTTCCTCCCTCCCTCTATCACTCTCTTTCTATCTTTCGTTCTTCTTATCTCAGCCCCTCTTCCAGAGCATGCATTTGTACTTTGTTCTCAACGTTTCTGTTTTTTATTTCTTTTTTTTTCTAGATTGCGATTGTAGTCACTTTTGGTTGCATTTCCTTCTCTTCTCTCTTTCTATGTCTTGCCGTACAACTCTTTTTCTTTTTCTTTTGCTGGGTCGAGAGGAGCAGCCGTTTATCTTGAATGGCTTGTGCTTTTGCTTTGTTTTCTGTTTGCCTTTTGCTCATTGCTTCTATTTATTTATTTCATTGTACAAACAACAACAGTAAATGTCAGAGCTGTTGTTGTTGTTGTTGCTGCTGCTAATGTGCTTGCTCATAGTTCATTCAACTGTCAAAAAAACAAATAAAAATAAATGAAAAGAAGAAATACAAACAATTAAAAAAAATAGAAAGAAAGAAAGACAAATACAACACACATAGAAAGTCACTCGCGATGCGCATTGAAATAAAATAAAATTAAAAGTTGCCTCTCTCTTTCACACACACACACACACATGTATACACATAAATGTATTTTGTGAGCTTTTCGTTTTTGTTGTTGTGGTTTTCGTCGTAATTCCCCAAAGTTTGTTTCACTTTGCTTTTGGTTGTTTTTCGTCGTCTGCCAGCAGCTGCCTTTTTTTTGTGTCGACATTTATACCGTTGTCTCCGGTCTAAATTTAACTTTAAATTCTAAACAGTCAACAACATTTTGCAGCAGGCAACACATTAACCTCCCCCCCACCCCCCTCCCTCCTCCACCACACCTTCCACCACTACATTTGCGTGCGCTTTGTTATGAATGCATTTTGTATAAGTAAAAGTTTATCGTTGTTGTTTTTGTTTTTTGGTCTTGTTCTTTGTGGTTTTCTATTTTGGTTGCATGTAAGTAGGTATAGATCTGTGTGGCATTGTTGCTTGCTTGCTTGATTTTTTCCGAGTTCACGCCAGACCTCCAAAATCCTTAAGAGATACAGCAAAACTATTTTTACGTTACATTAATATCCAGATATGCAACTACGGAAATCAGAGATGCTTACAAATGGCGTAATATATATATATATATATATAAATATATATATTAGTTAGGAGATGCATATACCATTTTATACCATAGGTTTGCAGGTTATACAAAAAAAGTAATAAAACATATATATGTATATATAATCAGAAATTCAAATTTAATAAGATTCTATTTATAGAATTTTGTTTCATTTATACATGATTTGCATTTATGTGGGCGTAAGATTCGTAATAAGTGATTTTTCATTCTGAATCATTCTCAGAGAATAAAAATAATGCCTTGCAAATGCGATTTTTCATAGCTCTCTTTCAAACTACAACAACTAACAATATAATAAATTAGTTAAAAAATAATATTAGAAAAACTGCTGCGTATTTTGAATGCACAAACAATAAGATTAAACATACATACAGACAAACATACCAACATACATATACGTACGTACGTACATATATATATATTTACTTGTGCATCTAACTGAAGTCTGAAGCTTGCAACAGCAGCAACAGCAGCAAATGCAGTGAAGCGCGCCGAGACCGCAGCAGCACAAAAACAAAGCAACATTACTACAGACAACAAACAACAAATAACAACAACAGCAACAAACACACAAACACACACACACACATATATATATACATATATATTTACACCGCTATTGCGGCAGGCACAAACACACCCACCAACACACACACACACACACTTTCATATAAACAAAAAGAAGGAGACAGAATGAAGGCAGCGGAGCGCAAGTAAAGTTGTTACTGCTGCTGCTGCTGACGTCGACTGAGGCCGTTGTCTGTTTTTTCGTGTGTATCCAATGCTGCATCAGCAACAACAACACCAACAACAACAACAAAACAGAGCAACTTATTTTTGTTTAGCTGCCACGTTTTTTCAACGCTCTCTTTTGTTGTTTTTTCGATTATTTTTTGTTGTTTTTTGTTTGTCTGCTTCTTTGGATTTCGTTTCGTTTCGTTTTGTGCTTTGTACGCTTTTTATTTTCATGGATTTCTCTTTCGGCTTGGAATTTTGCAGCCGCAGCACAACAACAACAACAACAACGACAAAAGCAAACAAAACGCAAAAGAGAATTGAATCCAAACTGAAGGCTTTTTAAAAGGAGTCGTCGGTGGCCGCCGCCGCTGCTGCTGCGTGGGTTGTGTGTACACCCTGTACACAGTGTCAGAGAGTGAGAGAGAGAGAGATATACAAACTCATTGCATAGAAACAAAAACAAAATTAACGAATTGCAAACGCTTTTAATTGACAAGCGACTGCAGAAGGCAACTAAGCAACATAAATGGCCAATTGGCACGCATGTGTGTGTGTGTGTTATTATCAGTGTTGCCAATATTGCTTTTTTTTTCCGTCATAGCTGGCATTTTTTTTTAACAAAGCTTTGAAAAAGTCAACGTTCGCATTAACGTTGTATTTGTACCTAATAATGGTTTAGAGCATTTATTTCCCGCTAAAACTAGCCTTTTTATGCTTCTTAATAGCTCTGGCAACACTGACTTCAAGCAAGTCTAACTAGTTGCCTTAATAGGTTTCTTTGTGTGTGTGTGTGTGTGTGCATTTACTTGTCTTGCGGCATTTGTTATTTGTTTTGTTTTGGGCATTTAATTGGATATCTTGTATGATTGACAGCGACAGAACTTTTTGATGTAAATTGTCATGTTGCAATCTTGCGTTTACATTTTAAGGGGTATCGTATTGAATGCGGTCACATCGAGTAAACATAAACATAATGTTGCCACAAACCCGACACTATCCCCATTTTCAAACACCAATCATCAAGGTCTATTCCACTTCCTTTCGTTTATCACCACCACCAAAACCACAAAAGAAAAGAAGAAATAGAAAAAAAAGACGTCTTGTTTCCGTTCAATTTGATTGACAGAGATCGCGAATGCATAGGCAATGCAAAAAGAGAACCGCTTACTGATATATGTCGCATACAAAATAAAGCATAATAACATACATAAGTTCATATGTATATGTATTTTTTACATATGTGTCAGAGAGAGGGTGGTACTCACATTTTACGCCGCCCTCGCCTGATCAACCGTTGGCCGCCTCTCTCTTTAGCTCGCTCTCGCTCACTCACTCTCCGTCTGTTAGTACTTTTTTATTCTCTCGATCAAAGTCTTTAGCGCTTATTCCATTCGTTATAACTGTTATGTGACATTTTCGGCGGGCAAAACTTCGCCTCTTATTGCTGTTGTTGTTTTTTTTTATTTATTGATGAGAAGAAAGACATGCAGAAATACGAATTGTCGAAACCTCGAGTTTACTTTGTTGGTATTTATTTCACAAACTATGAACTTATATATTATTTGATTCGTTGTTGTTGTTGTTGGTATATGATTAATATTAAGCATGCGCTGCAAAAAAAGACACAATATTGAAAATACAATGCTTGGCAGAATTTAAATTTTAGATATTTGCCGCGATAATTCACTTTTCAGCTGCTGCTGCCGCTTTTGTATTCATACATACGCACAAACACATTTATTCAGATATATATACATTCGAAGCAGCACATTCATTTAAAACTCACGTACACGCGACGTCGGCGGTAACCGCTTCTTCTTTGTTTTCTTTCTTTTTCTTGCACTTATTGAGACGACGACGCAGCCTCTTATTTCTATATTTCATCTTTCTCACTCATATATATATATATATATGTATATATATAAGTGATCAACTTTTTGGACAATTTGCAATTGTCAACAAATTTCAATTTGTTGTAAATTTCATTTCGAACTCGAAGTACACGCACTCACACACACAGGCAAAAACACAAACACACGCGTGCCGACTCCGAATATTTTACTTTTTCTTTAAGCCATTTTCGTCGTCACATTTACAGCAAGAAGCACAAGCAATTTAGATGCGCTGCTTCTCTTTCTTACGGCTACGCGGGTATGATGAGCACTGATTTGCTGACTCGCTCTATCGCGTGCGCTGCATACTAACACTCACTTTATTAAACTTGATGTATTTTGCTTATTAAAGCATTTGCCTGCCATTCCGCACGTTGTGTATGTATGTCAAACCCACTGCACTTGTGTATTGAATGCAATTTGTTGCATATTTCAGAACAAGATACATATGTATTGTATAATTAAAATTTTTTCTTAAGCCAAGTTAAATACACACACGCGCAACGGCAGTACACGTCCGTACCGTTCAAGCGAGAGCGAGAAACAAAACACAAAAGAAAATATGAAAAAAGAGAGACGGTTCGCAGTGTGACCATAGAGGCTATCAACATATTGACCGACAATGAGAGAAAAAATACTAGTATGTTATTGACCATGATAAGCATGCGCTGCTTTTATAAAACCAAATAAAAAAAACAAGAATCATTGCATTTTTATTTAACAGCAACATGTCGACAACTCATTAATTGTTTTCACAAATCCTCAAGCCATTTAGTAATTGCGCATATCATATCACCCAGCTTGTGTAAGTGTGCACTAAAGTATTTGTCAGCACTGGTTTTTGCACCAGTTTCTTACAGCTTTGCATTTTGATAGTTCACTAACTGATATCGATAGATTGACATAGTAATTAGTGTGTGTTGATTATTAGCAGCGAGAAGAGGTCGTGTGGCGGTCCGCATAGCAAAGATGCATAACTAATTTTGGCCCGAAATTTGGAGTGCAGCTAAAAAGAATAAATAAAAAATTAAAAAAACGACGCGCTGTATTGTCAAGACATACAAGACATAACATTAAAGAATAATTTTTAACTTCTATGGCAATCGAGCGGCAGATTTTGTGATGCGCACAGAGCGCAAGTTTTAAGCGAAGGAAATCGGCCAAAAAAAAGTTGCAAATAAAAACCAAAGAAGAAAATTGAATACACAACGAAAAATTTAAAAAAATTTCAATATATATAAGAGCACAATATATATATATATATATAAAAGTTTACGTATATGCATAAGAATAGTTTTTGTTCTGATATTGCTCAGGTATTTAGTGCGTGTGTTAGTGTTAGCGATTGTGCGTGTGTTTGTGTGTGTGTGTCCGTGCGTGTTCATGTGCCAAACAAAAAAGGGCGTCACATTTAAAATTGTATGCAGTTCAAGCAAATCAACCATATACCTATACAACAACGGACCAAAGGTGAGTGCGTGCCGAATATTGTTTATAGTCGACTATTTTCGTTATGCATAGCACCTTCATATATATACAAACCACAAACATACAGAGGCAAACCTGATTTGTACCTTGTACGCACACGTTTACAAATAGTGTAGAGTGTGTGTGTGTGTGTATTGGTTTAATTTTTATTTCCACTGCATTTAGTTTTGTATTGTTACCAGATCTCGCTGCTCTCTCTGCTCCCTTACACTCTAAATGTGTCTCTTTCGTGCCTGGATCGTGCAATGATAGCAGTTAATAACAACTTCAATTTAATTCATCACAATAGAGAGAGAAATGCAAGACACCACAGTCCGCGCGCTCAAATTGAACAATCGCCATCTTCGAGTGTCTGTCTCTCAATTGAATTAGCTGCACTTGCTGCTCTCTCAATGCGAGTGTAAATAGTGCAGAACATAATGGGAAGCTGTCTCAAGTCCGCTTTATTTTGATTATTATTCTTCGGTTGTTGTTGTTCTTGGAGCCAGGCACCGTTTTATCTCCAACAATAACACTAACAAGAGCAGCAAACAGCCGGTTATGTCTGCAATTGAATTAAATTTAACAGCAAAAAAAAAAAATATAATACAGTTTGTTGTTATTGTTGTCGCTAGTTGCTGCTGCTATTTCTGTTCAATGCGCGAGCATCGCAATTTTCGTAAATTTTTCATTTAATTTATAAACAGACAAACAAACACACTCAAACAAATATACATTTATTCACATATACATATACATTATATGCTGCTCATTTTCTTCTCCCTCCTTGAACTAATCCGAGCATTTGCGGCTCTTTGTCTGACAACTGATGAAATTATTTATGATTATCACACCACTGATTTTTTTTTTTTGCTATGGTCGACCATTAACATGCATACATGTGTGTGTGTGTGTGTGTGTGTGTGTGTGTGGGTGTGGTGAATACATATATTTCATTGAATACAATATGTTTTATGTTAGATATACTTTCTTTAGACATTTATTCGTTTATTCGATTTGAAAATATTAAAGCCAATTGAATAATTTGGTTGCTAAGCGCAGTCCAGCTGGCCAAATAGCACAACTGTTATATATCTATACATAAAACATACATACATACACATAAGTGTACGTGAGAAAATTCTTAAGCGCGTGACGTCACAAATATATAAAGTTATGGCCCATTAAATGATGTATTCGCAACAGTTGATACCCTTACATTCATATTACAAACCATATACAAAACTATTTTGTTTTTCCCATATCTCCCAATTTCTACAATCTCTTATATATATATTTCGCTGTGTCATTGTTTTCAATAAAAAACCAGTATAAAAACAGTTAACTATGCGCTATCAAAGCGATTAGGTGTGAATTTACTTAATGATCTTTGGCCATGTGAAGCTATTCCCAATAATAAATACATACCAAAAAATCTAATAACACAAAACTAAGCCAGTATAAAAATTCATAAAACTTTTCAATGCAAAGCCAAGAAAGCATATATTTAGACATTTGACATTTAACTTTTTTTTAAGTGAATTGACTTTAAGATATTTTGTATCTAGATATATAAGGGAGGGGTAGAAAAAAGCCAGAAAGTTTTGTTGTGAATACAATAGAAACTAAATTCTCTCCCCAAAAGTGAAGGATTTCTGTCCCTAAGCATGAAAATTCCTTAAACATTAAAAATATATATACATATATATAAATTAGCATTCAACTTATGCCATTAGAGGTGTGCTTTAGAAAAACAAACATTCTTTTGGGGTGCGGCTCCTGTTGCTAGGACACAATTTTGGTTGTTATACCCCGAACCCTTTGAAAATTGTTAAAAAGGGTATAATGGTTTTGTGCAAAGATACGTAACGGGCAGAAGGAAACATCTACGAACGTATAAAGTATATATATACTTGATAAGCAAGTTTATCCGTTCGTCTGTATGTATTAACTTGTCGATCTCAAAGACTATAAGAGTTATAGACTCTAGGCAGTACAAGTTTGTTTAAAATTTTCGATATCTTTTCATGTTATCGATATACATATGTTATCGATAACTACAAAATTTTGAATTTAGAAAACTTTGAGACGGCGTTTAAAATATTTAAAGAAATAATGACTAAAAACAAATAATGTGAACACACAAACACACACACAGACACACACAGACACAAGCATTGATTTTACGCGTTAAGTATTGTGTTCAGGGTATCTTCTAGTCGGCTAGAGCCTTCTTATTTGTTTTTTGTTATACTTTTCGAAGTTTGGGCAGCACGTGTAGCATTGTACACTTGGCACAGCTTAATGCGCCTCTTCTCTCTCTTTCGCACTTTCATAGAGCTCTGTTGTTGTTGTTGTTTTGCCCCCCATTTGTGGGCAGTCGGCCAACAACGTTTGAGGAAAACATGGCTAAAACACAAACACAACAAACTACAACTACAAACAAACAAGAGCAAAAACAATTTTAATGCTTTGAAAAGTTCAAGAACCAAAAAACAAAAAAAAAACTAAACAGAATTCGCTTTATTTGAAAAAGTGAAAAACGAATAGGAAAAAAAAGCCAAAAAAGAAAAAAAAATTAAATAATTTAGATATGTAAATAATTTGCGTGATATTTGGTGCTTTGTTTTGTTGGTTTTATGCTGTGATTATATATTGCACAACATATATATATATATATTGAACAAGGGCGGGGCTTTATAAGCTTAACAAAGTAGCTTAAGTTCAACAGTATTTACAGCCGAAAAAAGCTAAAATAAAGGCAAATGAAATGTGTCATTGCATTTCGAATCATTTGTTTGTCTAATGATCCATATAAGATTTTAATTAGCGTTAAGAATCAACAACGTGAAATCGAAATTGAGAAGCAAATGTTATTTTTCCATTCAAATGAAATGCGATGATTGATTTCGAACAATATCCAAGAATTTAGGTAAAGTTATAATAACAATAATAATAACAAGGTATATGATATGCGGGGCCCTCTATATGTTGCCGCTACAATAACCCAAACACACACGTATATTGTATATATATACTTAGAGAAGATTAAGGGTGATCAACTTAAAGATATCTGGCAAAATAACTAAATGAAAGATTACAATCGTAAGTTAACTAATTGAAAAAAGCTGAAAAATGTTAAGAAAAAAAGGAAAACAAAGTTTCACAATTTGTTAAGCTGTGGTTTCCCAAGAGTTAAGTTTAAATATGATTTGTGGATTGGAAAGGATTATGAAATTTTGTGTATTGATTTTTATGGTCGATTCCAATTGTGAACATGTTCAAGTGGAAATAACAAAATACATAAAAGTTTATTAAGAGATAAATAACTTTTCGTAATATTAAATGATGGTTGATCTTGAATATGAAAAATAATTATGGTGTCATGAGAAAAAATATTTTTCTTTTAGTATTTGTAATAAATATTTGAATTAAACTCAACTTATTTACATTACAGTATTAAAGAATGGCAAGTTTAGAGATTTGAGTTTTATTTCTGCTCGGATTATATTAAATTTTATTATATTATATCATCAAATTTATTTGACATCTAAAATTTTATTTTTGTTTTTTGCAATTAATACGATAAATAAAATATATTCTATTGAACTGTCATATAAATTGTAATTGTTTAAAAGTAATTCGAAATTCCAATACTATTTAATCGTTTCTTTCTTTGTCGTGGGAACTGTTAGCGAGGTGCGTTCGAAAAGTATTTACTTGAGTTTGATTTAATATAAGGTTAATGACCAAAAACATATTGATATATCAACAGAAAGTTTATGTTTAAACAATTTTAGATTAATTTCTTTTCATTATTTGCGTTAGGGAAACAATTTCACAGCAATCATGGTATAAATACATATATAGCTGCCCTCATTCAATCGGCTTATCGGCTTGAATTTGTTTTCTTCGAGCTTTTTGTACCCTAAACCCATTGAAAATGGTTTTGTGCAGAACTGTAAGAACTAACATTGTTAGCTCAGTACAAGTTTGCTTAGGATGTTCGATAACTTTACCCGTTTCCGATAACATACACATGTTATCGATAACAACAAAATCTTGAGTAACTTTGAGTAAGATCAAGTATGCAATACACACACACAGTCAAACACACACACATACACACACACACACACACAGATACTTGCAAGATACTTGTATGCGTTAAGAATAGGTTTCAGGGTATATGCTAGTCGGCTTAAGCCTTATTACTTGTTTGTTTTTTGTCTTTTCAACTAGTATTTGGCTTTAAGACATTTTAAATGACTCAATCGATTGCCGGGCACAAAAAGGTATTTCAACAAGTTTCTTACAATTTGCATGTATGTGTGTGTGTGTGTAATTCTGTAATTTATGTATATTGCGAACTGTGCTCTCATCTTAATTGCTGTTGAAATCGTTGTCTCTAGTATATATGAGTCATCGGCACGCATAGAATATATATATATATAAATATTCTCAGACAGCAACAAGAACATAAAGAAACAAGTGTTCAACTAGTTGATGACCAAATCTGACACTGACCTTATGTGCTACAACAATAACAATAACAACAACACACCGCTGCTTATGAGCCACTTAACTTAAACAACTTCCGTTTCTCATTTATGCACTCTAACAAATTGAACAACATGAATTTTGTTTTAAAACAAAGTCAACTTAACAAGCAACAACTTTTTCACTTTCACCTTTATGCTCAAATGCGCCCGCAGGGAGGCAACTTTTGTTTGCTTGGAGAAGCGAGCGCGCTCTGTCAGTCTGTCAGTTAGTCAGTCAGTCAGTCTGTCAATCAATAATTTATACTTTAATATTTCGCAAACGACACGCGCTGTCAAATATTAAACATGTGCATATATAATTATAGGGGCAGAGTTACACTTAAAACTAAAAGTAAGCTCAATTTGCATTATTTCTACACTTTTGCAAATTTGTTCATGAACAAAGTTAAAAAATTGCAAACTTTAAATTAAATGGCGACGCTATTTTCAAAATTGTCTCTTCAGGAAGTTTAAACATTGTTATAAAGTTTTGGAGTTTGCAAAAGAATTAGAAAAGTTTTTTTTCATCATTGGAAGAACATTTTGATTTTGAGTGGAAGGTCTGCATAGAAAATGTCCTTATATACATTTTAGATCAATTTATATACATATATTTATTTTTAGTTTGAAGAGAAAATAATAAAGAATTCCAAGAAAAGTTTTAAAGCAATTTTTTATACCGCAAATCTTTTGACTCATCTAAATTTGAAATTTTACTTTTACTTACTGGAAGAATATATAAAAAAATCAATTACTTATTAAATGTATATCAAAAGATTTTTTTTTTAAAGATATGCAATATATATATACATAGAAAGATAAAGATAAAGCTTTAAAGATTTTTTTATGTAAAAACTATATATATATATATGGGGTTATACTCATTACAGGCAAGTTTTAACATTATATAAAAATCTTTATATCCTTATCTTGATCATTATCTTTATCTTTCTATGTACATACATATTGCATATCATTTGGATTAGTGTCTCTCACGATTTATAGTGATATGCAAATTGAACTAATTTTTTTCGTGTTGCTGTTTAAAAATATAAGTTTTGAGAAACGTTCGTCATTGTTTTGAGTCAGAATTGTCAGCTCAAAACGGTAACAACGCAATCTATATCAATCAAAATAACAATAACAATAACAACAACAACAACACAACTAAGCTCACCCCAACAAACCTTACTCATTCGTACTCATGATTCGTCATTATGTGTGTGTGTGTGTGTGTGTGTATCATTTGTTTTGGTGTCCAATGTTTGCAAAAAGTACAAATGAAATGAGAATCAAAAAAAACGAATACGCAAAACGGTTTCAATTTCAGTGTCGCTAGCATTGGAGACCTCCAAGCGTTAAAATTGGGGGCTTGAGTTTTTGCTTTGGTTTTATTTATATTTTGTTTACTTTGCTTACGTTTTTGCAGCATAATATATATATCTATAGTATTTGTGTACATGTATTTACTATATATTCAATTTATTAAGTTTGCGACTTTTCGTATTGTTGTTTATTGTATTTTTCCGGTTTTTCTTTGTTTTATTTGTTGCCTTGTTTTGTTTTGTTTTTTTCTGCTTTTTTTCGTATTCCAAGCACGATGTCATCGAGTCAAAGTAACTGCAAATGTTGCTTTTTGTTATTATTATTTGCTTAAAATTATTATTATTATTGTTGTTTTTTTTTTTATTTGCATTTTAGTCATGCGATGAATCGTCTTTTGTCGACACTCATTCAGCATGCGGTGTAAAAATGTTAAACAGGTTGATCTTTGTACACAATATAATACGTCTTATATATATGTACTAGTATATGTATATATATATGTGTATATAAGAGCTGAGAACAACACAACAACTGACACGACAAATGGGGAGGCGTATTTCTTTCTTTCTTTCATTGGAATTTTCAATGAGTAAATGTGCAAAATATTTATAATTAAACTATGTTTTAAGTGTGTGCGGATAATACAATTTTGTATAAATATTATTGTATATGTTTGTGACTAAACAGATTTGAGTGCTTTCCTAGAAAACTAAATGAATGAATGAGTGAATGAATTGTGATTTAGATAACAGAATAATTGCATATTTAGCTTATTTCTTTATAATAATGTTTAGTTGAAACGCAAATGGCTTAAAGATAAATAAATGCAGAAACAAACAAAAAATGTAATAAAACAATATACGAACACGAACACTCATATATCATCATATGATATGCGTGGAAAACGTTCGATTAATTTCCGGGTAACAAAAATTAATAAAAACTCGTTCTTAACGCTTTAATCCAGTATTTGAATATGTGTCAGCATGCATATTAATATGATGCCAAATGACTCATCGCCAAGTCTTCCACACACACACCTCGAAAAAACCCGTCATAAGTTGAGCTTAAAGTTAAATTTCAGTTTTAAGTCGTTTGTTGTTGTCAACTCATTTGATAAATGTTGCGGCACACTAATTGCTTAGTTTGTTTGGTTAAAGTTATTGACCCCCCAAACCGTAAGGCCAAAAGTCAACTAAGTGATCCGACAGTTGATGTTAATGTTAATGTTGAATGTTGAATGTTGAATGTTAATGTTAATGTTGATGTTAATGATGCAATGCGTCTCCATAAAAAAAAGTGTCGTTGTTGCAAATGTTTCGTGAAAATTATGCATAATTTGCTTTTAACAGTTGTACAGTGTC
The DNA here is from genome assembly GCA_035044605.1 of Scaptomyza cyrtandrae. Classification (NCBI taxonomy): domain Eukaryota; kingdom Metazoa; phylum Arthropoda; class Insecta; order Diptera; family Drosophilidae; genus Scaptomyza; species Scaptomyza cyrtandrae. The sequence continues at coordinate 5,155,507 of JAWNNS010000640.1, read as the reverse complement.
AAAAATGTTCAAACATTTTGAAATGCGTTGCTCTTTGTGTGCGTGTGTGTGTGTGTGTGTGTGCGTGTGTGTATTGCAATAAACAAACAATGAAATTGGTTACACACGTTCACTGCAAATATTGTTTTTTTTGGTTTGACTTTGAAGTGCCATAACAAACAATTGTTTACTTTTGGTCGCTCGTTTCGCTTCAAAACAATTAGCTAACTAATGGGCCACGTGCGGGATGATTTTTGGTCAATAAAATTGGCAATAGTCTCAAGGCTAAAACCAGGATAGAATACTAATGTTTACATAACAATTTTAAAGGAATTTTGTTTGTTGTTTAATAATCAAATTTAATGTCGAGTAATAATACGAATCGCCATTTGAGTATTTATTTAAGCGTAAATGTTATTTTCATTAAGAATAAATCATTGTGTATAGTTTTATTTACAGCTCATTTCATTAAGTAATACAATTTACAACAATTTACTTTAATATTTTCTTTCTTTTTTCTTTTAACCACAAATAATGAGTGAAATTTATTAATAACAAAACAAAACAAAAGAAAAAACTATGATTAAATATTAAACATGAATAATTTTTAATACACAACAGAACGTTCTTAATGCTCTTAACGTAAAAAAAAAAAAACATTCAAAGGTTAACAAAAACTTTTTTTTGACTTTATAAACTCTTCAATTATTCTATAAAAAGTTTATGAAACCTTAAAAAACATTTACACCTAACAACAACACTTTATGTTAACACTAATGAAAAAACACACATTCAAAAGAACACAAGCATGTTAAGTTTTAATTGGTTTTCTCTTTTAAAGGGCTCTCATGTTTAAGTTGTTTATGACCACTTTAAGAGATTTAACCCACGTTAAGAACTACACTCGACTAGTTGGAAAGCTTCAATTTAGCTATAATTGAGTTCTATGTAGGTGTAACTATGACTCTTCAAAATGTTTTTATACCCTCAACCCCTTAAAAATGGGTAAAAAGGGTATAATGGTTTTGTACAAAAGTATGTAACAGGCAGAAGGAAGCATCTCCGATGTCCAGCATCTCCAGATTTGAAAAACAAGCTCATCTAACTCCTAGGCAGAACAAGTTTGTTTTCGATTTTCGATAACTCTTCCCATTATCGATATACATATGTTATCGATAACATTAAAATCTTGAATTTTGAAAACGTTGAGATGGCATTTGAAACATTAGACAAAATAATGACAATCTGTTAAATTTTTATTAAAATCGGTTGAGAAATGCCGGAGATATGGAACATTGAAGTTGAGTATGCAGTATTCGCGTATACACACACACAAACACACATACTTGCAAGCACTGACTGTACGCATAAAGTATAGGGTTCAGGGTATCGTCTAGTCGGGATTTATCGACTAGAGCCTTTTTTACTTGTTTCATTTTCGGACAACAGATCGCTTTTATGTACATCTTCTTCTTCTAGCTGAGTTCAAGGTTTAGAAGAGCACGTAATTTAAATAAGTCTGCGGTACTGCTTGCGGTACTGATTTATTATGGCCCACACTTGATGATAAAACAACAACACCCACACCATGGTCAAAAGTTTATTATGGCCAATGGCCGGCAAAAGCACAATCATAAACTACCAAAACGTGCCAAAACATAGTTGAGAAATTGCAGCATCATTCCATACAACAACTACAGCAGCAGCAGCAGCTGGTATCTGGTTTTTTAGAATGTGGCACAAACCAATTGCGCTAATAGACCAACAGAGCGAACCGGTTTCCATTGGAGCATTAGATAAGTGCCATTGAAGTAATTGCTTCTTTGGTCCGGCTACAAAAGGGTTCTCTATTACTTCTTTATTAGATTTCTTGCAGAAATATAAATACATTTTGTAAATAACTGCTTGAACTAAAGCACAAAACCATAATAAAATGCTTGATTTGTGTAGGAAGTCTGATAAATAATTCCCACAATGCAATACTTGACTTTGTTCTAAGGCGAAACAAGTTTTAATTAATTGTGTTTACTGACCGCTACGCATAGTTTCGCCCTTGTTAAGATGATTGTCCGGATGTGAGACAACGTGGTACGACATACGCCTCAATTCTGTATCGTAAAAATTATATAAAAAAAAAAAACTGTGGGTTGTTGTCATTGAGTTGAGTTATGTTATGGCCAGATAGCAAAGAGAGAAACCACCACCACAAAAGGAGAAGCGATAATAAAATGCGCTTACATTGAATGAGAATGAGACTCTCATGACTGCATTCGAGTTATTTACAGGAAATGTTTTGTATTCATTTTGTTTGTTTTTGCTTTTTTTTTTTCAAATACTACGTAAACAAATAAATACCTGGCGACCAAAAATGGGTTCTGCTTGGGGTGTTCGTCATGCAATACAATTTTTAATGATTTCGTCGACTCCTCGTTATCAAATGATATATGATATTGTGTATATGTGTGTGTGATTGTGTGTGTGTGTGTTTTTTTTGGTAATCTAAAACTTATTTCAAATAAAATCGGGCAATCAGTTTGGGTTTTATGTGATTGCTTATCGTGTCTTAGCCACCTGTATGATTATGTTTCCAGGTGTTAAAGGCTTTAGATACCGTTAGGGTGTCAGGTGTTCGAAAATTCCCACAATCAGCACAGGAAGTCAAAACAAAAAACCTTGTGTTATTATTATTTGTATTGGGCAAAAGTTTGTTGATGATTTAATGTGAGTTTATCTAAGCTTGATTCTTGGTTAAATGTTTCCCATCGTTTGTAAACATGGCTATAAATAACTTTAGCAACTCTACTTGGCAACCCTAACACAATTAAACCTTTTTTCTTACTTATCAGCAAAGCTCGGCATATTCATATCTCCAAAGCATATCTCTTTTGCTGGCTGTTTTGCATTTGTATATATATATATATATATATTTTGTTTTTATTGTGTCCCAAAGTCATTAGGCATTTTATGATGCTTAACTGTTGAGAGAAAATTTTCCGCTGGCCAACTTTTCTTAAGTTTAACGTTTAAATTACCTTTACGAGATTTGTTTAGTCATTAAAAACTAGATACGAATCGTGAAGTCTATTAAGTAGCTAAACAACTTAAACTTGGTCATTTTTCTATGCTGATTCATACGAACGGCAGAATTTCGTGCTATTCTATCTATCTTTATAAGATGTCACCAACAATAAGATTCATTTTAACAGTCAGGTAAATTCTGTTCGTTAGTTTTATCGGTCACTGTTATGTCTCATGAACGATAACAATGTGTGCTACACAATACCTGATTTGAGAAATGAAGGGAAAATGTTACGTTTAACGTTTTGTAAGAGCTCAAAGCACATTCTTACGTGATTGATAACAAATGACTTCTTTTTGTAATTAAAAAGCAATTGAAAAACCATCAACAACAACAAAAATATATGCAAGCAAAAATATACATTTCTTAATCAAAAGTATTACTTATCGCTATGAGTTTTCAACAACAATTATTAAGTCAAAGCTAGCATGCTTTGTGCTTCGATAACTATGACAGTTTTAAGTACTTATCGAAAACATCACCCCCCTTTACCTTAGCATGTTTTACAGTTACGATTGACAGCTATCCCAAGTACTTTAATCAAAATGATAAATCTAAATGATAAATACTTAACTATTAAATTTGTGTGTGCAATTATCGATAAATAAGTCACGACATGCAAATATTAATACTTCAAACTAAATTTAACATATTTAAGAAGTTATCTTGTTTATATATATATATATATATATATATATATATGTTAAAGACTTAAAAGATTAACAATAAGCGCTCTTAAAAGTATTTTTTTCTCTCTATTTTATTTTACTTGAATTTTAATTTGAAAAAGTTCCAATAAGGAAATGCAATTTCGTATATAAGTTTTGTTTACTGAACAATGTTAAAAAATTATTATTCTTGTCACATTTAAGCTCTCTAAACTGAACAGACTTTTTTTTTTTGCTTGTCAATTGGAATAAAAAACCTTAACTTAATTCAATTGTATTTTGTGATCAAATAATTGACACACACTTGTGTTTGCCTATTAGTTAATAAACTTTCTAACTGCGTATTAACTTAATTTATTAACACTAAATGCACTAAGCTGTTTATTTAAGCTCTAGAACTCTTATTAAGTTCCATTAGCTGAAACTTAGTTTGATATTATCTTTTTTATTATCATATCAACATAACTATTAAATATAATACGCCAAGAATATACATATATATATATATATATATATATATACTCAATGGGTTCGTAGATGCTTCCTTTTGCCTGTTACACAACCTTTATACCCTTTTTAACCATTTTGAATCAGTTTTGGGGTATTAAAACATCGAATTGTCGCATATTTTTGTTTTTCTCTCTTTACTCTTTTGCAGCTCGTTGTGTTTTGTTGTTTGTGTCGCTTTCAACACTTAAATGTCATTTTAACACCTGCAACAATAATAAAACAAAAACAAAATGTTCATGTACTATATATATATATATAGCTGAGTTAACAATAGCTTTATGCCAACCAAAAAACTTGAACTTTTGCATAAACATCGAGTCGTAAAAAAACAAATAAAATTACGGCTATCTTAGTAATTTTATCAGCTATTGCGTGTTAGCCAAGTTCAATGTTTTAACTGACCTAGCTAACTTTTATGGCTTACAGAGATGCAGAGATGTTGTCTTAACTTAACTTTTACATAAGCAAAGTGCTTTAATTAATGATGTACACTTTAATGTACATCATTAACAACAACTACAAAAACATCATCAACAACAACAAAAACAACTTAATGATATGGCAAATCATACTTCACTTAAATCTCAGCAATTTTTATGCTTTCTAACATAGTTTATGCGATTAAATTGAATAGACGGAAACTTTCTATAGATTATAATGTATTAGTAAAATGATTTAACACTTTTCTTGGGCTAAGCTCTCAAGTAACTGAAGAAAGACGAAAATGAAATAGCATCTTTTGTGGTTATCTTTAAGTCATTTCTAGGGTTACTTTTGAGACGATAAAAACGACTCGATGTCATTGTTGTTGTCGTTGTCGTTTTCGTTCTCGTCTACGACGCATTTACTATTTTGTTTTTTTTTTTAATTCTAATGAAAGAATCTTTTGTGCATTACTTATAATCAACTACTGTAATGTGGTTGTTGGTTGGCCGTTTTTTTTTTTTTCTTTTGTATTTATAAACCCAGCCGCAGTCACAGCGACGCCCGCAGCGACCTTCACAAAGTGGGCAATTGGGCTGGCTGTGGGGTGGCTGTGGTATTATACACACACACACGTCTCTGCCTGTATAGAAATAAAGAAACTTGATGTGGGCAACAAGTCGACTTCCTAAGATGACGACACTCATTAGCAAATGGCTGCGATGCCGCATAATTTATACTAATAAATGCAAATCAACAAAAAAACATACATTATATGGTATACTATACACTTGTTTAGTTTTATATTTACAAATAGTATCATCTATTGCTCAGCAGATGTGCAAAACCTGCCTTTTTAAGCCTTGAGACGAAGTGTCGAAGTTTCGTTGATAAGGCAAAATGAGTTCACATGCACTCAAATATAAATACAAAGTACAACAATATGTTGATCGAATCGCTGACTAATCAACTCTCTCTCTTTCTGTCTTTCTCTTGGTCGCGCTGAACATTATCACGCTACCAAATCTAATTGGCTCGTGATAATGATACTCACCTCACCTCAACTCACCTCAACCTCACTGAGACCCCGTCTAAAGCAACAACGCGCAACGTGTTATGTCTCTCTGAGTGCAATAACCCTAAACACCATTATTTTAATACTCGGCATTATAACATTTACTTTATTTTTATTATTATTATTATTATTATTATTGCACCTCTCTTCTTACATACTTTTCTTTTCGTTGCGAGACAACAAAAGTGAAGAAAGCGAATAACAACAAAGCATAAAAAACATAAGAAAAAAACGCTTACAAAATGCACCCAAAATAAAAAGAGCTTTAATGGAGGGCAAATGACAAACACTGTTGGCCTGAAGTGGTGAAGTGTGGAGAGCTGCTACGGCTGCTTGCTTGGGGCGCAGTCAACTGCAGATGAGCATTTGGGTTGCAAGTGCAGTCAAAAGTATTAAAATAGAGAAAACTCTTCTTTACTTTTATTCTTTAAGCTTAGCTTTATGTAAAATTAAATGGTTGAAAGGGAAAACTAAGTTTTTTTTTAATTGTTAAAGCATATTAAAATTATGTCAATTAAAGCTAAAGTAAGGTAGGTTCGTAGTTAAAGAAAAATGTTTCGTTGATTAAATTGCAACGTTTTAAAAATATTTCAAGAGAAATGTTGCGAAAATAGATTATTGCGTTCTTGTTAAGCTATTTAAAAACATTTTTTTTTATTCATTTATTTATTACAGCTTTTACCAAAATTGTTTTGCACTTGACTGATATCAGTTTGGTTTCAAGTTTAATTTTGCGAGTTTAATTATTTGTTTAATGGTGTTACTTTATTCTTGTTGTACAGTTTGTAAGTGAAACCGCAAAGTTATTTTTAACTCTTTGCTTAAAAGTTCATCAAGTTAGATTGGATTTCTTTTTGAGCTTCATTTAAAATGAAAATTGATGCGTCCTTTTTTTTTTTTTAATGACCGAAGGGAATAGTCGCGCCCACACACATTGTTTGGGAACCGCAGCATATGCCCATATAAATATATATATACTATAATCTTCCACACAAAGGAACGACAAATCGATGGGGCAGGGCTAGGATGGGGAAGCACGATTGGCAGCAACAAATATTTATATAAATATTTATAGTTAATTATAAACAGTTGTTATCTTTGTATGCCATCATTATCGCACAGCAACGCTGTCATTTCCTCAACAACAACATCAACATCATCATCATCATTAACATCATCATCACATCGACATGCAATGCAGAACAAAGTATAGCACTTGAATTGTATGAATATATGTACACAAATCGCATTATCGTTAACATAAAAAGACAAAAAAAAAAGCCAAACAATATCCTTATCTGTTGCATATTTCTATGTATATAGATGGTACTCAAGCACCGAACGTCAGCTAACGACAGCCAATTGTTTAAATATTGATCGAACACAAACAGCACTTTACTCACATTTTCTATATATAGTATATAGTATATATATAGGTATGGTATGTGTAAACATAAACAATATAGTTTGTGTTTTTGTGTTTATAAAATACCAAAATTCTTGCATTCACCTGAAGTTTTGTTGGGTTTCCTAAGGCATGCATGGATGGTGAAAATATATATATATTTATATATATATATGTATATATTGAACATTTCAATGGATATCTTAAGCATGTTTCCATTTGTTTACTCTAAGAACCAACATCGCTAATCGTTTGGGCATATGTTTTCAATATGCCATCGCTTATTCTCAAAAAAGAATGCAAAGAATTTTCGAAATTTCGTTTATTTATTTTTATACCCTGAACACATTGAAAATGGGTATAAAGGGTATAATGGTTTTGGTTTTTTCAGGCAGCAGGAAGCATCTCCGACCCCATAAAGTATATATATTCTTGATCAGTATCAACAGCCGAGTCGGCCATGTCCGTCTGTCCGTCTGTATGTATGAACGCGTCGATCTCAGAGACTATAAGAGCTAAAGACTCCAGATTTGATTTAGGCAGTACAGGTTTGTTTTCGATTTTCGATAACATCCCGATTCCGATATACTCATGTTATCGATAACAACAAAACATTGAATTTGGAAAATTTTTAGATGGCATTTGAATTATTAATCAAAATAATAACAATCTGTGTAATTTTTAATGAAATCGGCTGAGAAAAAACACTGGAGATATGGAATATTGAAGTTGAGTATGTAGTTTGCAGTATGTTCGTACACACACACACATATTTGCAAGCACTGACTGTACGCGTAAAGTATAGGGTTCAGGGTATCGTCTAGTCGGTATTTCTCGACTTGGGCCTTCTTACTTGTTCATTATGAAATTTTCATTAAGCAAATGCTTGAATTGATTTGATTTACTGCCAAATTGGCAGCTGGGTCAGCATTTGCTCCAGTTTTGTGATTGTCTGATTCGGATTCGGATTATCAGTATCGCATTAGCTGAATCACCTTTTGACTTTAGACTCGCCTCGAATCGCGGTTGTTTGTTGTTGGCAAGAATCTTTCGTTCAATGAAAATATTTATGAATAATTTGTTGTTTTGTTGTTGTTTTGTGTCTTTTGCAGCTATTGAGGCAAGTGCTATCGATTATGATTGCCAGCAATATGCAATAATGGATTCGTTACCAGTGACCAGTGGTCAAAGCACGTGTCGGGATCAACAAACTCTGCAATTGTTGCGCTCATCTCGCGGTTCCAGTTCCAATTTACGTATCAGTCGCTCACCATCAGCAACCAGAAGCAGCGAGCAAAGTAAATTCAATTCAATTACAAACTTAATATATATATATATATATATTCATCATATCATAAGCCATCTCTCTTTCTCTCATTCTATCTACTGATTACTATCAAGCACTATATAGCACTTAATGCTACTTGTTGTCGAATGTTGTATGTTTGTGTAGTGTGTATAATCACTTTGCCATATAATTGGTTTAATATGAAACGTTCATTAGCACAAGTCTTATCAGTGTGTCTGTGTGTGTGTGTGTGTGTGTGTGGGGGGTGGGGGGATTGGATTGGGATGCTTCATGTTAATAACCAATCTCAGCGACTTATTCACTTAGCACTTCCGCTTATTTTGACTTGAGTAGAAATTGATAGTTATCATGAGCAGATTTTGTATATGAGCAAAATTTTCAAAAAGTTTATTAGCTTTAGTTAATCAAAATCTGTAGATAATTAAGGAATGTAGCTATATCAACTGTATCTGTGTTATTTGAAGCACGATTTCTCTGCCTTATAATTATTCTATTGTTTTATCTGTATCATTCAATAAATATATATATATATCCATGTGGCAACTAGTTATTTAACACTTTTCTTTGGCAATTATGTCATGTTATAAATCTACTTTTAGCATTATGCTTTAAGCTACTTTATGTATGTTTATATGACTCATTTTAGTTTAAATTTTCATACTTTTTGAAGAGTTTTTGTTCAGAACAAACATATTTATTTCATCCATGCTAGATTTAGCTAGGCTTAAAAGGCTCACAAGTGCAAATATGTGTTGTGTGCTTTTAAGCGCTTTATTATATGCTCGGTCATATGAATGTATGTGTGTGTGTGTGTGTGTGTGTGATTGTTTGAATTTTTCTTATTTCTTGCTTTGTTTCTTTTGATTATAAATTGGTGCTGTTGAAAAATGTAAATTTGTATTGCTTATCGTTCATTGTATTTTGCTTATATTACATTGTGTGTTGATTATTCTTTTGTTTTTCGTTCCCTTTCTTTTTTCTTTCTTTCTTTTGTGTCTTCAAAACAGCTTTGTAAACGTTGACCACAACTGCATAAGCAACAAAAACAACAACAACAACAACTAGAAACACACAGCACTCATACATACAAATAGACATAAAAACCTATAAACGTAGGTACAAAAATAGAAAATATTTCTATCCATTCCATTGCACACAAACACAATCACACATACATACATAGCAAACAACATACATTCACATTCACACATTGCTTGCATTTTCTCAACGCTCTTTTTTCCACAGCAATGCAGAGGCGATTTTAAACGCTATTAAAACGCTAGCTATTCCTTACTGCTGCTGCTTTCTCACACTTGTACTTCTTTCTCTCTCTCTCTCTCTCTCTTTGTCTCAAATGTTTTTTGACGCACAGCTGCTTGTCAAGTTGTCATTCACACACACATATGCACCCACACAAGCTTACAAACGCTGCAATAACAAAAAAAAACAACAACAACTGCAATAATAATAACGTCGAACGATTGAACTTTTCATTCTTCTTTTGTTCGTTCATTCGTTTGTGTGTCTTGCATTTTGCGATGCACTTTTGTTTTTTGTTTATATACCATTTCATTTTATAGGCTTTATCTCTGTTATTATTATTGTTGGTGTTTTTGTTATCGTTATCGTTTTGCTGTCCCATTCAACATCTCATTTATTTAAATGCTTGAAACCAAAGCTATAATCTACGACATACTTTCTGTGCGCCACAATTCTTCAGTGTCCAGGGAGCGTATCGGCGACCCAACGTCGTCAGCAGCAACACCAACAGCAGCAGCAGCAGCCGTAACCACGACGACAACAACAACAACAGCAACAACATCAGGAACAGCAACAACAACCGGGACAGGAATCACGTCGACAACAGCCAACAATAGCAATTCGTCGGCCTCGTCCAGCACAGTGGCAGCTGCACAGGCGGCTGTCTATAGCGGCGGCAACACGGTGACCGGCAGCCTAAGCAGCAGTGGGGGCGTTGGGGTACGCGGCTTTCGCAGCCACAGCCCCACGCACCGGCGGCGCAGTCGCGAGCGCCAGCGACGCACACATGGCTCCGATCAGGGTGGCCTGCTCGCCTACAGCGGCATCATTGGTGGCGATATGACGGACTTTGGTGTTGGACTAGGTGGCGGTGGTGGTGGTGGCAGCGCTGGCACTGGCAGTGGTCTGGAAGATTCACGTTTGTCGGGCAACGAGGATTATCATTTGTCCAACGTTTCCGATGAGTTTGATGGCAGCAAAAGCAAGCATCGACGCACACACGAGCGCAGCTCAAGTGTTCAGGCCATCGATCGTTTGAACACCAAGATTCAGTGCACCAAGGAGTCCATCAGACAGGAACAAACTGCCCGAGATGGTAAGTTCGCTTTTGTTCGTTTACTGTTTACAATAAACGTAGCATACTTTTTAGAGCAACATTTCTTTCTATAAAAGGATGCCTTTCACAAATCAAATTTGCAATGCAAGATCGATTAAATTGAAATATATTTTTTCGTTTTAGACAATGTCAATGAGTATCTGAAACTTGCAGCCAGCGCCGATAAACAACAACTGCAACGTATTAAGGTAAGATTTTTCAATATGAAATCGAATACAATCGAAATGTTAACACAATAATCACAATAACATAATTGCAGGCGGTGTTTGAGAAGAAAAACCAAAAGAGCGCACACAGCATTTCGCAATTGCAAAAGAAACTGGACAGCTATACGAAACGGGCCAAGGATCTAACAAATCATCAATATCAGGCCAAGAGTCAGCATCGACAGCCACGCGAAGTGTTGCGCGACGTTGGCCAAGGATTACGCAATGTTGGTGGCAATATACGCGATGGCATCACCGGCTTCTCCGGTTCGGTGATGTCCAAGCCGCGCGAATTTGCGCATCTTATTAAAAACAAATTTGGCAGTGCGGACAATATAAATCAAATTAGCGATGCCGAACTCCAGGGCATGCAGGCAAATGCAGATGCATTGACAGCGGCCAATGAGCGATTGCAACAGCTGCCAGGCATTGGCACTTCAACCAATTCAGGTTGTGGCAATAATAACAACAACACAACCACAACTGGCGGCGGTGGCAGTGGCACTGGCAAATTCAATAGCGACAATGGCAGTGAGTGCAGCAGCGTCACCAGTGAAAGCATACCAGCGGGGTAAGTAGATTTAAGCCTTGGTCTATAAACGTGCGATATACAACTTTCTTTGCTGCAGATCTGGCAAGAGTCAATCGGGTGCCAGTCAATATCACATTGTGCTCAAATCGCTTTTAACCGAATTGGCTGAACGTAAAGCCGAAAACGAGAAGCTTAAAGAGCGTATCGAACGTCTTGAGGTATGTTCAACACAAAAGTGGAATTAAAAATAGAGATTAATTAAATTGCCTTTTTAACCGGGTATCTATATCTTTTGATTACATTTTACAGACAAGCCAAAAGGAGTTCAACAACTTGACCTCCACGCTCGAAGGCGAACGCTTTCGTGCCGAGGGACTTGAGGAGCAAATTAACGACTTGACGGAATTGCATCAGGTTCGTTGTGTAGCAGCCGCAGCAGCAGCAGTTTGGCATTTTGCCAGATTATATACTTATATATACATTTTTTGCCTTCCTTTTGGTTGCAGAATGAAATTGAGAATCTGAAACAAACAATTGCTGACATGGAAGAGAAAGTACAATACCAAAGCGATGAAAGATTACGTGACGTCAACGAAGTGCTCGAGAATTGTCAAACAAGGGTAAGTTCAATCAGATAGATAGATGGACAATCATCTACAATAAGCTGACACAAAAAATACTTAAACAGATATCGAAAATGGAGCACATGTCGCAGCAGCAATATGTCAACGTCGAGGGTATTGATAACTCAAATGCTCGCGCCCTGGTTGTGAAACTCATCAATGTGGTATTAACGATATTGCAAGTGGTTCTGCTATTGGTTGCCACCGCTGCCGGCATCATAATGCCCTTTCTTAAAACGAGGTACGACTTATACGCGTGGCAACGCATATATACAAAACTAATAACGTTTATTAATCAAAAATCTCTCTCTTTTGCAGGGTGCGTGTGCTGACCACATTTCTGACAATATGTGTTATCATCTTTGTGATACGCCAGTGGCCAGATGTTCAGGATATAGGCGCAGGTCTGGTGCGGCATCTTAAACAGTCGCTGGTGGTCAAGTGAAGAGTGAAGTGAAGTGAAGAGGAGCATCCCCATGTTAAATGAAATACGTGTAGACGACTCTTAATGTTAATAGTATTAAGTTGAAAAGTGCATATTTTGTATATAGCTTATAAATACACCAATGTAATAATTTAACAATTTAATTAGTTACATGATTAAAACGCGCATCACATTAAACGATTCACACATATACATACATTACCATACATACACATACACATACATACCATACATACACATTACGGCTACCCATAAATGCATACAAGTTGTACAAACAAAAGTGAAAACGATATCGCACATACATCTAAACACACTCGAACACACGATACGCATATACACCTATATATATATATATATATGTAGTATTCATAATAGCCAAATTCGATATAAAACAAAAGCTCTGCTAAAATGTTTAGTCTAATAACTGCAATGCTGACTTGTTTCTGTGCATTACTCAATACTATAAAAAAAAATTCTATATATAAACTTTATTTATAGTTATCGTATACATTAAAAACGTTTGTATTTGTACAAAACCAAAAAAAGAAAATCATTTATTGGCATTTCTTATTTGAAAAATTGCATTTACAAGATTTCAACAAATATTGTGGTAGCCCATAAAAGTCAACCCAACCAACCAAAAGCTTACTGCTAGTGAACCTGTTTTTTTTCAACAGCTGATGCAATTTCCAGAACGCCAGTGACTTTCAATAAATGGCAAATAATTAGGTATCAAATAAATGGATTAATACACTGATGCATACTAAAGTATTGACGTGGGTGCATTTTTAATTTATCTCTAACTATGAAATGCTTTTAGAAGTAAGAAAAAATAAATAAAAACAACACCGTAGCATTCACCTTTTATACGCGCTGGATGGTATATAAACTACAGCATACTTTTGGGAGAACTTAAAAAATAATTTATGGAACTGGATCAATTTACAAAAAATTAAATAAAAAATCATTGCATACGGCATAGACGGTATATTAAAGTCAATTCAATGTTGTTCATTTTATTTTTATTTTTTACCAATTACCTAAATGGCCTTTGGCATAATTTTTATTACCTATGGGAGCACTTCGCTTAAGCGTTTCATATGCGGAGTGCTTCAATTTGTGTGCATCTAATCAAGTCGTGTTCCAGGATTTTCCTTTTGATACAAAAATGATCAATATATCTGCAGCTAGTCCGCAAAAATATATAACTTTTGAATTGTATCAATTATGTTTAGTTTATTGTAAATGAACTTTAGATTACACGTTGAAACACACAAGTTATGTCTTTTTGATTAATTGATTTCGTTTTACATTATTTCTATGTTTATTGTTGTGAACAGTTTTTATCAGTTGCAATTGTTGTTTTTTTTGGTATATTATTTCTATATAGACTGCTGACTGTAATAAAAAAAATCTTTTACATTAATTTTGCTTACCATTTACATTACAAAAACTTGAATTATAGAAGTTCAATATATTACACAACATAACTTAAAATTAGTTAAACCGAGCATAATATACAGTAACATCATACAAATTATAGTTAAGAAAACTTTCGAGTTTCGGGCTGAAAACATATTTCTCGTGCTTATTAAAACTAGTGTTTTGTAAAATTACATATTTTGAATCTTCAAATTCTTTTTCTTTGCTTTGTTTGTATAAACGAGTTGATTGAGTTTTAAACAAAAACAAATATCAAATGTGTTGTCCGAAACAGGTAGAAAAGAAAAATGTAAATCTTATACAGTGATAAATGGTGTTTTCTTCTGTTTAATTTAAGTTATGTGTGTATTGTTCGACTTTAGTTATTTAAGCCAATAAGGTTAATAATTAGGTATATAAAATAAATCACAAGTTGTATACGCATATTTATGTATGTGTTGGTGTATGTATGTATGAATGTAATGTGCTTTTGCGATGCAAACCATAATCATTCATGATCCACGATGCATGATGATGATGATTACAAATACAATTACATATTATGTATATTAAGGGTTAACATTTGTTAATTGTTTAAAACAAAGCAGCGGGTAGCCACATTTTAGCGGCTTCCAAGCGACATCTATTTTGCTACTCCTACAAAAGGGATTTTGTTTGATTGGGTTCTGCCTGCTTGGTAAAAACTATGCCTAAAAAACTAAACTCTCTAAATCGCATTCAGCTTTCATATGAGAAATTGGCGATCTGCGGCGCTATGTGGCAGCGCAGCAACTCCTATTCCACCTTGTGTGGGAGTCTGTAGAAATGCCGAGTCCGAAGCAGCGATTGCACCTGAAGGCGATCCCTGCTCCGTTGCCGGCGTATTGATTGCAATCGGTTCATAAATCGAACGATGCGGTGGCATATCGTCATCATCCTTGAAAGAGCCGCTTAAATTCGGATTAAGTATGTTGTTCGATGTAGGTGTTGACATAGCAGCAGTTCCAGCAATCGCAGCCACACTACGAACAGTGACTTCGTTTGTTCCCGACTCCAAATGATCAAGATAGGGTGGTGCTGCTACGCTTATGCCCACGGGCTCTTGACGAAATAGGAAGCTGATGAGCAAAATGCACAATTATAACTACCACCGATATATACAGACAGTCAATTAACTCACCTGAAGCTTAAATGCGACCAAATTGAGCGCCGTGGTTGGTTTAGTTGATCCGCCAAATGAGCGGGTAAATTTGGCGACCGATCAAATGGATTGATACGTCTTTGGAAAGATGATGATGTATTAGCATGAGCTCCAGCGGACCCAAGCAGAGCTGTGTTAGAAAATTAACAATCGAATATTAAATTTTTTATATCAAGAAAACGCCCCTAAATGAACCAAACATGACGGTAATATGCACTAGTTTTTTCTGCTAGGTTAAGGTTTTAGGTCCAACATATGAACTATTTTTTACACGCACCATTTTCATCATCCGAACTCTGATATTCTTGTGCTGCTGTAGTATTACGCACGGTATCGCCACGTCGAAATGTGCCGTGTCTTGTTGTACCAGCAGCAGATGAGGCAGAGTTGATGCTGGCGCTGTTGCTGCCACTAGCGCCAGCAGCTGATACAGTTACCTCTTGCAGCGGCTGTTGCAACAGTGGCGTGGTATCATCATCAGTATCCGTGACGCTATCTAAAGAAGGCTGTCGATTCCGGCTCGCACGAGCTTCGCCCTTCGTAAAAACCTTACGCTTGCATATGGGGCAAACGCGTCGGTTTTCCGTTAACCATGGATCGATGCAGTGACTGTGATATGCTGTAAATAAGCGAAGAGAAAATCTTTTAAGTCAATAAGCCATTAAAATCCATAGCAAGGTCACTTACGATGCGAACAAGGCAACACGCGCAGCTTGTCGTCCTCGACAAAGTCATCGAGACAGATAACACATGTCTCATACTTAATGCTTGTATTATTTTTGGTATAGCGCAGCACAGGAATCTTTTTAAGCATACTCTTGGGCAATCGATAGCGTCTCAAACGCCGCTGCTCCCTTATGCATTTATATATCATATAGGCAATCTAAACAAACAAACCAAAGAAGAGATTAGGCATAAGAACAAAAATTAAATTAAATTAACGACATACCATTATGAGAAAACACAATGCAATCAGTATGGATAAAGGCAATATCAGCTGTGTGTTAATATTGAAGGGAAGTTCGTCGTTAATGATTAGCACCACATCTGGCGTGAAGAACGAAAATAATGTCTTGCCGGTCGTACGGCCAACAAACACGGAGGGTATGCGTATGCCTGAGACATTGTTGGCGGTCATTTGTTCTGGAAAATACATCAAAAAGAAAGTTATTATTAAATATTCTATATTTGTTAGCACTTAGCTTAATTATTAAGTTTGTTTATCTCTCTTTCACTTGCTTTTTTTTAAGTCATTCTGTTCTTATACATGAATATATTATTAAGCAGTTTTGCCTAGAAGTGGGATATGTGTTTATATTTACTATAATAAAACTAAGTCGAAAAGGTCTGTCTTAAAGATATAAGATAGATATGTGCAAACTATACAAGATCGCGAGACTTTACAAAAGCATTCGCTTTGATTTGTTTATTTATTTGTATATTTAGTCATACCTAATTCATCGCCATCATTGTTGTAGATAATCACAGCAGCATACGTTGCATCTTGAGCCACTCGCACCTTCCGCTCAAATGCGCAATCGCCACTGTTTAAACAAATAAATATTTCGTCATTAGTTTTTAATTTGATTGTATTTACAAGATCACTTACCGCGACACTATCGCCACAAACTTGGCACCAATGGGATAGCCAGAGCGTGGTGGGACTTTTAAAGTTTCACAACCATATTTATTATTCGGCTCATGGGGCACCACAAAAACTCGAAGATTATTGCCAACGATTGAGGGTCCGAATGTGGCAGGCAAATCATTGAACTCCTCAATCAGCTATATAACAGTAAAGTGTCGATTAGCAATGAAAACGAGCAGATTGAAATTTAAAATCGACTTGCCTGTGTGGTAGAGCGTCTGTAGAGCAATACATGACCATCAACGACTACTTGATGGCATATTATACAGAATCCCAGCACTGCCAGCTCCAGTGTGGGACAACGCTTCCAAGCCATGTTGATTCCAGCTGCTGCTGCTGCTGCCGCTGCCACTGCGATTACTGTTCAACTTAAGCTATAAAACGCTGCTGCTGCCGCGAGCAGTTGTCAAACGGTTTGTTGGCTGTTATTGATTTGTTTGATTGTTGTTGCTGCGTTGGCTGCTGCTGCTTATAATTGTTACCATTTGCAGTAATCGCATGTCTTATCTGGGCTTGGTGTGTGCGTGTGTATTTATTGTTTTTCGGTGTTTGAGTACTGCAAAACAAATGCATAAATTGAAAATCCATTAAAGACAAGCTCATCTGCAATGCAAACACAAACAGCGTCGGCCAGAGCAAAGACATTGCCTGCTGATAAGATAAACGGTTATTTTTTGTTTTTTTTTTCTGTATATGAGAGTGTGTGTGTTTGTGTGTTCTTAATATTTTCTTTTCTTTTTCTCTGCTTATTATCTTTGGTCCCGTGGCCGTGCAATCAGCTGTTTGATGTTTGTTGACAAATCCCTAGTGCTGGCACTTTCACTCGACTTAAGACATAAGACGCAGTGCAGCACAATCGATAAACATTGTTATGGTTCAGCATAATTTGTAATAATTGCAATCTTGCAACATTTTTTATTTAAAACTGTATAACTTCATCAAATGGAATGCTTTCAAAACAATAGCCGTTATTAAAACATCCAAACTTTAGTAAAAAGATTTGGGCAGCCGGCAAAACTAAATGACTCATCGGTCAGACAGACAAGGTTCATAATAGAACTATTAAGCATACATTAACATATTTGGACCTCTGAAGCAAACGTGGATAGTTTAATTTGATACACAAATTAAAGCTGATAGCCCATTGGGCATACATAATTATTATTAATTATTAATTATTCAATAAATAACGTCACAAGCAATTAACACATTATGCCCATGCGAACCAATACAAATGTAACATTAATGAGAACGTGACTTTGTTTTTTATTGTATGCACAAATAGCGAAATATAATCTGTTCATAAATAAACACAAAGCAAACCAAAACCAAAATAAAGTTTGCCTAGCAATAAATATTTCTTTCTAAGCGAAATTTTTCATATTCGTTCAATATTCACAGCTACAAATATGAATATAAACCAGTCACATTGTTAAGCACTTGTCCCTTTGCTTTTATCTTCTGGAACTGCTAAATCAAATTATAACGAAAACACACACACACACACACGAAACAGGTAGGCGCAGAGCCACCCACTGTGTTCATATGTATTTGTACATATACATTACGCCTTGAACTTTACACACGCACAATTTTTAGCGTCAAGGCTTTTTCAATCACAAATATCCGGTAACGAAAAACTTGTAGCAATGAACTTGCACCAACAGGTGAACGAAAATGGAACAATGGGTAAACTCCAAATAAAAGTTTATAACTAAAAAAATCCGCAATAGAAAAGCTAAATTTCTATTGCGTATGCTTTTGTTATGCTTTTAGTCAATCATATATGTATGTGTGTGCGGGTGTTGTATTTGTGTATTTTGTTTGTGTATGTCTGTTTTCATGTGATTTAATTTACCCATGAAACCAGCTGGTGCTTAAGTTTAACAAACAGTACGATTGACACTGTTGCTACTCACTTAAATATATTGTTTTTTTTTTATAATTTTCAGTTTGGCTGCAAGTGCTTGCTGGTCGATGCTGGTTTTTTTTTTCTTTTTTTACACTCGCTCACTCCCTCATTCGTTTTTGCTCGCACTCGTCGCCATCACAATTGCGTTGCAATTAATTATGATTTTAGCGCACGACACATGTACCACTACTTGAAAAACTTTAAAAATGGGTCAGCTATTATTGTAATTTTGCTGATTACACATTTTAAAGGACCTTAACTATGCTTATTTAAGATGTATTGTGGTTTAGAAGTTAGGACAGTGCACGAACTGTTCAGTGTGACCATTATATTGTCGATAATTTTATAGAAATAACAATCGATGTATGACTATTTATTGTGTTTGGGAACTCCCTTATATTCTTCGATTGTTGATTGAAATACAGATATGGTAGACATCCATTCATGTCTTTGTTTGAGTGTTTCGGGAATAGCTGCGTACTTTTAATTTTTTATAAACATTGAAAAATGTATCGAAAGTACAGACGATATTTCAAGGCACAGTATTATCTAGTCTGGCCACATCATTTCACCGCCAATAATGAAATTGTTAAAAATCAGTTTGCAAAAGAAAAAGTTTCAATGAATTCTAAAATTCTTTAATTTTATTAAGTATCGACATTAAGAATATTAAAAGTTCTGCTCATCAACTGGAAAATTTAAATATTCAAGCTAGTAGCTAAAACTGATTCCACAATATCATTTGATCCATAAATACATTTTTCCCTGTATGGTGTGCTTCACAGGATTAATTTTCTTAAGTATTTTAGTCATGGTCTCGACCAGGCGATCGCTTGAGACGCCTGTCTTTTTGTTTTTGAACTTGGTCAGCAATTCAGTGGCTGTCAGGGGCTTACGCTTGAGATATCGACGCACTGCTTCCTCAGTAATTCCATAATCTCTGCAGGAATACAGTTGTTAAGAAACAAAACCTGTAAACGATGTTTAATACAATACTCACTCTACTTTGTTATTGACAACGCCAGAGAATGACGATGGCAATGAGTTGGTCAGCTCGCTCTTGGGACGCTTGGCGGGTGTGCTGTTGGGACTGTTGCTGGTGTCCGAGCCGGTGAGATCGCTAGGCAAACTGTTCATCTTGCGTTTGTTCGCATCATTCATTGGAGTGGGAGTGGCGGAGCGTGATTTATTTGAATTGCTGCCACTTGCAATGGCCTTGATGTCCTTGTCTTTTTCTTTGTCTTTATTAGAAATAGATTTCTTTTTTGAAGGTCCATTGCTAAGATCATCTTCGCTATCTGTACTATCTGAGCTAAGATCCGTTGACGAATCGCTGCCATTTGATTTTGATTTCTTGTCATCTTTTGATGGCTTCTTTTTCTTCTTATCCTTGGTAGTTTCATCTTTGTTCTTCTCTTTTTTCTTTTTCTCATCGCCCTCTTCCTTATCTGAATCATCCGATTTCTTTTCTTCATCTTCCTCCTCATCGGAAGTGAGCAACTTGCGCAGTGCATCCTCCTCAGCCACACCTTTCATGTCCTTCACCATCTTGGACTCTGGGTCGGGTTCACTGTAACAAGTAATTATTAGTTAAATGTTATGTAAAATCGCCTTGAAGTTCTTTGCTCGCAACTTACTCTTCACTGGAGCTTGTATCGTAGTCCATTTCGCGTCCCTCTTCGTCACCATCGTCAGACTCTTCAAACGCCTCATCGTCGACATCGCGTTTTTTTTTCTTTTTGTCTACACCCTTTTTGCCCTTACCCTTTTTGCCGGAACCGTCATCACTGTCCTCCTGCTCTTTTTTCTTCTTCTCCTCTTCATCTTCGGATTCGGACTCGTCCTCCGAGTCAATCCATTCATCCATGTCAGTGATTTTTAACTCTTTAGACTTTTTGGTGGCAGCCTTAAGTAACTTTACCTCCTCGGGATCCTGTTCTTCCTCTTCGTCACCACGCAACCGTTTGCGCAACATAAGTGAGAAGTAATTCATCACCTTTTTGCGGCGTCCAAACTCTTGTTCGGCCTCCTCCGCGGACAGCGATTTATAGCGCTGTATGGGCTGGAAGTTGTACCACTCGGTGAGCGGATAAGCTTCAATAGCACCATCTGGGGCATGTGTGAACACATAGAAGGCAGCATTTTCGCCAACTCCACCCTCTCGAATGCCCTTGAATTTCTTTCCCGTCTTGCCACCTACTTTTAGTATCCAGGGCTGTGCCTCTGGTCGGTATTTGCGTGCAATAATGCCGAATTTCTTACGACGAGCCTCCTCGCGCTGATCACGATTATATTCCGAGCCAGCACCAAATTTCGGCTGATCCTCGTCGAAGCCCCGAAACTCTTTCATGTTGTTTTCGCGCTCCAATTTAACATTGCGCCATTGTGCAAAATCTACGTTAAGCGTGGCATTAAATCTCATCACATGGTGCTTCTTGCGCATCTTTGGCACACGAATCTTGAACTCTTGGACATTACCACTACCTGGTGATGCCGAACTGGTCGGCGCTATTGCATTTGGGGACGTGGTACTTCCACTTCCACTACTACCCGACTGAGATTGGAATGAAATTAAGTTCGATGTGAACAGTTTTTCATTTTTTTCCGCAGCTGCACTTACCGTCGATTTAACTGTGCTCGACATGCTCAAAAATTAAAATAAAAGTGTAGTTTGCTGATTTCTTCTGTCAACGAAATTGCTGCCCGGCCGATAACTTTGGTGAAAGTATCGTAGCTTAGTATCGATATTCGCAAACTGAGTTTACAATGTGATTTGAATATATTAGCTTATATACTAAGAGCTATATGCACATTAAAAATTAAAAGTTTGTAAAGTGCTTTTATTTAATTTTTTAAATCAGAGTGTTCTGTATATGTATCAGCCAAAGTGACCAACAGTCTGAAAGAGTCTGGCATCAATATATCGATATTCTATTGACCTTCCAATGCCGATATTTTCATCCCTAGCCGCATTCCACTAATGTTCTCTTTAACATTTCATTTTTGTATTGTTTGACCACAAATATAACTAAGAATGTCGCGCATAAGTGTGCTGACCGAAGAGCAGAGCAAAATAAATAATCGATTGGAGGCCCACATGATCTATATATGCCCTGAATGCGGTAGAGCCTTTCGCACTCAAGCCGAGTGGCGACAACACTTGAACACGGTATGTTTTTTTGTTTACGTTTAATATGTCTTATATTCTCACTCTCTAAATTAATTACAGGTGCACGACTACCTGAACAAGACCTTTGTTGATTTTAATTTCGTCGAAATCGATGAGAGCTTTCACGAGTGTCAGATATGCTTCAAGTTGGTGGAGAACGCCCATCAAACCATTGCACTACTCCAGTACCACCATTTTATGCATCTAAAGTTTGGGGACACATATCGTTGTGTACACTGTAAACTGGCTTTCCCACGGCGACGAGCGCTTAACGTACATTTATTAGCTACGCATTTAAAGGAAATTGAAAATTACGAAGCAAAGTTAAACCATGTTAAGCGTACCCAAGAAAAGACTGCAGCGAAAAGTGCGAAACTGCCTCGAAAGCGCAACGACCTATTGCAAAAGGCACTGATGGACATTGATCTGCAGGTTGAAGATGCCGATAATACAGAAAAAGCTGCAGTGCCCGTTAGTAAAGCGAATCCCAATGCTAGCGAACAGGCTCTAGATCGCTGCTTGGATGCCTATGAGGACATAGTGCGCCAGGAAAAGGATATGCAATATGAAGCAGATTTAAATGAACTATGCGAGGAATTCCTTGACGAACGACTTGAGCACCTAGATAAGGTGGGAGAGCCATCACGTTCAAAACATAATAAGGAAGTGGTAACTATTGAAATCGATGCTTTAGGCGAAGAAGAAGTGCATAATCTTCGGAAAAAAATGAAAACGGAACCGAAAACAGAACTAGACATAAAAACGCCGCTCAAACGGCGACGTTTATCAACAACACCGGAACGTGAAATAGATATTGATAGTGATATATCTACTAACGGACTCGCAAAACTTATTTCTTACTTGTGTCCGAAATGCGGTAAGGAGATTGAGTCCATGAATACTTGGCGCACTCACGTCTTTGAGAAGCACAATTTTGAGAATTTTATTGAGAACAGCTTTAAGATTAAAGATCGACAAAGCATATGCCTGCAATGCAAAGAGATTCTGCAGACCACAAAACGTTCCGAACTACAAAAGCATTGTTTCAAGCATCTCCCTTATCGATCGTACTTAAAGTGTACTCTATGTGAACGTACCAAAACTAGCATGTCCAAGATGTCCAATCACATACGCTACAATCATCAAGAAGAGTTGCAGCGCAAGAATAAGACACAGTTACTCATCAAGCCGGAGCCAAAGTGGATAGGAACACAACGGGCAATTAAGAAGAGAGAAAATCCTCACTCCGACGACGACGAACGCATATGCCAGCACTGCCAGAAATCGTTTAAAACACTCTGGCGCTACGAGCGACACATAATGCTGTGCAGGGCAATCGATGTGCCTAATCCTGAAACAGAAATAACAGCAAATGCATTGCTACAACATTTGCGCGAGGGGCGATCACGCTTAGATTCTATATGGAAGAAAATGCAATTGATGGCATAATAATAATTTAAAAAGAAAATTATTAAAAAAAAAGCAAAATCAGTTTGAAAATAAATTTGATTAATATTGTTTTAAAAACTTATTTAAATTCCAGTTCCGCTGTAAAAGTTGCGCCGTGGATAATGTCCTTTAAAGTTTAAGATATGTTATTATTGTGATTGGGTTTCCTTCGACCTTGATGCCTGAAGTCTGCTTATAAACGTTTACTTGATGGTTTAAAGTTTTGATTTTAAAGCCAATAATATATAGATTATTATCTATAAAATTTTGATTTAATGGCACATCGGTCTTAGCTTAAATAGTTACATATGAACTTAAAAAGGTAAGGCCGTAAATTAAGTAACATAAAAAAAAAATCCAGAGTTGCCAGAACTTGGATCACTTTTGATTTAACCATTTTTATTTTTTCTATACTCTACATTTTGTATTTGTGTTGAACTTTTTTAATACGTTTTAACTTACAATTACAGTTTGATTTATTTTTTGAATTTAAAACATTTTTATATGAGCGCGATATTTACTGTTGGTAGAAAGAAGAAGAAAATATGTTTTGACACAGAGGTTAAGCGATAGCTCGATATGTTAGGCTGCCATCTATCAACCCAGAGTCGATAACAGAAAGAGACGGACGAGCAATAATTATCGATAGCGGCAAAAAAAAAGGTTGAAGAAAATTTTTCCGAACTTCTTGTAAATGCTAATTAAATAGAGCATAGTGTGAGATAATTGTGCAATGGAAACAAGTTTAGATGAAAGCATGGATGCTGATAGAGCAAGTCAAAGTCCGCAAGATCCGCAAACACAATCTCCTTTAGGCATTAATGGTAAACCTGCTGGTGTTGGTCTTGGTAGTCAAGACGGCCCAAACGGGGTGGCAATTGCTAGAGAAAAATCAAATCAACCCAGCGAGGTGCACTGGTAAGTACTTTTAAATGGTGCTTTTTATACACATAACTATGTCGTGATCAATCACGCGTCTACTTTTAAATTATTGTAGGACAAAGCCTTTTAATGCGTTTAGTGGTCGTCCCATTGGCGAACACACGCAAATGCAGCAGCAACAACAACAGCAGCCACAGCAACAACAACAGCAGGCAGCGGTAGCGGTTCAGCATTTGGCTAACAGCCAACCGCCTCCGGGTGTCAATGGGGTGGGACAGCCACCACAAATTTGGGTTGAAACAAAAGCCGAAGACGGACGTTCATATTATTATCACGCTGTTACGCGTGAGACAACCTGGACGCGTCCTGATGGCCCAAATGTAAAAATCATGACACAAATCGAGGTCGAGGAGCTAGCAAAGCGTCAATCAAATACAGTTGCTAAGCCCGAAACTAACGATCGGGTTGAAATCCCGGCCGCAGCATCAGCGGCTGTTGCAATGCCAGGACATTCACATTTGACATCGCAGCCACCGCCGCGTTTACTCAATCAACCACCGCCCAATACAGCGGCACCGCTGCTAAGTCAGCCTCCACCAAATGTGCGACAGCAGCCGCCACCTATGTTCCAGCAGCCACCCGGCATGCAAGCACCACCGGGATTTGGTCAGCCGCCGCCTTTTTGCATGCCACCACCCACATACGGATTTCCAGGCGGACAGGCAGGACCCTGGGGAGCTGGCGTGCCGCCATGGCAACAACAACAGCAGCATATGCATGCCCCGCCAGTAGTGTCACAAGACAAGCCTGCTAAGAAGTTAATCATCACGCATGGCGTCATAGATCCAGTTGTCATTGCCCGCGCAGCTGAATGGTCTGAGCATCGTGCTCCTGATGGCCGGCCCTACTATTTCCATGCGGTGCGAGGCGAGAGCGTGTGGGAGAAACCACAGGCACTGCGCGATATGGAAGCAGCACGCATGGCAGCTCATTCGGGCCCTGCACTACATGCACCGCCAGTCGGTGTTCCAGCTGGTATGCCACCGCACTTGCTACCCAATCCGCTTATGCAAATGCCGCCGGGTGCAGGACCGGGCTTCGATCCACAAATGGCTTATGCCGCAGCGGCAGCAATGAAGGAAAACAGTGAGAAAAACAATGTGGCACAGGCCGCCGCAATGGAGAAGGAAGCCAAGAAAGCTGCGGATGAGAAGCGCAAAAAGGATGAAGAGCAAAAAAAATTGGCGGTGGCAGCAGCGACTGCCAAGCAAACGGACAAATCACGTCCGGTGACCAGTACACCCATTGCGGGAACACCTTGGTGTGTGGTCTGGACAGGTGATGCGCGTGTCTTCTTCTACAATCCTTCGACACGCACTTCCGTGTGGGATCGTCCGGAAGATCTAATGAATCGCGAAGATGTCGACAAAGCAGTCAATGACCGACCGGAGCAGCTAAAAACTGCTGAAGAAAAATGTGTCGAGGCAGATCAGAAGCTTGGCGAGAATGTAGCCTCAATAGAGAAACTGTCACAGGCGCTACCACAAGCACAGCAACCACTGGTGCAAAGATCGGAACCCGACGATGATGACGACGACGAAGTTATTAAAATACGCACCGAGTCCGAGTCAAGCGTAGAGGAGGTGCCCACAAAGCGTGCACGCACATGTAAGTCGCATGACATTAATAAAGTTGATACCTTTAAACATGTTATGTTTTTTATTTTCCTTAAAGTTACCAAGGCTAAGAAAAATATAGATGCCGTACTGGAGGCAGAGCAGCGAGCGGCCAAGGAGCGTGCATTGGTACCGCTGGAGACACGCGTCACACAGTTCAAGGAGATGTTGCGTGAAAAGGATGTATCCGCATTTAGCACCTGGGAAAAGGAGCTGCACAAAATTGTGTTCGATCCACGTTATTTGCTGCTAACATCAAAGGAACGCAAACAGGTATTTGAAAAGTATGTTAAGGATCGCGCCGAGGAGGAGCGCAAAGAGAAGCGCAACAAGATGCGACAGAAACGCGACGATTTCCGCAAGCTTATGGAAGAAGCTAAGCTGCACGCGAAGTAAGTTGTCATAACTAATATATGCAAACAAAGAACTTATTTGTTTGCGTTTGTTTGCCTATGCAGATCTTCGTTTTCGGAGTTTGGCCAGCGCAATTCCAAGGAAGAGCGGTATCGCGCCATCGAGAAGGTGCGGGAGCGCGAGAGTTTGTTCAATGAGTTCATTGTTGAGCTGCGTCGGCGTGAGAAAGAGGATAAGCAACTGAAAAAAGATCAGGTATGTTTTGGCATCGCGTGGTTGGCTGATAATTTACGTATTCATCTCTATATTGATATATAATATATACATATATGCCATATCTATCTATTTATATATATATATATGTGTTACTATTGACTTTAACAATATTGATTGTATATTACAAATGTATTTACATAATGTTATTGATTTTTGTTAACTATGACAACATGAACCGATCCCCCCTGATCTGAATGATTGCCCCTGACCGGTTCGGTTGCCAATTCATATTGCAAATTGTGTGGTTGGGTTCGACCAATATATTTTAGCTTCTTATGGCTAACAATAGATTACTGCACAAAAGCACCCCAACAAAAGCAATCAACAAATCAATCACAAACACAGCCGTTGTTCCTGTCGTCATCGTCATCGTTGTCGTCGTCGTCGTCATGGTCCCCGTTCCAGGCCAATGTTGATAGCTCAAGTTCACCACGCACACGCTTGCAATCTGTCTGTGTGGTGAGTTCAAAACAAAAACAAAAAATCAAAAAACTTACAAAAAAAATTTGTTTTTCTGCAAATAAGAAACAAATTTGGAATCGAAATAATTAAAAAAAATACAAACCCATAAAAAAAAATCCAATCACTAAATATCAAAAGGTATGCAAAAGTCTGAAAATTACCTGATAATCGTTGGTGTGATTTCCACTTCCCGCCCCGCCCTGCGTCGCACGTGTCACCTAGGAATGATGTTGATGATGATAGATGATCGATCAATGATGATGGCGATGATGTTATATATGCATTTAAATGTGATGTTCATATTGGAAGGTCAATGTTATTGGGTTATTTGGAAGCGGAAGCAGCCACTCCACAATGAACACGCAACAACAACAACCATTACAGAAAGGCCAGCACTATCAACAACAACAACAACAAAACGTGTGCAGGTGGCTTCGAGGCTGAGCAAACAGTATGAATAATGCATAATTTAATTAAACCAATATTTCATTTTGTTTTACAATTTAACAAAAAAAAAGAGAAAAAAATTTTAAAATTGTAAATGGCAGTCCACAACAGGAGAATCAATTACCCCATAATGAAAGCCTGTGCAGAGCAATGTGAGAATTATCATAACAGAATCATTTCACTCTCCCATTGCTCTCACAAGCTTCAGGCAACGGCACGAGCACGTTGAAATGCTCTCTCAGTCTCTACGTTATATTGTATCTTATGTATGTTTACTTTAGTTTTATGAATTGTACACTTCGGCCCAGCTGGAGCATATCTATCCCCTGACCCGGCCAGTTTAACTCCCAGAGCAAATGCAACGTGGTCAAAAAATCTCTCTCTTTAATTTTTAAATTGGATTGCCCACCTCGCATCAAGAAGCCATTTGTTAACCTTCGCAGTGCAATAACAGCTTTGTAATTAGCAACAGAATATTAATTAATTAATTAATATTATGAATATTTGTAGCGCCGCATAATTAAGCCTCTTGGCTTTTGAATTTTGCTTTTACCTGTTCTGTGCTCCTTATAAACCTGTCTAAAACTGATTTCAATCTGCTATTGTCTGTTGTCACGAATCCGATTTTTGATTGCATTTGTCTTTTGCGGATAGAACGGCCAAAACTAATAACAAAAATTTGCTTTCAGTTAAGTCTCCTCAAAATCTAATCGAAACCCTCTTTTACAGCTAAAGCGTGTAACTATGTTATTTAGTATTAAGAATATCTAGTTCTTAAGGCAAGTTAAGTTAGTGCACTAAGATGAATCGAAGTTTTAAGTTAAATTCGCATCAGTGCCAAAGACATAACTAATTCATATTTTTCAATCAATTTCTTTTCTCTTCCGCATGGCTTTCATGTTGAAATTCCCATTTTCGAATATTTAGATACGCAAAGACTTTGTGGACATGTTGCGGGAGCGTCATGATATCGAGCGTCATACACGCTGGTATGACATTAAAAAGAAATTCGAGTCAGATTCGCGTTATCGGGCAGTAGATTCCCAGTATCGTGAGGAGTATTTTGAGGACTACTTGCACGTCATGAAGGAGGAGAAGCGCAGAGATCGTGAGTTACGCGACCAGAAGGATCGGGTGCGACAACGCGAACGAAAGGCTGAACGCCGCGATAAGGATAAGGACAAAGACAAGGACAAGGACAAGGAAAAGAGCCGCAAAGATAGTCGTAGGTATCGTAGTTGCTCGAGGGATCGAGATCGCAAATCGTCACGAGACAAGGGTGAAAAGAGCAAGTCAGATCGCAAGAAACATGATTCGATGGTAAGTACGAACTAGAAACCAACTCAATAACCTTAATAATGTTGTGAAATCTTAACACAGGAGGAGGGTGAACGCCATGATAACGATACGGATCTGGATGAGCGAGCTGGTAGCGAGGATAGTGAAATGGCACGTCAACGCGAAAGCGAGGCTGAACAGATGCAAAAGGATCGCGATCGCAAGCTACGTGCCGAACAGAGCATTAGGGAGCGCGAGAAGGAGGTACATCGCACACTAGCTGGTCATTTGCGTGACCGGGACAAGGAGCGTGAGCATCATAAGCGCGATGAGTCAATTGGACATTTTACGGCACTATTGATAGATCTTGTGCGTACGCCCGACTTTACTTGGAAGGAAGTCAAGCGTCAGCTGCGCAAGGATCATCGCTGGGAGCTAATTGAGACGCTCGATCGTGATGATCGTGAGCGGTAAGTTGCCTTAAGAATAAGCTAATACATTTGGTTTTACTTATGTTTATTATTATTATTAATTGTTTGCAGAATCTTTAATGAGCACATTGACAACTTGATGAAAAAGAAACGCGAGAAGTTCCGCGAAATGCTTGACGAGATTAGTACAATGCAACTGACTAGCACTTGGAAGGAAATCAAGAAACTAGTCAAGGAAGATCCGCGCTATCTCAAATACAGCTCTGATAAGGGCGAGCGCGAGTATCGTGATTACATTAAGGACAAAACCATGCAGGCGAAAACAGCGCTGCGTGAATTGTTGCAGGAATGTAAATTCATTACGCACAAGAGCAGCGATCTCATTAAGGAGAATGCCAATCACCTTAAAGAAATCCAGGACATTCTCAAAAACGACAAGCGGTTAGTTTACATTCTACAACTACAATTAAATGCATTAACTAATTTTTTTTTATATGTTATGTTTGCAGTTATTTAGTTCTGGAGCATTTGGAGGAGGACCGCAATAGCATCCTAATGGGTTTCTTGGAGGAAATGAATAAACGTGGTCCTCCGCCACCGCCGACCGCCTCCGAATCCACACGTCGCAATAAGTAACGCTGGAATTCGACTATTTATAAAAGAACAATTAACTCAAACCACATTTATTTTAAGCCTTGAACTTATGTAGCACATAAATATAAAACTATTTTAGACCTTCAAGAGCATGCATCAATGTAACATATAATAAACGCTAAATGAAAAGAGAATACCCAAATTTGTGTGTATATATTTTTATTGATCATTTATACGTTATATTAGATTTGTATTTGTCATGAACATATATATATATTCGATTCTTTATTAGATATCTTTTTTGTAATTTCATAATTCTATGTACTTAGACTCTTCTCTACCATTATTGTTTTTAATACAGATTCAGATTCTGCACCTTTGTTTTAGATACTAAAAATACCATAATTACTATATTTAATGTTTCATACTCGTTTTCAACGGCCGGCGCCAAACAGTTTGACGTCCACTCTAAATATATATATTTCAAATTATTGTAGATAATATGTATTTCAATGTATAATAATAATAATTTGTCTGTGTGTTTGTTAGGAACTAATAGCGAAAATAATGCGCTTCGTGTGTGTTGTACAAAATAATTTCCGCCACATTTTTCTTTGATTTTCATTTTGGTATTGAGCTGCTAACGAAAATTTTAACAAGTCGAGGGGTTTATAATCCATGTACAATTGTGGATATGAAAAACGAATCCTAATAATAATAATACATTATATCTAACCGATCAATAAATCGCTTAATAGGTTGCAAGTCATCAGGTGTAGATTATTTTTTTGTTTCTTAATTAAAATTATTACTTAATAAGAAACGCAGTTATATAGATATTGATTCAAAAACTCAGCTCACTAAATAAATGTTTGGATCGTTTTGAAAATGTTGCCGCTCACAGTTCTTAGTTCATATATTACTCGGATCTGTCACACCATCACCTAACTACTTTATGCTCTTTAACAAATCTCACAAATAACTAATTCACGCTACTTGCCACCACAAGAGTTATTCAATAAAACATAAATGAATCTAATTTTTAAGCTGTCTTGATTGAAAAATATGAAACGGAAGTTTAGATAGATTTGGCAAATGTTTTACTTAAGATCCTTATACTCTTTTTTGATGCTACGGCAAGGGAAGAAAAGTAAATATTTTTGATTTCCGATACCTGAACATGACTTTGCTTGAACCACGATTGTGGTTGTGGTTTTAGTTTTTTAGTTGACTCTCCTACGCTACGTGCTATGTTGTCGATTCTCTAAGTATGTAAATCTATATCAGTTAGTTATATATATATATATATATTTCTATATTAATTGTTGTTGTTGTTGCTCTTATTGAATGCATTTCATTTGTTTAGTTTTTTTTTCATTTATTGGTTAGGCACAAAGTAACTGGTTTTTCTTACGGGTCGCGATCAATTTTACACACTATTTAATTGCTAGTTATATATTTAGTTGCTACTACCAAGTTGTTGAACAGTTAAGAGTGGTTCTCTTTGCTTCGTTTTGTTTAGTTTTCTATTTGATATATATCTATAATAAATGTATCAATAAATTTCTAAATATTGGTGTCGCAATAAACCACATTGTATTGTTGTTATTTGAAAAATATAAATATATATATATATACTCTTCTAATATCAAGGTAAACTCTTTTACAATTACATTTTATGAATTCGATTTACAACTAACATTTACAGACATAGTACAAAAATGGGGTGTGTGTGTGTGTGAGTGTGTTTATGTGAGTGGGTGTGTGTAAGAGAGCGATGGGCAAGCGTGACAAGGTATTAAGTTGCAACTAGTTTGGACAGATCCTCTTTTGTGAAAGTCAAAACGAATGCACAAATTTGTCATAGTTTTAACATAGAAGCTAAAAACAAAAAACAAAAATGCGTAAAAAAAATGTTCACAAGCTCATATATAAAAAAATATATTTACGTTTTCTTTTATTAAATAAAGCAGTTTAAGAAACTATTTAAAACATTTACTGAATGCAGCAAAAGTTGGCAAATGAAACAGTTTAAATAATACTCTTAAGTGATTAAAGTTAGTGTTACAGCGTTTTGCGCAAGAATTTCGTGTGTGTATGTGTTTTCTCTTCTACTTAGTGGATTCTTATATAAAATTAATGAAATCCTTATATAGAAATTATAAATGTTTTTTTTTTCTTTCTTTATACAATTTTTATGATATAAATTTTAATAATTATTGTTTTCATATATAATTTTTTAAATGCAATTGCCAATTTTTAAAAAGTACTTTTCAGATAATGTGTTCAATGAATTTTAGTTGAAAACTAGTTAAATGTAACTTTTCAAGGCATTTGAAATGCCTAATAATTTGGTATAACAAATCAGCAGCAAAACTCTACAAAATTAAATCAATGTTTGCTGACGTTCTTCAAACGTTCTCAAACTTCAGCAATCGACTGGAAACCGAATTGTGGTTTGTGTAAATTAAACTACGCGTACTTGGCTACGTGTTTTGTTGCAGTTGCTTTTGTCGATTTTGTGTTTAGAGTAGTTAATAATAATAATGTATATAATAAGTATATATGTGTATGTGTATATAAATACGTTTCTATAAATAATCATAATAATCATAAACACTAATCATTTATCATCTGTTCATTCTCATACGCATAAATTGTAGCTATTGTTATTGTTGTGGTTGTTGTTGTTGTTGTCGCTGCTGCTGTTGTCTATAATAGTAATTCAGTAGTAATGGTTAAATAAGTTGCTGCTTTTTGGTTGTCAATCAGTTGCCCTTAGTTGCCTCTTTGGCGGCCATAATCAAAGGCGTCAGACTGGCCAATGGACGTGCCAATTTCAGGAAGGGATGCTACAAATTCAAAATTGTATATGAATAAAGTTGTAAATTACAATTGTGGTTAAGTCACCTTTAGCAGGTCCATGGCGCTGGCGCGCCGCTCCACCTCCACTTCTAGACACTGATCCAGAAAATCTTGAAACGCTCCCGTCAATTTGTCTTTTTCTTTAATCTCCGGCTTGCCATTTGTGGCAATGAGGTACAGGGCTTTTAATGGATTCTCATTCAAATACGGCGGCTCACCCTCAACCATTTCAATAGCCATTATGCCCAGGGACCACAAGTCGACCTTGAATCATTACCATTGCTTAAAAAACATGTTCATCAGCAGTATGAACTACATTTTGTACTAACCTTTGGTCCATAATGCTTGCGTGTGACTACCTCTGGGGCCATCCAATAGGGTGTGCCGACCATTGTTGTGCGTTTGGATTGTTCCGGCGAGATTTGCGCACAGAAACCGAAATCAGTTAGCTTGACGGACCCATCCAGACCAAGCAGTATATTATCACTTTTAATATCGCGATGTATGACCTGATTGGCGTGCAGAAACTCCAGAGCCTGCAGCACCTCACGGCAAACGGCAGCAATTTGTCCTTCATCCATACAGGTCTCGGTAACAACATCGGTTAACGAGCCACCGGGCAGATATTCCATAACTACCCAGAGCTCCTCTGATACCAGATAGCTGTCCAAATAGTTGACAACATTCGGATGCTTGTTCTCTCGCATAACGAGAATCTCATTAATGATCAGCTCTTTTTTGGGTTGCTGGGACAAGTTCATCTGTTTGATGGCCACCTCCATACCCGTTGAGGATTCAATGGCTGTGTAAACAGTACCCGAGGCACCCTGTCCAATTTTCTCCATCTTGGTGTACTTGCGATTGGGATCACCCACTGAGACAATGGTGCGCAGTTTCTCCAATATTTCCTCATCGGACATTTTCTTTTTCTTGGCATTGGCGGCTCGCGTCGTCGTCGTCGTTGTTGTTGCTCCTGTTGCTGGCGTGGCAGCTGCTGTATGTTGGGGCACTGCAATTTGTGTGCCCGTCGCTGGCGCCGGTGCCAATGCTGTGGTATTGAGATTGTTGGCCGCCGGATAATGCTGGTACAGGTCTGTGGCGGGAGTGGCAGGTGTTACCATTGTTATAGTGGGCAGCATGGGCACAGCGCCAGAGTTGCGTGCGGAAGACGTTGGCGTTGGACAGTGTATCGATGGCAAGGCGTTGGCGGATAGCGGCGGCGTCGAATCATCATGGAACGAGGGGAACGATGAAAAGGAGGAAGCAGAAGAATGGTGATTAGTCTTTGTTGCTGTTGTTACTATTGCTGTTAGAACTGTTGCTTCTGTATCAACGAGGAGTTGCTGCCGCTGCTGCTCCACTCTGCTGGGAGCTGCAGTTGTAGGAGTTGTGGGAGGACAATAAGTAGCATTTGTAATATCAGACAAAATACGAGCAGTAGCAGCTGTTGCCGTTGTTGTATCTGTTGCACTGGGGCCTTCGGTTTCTGCAGTTATTGTTGTTGTTGTAGTTGCTACTGCTACGGCTGCTGTTGCTGCTGCTGCTACTGCTGCTGAAGTTGTTGTGGTGCTGTCTGCTGCTACAGTTGCAGTAGTTACAGTAGTTGTTGCTGATGTTTCAGTTGATTTGGTTTGGTTGTTTAAGCAGCAATTCAAAAAGCAATTTCAAAACAAAACAAAACAAAACAGAACACAGAGGCGATACAAAATGACAATAACATTAACATTAACATTACGCATCAATGCATCAATTACTTGGAAACTAAAACAACAAGGAAACTGAAACCATCTTCGATATATGCACCGAAGCCTCTTTAATGCCCCTCTTGCAGTTAAATGGATATTATTTTCATTATCTATTTA
The DNA here is from genome assembly GCA_035044605.1 of Scaptomyza cyrtandrae. Classification (NCBI taxonomy): domain Eukaryota; kingdom Metazoa; phylum Arthropoda; class Insecta; order Diptera; family Drosophilidae; genus Scaptomyza; species Scaptomyza cyrtandrae. Next base: position 5,120,948 of record JAWNNS010000640.1, on the reverse strand, counting down.
TATCAACTTTATATGTGTATTACTTTTTTTTATGTGAGTTTGTTAAAGTCAACGCTTGGCAAATCAATTATGCTTGACTGAAAGTTGGGATTTACTAAACGTAACGCTATACGAATTAAGTTGGAATAACGTTAGGTATCTGAGTAAGTTGTAAATGTTGTGAAAAGCAACAAGTTTAAGGACGGTTAAGGTCCGTGAGAAGGAATAATCAGATTATTAAGAAACTTTTAAGGCATTTTTGTTAATCATAATAATTCCATAGACTGCAAAAGCTTTAAAAATGATTAGTAAAAGAAAAAAAACTGATCACAGACATTAATATACTCACTTTCATTATTTTTGTTCTTGTCCAGCGTCGTTGTGGCGTTGTTAAGAATAAGAGGTGACGACGCCGCTGTCGCTTTGTGGTTAAGCAATGGCGTTGTAGGTGTTGTTGCCGGTGCCGCTGGAATTGGCATTGGCGCTGGCTGCAGCTCTTCAATGGGTCGCGTATAGATGGACTTCGTGCGCTCTGGCCGAGATGCAACTGGTGGCGGTGCTGGTTGCTGTGGCGCTTCACTCATATCCACATACATATCGTTCTCATTGGCAGATGAATGTTGCGATGTGGATGTGGATGCGGTGTGGCCAACAAAATTATACGAATGCGATTGACTCAGGCCGATGTGATGGTGATGCTGTTGCTGCAGTTGTTGTTGAAGTTGCTGCTGTTGTTGTTGCTGTTGTTGCTGCTGCTGATGCTGTTGATGTTGCTGCAACTGTTGCTGTTGTAACAAATGCTGTTGCTGTTGCTGCTGCTGCTGCTGCTGGTAATGATTGCTAAGCAATTGGCCCGCAGCAGAAACATTGTTAGCATTGGGTCCCAGTGTCATGCTGCCAAGCTGCACGCCAATCAAGTTGCCACCGCTATTCGAACCATGGAGCTCTGAGTCTGTGGGCGTGCTGCTGGGACTACTGCTGCTTACGCGGCTAAGCGATGAACCTACAGAAAGCAGAAAGCACGTTAATAACAAATGGATACAGGAATATATTGATAAGACTTTTGAGAGCTTACCTGAATGCGTCGTTATGGCATTTGTCATGTACTTGGAACTTGGCCTCTGTTTGGTTGTATTGTCAAACCATTTTAGCACATCGAGCACAGCTTGGGGATTCTTTTTCTGCTCTTGTTTGCTGATATTGGAGTTCATCAAGAGACGCGCCCATGCCTCTGGCATGCCCTGTAAAATGCAACAATACAAATTATTATTGGATCTACGAAATCATTTTTAAAAAAGGGCACACACACACATATATAAATATATAGTGAAAGAAGAGCAAGGAGAAGCTAGGATTGGATTTATATAGTTGCTTAATGTAGTTTGAGATTATTTGGGGAATCTGCGCCTAAAAAGCATTTTAGATACAAATATTATATTGTATTTAAGCGCAGCCATTGGTTAAAGTTTAAGTGTGGTGTGTTTTTCTTAGGTTTTTAGTGTAGAATATTGTTAAGAAGAGAACGCTAAACGAAATGTGATCTATGGTAGAGCCGATCTCAAAACATAAGTAATGGGAAGACACAAATACAATCAATATATATATATATATATAAATATATATATTTATATCAAAAAGAACAACATATGATTGGAATTTCGCTTAGAAAACTAATGAAGGCAAGTACCGTTGCTTGTAACGTGATGTTTACTTACTTTCATTGGCAGCTTGAAATAATAATGAATAATACAAAATATATGTATATCGCGAATTAGTTTCAATTAAAATTTACAATTAAGTATAGGGGTAGTTTGAAAATCATTGAATGAACGCAGAGCACAACAAAAATTAGCTCTTTTTATGTGTTATTAAATCGAAATTATTAATTTCCCTATTCATATTTTTACTAAATTGTTCTTAAATTCGGCTCTTAAAATTGTTCTTAAAATTAGTTAATATTATTGTCGCTCTTCCTCCTAAATCTTAACATTATTAATATAAAAATAATTTAAAATAATTTTAACTTAAAAACCGTAAAAACTGTTTGTTCTTAGTTTTGAAGTTGAAAATGATGAATGTTAAAGTGTTTTAGATTTTGTTGCATAAGCGCCTTAAAGCTTTTTAATATGAAACTGGCAAATATTAAAAGAGAAACAGAAAACTTGAACTGGCTATTGAATTAATCATATAGCTTTTCATAGGCCATTAAACAATAATGATTGCGAGACGAAGAAGCAAAGCGCACAAGAAACTATATATATATATATATATTACAAGAATTTCGATGATAATAATAATCTTGTAAGGCTGATATAAAAAACTCACCGTAAATTCACCGGTGACTGCATCGAAGCCCACGTGTACTGTGTGCTCAAAGTTTGTGGGATAGGAGATATTTGGTTTGGAATCCATATGCGAGGGTTTTGAGCCTTTGATCTTGTTCTTCAACGTTTTCTTTTTACGATCCGAATCGTCGGGTTCTTAACAACAAAAAGAGAACACAATTAGTTTGTTAAAAATAAAACAATACAAGAAACACACACACACTTACCCTTTGGCAATGGTCGCATATCCACTGAGGGCGCATCACCGCCAACACCACTGCCCTGAAGGGGAACACGTTCGACGCCAACTCCGCCACGATTGCTGGTTAGACGCACTGGCGGCGCCGGTGGTTTATCCTCCTCGCTGGACATCACTGCGCTGTTGTCAATTCAAGCCGCCTGGATTGATAGCACACAATAACGAGCTGCAATGTGAAAAGTATAAAACAATAAAATGTAATCAGAAAGTTTAATAAAGTTTCTAGTTTGCAATCGCTATTTTTTTGAAAAAAACAACAAAAAATTACTTCATCCATTGGGTGGCATGCGTCACAAAGACAAGGGCAGGGACAAGGCCTTTTATCTACAAAAACAATGCTTATCTAACTTGATTTCAACTGTTGCCTTTTTAATTCAACATTTCAACTTTTTACTTATACATATATGTATGTATGGTATGTATATATTATTCTCTCTGCTGGCACGTCATACAACTTTAGTTTTGTCATAATAAAATTAAGCAGAATTCTATATATTATATATATATATACATAATACTTTATAGATCGCGACGTGTTTCTGTGAATTCTGCTGATTTCCACTTAGTGTTTGTCGCTTTGTTTTTATGATTATCTGCAAAATCATTTTGAATAAATTTGTTGCTCTCAATTTGAACACTTTTATTTTTTTTGGCACACCAAAAAGCCAAAAGTTTTTATTTTCGTTTTTAAAAGTGGTAAAATAAAGAAAACACCCACACTAGATATATGTAGATGTATGTATTTGTTGCAGCACCAAAAACAACAATAATCAATATCAATATGGGCCGATCGAAGAACTGACTCTGACTGGCAGTTGCGCGTCTCGGACTCGCTTTGAGTGTCACTGCCACTGCCCGGCAGCACAAAAAAAAAAAAACACCAACAACTACTCTTGGGAAATGGGCAGAGCAAGAGAGAGAGAGAGAGAGCGTAGACGATCGTGGGCAGAAGATACAGAAGCATGGGCAAAATAAACGAAACAACAACTTGCACTCAAACAGTGTGCGATAACAAATGCGCCAGCACAGCTGTTATCGATTGGCACGTAAATAAAGAAAACAACAATGCGGCTCACGCATTTAAAACTGTATTTCAAATATAAAAGAGATAAATAATGCGTGAGCAGTGAACCAACAACAAAAAACTATCACACAGTCAGTGCCCTGTGTGTCTACTCTTGCTCTCTCACACACACATACACACACACACACACACAGTAAGCAGTATGCTCGTATGCTTGTCTCTGAAAGTTTGCCGGTGGCGTTGACTGCGCTGCTTTTATGAATCATTTATCAACGTCAGGCGTCAAAAGTCAATGCAGCGACAGCCGACGGCGCAGCAAATACTATAATAACAGCATTCATACAAATCGTGTGGGGTGGGGTGGGGGGTGTGAAAATTGTAAGCAAACAAGATTATTTTTTTCTTTTGCTTTTTTGCCACCTATGTACAATATTTGTATGTATGTATGTATGTGTGTTCGTATGTTTGTTGGCCGTCTGCCCAACATCAAGAGCAAAGCACAATGATGACGAACACCGTCGATAGGTAATAATTGGTTTTTTATGCTCCCTCGCGCCCCTTCTATTTCGTACAAGCTGCCCGGCTACTCCAAACAACTTCTGAGTGCGGCGAGTGGGCGCCAAGAACTGGGTTAACTTTAATGTGTGTTGTTCTTTTGGTTGATGCGTTTTTCCTTCTTGTTTTTCTGTTTTCGAAAAAAACGGTTTCCAAAGGGCATAAAACGGGGTATATCGGGTAAGTTAGTTAAGTTTGTGAGGTATTTTTAAAATTGTTTTTTGAAAAATATTATTCTTATTAACACTGATGTTGATGAAAAAAATAATTTATCTTGACAGCACATTATCTTGGGAAGATTGAATGTTAAGCTCATTTATTGTTTTGTTTTTGTAGCTGAAGTTAAAAAAAATCAATATACATATGTATATTCTATATTTACATACATATGTTTGTATATATATATAGTATTTATGTAGGTACATCTTCTTTGTGTGTTTTGTTGCGTCGAGTTTTTTGCTGCAACGCAGCTAATGCAAATTATTCCCTAATGAGCGACAGCGCTACAGGAAACTCAACAACACTTGCGGCATTCAGATTAGTGTTTGTGTGTGCGTGTGTATGGTATGGCAGACGCCTAGTTCCACGGACGACGCTTCCTCCCTCTTCGTTCACCCTTTTGTGCCTGATCAAGTGGGCCAACTGACATTCATACATACATGTGTACTTTAGTGCATATTGCAACAAAGAACAAGTAAGAAGGCTCTAGTCGAGAAATCCCGACTAGACGATACCCTGATCCCTATAATTTACGCGTACAGTCAGTGCTTGCAAGTATGTGTGCGTGTGAGTACGACCATACTGCATACTGAATACTCAACTTCCATATCTCCGGTGTTTCTAAACCGATTTTAATAAAAATTTCACAGATTGTTATTATTTTGATTAATAATTCAAATGCCATCTAATTTTTTTTCAAATTCAAGGTTTTGTTGTTATCGATTCCATGTGTATATCGGAAACGGGATGAGTTATCGAAAATCGAAAACAAACCTGTACTGCCTAGGGACTAGGCGAGCTTAAGTTCCAAATCTGGAGTCTCTAGCTCTTATAGTCTCTGAGATCGACGCGTTCATACATACATACATACTCGACTGTTGATGCTGATCAAGAATATATATACTTTATAAGGTCGGAGATGCTTCCTTCCTATTTTTGCACAAATTCATTATACCCTTTTTTCCCATTTTTAATAGGATCAGGGTATAAAAAAAAACACACACACACTCGCAGTGGCAACAACAACAACTGCAAGTGCATTGAGTGCGCTGCCACCAAGTGCTGAGCGAAGCCACAAACTTAACCACAAACACACAAACACACTCTCACACACATAGGCGCACGTATGGCAGCAACATTGGCCATGCATTGTGGTACCATCAAACTATTCTTGTAAATATATATTCTATTATATTTGTTTATCTTAAAATTTATTAATTTACTTTGGTTTTAACTTACTAAAATCTCACTTATTTCTAGATTGCTTAAAAGTTTTCCAAGAGTAAAAATAAAAACTGGTATTCAAGAATTCTCGCCCACTGTGCGTAGTTGTCTATTTTCGTTTTGTTCGCTACCGGGCGGAAATGTGTCTTCTACTATTTCTTTTTATTTCACCTTTTTTTTCTTGTGACTTTCCTATTCAATTGCAAGTTGGCGCTTTGCTTTCCGTTTTGCATTGTACCTGTCCGGCTTTGGTTCTTAGCAAATATATTTATGGGCATGTACCGTTAACGCAGAGGCCGCTAACAGTTAAATGCCTAATCGACTGCAAAGTGTGGCCAGTCTAACATTATGATTATTACGTGCATAAGTGTACACATATGAACAAACATACATGTCACATAAACACATGTATGTTTGTATTTGTATATGTATTTGAATGTATGCATTTAAATGTCTTTATTTTGCTGCGCTTTGGCACGTTTTGCTTGTTCTCGTTATTTGAGTTGTTTGCATTGCTGGCGCTTCACGCTGCACGTGCGTCTAGGGTGGGGGTGGTTGGCACCCAGTATGCATACGCTTGTTGACATTTTTTGAATATTCTTCCTTTTTTTTTTGATTGCGGTTTATTTTTACACCAAAATGGATATGGAACGGCAGCAGCGACTGCAGCCGTGCGTTAATCGCAAATAATCCAAAACTTAAATGAAATAAAAAAAAAACCACTTGGGGACGGCTTTTCCGGAGCACACAAGCACGCACACAAATGAATGTTGGAAAAATCAATCCACATGTGTGCGTATGTGTTTGTGTGTGAGAGGGGTTTGAGGTGACGACAAACAGCTGCAATCACCAATTGGAATGGCAGTGTATCAGATTTTTTTATGAATGAAACTTAAGGCAATAATTCAACACAAACTCACAGCAACACCCTTGTATGCCGACGTAGTCGCTTTTCAAAAGCGTTTAATATTTTGAGAGACTGTGTATTTGTGGTTGTTGTAGGCAGTCGCCTTCTGCTCCTACTCCCGCACCTTTTCTTCTTCTGTTGATAATTTTACAAGCTCACTTCAACTTCACTTCACTGAACATTTGCACTGGGCGTTTGTGTAACTAACTGCACGCGCAGCGACTATGTTTCGTGTTTTCACTTAAAGTTGTAGTTTCTTGATTAAATGGCCGACATGAAAAAAAAAACCGCAGCGGCAGCAGGCGATGCAAAACCAGACCAAACAATTTGTTTTGTCAACGAGTTCGAACGCGTCTTGATGCCTTGCCGTTTATATGGCTTAGATAAGCGCGTTATTGCCGCTTTTTAACAATACGAAAGCTTACATTTTATTTTAAAAAGGTTTCTTGTAATAAATACAAAAAACATGACACATGTAAATGGTGTGACCGCAAGCAGTTGGCGTTAAAATACTCACCAAAAAACTGTTCTTGTAAAATACGCGACCCACTATTAACATTGTGCTGAAATGTTAAGTACATGAACGATAGTCACTTAGGGATGGTATGTTAAAGTTAATTATATCGGCATACTATCGATTATTAAACAATATCACTCGACTTGCAATTGGCAAGCAGAAATTATAATTTGAATTGTTGAAGAGCTTGCTTATGAACTAAACTAATTTAGCTTAATTTTCTTTACTTTCCTTTTATTTTACCGCAAGATAAATCTAGCAACTATAACTCTTATTTAAAGCTAGGATCATCAAAAAAAAATATTAAATAGTTTTAAGACAATTTTAAACGGTTTAGTGGTAATCAGGAACAAACCAAACGTTTAATTATGGTTAAGCTACGGTAAAGAGCACACCCCACACCAAGAAATTTAGTTGCAACCCCTAATTGTCACATTGGACTTTAACGTTATGCGACGCTTCCTTTTTTATATTTACACAAAATGTCAGTTCAAAGCACAATGCATTGGACATTTCAAGTGGCCGACGCTGACCAATCATAGAGCAAAACAATAATTGTTTACAAATTGTTAACACGATGTTTGTCACTTTTGACATGTTACGCCTGACCCGCCCATAAATTTCTGTTGGTTATCCTAGTGTTGTTGCAAAGGAATCCGCTAGATAAATAAAAAACCACAAATCATGTTAACAGACACAATGCAACCAAGTGCTGAAGTATCTTTGATTTGCATATCATTTGTGGATATGGACGACTCTCTAACTAGTATATAAGCCGCCAATAAATCATTCGCTCAGCTTAGTTGATTTAAGATCTTTGGCAAAACCATGTCACTGGTTACAATATATAATGCTTGTCAGGTGTGTGGAGATCAAAGTTCCGGCAAACATTATGGCGTCTCCTGCTGCGATGGTTGCTCCTGCTTCTTCAAACGTAGCGTTCGCAAAGGAACCCACTATGCCTGCATTGCAGCTAAGGGAAACTGTGTCGTGGATAAGGCACGTCGCAATTGGTGTCCCTTTTGCCGTTTTCAACGTTGCCTTTCCGTTGGCATGAATATTGGTGCCGTGCAGGAGGAGCGTGGTCCGCGCAGTCAGCAGCCACAACAGGGTGGTGTTTCAAATCATTGTCGACGATTACTGATGGCAACGCCACTACAGTCTCCATTGTCAACTTTACCAGCTTCTGGCCAGGCGCTGCATTTTCAGATACTCGCGCAGATTTTGGTCACGTGTCTGCGACAGGCGAAGCTTAACGAACAATTTCGTCTATTGGAGCGAGCCCAGCAGGATGCCATTTTGCAGGTGGTGTGGAGCGAATGTTTTATTTTGCGTGCTTCGCATTGGTCTCTGGACATTAGCGCCATGATCGACAGCTGTGGCGATGCGCAGCTTAAGTTGCTTCTATCGGAGGCACAACAGCTGCATGCCGATGTCATGGAACTAAACTTCCTAGAGACGCTTATCCTGTGTCGAAAAGGTTTTTTTTACAAAATGTTGTAGATAAAGTTGTTAATACTTTCTAAACAATACCTTTGCAGAACTGGCCCTTAATGCTGATTACGCTCTTATTTTGGAATCTTACTCAAATGGAGCACTTTGCTCCTTAGCTCGCTACACTCTGCATCGATCTCACTGGTTACGGTTTGGTCAACTTTTGCTTGGATTACGTCAACTCTGTTTAAGGCGTTACGATTGTGCCCTTTCCTGTTTGTTTCGCAATGTTGTGAGAGATATTTTAAAAACACTTTGAAGATGAAAACAATAAAAGCAAATGTGGACATTAAAAATTTTAAAAAACAAATTAAAAGGTTCCAGTAAAATACTTTAAAATCATTTTTTTAAGATTAGAAATGGTTTAAAAATGTTAAAATCAAAAGATTCGCGCCGATGTAACAGCTGATTTGTTGCGTTTCATTACCATGCATTCCATTCAGCGATAGATTTTGTCCATGAAGCACAGCTCATTTTCAGTGTAGCAGTGTGACCAGAATGTGCAAATAAAAATTGACATAAGGGTTTTATTGGTTTGATAAACGGTGTTTACCTGAGCTAGGCGTTCGATATTAAGTAGTTTTTATACAAAAAAAGAAACTCGTGGTCGCGCGCAAAATAACTAACACAATTATGGCCGATGACACGAATGAGGACAGCTGGTTGTACGGCACATCAAAGCCCGACTCGACGACCAACGAAATATCCAATGGCGATGCATTGGCAGCGGAGCACGAGGCGCTTGCAGCGGTAACCGGCGAGAAGCCTGGAACCGGAGCGTTGCTTCCCGCATTTCCCAAAGATGAGATGCCAGAGTTTGCCGAGTTTGAGGATCCCGCTCAGGAAATGGAGGAGGACGAAGAGGCGCTTCCAGACACAACGGATGGCAATGCCATGCAAGCATCGGTCGGCATTGATGCGGACGGGAGTGGATTGGATGACGGCGGCTCTCAGGACGGCGATGCGGAAATGACAGAGACACAAGAAGGCGCGAGCGGTACAGCGCGCAAGGAGCGCAATGGCTCTGGCTCAGATGAGGATGACGATGACGATTCCGATGATGATATCAATGTGGTCATTGGCGACATCAAGTCTGCGCCAAGTACATACAACATTAAGCAACGACCGAATCTGCTGGCGGGAACAGCCGACAAAGCGAAACCGTCGGGTCAGGCAGGCAAATTCAGCATTGAGGACTTTGAGGGAGCTGGCACAATTAATGGCGTTGCTGTGCATGAGTTTAGCATAGATTCACTGGAGGAGAAGCCATGGCGCAAGCCCGGCGCTGATATAACCGATTACTTTAACTATGGCTTCAATGAGGAAACGTGGCGCGCCTATTGTGAAAGGCAAAAACGTTTCCGTGTTGCCGAGAGCGGCGTTGGATTGGCCAGTCTCACCCAGAATGTGAATCAGAGTGCCACGTCAATGATGATGGCCGACGGCAGCAACAGTAGCAGCGGTGGCGGTGGCGGTGTCGGCGGCGGCGGTAACCTCATCATGGGCGGGCCCATGGGCATGGGTAATCCTATGCATCATCACCAGCAACAGCCATTGATGGTGATGGGCGATGGACCAATGCAAATGCCACCGCCAGGCATGCCACCGATGATGCAACATCAACATCAACCGCGACCAGGCATGGGCATGATGGCCCGACCGCCGCGTCCCATCTCAACCACTGGAGGCGTTAAGGAGAATGCCATACAGGTGATGACGGCCGAGTGTCGGGAGTACTCGCGCGGTGGTCTCGGACCAATGGCACCTAATTTTCCGCCACCGGGCGCCTCCGATGAACCCTTCTTCCACGAGCCCGAACCATTTGATTATGGTTACGAGCCGACACAAGAGTCCCAGTGGGCCAATGACAATGCCGGCTGGGTGCCCACTGGCATCAAGGAGCTAACACCCGGTCCGGCACACCATTCGTCTCAGCAGCAGCAACAACAGCAGCCACAGATGAGCATGCCACCACAGTTAAATGTTCCGCCGCCACAAATGAGTGGTCCGCCACCGCAGCTACGTGGCCAACATGCGCCGCCCGGCATGATGCCACCCAACATGCGTATGCCACACAACATGGGTAAGTAAAGCAACCAAAGAAGCAATGTCTTATATAACTAATATTTATATGAACTTTCTTATTACAGGCATGGGTCCTCCGCCAGGCATGATGCGCATGCCACACAACATGAGTAAGTCTATCCAGAATAGCAATGCCAACAATGGCTTACTAACTTAATTGTCTTGCAGATATGGGACCGCAGCAACGCATGCCCATGGGTGGCAGCAACAGTGGTAACGGTAACAACAACAATAACATTATGCCACCATCGTCTTCCTCAGATCGCAGATCCGATAGCTATGATGATGATCGTGAGCGCCGACGGCGTGAGAAGGACAAGTTGCTGAAGAAGGAACAGGTATGATTAAAACCCGATATTTATATTTATATATTCCAATCATAGTTTGTTTTTTTTTTTAGCTACGCAAAGACTTTCTGGACATGCTGCGTGAGCGGCACGATATAGAGCGCCATTCGCGCTGGTATGATATTAAGAAGAAATTCGAAGCGGATCCGCGTTATCGGGCTTTGGATTCCGCTTATCGCGAGGAGTACTTTGAGGATTATTTGCACATATTGAAGGAGGAGAAGCGCAAAGAGCGTGAACAAAAGGACCGTGAAAGGGAGCGTAGTACGCGCGATAAGCGCTCACGTGATAAGGACAAGGACAAGGACAAGGAGAAGGAAAAGGAAAAGGAAAAAGAGAAGGACAAAGATAAGGAGAAAGAAAAGGAAAAGGAGAAGGACAAAGACAAGGAGAAGGAGAGCTCACGCCGCGAAGGTCGTTCGCGTTCACGAGAAAAGTCTAGTCGCCGAACATCCAAGTCACGCGAAAAGGATCGCAGTGAGCGTAGTAGCAAACAAAGCAGCTCCTCTACATCCGGCACGTCCAGTCGAACCGAGAAGAAAAAGTCGCATCGTAAGGACAAAGAGGAGGAGGAATAGCATTTATTTAGGTATTATATGGAAGACGATCAGACCTTACCCTAAGCTGGTCACAAACACAGAAATAGACATACACACACAATTACAAATACACTCATACACACACATACAATCTAAAAATGCTACAACACTGCAAATACACTTCCAATAAAAAAAAATAAAAAAAAAACCTACGAACTAAGCAAAATATGCAAATGTTAAATCAATTTTAAAGTACACGTTCAGCATTGTTGATAATATCAACTAAATATCAATTTTCGAATGAACTAGAAATGGAAATGAATGTTTAAATGAACTGGAAATCGATGTCGCTCCAGGTTTGTAGTTTTTCAGGCTTGAATTATGGTATATTACTAAAAATTCTTTAATTTTGTTTTATATATATATATATTATAATATAAACTAAAGTCAATGGGATGAAAAAATATCTGTAATTCAACATTGGAAACTTCAAATATGTATCTCAGAAATTATATGAAGAAGAGACATTAGCGTAAAAAATCCTCTTTGTAGTTAGCACTATAGAATTTTGCATGAAAATGCTATACGCAGTTTCGAATGTTGAATGAAAATAGTTATTTTTGTGTGTTTTGTTCTTAATTTCCCAGTAAAAGTGTTTATGGTTAAATTTCCACTTGCTTATGTAATTTTATTTTGAAATTTCTGTTTAATAATATTTATGCCAACTTTTATGGTAAGTACTTGTTTATTTATGAACATAATAAAAATATAATCAAGCAATTTAACTGCCAATGTGTCGGCTCAAAAAAACGGAAAATAATCGTTTCGGTTAGAGGATATAGTACAAACTCAATAACAGCTGAATATTTGATGAGATTTTCATGCTTTTGACATAATTGACAGTGGGCTTTGTTTTAATTATAGACGACATTTTAGATGCAATCAAAATTAAGTATTAAAATACTAATAGAGAACACAAGAACATTAAAATATTCAAAATAAATAAAACAGTTTATTTATTTGTATCTTAGAGCTAAGGCCTATATAAGTTATAAAAGTTTTTTGGTTAAGTGGGTTTGATTTTAAATTGAATTATATTCCGGTTGAATTAGCTATAGCCCTTATATATTCTGTAGCTGATATTTTTGATTTTCTAGTTGTTCTTTAATAAATATATATTAGTATAAATATATTCATATCAGATAATACTTGACACAGAGGATGAATAGTTTACAATCCGACTAGACTACTTTAGAGCTGCTACAAATTTACTTACTATATAGACAATAAGATCAACTACTGTAGATCAATAAATATTTGTTTGCGAGCTTTACAACTTTTACTTTTACTAAATATATATTTTTGTGTGCTTATATAAAATTAATAACGATTGTCTTTAGAAAACTAAATTCACATATATTATTCTTATTTGATTTTATGCTGTTCACCAAATACGTTTTCTTAAATATTTTTAAAAGTATCAACGGTATTTACATTGTTTTTATATATCTGGAAGGAACTTTACGTAAAATTGAAAACACATGTTAGTGAATGCAAGAATCAGCCCAAAGTTTTGTTGATCAGATATAGTTTTTTTTTCTTCTTACGTTTATTTCTGTTTTCAGTTCAGGAGTTGTGTGCTTTGATTAAAGTTAGTAATGCTCCTTCTTTTTTAATACCAAAATTTCTATATTTTCGAAGCGGTTACAAACAAATAGGCTTGCTTAACTAACTAACGTTTGAATATGAAATGTTTCAAGGTCTAAATATTTTCTTTAAACAAACATAATATAATTTTATAAACGCAACTTTAAAGCTCATTAATGATCTTTAAGACAGTATATAAAATGTTCAATCATAAGTAAAAACAAGTAAGAAGGCTCTAGTCGAGAAATCCCGACTAGACGATACCCTGATCCCTATACTTTACGCGTACAGTCAGTGTATGCAAGTATGTGTGTTTGTATGTACGCACATACTGCATACTGCATACACAACTTCAATGTCCCATATCTCCGGTGTTTCTTAACCGATTTTAATAAAAATTTCACAGATTGTTATTATTTTGATTATTAATTTAAATGCCATCTAAAGATTTTTCAAATTCAAGATTTTGTTGTTATCGATCCCATGTGTATATCGAAAACGGGATGAGTTATCGAAAATCAAAAACAAACTTGTACTGCCTAGGGATTAGGCGAGCTTAAGTTCGAAATCTGGAGTCTCTAGCTCTTATAGTCTCTGAGATCGGTTGGCTCATACATACGGACAGACGGACAGACGGCCAGACGGACAGACGGACGGACAGACGGACATGGCTATATCGACTCGGCTGTTGATCCTGATCAAGAATATATATACTTTATGGGGTCGGAGGTGCTTCCTTCTGCCCGTTACATACTTTTGCACAACTTCATGATACCCTTTTTTCCCATTTTTAATGGGATCAGGGTATAAAAAAATTAATATGAAAGGTTACTTCATAAAAAAAAAAAATAATTATTTTTATGTCAACATTCTAAGTTTTATCTTTGTATTGAATATATTTTAAATAGCATTGTTTTATCACTATAAAATATTCGATTATCAAACGTTAATGGGTTAAACGGCCATATTGACTAGATTTCAAAAGCGTTAGCGAATACGTATTATTGTTTTCGATCTATGGACATTAACTAATCTTGAACTAAATTGTACTTTCATTTCGCAGCTGGAACCAAGTTTGCATGCATCGAGGTACTTTCACTTTGCACATCGTCACAACACTCAAAATTCTCATACCTAAAGCTTTTTTATATATATTATATTAATTTTTTTTATTTATGTTCTTGGCACAATGGCCTAAACTGTGTCCTATCTACTCAGCAGCTGTTCCACATTCAGCGTAATCTCAGGTCCAGGTCTGCTGCTCCTGTCCTGTTGTCCAACATTGGGACTTCTAATAGTTATGCTGCTATTATTATTGTTAATGCAGTTATTGTTGTTTGTGCGTCCACTATGCGCATTGATGCCATTCAAAGAGCGCGATGGCGCTGGCGATGTGGGCGCCGAAAGCAAAGGCGGACTGAGCGGGACACCTACAGCGGGTGGGACAGTTGGCGATTGCGGCTCCAGTGTGGAAGGTGGACTGCGATTTAGGTTGCTATCCAAACTGCTGTGATGCTGCGAGGAGGCCGGTGACAGTGGTATCTCCTCGATCTTTTCCAAATCCTGGGCAATAGATGAAGAGTTCTGTTTGTGCGCTCGCGTCAATGTGCCTTTGGGACTGCGCGAAGTGTCATGCAACATGGGTAATTCGAGCATGGAGCTCTTGCTGGCATTCAGCAGTGCTGCATAGTTGCTTGCCTGCAGCGAGAGTTGATGCTGATGCTCTACAACCTTTGACTGGTGATCGTCACGATCTAAGCTAAATTGACGACGCAGCAGGCGACTGGAGCCGGGTTTGCTGTCAAACTTGGAAGTGCTGCCACTGATGGAACAGCCACCACTACCAGGTCCATTGGCACCAGCGACGCTGCTCCCGCCCGCATTACCATACAAGTACTTTCCATCATAGAACTGGGTCAGATTGCTCTCACTGGGACTGAGGCATTTATAATGATTATATGGAGAGCTTAGATCCATCATTTCTTCAATCTTTTTGTACAGTCGAGAGCTCGAACCGCCCGTCGAGCTGGGCAAACGATTAAAGCTATTTGGGTTCAGTAGACTGTCGGGCGTTAGCTCGGATAGCTTACGGGACTGTGGACTCGGGTTGCTTGACGTCTTGTTGGGAAACTCGGGGCACAGCGTCGCATTGGGGCTAATGGTGTTGGTGGAGTTGGAGTCCAGCGAATACGAGTTGGGCAAATGGCTCGAGCACATGTCCGAGTTCGCAGGAGGTGTTATCTCCACCTTGACCTCGACAGATTCACCAGCTAGCGATGAGCTTTGCGAGGATGATGGGTTTGTGCTGGTGCGTGATTTATTCGCCTGCGCCTTCAATGTTATCGAGTTGCGTATCAGCGATTCATCCAGACTATGACAAGGAATTGAAATTGGGGTTATACATTAAGCTTTGTAATATTTCTTTTACCTACCCATGGGACTCCCTTTAGTGTAGCATTTATCAATTTAATTAAGTGTGAAAAAGCAAGCGAATAAGATATGAGATATTAAATTGATGTTTATCGATAATTGTGACAACCTTAATTATTTCTTATCGCTTTAAATAAAATGCTCGATTCTTTTTTACAGTAGTAATCGACTTACCCAATAGGTGGAGGCATTGGCAGCGGCTTGTCAAAGCCCTTTTTGCCCAGCAACCAAAATGTGTTCATCATGCCTTTGCCTTTGATATCGATAAGTCCGCGCGGTTCAATCGAATAGCCACCACGTGCCTCCAAGCGATCGCGTGTCTCTTGTGACATATGAATGCGCCAAGAGGACCCTTAGATAGACAAAATACAAGTTATTCGTGCAACAGAAAGTGCAATATTAGTACGTACCTGTTGATTCCATTCTGGATGCTGTATTCACAGTATCACCAAAGAGGCAATAACGTGGCATTGTTAGACCCACAACACCAGCACAACACGGACCCGTGTGCAAACCAATGCGTAGCTGAAGAGGTACACCCGGTAAATGCTTAACATTAAAACGACCACTTTGATGAAGTAAATCAAGTGCCATGGTTGCTATTTGCTCAGCATGATCGGGTATTTTGACGGGCAAACCACTAACAACCATATAAGCATCGCCAATTGTCTCCACCTGAAAGGGAATTACTTAAATATAGAAAGATATGTACATAAGATTGAGGTTATAAGTGACCTTATAGACGTTGTAAGCATTGATGGTTGCATCAAATATCGTATAGAGATCATTGAGCAAGTCCACAACTTGAACGGGACTGCAGTGTGCGGCGATTGTTGTAAAACCAACAATGTCGCTAAAGTAGATTGTAACATCCGAGAATTCCTCCGGATCGACACCCAAACCCATTTTTAGTTTCTCAGCAACAGAGCTGCATAATAACATTTTAACATTAAAGATTTTCCAATGAGTTTGTACTCCTTCATTTTATACCTTGGCAACATGCGATTAAGCAGTTGTTCAGTCTTCTTTCTTTCAATATCCAATTGATCGGTACGCTCGCGTATAAGCTCCTCCAGATTGTTCGAGTATTTCTCTAGCATTTGGAACATGGTGTCCACAAAGTTTACTTTGCGTCCGTGATTGAGCATCTTAAAGCGCTCATAAACGCTGTTAATAATTTTAAAATTTTTAATAAACATATTTTTTTAGTTAGTTTAAATTTCAAATGATTTTAAGTTATGAAAATCAAAGACTTATGCTACTCGAATACTTACGAATTGAAATCAGGTCGCATTTCCGGTTGTTCAGCCCAACATTGTCGCATAATGTTGATGGCCTCCGGTGGAGCAGCACCTTTGGATACCGAGGGCCTGATCAATGGAGGTGGCTTCTTAATCTTGGCTATGATTTCATCCGGTGTAAGAGAGAGCATACAATAGGGTTCACCACGCACAACCACTTCCTGCATGATGATGCCGAAGGAGTAGACATCACCAAGTTGTGTGCCCATCTGGACACGACCATGTTGCTGATGATGATGGTGATGATGCTGCTGCTGCTGAGGTGTCTTCATGTTGCGCAATAGCTCGGGTGCCGTCCACAGCAGTTCCTTGGTGCTGCGTGGCAACTGTGCCAAGCCCTGTGATTCGTAAAAGGAGCTCATACCATAGTCGGTGATCTTTAGAACCCATCTGGCGTCCACTACGCAATTCCTGGAAGTCAAGGCGCCATGAACGCGCAGCGGTGATGAATGTAAGTAACGCATGCCACGCACCAGATCCGTAAGCAGGCTCAGACGGAATGACCAATCCAGCTTAATCTCATCCATGATGAGCACATCCTGCAATGAACCCCGCGAGCAATAGTCAAAAACCATTGCGGTTCGATTTGGATCGGATAGCCAACCAATCAAAGGATTAATATTCTCATGTCGTAGTCCATGTGCCATCACCAGCAAATCCATAGCCTTCGAGCGCAACTCAGCTGAACCATTCAGCTGGATCTCCTTCAGCTGTACCAGATCACCATTGTAACGTGCTCGCATATCCAGATGTGCTGGCTTATGCCGCGCCAGGCTGCCTGTCGCATAAGAGCCAGTCTTTCCATTGACGGTTACCGTTGTGCCGCCACTTCCCGTTGCAGTTATGGCTCCACTGTTACCCGCTGTCGTCGCTCCAGGTATCACAAAACCCAGATTCTTTAACGAACCAATGGAACCCTTGAGCAAATCTGGTTTATCAACTTCGGGTCCACCGAATTCCTGTAACTGCTGCAGCCAGCAGCAAAGCATTGCCTCAATGCCTTCGTCCACCTAGGAAAATCTTATTGAATTTTGGATCATTATTAAGATGAGGACATAGCTTACTCGTCGTGAGTCCACTGGAAACACAAAATCACTAGCCGATAGGACAATCTTATTAGGCCCCTTCGAGAGTCTTTTGCGCAGAAAGTAGTTTCTAGAAATTGAAAATGAGTTGTAAAAGTACATAACTACAACAAAGCAGACAGATTGTCAAGGTCGAAATAGACTTATGGATGTTATGGATAATAAGTAGAAATATGCTTTTAAGAACTATCCATTCTTTTAAATTATAAAAACTTATTTACAAAACGTACAAAAGTGATCGGAGAGAACTTCATCTAGTGTAACCTAGATTTTTTATATTTTATACCCTGAACCCATTGAAAATGGGTAAAAAGGTTACACAATGGTTTTGTCCAAAAGTATGTAACAGGCAGATGGAAGCTTCTCCGACCCCATAAAGTATACACATTCTTGATCAGCATCAACAGCCGATGTCCGTCTGTCCGTCCGTCCGTCCGCGTCGATCTCAGAGACTATAAGAGCTAGAGACTCCAGGTTTGGAATATAAGCTCGCCTAATCCCTAGGCAGTACAAGTTTGTTTTCGATTTTCGATAACTCATCCCGTTTCCGATATACACATGTGATCGATAACAATAAAATCTTGAATTTGAAAAAACTTTAGATGGCATTTTAATTTATCATCAAAATAATAACAATCTGTGAAATTTTTATTAAAATCGGCTAAGAAACACCGGAGATATGGAACCTTGAAGTTGAGTATGCAGTATGCAGTATGGTCGTACACACACGCACACATACTTGCAAGCACTGACTGTACGCGTAAAGTATAGGGATCAGGGTATCGTCTAGTCGGGATTTCTCGACTAGAGCCTTCTTACTTGTTTTTATATATTTAATATAAGAGTCTTTCTTCAATTTGTTGTGTTTTGGATAAAACATTTGAAATATGAGTTATATTTTCACAACTCAATTGGGAAAACACTTTATTCAAAGTCTGCCCAGATGCAGATCTCCAAAGTTGATAATTACGAATCTGCGCAATTTTTTCCATAACCGTTCATGATGATGTCTCGACCTCTCTGTTGTTGGACGCATCGTTGTTGTCGTTGTCGTTCCACATTCAAAACTAGCAGCATTTGCCGGATCCAAACAATCAGTGCAGCCTACGGGAGTATCTGGCCTAGTGCAGGCTACTGCATCAGCATTTCTTATTAGGCATATGGACAAAATGCCACAGCAAAACAACAGCAATTGAATTCGCATCTTGAGTTCGTCTGACGAGTGTTAAGCCCAAAGCACTTTGTTTTATAGCCATTTCAAATTGGCTGATATTTACCTAGTTAGGTTTGCTTTTTTAGCAGTTTACACAGCTGCGATGAAGTAACAATGTGTCAGAATAAAGTATGCGCAATTTTGGTAATATGTGTTTAAATATTATAAGGCAATTATTTGCAGCGCAACAATGCATATTGTATTAGAATATTTAAAAGTTGATAATATAATGTACTCAACACGTGGAGTTTTTTAAGATTTCGTGGTAAAAGCGCAATTTTAGGCAACTTCTTTTTATTTTTTCGAAACACAAAACCATTAATGCAAATAACTTAATTAAATACTGCCATCTAAGCAATGCCTGCTATTTAAACTTTTGCTTTTATAGCTTTCGAAATTCTTAGAAAATTATTGTTCTTATTATAATATGTTTTTTCCTTTAGAAACTTTACTTTTAACACTTATACCCTATCAATACGTACTTTATTTATATATATTGTTATTAAAACAAATAATTTAGCTTCCATTGTCATTCTAGTCTTACATTCGTCTGCATAAATCTTAACTCAATCAGCAGGAACTTTTTGCAATATAAACAATAGCTTCAAACTACTTAACAGTAAGCTCAATTAACTGTAACTTGAAGTCAGGCAGGTCCATTGCAGGTTCTACCACCTTTTACACCACAGCGGAATTTGCATCTAGCAGTCTAGCTTCTTGGAATCTTGGCCAGAGCATAAAAACTTTGTAAATACATACTTCGGACAATAGTTGGCAATACAACGCTAACCAGCAACAAGAAAAATAACAACTCTAGCCCCACACACACACACCCACCCGATGGAAAACCGCAAATTCATGCAACAATTGTTAAGTCCAGAAGTTGGCAACGTGGCCAAAAGAGCAAGTAAGGTTAAGTGTATTATACGCATTAATGGGCTTTAGTCGAAACTCTTTGGGCACACGTGTAACGGCTGTTAAGTAGCAAACCCTAAAGCCATTTAAGTTTTTCTATTTACGGCACAGCTTTTGGCTTAAACACAAGAAAACTTTTTACCTGTCCGTTAAGCAGGCTAGATAATCAACGGGATAGGTCAGCATACAAAAAAAAAAACAATTCATACACGTGTGCCTTATTTGTATATTCTTGAAAGGAAAAAAAGGCATTCGGCATGACTTGACTTGTTTTTAGATAGTTTTTGTATTAACTTGTCATCTACTTAATTTATTACCATATTTAATAGAGTTTGAAAAATGTTTCATCAGCATGACGTTTCGATTAGCTTTGCGACAAAACTTGTATGCTAATTGAAATCGAAGTTAGTTAGCTATGAAAGTGTATTCATGCATCGGTGCTCGGTCTCGGTCATATCCTGTTAGCTTTCCGTGGAATTTTGTCACTGTAATTTCAAGCGCGCACTCATTAAAACTTCATGAATTGCATTTTAGTTGAGTTGGCAAAAAGAAATAAATTAACTAAATAAACAATTGTTGTGGATTAAAGTTGGACATATTGCTCTAGTTTGAATCTGCACCCTTTTTGAATGTAAATGTAGTTGTCACAATTGAACTTAGTTAGTTAAAGCTCTCATGGGATTTGCTGTTGACCTGTCACAGAGTAAATGATTTGTTTAACCGCATTTGACATGTTTTCTCTTTTCTTTTTTCTTTTTTTTTTTTGCAGGTACTTTTGTAATGTGTTTGTGTGATTGCGGTGTATAAATGTCAACTGCCAGCCATAAGTTTTTAGTGTGAGTTGCAATAACTTATGCTACGCTTTGATGAATGTAATTAATTAAAAGCTTGTTATAATGGATGACCTGTGTGTATGTGTGTGTGTGTGTGTGTGTGTGCTGCGGTTTCTTTGTGTTAACAGGTGAATATTTGTGCTGTTTTTGTTGGTATTCCTTGTTCTCTCTCACTTCCTGTAAATGAGGTATAATTCATCTGTGGTTTGTGTATTGATTTTCCTTAAATGATTGCTGGCTTACCATTTTGTAATGTGCATTAAATGATTTGATATTCAAATGCTAATTTAAATGAGCTAAATTAAAGCATTCCAAACGGATCAAATGGCCATTAAGAATGTAACAACAGTGTAATGACCAATTAACATGTTTAAGTAATGAAGAAATGACTAATAATAATAAAGTAGCTGTAAAGCTAATGGCACGTACATATCAAGTCAATAAATCATTAAGCACACATTTAAAATTAAATTTATAAAGTCTTGGTTAAAACGAAACATAAATTAACTTTATTAACTTTTTCGCAGATGTCTCAAATGTCACAGCTTGTCAGTGTGGCGCACTTAATAAAATTAAAAGCTATCTAATTATGATCCTATACAAAAACCAAACTAAATACAATTTTCCCTACACACACACACATACTTCAATGAAATAACATCAGGCAATTAGTACACCAACAAAAGGGGAGAGACGGCCCGAAAAAAATCCTTAATGATGAAAATTAAAATGAAAATTGCCACGCGCAAAATATTTTACGCCTCAATTTTGTGTGGGAGGCGTTGCTTTTAAAAGCTGAAACTGCCTTTAAGGCGTGCTAATTGATTAGGCCAATCTGCTGTGGAAATGTTATCTGCTCAACAAAGCCACAAATTAGAGCATAAATACATTAAAATATATATATATTTTATCAAGCTCAGTTTCAAAGTTTAGAGGTGAAATAGGGATCGAAATATTAGAAAATATGTTTGGTAGAATAAAAAAAGAAAAGAAAATTATTCTTTCTATAATTTTTTGATGATTTAGGTTCTAATGCAGAATGTAATATTAGTTTCAGTTAAAATCTACAGAGATTTTTTTATCCAGGACTTTAGATTAAAAATATGCTATTTTTTTTTTAAGGCAATTTATGTTTTATTTAAAATTAGATAATTTTTGTTTGTTTGACTCACCTCACAGCAATGCCAGCGGCGACGCAGGCAACCACAATGATGAGCAGTAGGCCAATGCATATTGCCGCAATTGTCCAGCAGATGGCGCCACAATGCCACATATGAACGGTGCTGACCAGCAGCCATTCATCGTATCCGGGCTGAATGGAGTGCGTTAAATAACGTCCACGACCAGCAACATCTTTGCCATGCTCCAGTATGAGCAACGGCCGCCATTTGTATTTGGCCAGTGCAGCATCGACAACAATGTCAAGCACTATAAAATCGTATTTTGGTCTGGCCTCCTCCCTCGTTGCATTGTTGCGGCCCAAGGCCAAGTGTGAGAGCAACAGATCGTAGAGCGTGAACAGATTCATAAACGGTAGCAGCTTGTTGATGCTGGCATTTTGATGGGCTGCCTCAAATGGAGGCGCCTCCCCAGGCGGATTTTGCGGCTGCTGCTGCTGGTCCATTGCTATTGGTGAACGAAAACTGTGCACCGTACTTATGCCAATGCCGGCCGCATTCAGAAAATGTCGATGCTTATCGCTTAGCAGCGTCAGCACCAACAGATTGCTGGTCACCAAACCAGACCCGGACCCGGGTAACTGTGGTCTGTTAATGGTGTTGACGGTGGCGGTGGTGGTGGTGGTGGTGGTGTTAGTGTTGCCATTTCCATTTCCATTACCATTGACCGCATTGATGCGTGCCAAATATTTGTAGAACCGATTCTCGACATTCAATGAGCTGGCTACCATATCGATTAGCAATACTTTTGCATGCTGTTGCTCCTGCTGTTCATGTGACTGCTCCTGTGCCCATTTGCAATTGCGTAGCCAACGCATCGTGCTGTCATCGTTTACAGGTGCCGTGATAATAATTGCTAAAAGTCAGAAACAGAAAGCAGAAATCAGAAAAAAAATATTTTGACTTTTCGTTTTGTGATCTGTAAAAGTTGGCCAATTTGAACGTACCTTTGCCCGGCTTATCCTGTTCATGCAGGTCACGTATTGTGTCACCAATTTCAATGCGATAAGGTATATGCAACTTGGACGCAATGGCCAGCGGTAGGCCCCAATTGTCATCTGCAAGTAGGAATGAATTCGAACATTGTTTGTATGTTAGGGTGAGTCGAGTATTGCGCAGCAGCTGTGACAGTTTTTTGTGGTTAGTGAACGGAATTGTGAACTGGCAACAAAATTGCATTTTCGCGGGTTATGTTGCAATGTTGCTGCAAATGGCGATTGCTTGGAAACAACATGGCAATGCAGGACAGCTTATTAAGTCGTAAATTGCTAGTTTTTAGCACTTTTGGTTTGTGTGTTTTGTGTGGTTAATATATAAATACATACAAGCATTTGTCCATTTGGTTTGGCAACACGATTCTTAGATAAAAGTTCATTTTGAATGCTGGTTCAAAAAATTAACTTGGTAACGGTTTCTACTAGTAACTAAATAAGGCTTTAAAAGTGTTTTTTGAGCTCCTAATATTGAGATTTCGATAAAATGACGACTCAAATTTATTTAGCTAAGTTTTAACTATCGATCACAATTTCAAGCAATATTAACAAATTATTTCTTGCTAATTGTTAACTAGCCCAAAAAGTTCTATTTACAATGGCAACTCTTGAATCCATCTTTTTGGGTCTGTGGCTCGCTGTCGCCAGCTGCACCAGATTCTATTTTCTGTTTTGGTTTTATCATATTGTCGAATTGTTTCTGTGTCATGGGCGGCTTGCCAACGTACTTGTTCTTGGGGCATGCATAGATCTTCCAGTTGGGATGCGGCAGCAAATAATCGGTGCCATCATCCATAATCTGAGCGGCCAGCTGAATGCAAATCTCTGGATCATCGGCAGCCTTCATCAATCGCTTCTCGAAAGCTATCTCCTCCTCAGCACGAACACGTTTCATCTCAACGATTTGAGCATCCAAATCAGCCATATTCCGTTTCTGCTTGCAGAGTACCATTTGTCGTGTGACTGGCGGATGTACGAAGGGATTATCCAACATTTTATTCTCACGTTGTTCGGCTTCCAGACGCATCTTGCGTTCGATTTCCTCACAGATCTGTTGCTTAAGCTGAGCATGACAGCGAGCCGCCTCCTCACCCTTGAGGCGAGCTCTTTCCGCAATGTTGTGCTTGCAGCAAGTGTCCACATGGTATAGATCATCGGTGCGATCATCCATCATCTTCTCAATGCCAAGTTCAAGATTGCGCATACGTCTCACATACTCAATATATTCGTGTGTGGCACGATTCAGTTGCCGCTTGCTGCACCAAATGCGTCGCTTGGCCTCGGCCTCCAGACGTTGCGTTTCCCTCATGAACTCCTCATGTTCAGCCTTGTCTGCCTCCCATTCAGCTTGTTTGGCACACTTGCGTCGTCTTATATCTTCGAGTAGCTCTTCACGATATTTAACCTTACTATGATCGAACATGTGATGCTTCTCATCGAATTCCTCCAGGCGCAGCTTCTCAATATGATTATCAATCATAATGGTGTCCAGACGTTTCTCTTCGAGCTCCTTCTTACGCTTCTCCTCATGCTCGGACAGCTGCACCTGTAGCACTTGGCAGATCTGTTCCTGCATCTGTTCGCGCTTGCGTAACTCACATTTATGTTGTCGATCAAACTCTTCCCAGCGTCGCTGTTCCAATTTCAACCAATAGTTATCTCGATCGCCTTGGCGACGCTTCATGCGCATGTTCTCCTGCATCTGTTCTACCAGACATATTTTTGTCTCGTTGCATTCCTTTTGACGCATAGCCTCACGTATCTCATAGCAATTTTGCATCACCTGTTGCATACGTTTCAAGTCCACGAATTTCTTATGGCGAAGATCACGCTCCTCCTTAATTCCGTGCAGTTGCTCCTGTCGCAAGCGGATTTCCTCATCCAGACGATTTCTCACCTTGCTGGAAAATTCTTGTTCATACACCTTATCCTCCTCATCGAGGAGAGTCTTCAAACGCATACTGCGCTCCTGCAAATCTTCATCAGCCGTCTGCAACGCCTTTTTCACAAGCAACCCAATCTGCGTGTGAAGACTCTTTCGATCTGTGCGTTGCATGAACCGAAAGTGCTCTGCACCCAAACCATGATTCTGCATTTTTCAATTGGAATGTAGTCAAATAAGTAAAATAATTTGAAAAATATACGCAGGCTTGTCAATTTAATGTTGTTTTTGGAAAGTGTTGTTCGAGTTGTGTATTTATAAAAACTAACTTGATTTTCCACATGAAAATATAACTCTGTTAAAGCAAACGATATCATTTTCATTCACTAATTTTTTATCAAAAACCTTCACCTGTTTTAAAAATTAATTTATTATTTGCCGATTTTTTGCACTTTTATCACGTCCGAAATATGGCTCTAAATAATGCCAATAATAAAACGTGACGAAAATAAAATCGGTTTGATGTTTATATGAATAAAAGTACAAAAAATCAAAGCAAATGGATATAAAAAAAAATAAATAAATAATATAACATAAAATATAAAGTGTGCGTTACGTTAGACAAATAACCTTGTTCCCTTTTGATATCTCTTTAATATAAATTCAATCAATTTATCTTCTTTACCTTTACTTTTATTGTAACATTTTATTGACATTTAACTTTTATAGTTTAAAAGGAAAATTGGGTATATTCACATATTATTTATTTACTTATTATTTATATGTGTTAAATTTAAGTAAAGTAAAAGTAATATTTATATTTTCCAAATGTCAGTTCTTAAACAAAAAGAATAATGCAGAAAAAATAGTTGCTAATAATATAACAAACATCAAACTATTTGAATCATCAAAATGATCAGACACATAATATTGAAAACAGCTGTATATAAAATTCTAAAGCAAACTTCGCTTACACCGACATATTCTTTATCAAAATCATTCTGTTTGATCAGTCTATAAAAACATCATGAATAGGAAGTACTAAACGGAAAAGGGAACACAAAACGCAAGAATATATATACCGTTTATGCATTATAATGCTGAATTTGCCAAATTTCAGGGGGTGAAACACTAAAAGTGCTTAATTTATGAGAGTTAGATTCAAATTAAAAGCGAATGTCTATGCTAGCTGGCTAGCAAATTGCGGATATATTTTATGGTCACACATTAATTGACAGTGAGCTGGCGAAAAGTGAGACTTAATGAGACATTACACACACACACACACACACATACGTTGCTTAAAAGCGTTTAACACAATTGCCGGCAACGTTTTGTGTGCGTGCCAAAAATTGAATTAAGTTGGTTGATTGCCGCAATGCCTTACGCTCTAGTTATCTGCCATTAATAAAGTGAGCGTCTGGCCGAAGCTGCATCAAATATTTATAACATTCACACAGCTCAGACACAAACTGAATGTTGTTGTTTGTTTGTCTTGTCGTTCGCTCTCTCTCTCTCTCTCTCTCTCACTCTACCTCTCTCTGTGTTTCCACTGAGATATGCGAGAGTTCAAGATCCTCAGGCTGTTTTACTTTACAGTAAAGTGTTTGGCACTTGTTGTTGTTGTTGTTGCTGCTGTTGCTGTTAGTCCTTAACTCAATTAGCAGTGCAGCTGACACACTAATTAACTCAAATGTGAGATGAAAACTTGTACAACTTTTGGCCAAATGCGCTTCTGTTTCTGCTGCTGCACCTCCACCGCCATTGAGTGCATTGCCATGTGTGTGGCAAGCTGCAAGTTGTTGTGTTCAACACTCCCCATGCGGCACTTCTTGAATCGCTTTCCCTAGCGTAATATTGCCAAGCGCCTGTTTGCTCAAGTGCAAAATAGTGCAATTACGCAACAGAGCACTGCACAGCTCCAAATTGTATAAGTAGTATGTGGATCCCCGCGACTGCTGTCAACATTGCTCCGAGTTTCTTGTGGCCACAAAATACGATAGTATACATTTTGCACATGGTTGGTTTTTGATTTTTGCAAAAAAGCAGCAACAAAATTTTTGTGGACAAAGTTTGTTGCTGCGTCTTAAGGAAATTTTGGATACGTTTCTTGCAAACAGTTTGCAATCCAAACTGTTTCACAACATATTCAAGCTGTTGCCACAATTTTCTCAGGTCATTTTCGTTCTTAAGCAACAATTTGCACTTTGAATGGAAATAATATTAATTCGTTAAGCTGTCTTTTGAATAAGTATATAAACTAACTTTAATCTCAAAGACTATTACAACTGCAAGTAATTATTATTAAACTTCTAAATATCAAGGGAGATTGTGAGAAATATTCATAAAATATATGTCAAAAAGAACTTTTGTTTTTTCTTAAAATTGAATTTAATTTCCTGCAGCAGCAACATTATTCAAAAATACGAACACACAAAACCAAAACACATAGACACATCATCTTAATGAATTTTTGTGCAAAAAAAACATGACGCATACGCCACATGTGACATGTGCTGATTGCATTATGTGTGTGTGACTGTCCAAAACGCACACAACATACAAAACAAAGTTTGTTTACCAACCTGACCATTTTTTTGATTCAGATATGCATTTGCCACAAAAACAAAACAAAAAAAAAACTTGTTTATATTTTTGGGAATATTTTTGGTTCACTAGACCACACAACACTTTCAAACTAAATCAGGTTAAAGCGCAGCACTTCGCATTTATTTCCTTTACGCTTGAAATGTGAGGGCAGTGGGGTAAGAGGAAATTGCGGCAATAGTTTATTTTTCCCACCTAGATTATTCAGTGGTCTCTTTTTGTTTTTGTTATACGTTTTCGTTGTTCTTTCACATTTTTATGATATAAAAATTTGTTGGTGATTTGATTGTAAATAACATCGCTTGGATTGACCAAGGGAACATGGCTTAAGCCGAAAAGGGTATTTTCATTCAATATTTGTTTGTGCTTTTGGTTGCCACTCACCCACACGCACACACACACATACATATACACAAACACGCAGGTTCTGTAATTTAAATTTTGAACAGGAGTTGAATATTTAAGTGCATGGAAAAAGAGCAGCGAGGCATTATTATACTTTCTGTCATATATGAATATACGCAATATAAGCAAATGTATATATGTTTGTGTGTGTGTGTGTGTGTGTAAGCATATGCAAAGTGTGCAGACAGCTGGCGCTAAGTATGCGCTCTTACCTACCAACTATGTGAGTATTTGTGCGTGTGTCTGTGTGCAACACTGGTGGCAGAATGCGCTTTTCCTTGGCCTTGGTTACGTTGCATTGTTTGCTTATGCACGTATGTATACATGTGTGTGTGTGTGCTAGGGTAAATAACGTTCACAAAGCTTTGTGGTTTGCAAGTCATAAGCTGGCAGAGCGCTTTATATTATAAATAGGTTCTTAACAAAATATAAGCACAAATAATATATAAATATATATTGCTTTCTTTATCCTAACCGTTTTAAAACTTGTAGCAGTTTTTGCCATCTACCACTTGAACGAACTAGTTATAGCTATAATTATTATTTTTATCATTTTGCGCAATTATATTTGATAGCGCAATTATATTTGATTTATCTAATCGTTTTATTTGCAAAACTCTTACACGATAAATATTAATACATAATGAATAAATTCTAACGCCCTTACAGAACTTTAAGTTTCATAATTATTCGTTTTATGTTTTTATCGGGGTAGAAAGTGTAAATTTGAAGGCATAAAAAATGGAGAAAAACTGCTACAAAGTATTTCTTAACATTTTTTTTTTACGTTTTTTACAAGGATTATCGTTTTTCATTGTATAAAATGTAATTCTCTGCTAAGTAGAAAACATCGTAGTATTTTAGATTTTTAGAGCTAGAGTCATAAAATTGAAAAGGTAGAATGCTGATGCCTTTTAAACATGAACTTCAAAGGAATACTAGCCTTTATTTTTCATATAACTTACAATGACAGTCTTGATAAAGTTTTCCCAGAAAGTATTCACCAACTTTAACTCAAGGGGTGTTAAAAGTTTATGAACTTTCATATGGTTGCAGCAGATGTTACATTAAAGTCAAATCAAAAACATTTCTAAACTTTACTGTGTTACAAATCAAGAAGCCAAAAAATGTAACATCATAATTTTATTACTCATGCAAACACTAAAAGGCAAGTTAGAAGTGAGGAAGAGGTATTAAAATAAAGTTATAATTCACTTAACTTTAAGGAATATATGTATTTATGAAAAGAGTTGGATTTTAAAGCAACTGGCTACCCTGAAAATATTTTATACTTCTATTTATTGCTCACAAGTTTTATTAGCAATGAGTGAAAAGTAATTTATCGTTTTTGTAAGTCTTAGAATAATGAATGGAATGCGCTAAGACAAATTGTTTTACACCTAATCTAACAATAAAATAATTAAAGCTGAAGTTTGTGAATGGTTCCCAAAGGCCAATCGAAAAGTTTAAGTTTTATTGGCCAACACAATTATAAGTGTAATTAGCAAATAGTTTTTATTGACTGTATATGACTGTAAAGGGGGGAAGTGCCATAGCAGATCAAATATATACTCTTTCCTTTAGTCTCAACTGTAGGGTAGATAAATGGTGCTGTAACAATAATATTAATTGGGGTGCTTATCATTGACGGACACGCTGCTTGGTAATAATTTTATGATAATTATGCAAGCGATGATTAAGTTAATTATGAATGTGTATATATGTATGTGTCTTGTGTGTAATTTCTTGTGTGTGTTTGAGTTTGTCGGAAATTGTAGGACAGTGTTTTGAGTGCAATTATGTAAATTTGCTGTGGCTGTAGTATGTGCCTTTGAGCCATTTGTTGAAGTTTTCTTTTTTAAAAATCTTGTTAAAGAAATCGGAAACTTCTCTTCTCTTTTTGCAATCTATTGAAATGCAATTAAAGTTTAAATTGCTTCTGTCGCCATATACTTGCAATTTACATTATTCATGAGATGAAATCTTGGCGTAAAAGTTTTGAGCTCAATTGATTGCATCCGTCGTTGTAGTTGTCCGTAGTTGTTATATTGTTATTGTTATTGTTTTCTGTATATATATTTTTCTCTAAGAAAATTCGATAATGCGTTAACTTGGTCTCTCTATTGAAAGTCAAAGTCAACGTGAAAGTCAAATTCAAAGTCAAACCAATCAGCACATAACTGGCACAATAAGGTTCGACATATGGCTTCGACGTGGATTTCACCTTTTATGGTTAACTCTCACGTCCATTAGCTGTCACTTAACGTTAAGCAAATCATAAATAAAAATGTGTGCTTGGGTCTATGACAAGCAATCGGCAACAAACTCGACTTAATTACGCTGTCATAAGAATCAGCTCAAAATGTTACATTGTTAAGACAAATTAAAGGCCTGGCTGACAGTGTCCTGAGCCCAATGGCCTAAGCGTTAATTGTTCGACACTTCAAATTAATATTATTGCCACAATGAAATCTTTGTCTTGAACGTTGTATACATAAACACATCCCTTACTTGTCTATGTCTGTGTTCAATAACACTCGTGTTTATGATATATTTATGGACAACAATGTTGCCCCATTATTCATAAAAATTTTGTTTGACCAAAATGCGCACGCACATCCCACATAGGAATTATTGTAACATTCACTTCAGCTAAGTTCGGTTTCGGTTCTTGTTATTCTCTCTTTATATATGTGTATGTGTATGTGTATGTGTGTGTGTTGGGGCGCATAAATCACAAGAATGGGTGTGTGCAAGTGTGTGTGACCTACGTTTACCCAACTAAGCGGTCATCAGTTCGTAAGGTCTCCCTTCTTCTAGTTCACAGCTGTGTGTCCTTTTTAGGAATAAAGCTGACTCACGCTTAACAAGTTTAGAGGCGGGTTAGAAAAGTTTTTTTTTATGCAAAATACATATAAATTGAATATGATATGCCGTAGTTTGTGAATGCTTTACTTTCGAGTGGGTTAACTTAAATCTATCTACAGATTTTTACAATTAAAAAACACAAAAGTTATTCGAACCAATGAGAAAAGGTTCTCAAATATCTTTACAATATAAAAACATAGAATTAAAAGACAAAAATCATATGAAACAATCCAAACATAACAATAAATATTCAAATATTTTAAATTTACAAATATAAATACTTTTGTCTTACTTCATTTTTTCATATTTGAGCAGAGTTGTGCTGCCAATAAAAAAATACCATCGATCGAAAAAAACTTATTTTGCGCTTTTATATACTTTAACTACTTGTAAACTAATACCAGGACTTAAAATAATGATGCTCAATGAAATTTTCTGTGCGCAAATACTTCAAATCCGAAGTATTTAATATAAAGAAACTAGAAACAAACTTGAGAAAAACTTTCCCAGGCACTCTTTTGTAAGTGTCAACAAAATTAAAGCTTAAATGTCATTTCTACTGAATAATATGTATGATTCAATAAGATTTCATTCTCGTTTTAAGACATGTTGTCAGTTAATTAGTGAATGAAACACCATTTTGGTTTTGAGTACCAGCCATTTTGTCACTCGATACACATTTATTTGCCCAAATTTTTATGATGTGATCTGCGGTCCTGCAGCTTTAACTGCTGCCTGACAAATTTTATTAGCTAAAAATGTTTCGTTGTCTGGCTACATTCTTAATGGCCTGGTTTCATAACATCCTTGCTGTCTTGCTGGAGCTGTTTATATAGTTATGACGTCTGGATGTGGATACTGTTATCGTTCGCCTGCTTGGCTAGCAAAATTTACATTTTTTCCTGACATTTTCTATTCGGTTGTTTTTATTACAGCTAGCACACATTTTGGATTTTGGCTTGTGTGCCACTTGCCTCTTGCTACTTGCCATTTGCCATTTGCTTATTTTATAACTTTGTTTTTCTACAATTTCTCAGCTGCTGTCACATAATTTACAATTTTCGTTTGGGGTCAACGAACTGTCACATACATGAACTTTAAGACGACAGCCTTAGCAGCTAGTCCACACATATGGTTTTATCTTTTTTCTACATATGCAGATAAGGACCAACAACTATCTAAACAGATGACGCCCTGGACTTCCATACAAAAAAAAAAAAAAAACCGATTGCCACTTTGTTAAAGTTTGTTCGATACTTTGTGCGCTTGTTTGCATGCCAATAAACATTTATTTTATGAGTCGCGTCGCAGCAGCTAACTAATTAATTAGTTAAGCTACTATAGTGGGTCAGTTTCTGTTTCATTTTCTGGACATTTTTATCTCGGTGTTAAATCTCTAATTGATTGCTCGCCCGCAGCATCAGCAGCAGCTGAAGCTATTTCCTGATTGAAATTAATTAAGCAGCTGATACTTGCATGAGAATGCATTAAGTTCTTGGCCTTGACTGTTGCTGTTAACGTTGTTGGTGTTGCAGTTACAACTACTGCTGCTGCTGGGCATGTGATTAGATCTTGCCACCTAATTAAATATCAAATACAGCAGTGTGGCAATATAGTAGTAGTTGCTGTGTGTGTTTGTTTGTCTACACTCAACTCAACATTTGTGCATCCACACCCACACAACTTTACTTACATAGATGCTCTTGCACACATACATGCAGGCACAAGCACAATCACTTGGGTTACAGGATATACCTTAATCATAATAATGTCACCACTAATTGCATTGGGTATACGCACACATGTACTACAAACAGAAGAGCATAACATGAGAGAAGAGCTAAGCAAACGGAACGGAATTGGCTGCTGTTTTGTCTACTTGGCTCGTTTGCTGTCTTAATAACCATACCATAATTTGGCATTAGATGAGCATCCCTTGGAACAAGTCTTCTCAGCTGTCTACCTGCATGTTCATATATTTACCATTATGCAGACAGGCAGGCTATCAGGCAGCTTTGCTTGCAATGCAAGTGTATTTAACTTTGAGTGATAACAACTTAATTCACATTCTTGTAATTGCAAACGATATATGAACAACTATGCAAAAGGTTTTAATTAATAGATAAGTTATCGTAAATTAAAAGCGTTTACTTTAAGCTCAACACCATGTCAGCGACATGTTAACATAAACGAATATTTTTTAAGCTCAGTTAACATTCAACTGGGCTATATAATTGTTTCATTTTTGTGTGCGTTTCGCAAGGTATTGAGAAATGAATGTAATCTTAATGCTGACAGTCTGGCAACATTGCAATGGCGGTAAATCGTTTAAAAATTATCAGCTTTGTAATCGGGAAACAAGAGTTCACTTACCGCCAACATAGATGTCAACCTCCGTCCAATTTAACTTGCTGGCAATGCTGCGCACGGCCAGGGAAATTTCCTCGAATGATGGTAGAAAATTGCTCGAGATCTGTAAAACAAGATATTGCAATGTTAGAAAAAAAAATAAACAAAAAACTGAATAAAAAACCCAACTCATCTCCATTACCTATATATAGTATATATAGTGTATATATAATATATATATATATAATTTAATTTTGCGCTCTTTTGTTGCTTGAACCAATATTAGTTCTTATTTCGGTTTGCCTTTTGTCTGATTTGTCTTTGAGCTCTGTAAATGAATAGCTAAATATAACTAGCACACAAAAATTGTTGATGTTGTTGTTATTTGTGTTTGTTAAAGTTAAACTAATTATATGCTTAAGCTTCTGCTGAAATAGTCAATTGAGACTTTGCTTTTGGAATCAGATGTTGGTAAAAGTATCTTAGAGTTTAAAAGAAGTAACTGTTGATTGCAACATCATTAAAGCAAGCAAAAGTGTTGCTGTTAGAAACGAAGGACTGTTGAATACTCTAACTCAAGTAAAAACAGAGTACAAACATAGAGAAAGGTTGAATAAAATGTCCTTATGTGTTTTAGTAACAAACCTAACCTTAATAAATAACTATGCAAATCGCAGTACATAAAAAAAAATGTTAAGCCATTTCGGATAAAGCTAGTATACAACAATTATTTAGCTAATTTATTAAGTTTGGCACACAAAAAGTTAACTTTAACATGCCTTAAATTATGTCTGGTGTTAGTTATTTATGAGCCTTGTCAGACAGCCAAATCGGCCACATTACTATAGACAATTCAATCAGTTTTAATCAAAGCATTAGCCTCAATATGCGTCCGTACCATTGAGTGGCTGCTTGAATTTGGAAAACGAAACGCACAACACAAAGCTCAATCAATAATCAAGTCTCACACCCCAAGATTATCATCGAAGTCGGGCATAAAAAGGTCCCTGCCCGAAAGAAAGAATTTCTATTCGATTTTGTATTGGCATCAGCTGAAGAATGAGAAGCTGGCCAAGGGCTAGCACGTAGCTTAAAGTTATTTGCTACCTTTTTGACCTTTTTTTCCATTAATTTTTTTTTTTTCGGCTCTTTTTCACATTTAGTTTGGACTCATTTGTTGGCTTGATTTGAGTTTGCGCCCTGGACAGCTGGTCAAAGTTACTTGTGTGACTGACTGACTCTTTCGTCTGCAGCCCGTTGCTGCTGTTGGTTTCTGGCTTGATTATTTTGGCAGACGAACGAAATAAATTGAAAAGCGTTTCAAATACGTTTAGGCACATACAATTTTCAACAAAATTGAATTTTAAAGCCTGTGCATGAGGAATAACGGAAGCAATCAACTCAGCCACCCGGCAATGAAGCAAGCAGCCTGATCTGATTAGGCAATGATTTGCCATTTCTTTTGCTACTTTTCTTTCATATTTTATGGCATATGAGAGTATAAAATACAATGGCGATTATTTTTGTTTTTTTTGTTCATGTTCAACTATGCGTATACATAACGGAATTGAGTGTCATTTGTAGATGTCAGTACAAATAAAAATAAATATTATTGCTGTGAAAATATTTTGAGCGCAATAAGTTAATGAAAACAGGTGTCACAGCTTACAGCTTGTGTGTTAAATAATAAATGTGGCAAGTATAGGGTGGGAGTCTTTAATTCTGTGTATACTGTATTTATATTGGAGTAGGTTTTTGAGTAAGGAGTAAAACTATTTAAATTTGAGTTGCTGTTAACATAAGCTTGTGATCTAAGTTGACTTTATTTTAAGCAAAACATTGCTTCAATTCGCAGAAGAAGACTTTAAACGTTTCCACTTACACAAACTTCAAACACTTGACATTATTCCTAGAAAGCCATGCAATCTAGCAATCAAAAACATCCAAGGCACTTAGAACTCTTTTTGTATCAAAAACCTCACCTTGATCAGCCGCCTAGATAGACAAACTGTTTCTCGCACAACACTTTAACACTTTCCCATCAATCTGTTGCCAACGAAATTTAAAGCACTTTCTCAAAATTCAAGTATTTACTCTTAATCAATAATTCATGATTTTTAAAAGCTATGACATGCTGTTAAAAAACTTTAAGCTGTCTATAGCCAAACTATTACCACTAAATGGCGGTTGCTGATGTGCAACATTTTGGCAGCAAACTGCATTTCGAATGTCTATTGACACAACGTGACCAGCAATGCCAGTTGGGGCTTTTACCCGCTGAGTCTGTAGTCCAGTAGTTTGTCAACTGCTAAGTGCTCTTAAGCCAATGGGAAATAGAGGAGTCGATGATGTCTACCACAGTAAAGTAAAGGCTTTATTGTCGTTGCAATTGTTTCGCTTGAGTTTTACTCTGGCACTTTGGTTTATTGCTGAGTAAATTGTTAAACATTTAATCAATTTAATTAATTGCCATACAAATGCCAAAACAAAATGAAATTCATTTCAAGCAATCGAGAGCAGACGTCTTTTCTTTTTTGTTCTCATTCCAAAATGTGTGCAAAGAGAAAATGAGTTTCCGTTTGCGCTTCCTTGCTTCTTTTTGTAACAGGTGAATTGTCCCATAAGACGGCGTTAAGCAGCCAAGCTTCCATGCAAAGGGCCAGCAGCGTGCGTAGAATCAACATTAATCACAGCTCAGCAAATATTTGACATTTGTATGCTCCTCAAGGTTGTGTGAGGGCACTGGTTTATCCTTATTCTTTAGTTTTTGTAAGCAGCAAAAATTTTTTTTTTTTTGTCATTTATTCATATCTTTTTCATCTCTGACATATTCCCAAGAACATTGAATATTTATTCACGTGTTAATAATTTTGTTGAAGCTGACTATATATGTTCATAAATATGCGAGTGCTTTAAGTTTTTCAAATATTAATGTACACATATTTGCATGTGCGTATCGGAATTCTTTTGGGTATTTTAACTTGGTATGCTTGATGTTTGTTGTTGTTTGGCAAATTATCGTTACTTACGATTTATTAAATTTGTTCTATGTTATGAAGATGCATTAAATGTTAAGAGAATAACTTTGTATACTACAGTAAAGATTTGTTGTAAGAGAAGTTTATTTGATCGAAACTAAAAATATCATTAATCAACCACCATCATTGTTGTTGTGTGCAGTGCAAAACAAGTTAAATGTATCCCATAAAAATGTTATATAAAACGATGAATTTGCCATTTGTTCCGAAATGTATGTGTATTATTATACCCTGATCCCATTAAGAATGGGAAAAAAGGGTATAACAGTTTTGTGCAAAAGTATGTAACGGGCAGAAGAAAGCTTCTCCGACCCCATAAAGTATATATATTCTTGATCAGCATCAACAGCCGAGTCGATATAGCCATGTCCGTCTGTCCGTCCGTCTGTCCGTATGTATGAGCCAACCGATCTCAGAGACTATAAAAGCTAGAGACTCCAGATTTCGAACTTAAGCTCGCCTAATCCCTAGGCAGTACAAGTTTGTTTTCGATTTTCGATAACTCATCCCGTTTTCGATATACACATGGGATCGATAACAACAAAATCTTGAATTTTGAAAACTTTGAGATGGCTTTTGAAATATCTCTGAAATTTTTATTAAAATCGGTCAAGAAACACCGGAGATATGGGATATTGAAGTTGTGTATGCAGTATGTGCGTACATGCAAACACACATATTTGCAAATACTGACTGTACGCGTAAGGTATAGGGATCAGGGTATCGTCTAGTCGGGATTTTTCGACTAGAGCCTTCTTACTTGTTTTATTTTGCTTCTTTTGCTAACAATAACAAGCAGCTGTCGTTTTCAGATAAAAATTAATGTGATAACGCTTTTTATATAAGTATATGTTAAAGTATATAGTCATTATTATCAATATACAACAAGAGGCAAAAAGTGTGCCGGACACTTTATTTTCTGTCATTTAACTGAAAATAAATGACCAAAACATGCGTCTGCAACAGCAGCATCAGAAAGAGCAGCAGCAGCAGCAGCAGAAGGAGCAGCGACAAAAGCGGCATCATTAAATGAAAAAAAGAAACAGGGAAAATAACTTTCGGACCTGGCCTAGTTTGCCCAGCGGTCTTTTTTTTGGCTTTCGATTCAGTGAAGCAGAAATGCAGAATAAAACAGAAATAACTATTATTTTTCTTGTGTGTATATGTAGAAAAAAATGTCAATGTCATACATTGAGGTGCCATAAAGTTTCACAACAACCGAGTTGGTTGTCTAACCAAATGGCTGTCAGATTGAATCACACACACACACAATAGAACTACAACTTACACTAACACAAATGCAAATCACATACAACGCGCACGTGCTACTATTTCCAAATCGTTTTCACTTTCGTTTAAGCACATGGCAAATTTCTCTCTTTTCCTCTTCTCTCTGAACGTAAATGGAATACGCTTTGAGTTACGAAAATGATTGTTTGATGTGTTTTTAGTGTTTGCCAAATTGGTTTTTAATACCAGTCCACTATTCCTTTTCCGTTTTATCCACCCAACAGTCTGTCGCTTTAAATCATTCTTATTTGGCAATTTATGTACATGGATTTATAAAACGTATTTGTCCATCTCAATATTCATTCCCATGCTGTTTATTTGATTTGTCAACGCTCTGTTTGTAGCAATGTATAGCTTGGCTTTTGGTAAACTAATATTTCGTTAATAGCAGCAAACATGGCAGATGTTTCATTTGTTTGTTTTTTTTGTGCTCAGTATTGTATGTCATTTTGTGTGTGTGTGTGTCTGCTGGCTATAAGTTGAATATCCATGTCATGTCGTGTCAAAATGTTGCTTAAATATTTATAAGTTGACTTAAAGGCAAGTTCTGACTTATCAAATAATTTTACAAAACCCAAAGGCAGTTAAGTATCTTTGCTTTTGCTTTTTAAAATGCTAAAATGTATCTAGAAAGAGAATCTCTTGGTAATTGTAAGCAATTTGCGGGAAATAAACTAAGCTTGAAAAAAAAAATGTTTATTACAATGATGAAATTATTTGCAAAAATGCTACCCAATTACTTAGCAAACATTTGCCTAACTACCTGATTATCCTTTGCATATTATTTTTTTCGACGCCTCTCTATAAATTATGGAGATTCACATAAGTGACCGAAAAATTGCGTTGCCTTTTTTATAATAAGCGTCAAAAAGGTAACCAACAAAAAAAGGACCGCACACAAAAAGGATCATTGAATTTATTATTATTTTTATGCGAGTTGTTAAGGGTTTTTTTTTCCTGCATTCTCAGCGGTCGCATGATAAGTGTAATTAATGGGCCAAGTTGTTATTGTTGTTGTCTACTGGGGTCAGAGAAATCCCGGCACTAAAGAGAATTGCTTTAAAAATTACTTTACATATATATATATATATATATTTCGAGTAGCCTTTATATACTCGCTAATTGCAATTCTAGACAGCTTGACATTTGACCACGACCACACGCAGCTGTTAGAGGGCTCAGCTTAACCAGAAACCAACAAACCCAAAATAAAAGCTGAGTCAGCTGCCAGCTGCTGGTGTACAATATCAAAAGCAGCTAAGAACAGTACAGAAAGTGTGTGCAGCAACTCAGGAAAGTTAAATAAGTTGCTTACTGAAACACAGAGAGAGAGAGAAAAAGAGATGTTTACCTAATAACCAGCTAAGCAACTTGAAATTAATTTCCTTTTGTGACAAAACTTTCACTTTGTGAATTGTGGAAATGTAAAGTAAAATAAAACAAGTAAAAAGATGCGGCTCTTAAACAAATACTTAATAGTGTAAAACAAACTTCTTTTATTGTATTGTTGCTAAGTCTTAAATATTTAATTACTTAAAGTAAATAAAGGAAATCGACTTTGATTTTCATTCAGTGATAAATTGTTGACTAAAATATCAAGCGAACGAACCATAATAGTAAAGTAATCAAACGAGATATTCATTTACTTTAATTGTTTACTTCCAATTTGTCACTAATATATTTAAAGCATGATTAATTCAAAATAAATATGTACATAAGTTAAATAATGATAATAAATAATGGTAATGACACATTTAATTGACTATCAACACAAAGCCTTAAGCAAACAGGTTGAAGGCATGTTTACTTATGGGCGTGTCCTGTCAAAGCTTATGCAAACCCTTACGGCAAGTGGCAAACACTTTGACTTTGCTCACACAAACACATACATACACACACACACACACACACACACAAACACACACACATTTTTGTATGTCTTCCGGCAGTGCCGGCTGCTGGCATCGTATTTAATATGCATGCCATTCCCCCGCACAAGCTATAGTTTAACATGGATAACGGGCGAAGTGTCAACTTATTTACACCTGCATATGTAGCCGTTCATTTTACCTGCTCTGTGTGACTGTGAATGAGCTTTTTTTTCGATTTGCAGTGCCAAATTGATTTTCGATGCGTGTCACGCAAGTTAAGAACAATTTCATATTCATTCGCCTTTGCTCATGTGATTGGCATATTCGATAAGATTTTAGCCAAATGGGAAATGGCAACCGCAACCAACAAGTCAACGTTGCATGCAACAACAGCAAAACCAAAAAGTCGCCACCAATTGAATTTACCCAAAATCGTCTTATTCTTATTTCCACAAAATAAACATTTTTGCTTGTGTTTCGATTCATGTACACAAAACTCCAGGTAAATATATAACGTATACGAGCTGTTGCTGTTGAAAAATGAATGCTGCAGCGTCTCTTGTATGCTTCATACATACATATTTCACATTTAATGCATTTGCAATGCACACGAAATGACTGTAAATTACATGAACATCAATTTGCACTTAAAATTTCATTGGAATATAATCCTTATGTAAACTGACTGAGGATTAAGCTGAAAACCAACTGCAAGTTTTCATGTTGTATAAAAATTTACCTTTTTGCTACGTAAGCTTGCATCAAAGACACATTCCACTTAAAAGTTATGAATTTATTTTAATCTTAATTATTTTTTTGTGGGTATTTATAGTAAATGAATTTGTTTGTCATTTGCTTTCATACTTAATTTGAGATTTCATGTTTGTGGTATTTAAATTTAAATTTCATAGGTTAAAGTACTACAAACTATGATTTTTTGTATGCATTTTGTGCACTAAAATTAAAGAAGCAATCAAATTTACTTTTACTCAAGCAATGGAAAATAGTCTGCAATCATCTTTTGCAAAATCATTGATTAAGTTTTCCATTTAATCGGACATTTCAAAATCGGTTGTAAAATCAAACAATTTATAAAGAAATTTAATCCTGTCGGCGAATTAAACATGTATTGCTTAAGCTTAAATTGTATTACTTGATAATTCTTCTTGACAAAAAATATATCAATCAAAATAATAAGAGCAATACAAAACATTTATTTTCCACAGCTCAGAATACT
This sequence comes from Scaptomyza cyrtandrae, assembly GCA_035044605.1. NCBI lineage: Eukaryota > Metazoa > Arthropoda > Insecta > Diptera > Drosophilidae > Scaptomyza > Scaptomyza cyrtandrae. The sequence goes on along the minus strand of JAWNNS010000640.1, from coordinate 5,080,334 downwards.
TTTAAATACTTTGTAGCTCTAAATAAATGCATTACCTATTAAACTCGCTTTAAGCTTACGGACAATAATCAATTAAAGAAGCAATTCTAAAGTAGCGCAGATTTTCGAGAATTTGTACATACATGTGTTTGTGTACTTATATCAAACCCAATACGTAAGTCGACTAGTCTGCCCCGCTGAGAGTGTTTACAACATGTGAAACTAGTTGAGTGGGGGTTGGTGGGGGGGGGGGAGGGGGGGTTTTTGAGTGTTGTTGCATGGGGTGCAATGAACCAAGAGCTTATCGTAGCAACATAATAAACAAGCCAATTTCAGTATTCTTTTGCTGTTTTTTTGTTGTTGTTACTGTTGCTGGCAAACAAAGCTCCATTTGCAATGCCATTTACTGCAAAATATTGCGTATACGTAATGTGTTCTTTCTTCTGCAATGAAGCGACAGCGTGTGAGAATAAGATAATGGTGTGTGGTATGTAACAACTGCGTTGCAAGCTATACTTATGCACACACATACACACAAAAGTACACACAAACACTTATACACAGAGATACTGAGAAACAGTTGCAGCAGTCACAAAGGACATTGGACACACGAGTGCACTTAATTGTTTTTGTGTCTGGTGTGTCACAACGACCGCCAACTGCTGGAGTTGCACGAGTGATTTCAACGTGAAGGCAAACGAAAAGGGGGAAGACGATAAGGGATGCTCGTCATATTATTGATTAAAGCCAATGCGGCGAATAAGTGTTATGACACCAAGAACTACAACTAAAAGTACTATCTTTATTACTACAGATTGGACAAAAATATATTTTTTAGCTAGAACGCAGCAATGTAGAAATGTTTGGTGTTTGTGAAGAATTTAAAAAACAAACTTTTAGGATTTTGTTTCTCATACACTTTTTTTAAATTTAGCTTAAATTGAAATCATATTAAATAAATTTAAGGCAAGCAAAAAAGTTTTACAAAAGTTATTTTATCTTTAAAAGCGATTAAAGAAACTCTCGTTAAATTTCAGCTTACAGTTTTCCCTTAAACTGTTAACTGTTTTGCGTTGAATCTGCATATTGGCGACGCTGTTTACCAGTGTGAAATTTTCATTAAAATGTCATGGGGATAGCATTGTTGTTTTTTGGCTGCGTTTCGCTGCAATAAATCCAGTTTGCAGTTTACAGCTTGGCCGCTGCCACCTGACATTGTCTAAAAATAATTACAGCCAACGCAGTCTGAATGCATGAGAGCGTCGAGCGAAATCGAATTACAAAATACCAGTGCAAAGAGCTTTTGCAATCAAACGCCAGTTGTTGTTCGAGTTGGTGGTGGGATCAGCTAGGACAGCACGCCTGTAAGCAGTAATTAATCATGCCATAGAAAAAACGAGGCTAACAACTATACTAAATCAACAAACAGCAAACGAGACGCCTGTCAGACGCTCTCAATTCGCATAGAGATAACGCGAGCTTAGTTTTTGTCAGCTACTCCACCATCAAACAATATACTGTATAAAATATATTTAATCTCGCCAATTTTTTATTTTCTAAGTAGTTTGCCCAAGCGTCAAATTGATAACTAAACTTTTTTCCAGCAAGTACAATGTAATAAGATAATAGACAAGATGGAGTATGAGTAATACTTAGTGCAGAATTTTTCATAGTCATCTACTTCTGCATCATTTATGTTGTATTAACCAAAGCAAAAATAACAAAGTCAAATACAGAACCAATAGCAAAATAGCAAAACATTTTAAATCATGTATACACACTTGAAACACAGCCATGAAAATATAACAATATTAGCTAAAAATCATACTTCTGTATTTTTGTACAGCTTTTGTCAGTTATATTTTGAAATGGCATAACAAAACCGTTATGGTAACTGATTTCTAAACTATTTTGCACAACACTACTGTTGTATTTTTTTTATTTACTATGTTTGCGTGGATAAACATTGTTATATTTTGATGTCGCCCTATCCACAATATGCAGTTTGTGTCGGATGGCATCATCGTTATCAGCCTCACGTCTAGCTTCGATTTGCCGTTGCGATTGTCAGTTGTCAAACTGATTGAGTGAAAGGAAAATGCTGTCCATGCTCGACTGCGATGTGCATTTGCTACACACATCCTTACACACACACACACACACACACACACACAGTCTCTACACATTGTGCTGACAAACAGCTGAAGCAAGCTCTAACTGGTTGAATGACAAGCAAACAGAAAAACTGACTAACGGACGGGCGGAAAGACGTACAAAACTGAAGGACGCACTGCTCCTGCTGCTGCCAATGCAGCTTGCGTCTGGTGTGATTTGCTACGGAGCACATTGCAGATAGATAGATAAATGGGAGGAAAGTCGATCAAATTACATGCAACTTGCAACGTTTTTTTTTGTTGTTATTTCGCCTGTGTCACATTGGATTGCATTGTGGAATGCATTAATCTTTATTAAGTTGTTTGCATGCTCTCGTTGGGATTAAACGCTTACTAAAACGTTCGCATGTACGTGTACGTATGTGTGTATGTGGATGACATTGTTTCGCATTTATTTGAAAGCACACATTATTTATTTGATTTCAAATCCCATCCTTGACAGCATGTTTGAATGGGTCAAACTCAATTTTACCGTATTAACCAATTCAAGCAAAATTCTGGCAAAAGAGTTGAGTATTACATTTTGAGATACCCTTTATAAGGAATTTGTAGCTTAACCACAAACATTTCTTTAGGTAAACAGTTGACGGTTATTTAACATAGACTTTTACTTTTTGTATCGTTTTTACACCAAAGTTAACCTTTACACCTTTTGTTGTAATATAGCCGCAGGAGTTGAACACAATGTTAAAAAGCTTGAAAAAGCAGTAACTTGCATGAAATTGATATGCAAAACAAACTAAAACAAACAAACAGCCAAACAATATGAAAAACTAGAGTAAATTGTTGATGGGCAAGATTCGAATTCAATGACCACTATAGAAAACTAAGACCAAAATCTGTTTGATGCGAGTTTTATGTTCTGTTTTGTACTATTTGGCATGTGGTAAGCATTTATTGTAGCGTTTATCATCAGTGCGTGTGTGTGTGTGTGTGTGTGGTAAGTGAACTGTTTGAAATGCAGCATTCTATTTGCTCTGCTGCAGAATGTACCACAAATGGGGGCTTTGCATTGAAAAGTTGCAAAGTATTTTATGCGACCAGCAACAATTTGAATGCGAAAATAATAAATTGAAAATTTGAATTGTGGTAAAACTTGATATTAGTCAATTAAAATCGTTTTATCTTTTAAACCTAACAAAGATATTTAATGATACAATATTTTGATAATAGAAGTATAAAAATAAAATAAAATCAACAACAGAAACGTTTAAATTAGAAACCAAATAAATTTCAAGCATTTAGACTGAAAACCGAATTTTTTTTTCCTTGCGACTTAAAGCCTTCAGCTACAACAAATATATAACAAAAAAAGAGAAAACAAATTTCGAAAAGGTTCATTTGACGCCAACGACAACAATGAAGAAGAATGCAAATTAGATGCTTGCAAATTGGTTTTTCGCAATTTTTAGTTGCTTATCTATGCCAAAGGATGAGAACAAAAATACAAATACAGCTGAACTGCAAAGCGTATGCGCAATGTCGCTTTAAAGTTCGCGCAGCTGCTTTAAAGCATCAAAATGAAATTGGAATCGGATTCACAGCGCGTTCGTTCAGTTGTTGTTTTTACTCCCAAGGCGATTTTCAGCATTTTGCAAATTTTCAATTCAACCTAGCGTAAGCGAGAGAAGTGCTGTGGGCAAAACTGCATTCTTATTCGATAGCCGCTGGCTTGGGGTGGAAAGAAAAATAAATATGGTAGGCGTGTGTTATTGGACTTTGGTCGCATATATATATATATATTGCACAGGGCATAAAAATAAAATCCGAGTTAATTGCACAGGTTTGTTACTTTGTTGTTCTTTTTTAGGGTCGATGCTTTTATGGCCATATACTTTAGTTGCAGTTGCAGTACGAGTCCAGTCGTTGCATACTCTGCAAACGCTTCTGTTTCGCATATTGCTTTTTGTGTTTTCCCATTTTTATGTGTTGTCAATTAAAAACACTTTTATCAGCTACATTGTGTTGCGGGTCGGCACTGAGTCGCTTGAGCGAGAAGTGCATTAAAGTCTCGTGGACTTGTTGTTGGCGCTGTTTGTCCTGCGGTTTAATGGATGTCCATGTTTGTGTATGTGTGTGGGCGTTGCTTGCTCTTAAATTCTACTTACTACTACTATCCATACGAACACACTTTGCTTAGTGCAGATTACTTTTATGTGAACAACATGAATTTTTAGTGCATTTTTAAGTTTAGTTTTTATATATACTAAAATATGTTCCAAAGTAATAACTCATTTTTACTATGATTGCAAAACAAACCAAGCTCTTAACTAAGAATCAAAAAAATCAACAAGTTGAATAATGATAAAAAAATATTTTATTTTGTCTTCTTTTGTCTTAACCAAAATTGAAGCGAGTTTTACAGTTATTATTCAGTTTTGTTGCAAACAAACAATTTTAATTAATTCCATTCACATCCATGCATAATTAAATTTGCATTCATAATTAAAACAAATGATTTTGGCTTTAATGGATATTTGTGGTTTAACAACATGAACAACGGAATTCAAACAAATTGACAAACAAAGTTAATATTTAAATGTCGACTTTGATTTTGTGCTGCGCACGCAAAACAAAATCACTCGGAAAATGAAAACACAAAGCTCAGATCTGCTTAGTTTATGCTGAATGTCCAGATTACAGCTTATATTTCTTTTGGCGTACTGTTGTTGTTTGGCATTCTTGTTTGACAACAAGGACAACATTTCTGTGGCTCTCACTTTTATTATGACATCCGACATTGTACTTAGGTTTTCTTTTCAATGCTTTGATTTTAAGTTTTTAACAGCTTGATTTGATTGGCTATAAAATGTCATGATCTTTTCAGTTTACTACATAATATAAAATCATACACTGACCAACATTTGTTAGCCCTTCTTACCTACATAATTCTTCATCAAGTTAAGTACTTTACTTAAAACATAAACCTCTATTGAAATTGTAGCATTTCATTGTTTCACTATGAAATATGAACTGTTTTAATGTTATGAGAACGACGGCGCACATTAAAACTCTTTTAGTTAACAAGAAGTAACAGCTTCTCTTTTTTTCTTGGCATTTTTTTGTGCATTCAGGCTGCTTTTTAGATACAAACTGGCACTCTTGATGTGCATTTGCATTCCTTTATAACTCACTTTATGTTCGTGCTGCGTGCTGGTTCTGTGCTGTGTTGCGATTAAATATAAATTTCCATAAAATGGACTGAGCTCAGTTGCTGCTGTTTCTGCCAAAAGCGGCTCATAAAAAGCAGACAGCTGCCAAGCCAAGCAACATTTTTTGTTTATGATTGTGCAGGACTTTTGTGTTAACCATCTTACACAAACGGCAAAAAGCACAATGCCAACAACGTGCAACGTTCAACGAGAAACGTTGTAGAAGAAACAAGGAAACAAACGTGTCACCTATCGGCTAGAGGCATCGTCAGCGGCCATGGCACGTGTCAAGCTGTAAAGCTATCTGAGATATGGGGAAATTTCTTGCAGCTTTTGAGCAGCACGTTTGCCGTTGCAATGCCGTTCTTTTGAGTGTTACGGTGTTCAGCAGTTACGGCCTCTACTTTTTGTATCCTGTAGCGTGGCCTGTCCTCATCTGAGTGATTTAAATGCTTTGGCCATTGGCATGCATAAAAATCTGAAATTATGACGCTTTCACATTGTGTGAAATATTGTTGCACGAGCCTGAGTAAAATTGAGAGCCATTACTATGTCCATATCCATTCGAATTTCCATTCGCTAAACAGTCTATAGTAAGCTTGAATGCTTTATTGGGTGATTTGTATGGAAATGATATGCGTTCTGGGATTTTCTCTTTTTGACTTATGCTATTTATCTTGAAGCTTTTGGCTTGTGCATATTTGACTGCATATTTGATGCCATATCCATTTCCAATTCCATTTATCGCTGGTTGCTCTCTTGCTGGCTCATTAAAGATCCATAGCTCAGCTTGACAGTTGCTAACCATTCGGTTTTTTGTCAGAAATTCTGTCACAATATGTCGTCATATTTGTGCCCAACTTCAAGTTTTCAATTAATTAAATGTCCAGATTCAGACTAAGTTTGCAAGACTTTGTCAATCAATTGTCAAAAATTTATTCACATAAAAAATGCAACAAAAAAAAAAAAAAATTCGAACAAAACAAACAAAGAAGATGAAAAAAAAATAACATTTATCTTGAAGAGTAAATACTCTTTAATTTGGTTTTTATATAGTTTTTTATTCGACGGATTTTTTAAGTAATTTTCATGTGTAATAAATTTGATATGTGATACGACACAAATTAAATGACATATTCGTTAATAACTTTGAGATTTCAGTTGTCTTATTTAATGCTTAACGAACTAAGTGTCAAAATCGAATTCCCCGTTGCAAAGTGTTTGTAACTTGCTTTACTTTATGACAGTTGCCCAGAAGGAATGGAAAAATGTTCAACTTTGAAATAAATTGTGTAATAAATTTTGTACACTTTGGCATGCACTTTAAAATAAGTGCAAATCGTAGTTATATCAACAGCAACATCATCAGCAACTTAAATAAGTTCTCCTTTACTTGCCACAAAACGAACGTTGCCGACATTTATTAAACAACTTTGTTGCAACATATTTTGGGTTTCTCACTCCAAGTTTCTACCTTCTGCCTTAGTATGTTCGCCCTAAATTTGCATCAGCCCGTGGCAAGAAAATTGTAAAATTTGGCAACAAAATGCCTGGCGGTCATCGGCGGCTACCTTTCACTTTCTGGTTTAGTTTCAAGCTCTGGCTAATGACCGCAGGAAGATAAGGCATTTAACTTGTTGGTTGTTCTGTGCTCTGTGGGTAAACAAGGGTTAATGGGATTTCTGCTGGAATTGCAACGTACTCAAAATTAGACCCTCAATAATTACATAGCATTTAATAAGAAAATATTATTTTAGCTTAAATGCAATTTTCTTAGAAGACGGCTTTAATCCAATGGACTGCGGCACAAAAATGGACACGACTAGAATATTCCCTTAATAATTAAGCTAGTATAAAGCTTTAATTCAGCTTTGGGTATGAAAATATCTCCTTCCTAGTTTATATTTTTCATAGTTGTAGGGCTTGTGATAATACCTGTAAAGTTGGTATAAATATCTGTTAATGAATAAATTCTCTTCCTATATCTTATAAACTTTCACTCAATTAATCTTTTTCAATTTCGATGAAACTGAATGTAAACTTATTTAAAGTGAACTTATGTTGAGCTTTCACTTAATCAGGATATATTCTCAATATCAATAAAGATAATTGTCGCAAATATCCTAAGAATTATTTTAACATCATTTTGTCAATTAGTTCTTATGGCAAATTGCAATGGCAACATATGTGCCCTAAGATTTTAGGGAAGTAGGAGAAGAAATAGCAAATAGTATTTGAATTTTAAGGTACTTACTTTCATGTGCGGACAGGGCCAAAAGATGACGCTCTTATTATAATCGTGAGTAAGCTGTTCGGCCAGCTGATGACAGTCAGCAAGATTGCGGTTATATGAGTGCTTCTCCTGCCACTCGTGTTGCTGCTTCTGTTGATGTTGCTGTTGCGTCTTGGATGCTGATAAAGTATCTGCTGACAACTGTTTCATTTGAGTTTGTTGCTGATGCGACTGCTTTGTTAGGTCAACGCCATCGCCATTGCCATCGCCATGGCCATTAAAGTCCACGTCCACGGTGTCCACATTAATGACCGCATTTAAAGTCTTTACAACGCTCGTGTATTTGGGTAGCTCAAGTAATTTAATGAAGCTACTTAAATCTGTGCGTCAGCAACAGCGCCAAAAGGCAGACGCCAAGAAAAAGAAAACAAAAACGAAAAAGAAAACATTTAATATTTATATATATATATATAAACTGTGGCTAAGTTCTTTGTGTGTGTGTGTTTGTGTTTGTGTATTAAATATGTACGCGTATGTGAGAAGGTATAGTAGCAGTAGCTGCAGATGCAAGCACGCCGACTTGCCATTGAAGTGCTTTTGAGGTTGACTACAGTGCCTGCCAACTGTAACTGGCAAGTGCCCGAGCTGTGTTAGTTGTTATTAATGCCATCATTTACATGACGGCCACATAGCTACATAAAACGCATGCGTTTCTTTTTGAAAACATTGGTTAATATATGCAAGTGCTACACTTAGACCCCAAGCGTCTAAGTGCTTTTGTCATAAACATAACTCCTTCTCATTCCATACAAAATTATTCTGTTTTACTCATAAAATATGTCTATAATTACATTTCAAGCTTAAACTAATCAATTTGATCAGTTGCTGCCTTAAAGCTTTCAATCAACAATGTTTAATTTATGCGATAAGTTTTAATTATTCTCCATTTTTAATTGGATTTAATCATTTTTATCATACAACGATAAATAAGTGGGAACAAATTGTATTTTTAAAATGGCATTTTCAGCAACAGCATTCTTTTCTTCAATCTAGCACAGTTGAGAATAAACTATGCAAGTTTACAAACTTTATTTTGCGATGTGGTGCAGCAAGCATCAACCTTTTAATTTGTCGCATTGGTAGGCGATGCATGGAATTACAATTTATACGTTTGTCCGACCCATTATGGCTGAGAAAGCTGGCCAAGTCGCGTGGGCATAAGCTATACTATATTTACTGTGCTCTGTCAATGGGGGGAAAAACAGGACAATAGATTTTTGCTTTTGCTTTTCTACTCATGTGGTTAGGTCATAAATTGCGGCAAGTTAGTGAGAGTGAGAGTGAGAGAGAGAGAGAGAGAGGGAGGGTTAAACTAGTAAAGTAAATGTAACTGCAGCATATGCAACTAAAATCAATTTCAATTATTTTTCAACATGAAAACCTGAAAAGATATTGCGGTATATACAATTTATTTTGCATGTGGACAACACAACGAAAGAGAGAGAGAGACAGAAAGATAGATTTGAATAAAATACTGTGTAGATTTATGAGAGTGGTTTGCAAATTGAATTTCTTTGTTAAATCTATTACGGTGTTTGAACTGAATTTATATCATATAAAACCTCGGTTGTACAGGTGTAACACTGACATCTATTATTTATGACAACTATAACGTTACATTGTTCAAATTTAAGATGTCAAACTTAAACTTTACGCTCTAGCCAGCGAAAAAAAAAAATTGTAGCAATTGGCAAAACTTTGGCGCCAAATAAGTGAGCAATGTGTAAGCAAGTTTTACACTAGCTAACTTGAAGGTTGTTCTGCGCTCACCCGCATATATGTTGTCGTCCATGTTTACGTCGAACTTTCTTGAAATAAAGCAAATTGAAAGAATAAAACAAACAACCAAACAGAGTGGCACACAAACGGACTAAGAGAAAAGAAAAGCGAAGACTAAGCGAAAACTTGGTTTGAATTAAGTTAAGCACTAGTCGCAAGTTAAAACAACAAGTTGGCAAAAAAAAGACTTATGCTTATTGCTCTTTGTGCTAATTCAATTAAAGAAATTATTTCAATAGCAAACATAAATAAAGAAATCAGGATAGAAAGATAATACTCAAAATGATAAGCTTCAAATAAGTAAACTTAAATTTTTATAAATATTTATTATATTAGAATCAAATTCAACTGAAAATTTGCACAGCTGATTGACCAATTCATAAAAGAAACACAAAGGCGAGTATTTCAATATAAATTGTAAATTGGATGGATGAATTCGAAATATCTGTTTCTAAGGATTGCATTTTTTTTCTTCGATAGCAGAACTTGTCTTCAAATTTTTCGTAGCAAAATAACATAAGTTAAGTTAACTGAAGCTGAATGAGTTCAAAAATAACTAATAACTCAATTGCAGTCATAAAGTTGGCGAGAGAAATATATTCATGACATCGATGTTTGATGCCAGAAAGAAGCAAGTCCTTTGGCGGGACATGCGCGTCTGTAATTGAAAGCAATGAAATTAATGTTGTAAGCACAAAGAAGGAAAATATAGAAAAGAACCAGAAGTTGACAGCAAGGCAGCGAGCATCTTAACTGCACAACTTGATAAAACGTGTGCAAGGCGAAGGCATAAGCAAAAGAACATGCCCAGAAACTTGCACCCTGCGCTTTTTATTAGTTTAAATGGCATAAAAAGAATAATTTTCTTCCATTTTGCAACTCATGCAGCTGAGCGAAAAGACTGCGCAAAATGTATGCAAATTAAGTTTGCTTTGGTAACAATTTTTCGCACAATCAAAAGGGCAGAAAACTTAGTTTTGTTAGAACTTTTCAGTGTTTGTGTTTTAGCAGTTGCTGTTTCTTTTAATGTGTTTTGCTTCAACAGTTACTTTGTAAAGGGTTGCCTTTAATAACCATAGAGGAAATCAGCCATTGCAAATTGAAATTGTAGCTGAATTTGGAGTCTAGGTTCAAACCGTTAATATTCATTCAATAACAAAATCACGAACTAAGCTAACGATACTACTTGGTTCGCTGAAACAATAAATCTTTTGTTCTTCTGTAGTGCAATGTTGTAGCAAGTTGTTAACTTTATTGATGCAATATATAATCCATTGGTAAAGTTCACTGTTCACTGCTGCCAATTTATCTTTCTAAATATCCAATTTGAGGTACAAGCGATGGATGGAAAAAAACGAAAATGTGAAAATTAAAGACAAATCATCGGTAACACGATTCAAGGGACCAAAGAGAAACACAAAAAAAAAAACCTATGGAAGCAAACAAAACCAAAGCGGAATGCAGCAAATGGCCTACAAAAAATATACGAAATGGCTAACATCGTTCGAGTATGTGTGTGTGCGAGTGTGTTATTGTTTGTGTTGTTGCTTATCTTTGGTGGTTTGTTATTTTGTTGTTAACTTACCAACATCATGATGAAAATCGACGCTGGCATTGGATAAATGCACATGAAAAAACTCAACAAAATTCTGAAAGCCCTGTTGCACATGCATCATATCAATGTGCAATGCTGACGGTATTACAACTGCCACACGCTGAGCCGCTGAAGCTGCACCGTATTTTTGCTGGTGTTGTTGTCGACGTTGACGTTGAGGTGATTGCCACTGTTCTGGGTGTTGCACTTGAATTTGTTGTTGCTGATGTAATTGCTGCTGTTGACGTGCCCGACGTTCAAATTCACGCACATTACGTTCTTGTTGGTGTTGTTGTGGCTGCTGCTCTGCTAAATTGCTGCGACGTGTTGTTGTTGTTGCAGTTGCAGTTGCATTTACCGTTGTCTTGATCAGTCTGCTAACTTGCGTCGTAGTTGTCGGCTGGACAGACGCTAAGAACATTGGCGTCAAGATGCTTTTGTTGCTACTGCTACTTCTGCTGTTGCTGTTAGTGAAGTGAGACGAAGTGCTGTTGCTGTTGTTGTTGTTGTTATTATTGTTGTTGGGTAAGCTGAAGGTGGACGTGGACGTGGACAAGGACAAGGATGAGGACGAGGACGAGGTGGCGTTGGTGGGGGAATTGAGAAAGAAGAAGGCTGTCAACAGCAGAAATAATTTAGCAATTTGACAGATTGTTAACTTCATTTATGTTGCGTATTATTTTTGTTGTGCTGCGGTTGTTTTCTTTTTGTTGTTGTTGTTGTTGCTTGTTAGTTGTTGGTGTTGCTTTTGTGATGCATTTAATTTTGCAGAACTGCTAGAGCTGGTGGACCCAGTTCTCGAGTCCCTTTTAGCCGTTTACATTTTGCTGCCGTTGCTGTTTTTGATTATTTCTGCCGTTGTTTTTGTTGTTAACAAACTTCTCCCGCGCTGTGCTCAGTTTGTTCATAATTGCTTTTTTATTGCTGGGAAACTTCAGCATCCTGAAATTATAATCAAAAATAAATGCAGGCTCTTAGAATGCCGTCAATATCGTAATAACATGAACTACATTTTAGATATAAGTCACTTGGAATGTTATGATTATTTTTATAAATATAAGAATGAAACAGAACTAAAGCCAGTTGAAACGATTTTAACATAAATTTAACTTATCTTTCAACAATCTCGCATTAAGTTATCAAAGTTAGACATACGTAAATTGTATATTTGATTTTGTTTGCAAACTTTTAGCTGATCAAATCTTGAATTTTGTTAAACATATTTAATATTGTTCATTTATTCAAATTTATTTCAACACTTGAAAAACACGACAAAGACTTTAAGCTTTAACAGACGCTTTTTAGCGCTTGACTTAAATTGAACTTTTCGTCAGTTTTTCGCAATATATATAGAGAGAGGTATACATATGCATATTGCCAGATATCGTTTATTCGTACTAAAAAGTATGCAAACACAAATTAATTAAATTAAAATTTTAAATTAGTTTAAAAGTTCAAATCGAACACTCACACACACACACACAAACACACACATTTGCCACGTACGCGTTTCCGGGCTGTGTGGCCGCCAAAGTTGGTTTTTGTTGTTGCTGTTGGTGTTTCTAAGGGCTGACGACATTTTTATGCACGTTTAAGCACTCACCCACACATACAAACTCATACACACGTACTTTCGCATACAGGAAACACTTAAGCACACGCATACACGCTGTGCAAAATGCGAAGCTCTACATAATTCAAGGTGCAAATTTAGCTTTAAGGGAGTGCATCAGGGGTGTTGGCATCAGCTCCGATTGGTTGGGGTTCGTTTTTGTTGTTGGTGTATATTTGCCATAAAATTGATTGCGTCTAAATAAATATTTTGTACGTATTTTTGTAACTGGTTTCAACAGAGACACAAGCGCACCTTTCTGCCTCTCAAAAACTCTTGAAACTTTATTTATATAAGTTGCGACTCGATTGCTTTGCATATTCAAATACTGTGTACAGCAACACAAATGTTAAGGAAATGATCATTTGTAGGATAAAGTGCGCTTAAATCACCTCTCGTCTCAAAACTCAATGTTAGTGAGCTTTAGATGTTTGATAATAAAAACAATGTAGCATACTTATGTGGGCAAAATGTTTTTTTAAAAATTATTTACTTCTTTTTTAATCTTCTGTTAAATTTTATTTCTAGGGCATTTTAAAATCAATCACACTTTACATATTTTTACAATGCTTTGAGCATATACACTTTTTTTTAACAGCCACGCCCACTGACAAGTCTGTCTCTTTCACACGTTCACCGTATATTTAAAGCGCAAAGTTCAAGCGGCTTTTCTATCTATTCTCAGCGCTGTTCACTTCCCCCCCCCCCCACCCATCCCTACCCTATTCATACGCCACGTGGCGCTTCTTCTTCTGCCTACTTTATGCTTGATTACCTGCACAACGCATTCGTGCGGCAATATTTCAATTCATCAACAATGGCGCCAATCTAAACTTTCTTTTAGATATTAAATTTGTAGGTTCTCTCAGCCAAATTTGCCTTATGGCGGGCCATTGCCGCCTCGAATCTCGATTGCCCGGAAATGATTGATCATTGTGTCCATTGTCAATGGGCGCAAAATAAGAAATCTGCCCTCGAGGCTGCCAGGCAAATTGTCACACAATGAGTCGGCCAATGATTATGGCTAACACTTGATATTTTTTGTCGTCGTGGCCGTTGTTGTTGTTGTTTCGTTCAATTGAAAAAAGTGTGAAGTTTAATCATGGGACATAGAGCAGTTGAAAATCTGCTTTTTGCTTTTAATTTGCATGAGCATGAGCTGTCTTAATAAGGCTTATGGGCTTAATGCAAATGAGGCGATGATGAGGCCGCCCGCATTAATGTCAATGAATACCCAAAGTGTGGCTTAAAAAAAAATAACAATCAAGTACAATGAAGTTAATGATTTAAATTTATAAGGTTTGAGCATAAATATATAGATTAATATTGAAAAGTCCAGTGAAATAAATATGAAAAGAATTATGAGATGATATTGAATAAAGACGCTTAATACTTTAAAAGATAATCTAAGATTAAATCAAAATCCATTTTTAATTTAAGCGTTGACAGCTTATGGTGACATCTTATATCTTTTAAAAACACTCAGAATGCAATAGCACAGTCTGAAAAATTATGAAAAGCATTTTTCATAGCCACAAGCAGCTAGTTACTGTCTGAAATGGAAAAGTAAAAAGCATTTTTTTCAAGAGTGAAATTGCTTTTAATTTTATGACATTTTATGAGCAGCATAATAAACCGCTTACGAGTGGACAAGAAGAAGATGAAGTAGAACAATAACAAGCAACAAACAACAGTCTCAACGATAAACAATAACAACATTGACGACGCATCGTGGCACGCTTATGCGTATATAAAAATAAACATATTAGAAACTTTCAAGGATATGAGCAATAAAAACATACAAAACAAAAGTGAGTAGTAGTTAATGAGGGGGCGAGTATAGACATTTTGTAGTGTACTTATAAATATATAGACGTACATACTCTAACATATAAATACTTATACACACCTCATCGCTCTTTATTAGGCACTCTTTCGCTCTCATCCTCTTTCTTTATCTCGAACGCCATGTTTACGCTCATTTATTTTATTTAACTCTATTTTTGTTGCTACTGTGTCTATAATATTTTTATTTTGCTCGGTTACACTGTATTGCGTTTGTGTATCGTGTCCTTTCTTAAGGGCATTATTAGTAAGACACACGCACACACTCACAAACACACACATACACACACAGACAGTCATACATTTAGACATGCGTGTGGATTTGCTCTTGGTTGCTGGCTTCTGGCCTCGGTGGCGTATACGCAATGTTTGCTGTTCAGCAATCGTGGATGGCAGCAGCATCCTTGTAAATTTATAACCACTTGTTTTCTCGCTTATTTACATACATATTGACATATAGCAAACGGCAGTTAGTAAGGTTTTGTGGGTCTATATCTGGAGCATCTTTAATACGTACATATATATCCATTGAAGGACTAAACAACAACAACAACAGTCACAAGAACCAGCTCGGAGGCCTGCGCTCGGCGGCATCTCCAGTACTAACAATGAACGGTAAGTGTTAGTCGGTGTAAGAGAAGTGGTAGCAAGCTGCCACTCAGACTCACACTAGATCAAGTGCCTGTTAGGTATCTAACTCACTCTCTCTTTCTCTCTATCTCACTCTTTCTGAGTTGAGCTTGTGTGTGTGTGTGTGTCTGTTTTATTTACCATATGCCTTGAATGGCATAAATACATGAACGAAATGTTTTCGCTAGAGCCACAACTGTCGAAATGTTTGCTCTTGCCTCAAGTTGAGGTTTCAACTTTGACAAGGATCTTTGCAGACCTTTCACATAGTTGGCAAGCCTACTTATCTGACAGTAATGCAACTTACAACATCAAAAATATCTTATTTTAAATTTAAAAAAGGTTTCAAAAATGTATAAATAAAAATATTTTCAGTTTTTTCACAGCTAAATAAAATATTTTTTAATAGCTTACACAACTTTTTTATATTCGTTTTTCCTAATATATACTTTACATTTCGGCCTGCTTGTCGGTTATTTTAAAACTGTTTTACAACGATTTTTTTGTACATCTTTCACACCGAATTTGCCTACGAGTTCGCCTACGAATTCTTAGGCTGGTGTTATAACTTAATTACACGGTTGCTCTGGTTACGTTGACAAATGATATTTTCTTTCGCTTTTTTGGTTACCTTTTGCCATTACTTGCCACGTATGTATGTGTGCACCTGAGCTGCTCCTTGAGGCTGTGTGCTAATTGAGCCTCAATTAGAAAAATATCACGACATGGTCGTAGGTTTTGGCTCAAGGCGAGTACTGCACTGTGGGTGCTTAAGGATCTTTTTGCGTGGTATTTACGTTTTTTTCTATGTTATTAGAATAAACAATTGACTAAGTGTCGCACTTGACGTTCGTTTATCAAAATTTGCACATGAACTAAGGCACAACGGCTTTCATTTGGGCTTTTGGTTTACGCTGAAAGTCTTTCAATTTTGGGTTGGGAAGAAAGTGAAGAGTGAGGCTGAGGCTGCTTCACTAATTTCAATTTAAATTGTCGGAATAGCAAACTTTGTGCGCCGGCATAAGACCAAACCAAAATGTCGCTGCTGGCATTCGTTTGTTGATTTTGGTTAAATTGGTAAATGAGGATGTGGGAGATTGGGTTTGAGGTTTTGAGGATTTGGGGCTGATTGGTTTGCAACGCCGAATTTTGTTGCATAAGATACTGTTAGTTAGGAACAACTGTTTGTATACTAAAGTATTTGTGTCTTCGACCTAAAGTTGACTTTCCTAAGAAACAAATTAAAGTCGATAAATTGTTATTGTTGTATAAGAAAATATTAGAAGTACTTCGGAAAAAGTAAGCAACTACAAGTATCGATCTGTTTGCAATTTCGTTCATTTCTTCAGGCACAGAAGATGTGCTTGAATAACGTATACAAATTTGCAGCCAACCGATGTTCAAAAGGCTTTTAGATTATGCATTAGTCTCTTGATAAATACTGCACTAAAAGCTTTGAACAAATTTTCTGCTTCTTTTCTTCCTGCTCAAAATTCAATCGTACAATGACTATTGCACATTTTTGTTATTGCTTTTGATTGCATGTTGTTTTGTTGTTGCTGGTCATGCAAAACTTATATAAAGGCACACCGTTGCCCCAAAGTCAATACTCTTATAGCCGCCTGACAGTTGCATATTCGTATTTGCCCAACAACTGACAGTAACTCTTTACTAAGTGTATTGCAAGCGAGCTTGCAGCATTCGTTGAAAAAGTTAGGTTTGTTCTTTTGGGTTTTTTGCTGTCAGCGCCGCCTACTTTTTGGCGACAAAAATCTCTTGCGCAACACAAAAACGTCGAGCAAAAGATTTTCAATGCTTCAGTTGTTGTTGTTGTTGCCTTAACTGCTGGTTGTTTATTACCGTTACAGATGTTGGTTGTGTGTGTATGTTCGTTGTTGACGTCTCACTTTGACTGTGCCGTGGTGTATAAGTAAAAATTACCACCCGCATTTTTTGTTTATGCAAAAATTAGTCGAATGTGGTAAAGACACAACTTGAACTTGAATTTGTATATACAAATGTATGTACGTACAAGGCGATTACAAACATACAAACATACGTATGTTATCCTATCTACATGTGTATATGTATTTATACAAGAGAGGCAATGCTCATACGTTTTATCTCTTGTTTTGTTGCTGTAGTGCCTGCCGTTGAGTGTTGAAATTGTATTCAAAAAGTTGTGTCGTTAGTTCTGCTGTTAAACTTGTTGTTGTAGTTTTTGTTGTAGCTTTTCTCAGTTTGCTGATTATACTTAGTGCTGTTGCTGCATTTCAAGTAAGTATTTAGGCCTTTGTACATGTGTGTGTGCTTGTGACTTTGATTGCCGTAAATGTCAATTGACAATAATGTCTTTCCTTTCGACCTTGGCTTCAATCAGAGATAAACAAAAAGTGCTTGGCTGTTCATCTGAACCAATGAGTCGAAAAACAAACAACTATAGTTATGCTGATAAACAGTAAACGTAATTGAATATGATTTAAGGGTGATTTACTTAGCATACAAAATATTTATTGATGTAACATTTCTGTACGAAAAATCATTTTATTAATAGATGCTTAATAAGATATAAAAACAAGTTAGAAGTTATTTCATATCTCCGGTGTTTCTTAGCCGATTTTAATAAAAACTTTCAAAGATTTTCATTATTTTGTTTCGTTATTCAAATGCCATCTCAAAGTTTTCAATATTCAAGATTTTGTTGTTGTCGATCACATGTGTATATCGAAAACGGGAAGAGTTATCGAAAATCGAAAACAAACTTGTACTGCCTAGAGATTAGGTGAGCTTAAGTTCCAAATCTGAAGTCTCTAGCTCTTATAGTCTCTGAGATCGACGCCTTCATATATACGGACGGACAGACGAACATGGCTATATCGACTCAGCTGTTGATGCTGATCAAGAACATATATACTTTATGGGGTCGGGGATGCTTCCTTCTGCATCCTGTTACATACTTTTGCACAAAACCATTATACCCTTTTCACCCATTTTCAATGGGTACAGGGCATTAAAAAGACTCAAAGAAAGCAGCATGTTTTTATTTGTACAACTTTTTCTCACAGCTTTGATCCAAAATTTATTTATTTTTTTCTGAATAATGGAACATTTTTTAAAAAACATATATTTGCATTTCCTTATTTGCACAAATTGTTGTTGATTTGGTAGGCCAACACAAATAACACCCAATTACACACACACACAGACACGCGTAAAAAAAAGCATTACACACATAAATATACCCTTACTCTTGTGCCCATGCATCATTAAAATTGTTCTCAAAAAAAGAAATACAGAAAATACGCATAAAATACGTTGCCATGTTGTCGCGTAAACAGAACTAGAGACATAAAAAGAAAAACCACGTGAAAGTAAAAAAATAAAAGAGACAGATAGAAAGAGAGAGAGAAAAGGCAACATTAACAGAGGCAAGCAAAACCGATTCAAGTACAAAAATCTGCGCATAATGTCATTATTTCTATAGCCAACAACAATCACGTACATACATACATAAATACGTATATGCATAAATATATTTACATATATTTATGGCTGTTTATGAATTTTGTTTTCCTGCTTGATGGAAAATGCCAAACATTTCTAATGAAAAGAACATTTGCGGGCACAAAACTTGCGGATGCCCAAAGCGTATGGTGACACGCAAACACATATAAATATATATGTATATAAACATATTTTACCAGCACGCTATGTACAGTTTTACCTGACTTATGTATAGCTGTTGGGCTCACATTCAAATGTGAAGTAAAAAATCAGTGCTAAAAGTAATTTGCATATTCGCGAATACGAAAAATATCCAACGCGTTTCCACTTAACATATTTTTGTTGCATCCCAAAGATTTTCTTGCCCTATTTTCTTTGTCTTTCTCTCTCGTTTGTCGGTGTCTCCTTCCAGTCTTTGTAATTGCCTACTAAGCGACGTTTGAGGACGCTCGTATTAAGGTAATAAGCACAAAGATAAATTTGGTAAAGAAATCACAGAAAATACGCTTGCCAACTAACACATTGGCTTTCTATCCTCAGAGTAGATCGATATTAATAGATGAGTATTTCTAACGCATTTTACCTGAGTGTGCTTTCGATTAATGATTTATAACTATTTTTGTATAGTGTCATCCAATTACGTGTATATTAATTATATTGTGCCATGTCCGGCAAATACATGTCGTTGAAGTATTGGCTATAAATATTCATTAAATGTGTCTTAAAAGGAAAAAGTTAATCTAACCGTGCCTAAATTGGACAAAAGGAAGTTTAATTTGTACGCTTGACAGATCAAATTCAGCGATTTACGCATGAAAATAGCTAAAAAAAAAAAATAATTAATGTGTTATAAATATAAAGAAAAATCATAGTGAAACCCAGAAGAACCTTAATTGGACGAAAATGCCTCAATCCTCTTACTTACTTACTCATTTAAATAAATATTTTTTGTGAAAATTTATAAGTCAAGTTATATATTTTAAATTGGCTTCACTAAGTTTCTCTAACTGAGCTTGTCATAATTTAACAAGAATTTTAATGCTCAGCTCATGACTTATTTTATGTAGTCAAACATAAAAAGAAACAAATTTTCCAAAGAAGAAGCTCTGACTCGTATATAAACTGATGTAACTTTCAAGTCATTGTTGACTTGGACAATTAGTGGTAGCCATAACAATCTTTTGCTGAGTTCTTTGAATGCTGTTGTACGCTTGTATTTGTGTTAACTGGGCTAGCAGATGTTGTGTAGTGGTAGTGGTAGCGTGTTGATGCTGGTTGCATTTGCAGGACATCTGTCATGTATTGCTCAAGTATTCGACAACAACAGCAGCTCTGATTTATTGGCTAGCACTCAACATACATCATTTAACATGTACGGCTGCCTTTTCGAGAGAGAACATAACAAAAGTGACCAAATTACTAAAGAACGACTACATAAGTTAAGGCCTTAAAAAGGGATTTTTCATTTGATGCTCGATTGTTCTCTTGACATCTTAACTCGACTCGAATGTGCTAAAAGTCCTATACACACACACACACACACGCACACTGAGTAGGTACTTAGTTGCAAAAAAAAAAAACCTTCACCAAATGAGTGCGGTTGGCAAAATTTATGCAGACAAATTTGTAGAGAAAGGCCATCGCATAAATTTGACCGGTTAAGTTTTGTGAATGTGGTTGCCATTTTTTTTTGTTTTTGATTTTTTTTTTTGGGGCAAGGATAAACATTTTCAATTGGACTTCTTTGGCTGTTAAACAGATCTAAAAATATTCTTGCTTTTAAGTTGCCGTTTTAGCGCACATTTCACGGCTTAACACAAACAGCCACACACACACACACACACACACACACATACATACTTACGAAAATTTAATTATGCAGAGCAAATTGTTTTGCTCATTTTTAGTTGGAGATTTCTTTTTGTATTTTTTGTTCGTTTCTTTTATGCTGCGATTTTTTATTGTATTTTTTTTCGCATTTTTTTTGGGCCAGTTCTTATGATTCTCTTTGGTTAAGGACAACCCTTTTAGGTATATATATATATATATTTGTTTTTTTTGGGTGTTGCCTGCCCTAAGCCTTTTAAATTCACTTTGACCTTGCGTGCTGTTGACGCTATGCTTTCATTATAATGAATAGCGTATTTTGGGAAGGAATTGCGTCGGGGACTTAAGAGTAGGAAGTGGGTGAAGTCCGAGATGTTGTCCAAGACCACCAATTGGGTTAATTGAATTTCCAGTTGAGATAGAGCTTCCGCTATATCAGCAACTTTCCTTGGCTCTTGGCTGCGTTTGGGGACAATATGGTTGACAACTAATTTCATTTGGTGTGCGTTTCGGTTTGTGTATGTGTGTGTGTGGCTCCAATATTGTTGGCATGTGCCATTACATATTATTTTTTGGCACAAGGCGGATTATATGATGAAGTATACGACTTGTGGGATGGTCTGATTATATCCAGTTGTGTGTTTTGTGAACTCAGCGAAATCTGAACGGTTACATATGATTCCTGTGCGAAGCCCACATAGCTCAGAAAAATTGAATTGGAATTCTTGAAAAATATTACAAGAATACAAACAAATACTACTACTGAAAGCTTTGAACCTTCATGCGAAAGCCAATAAAAAATTATACAATCAAAATTGTTATTTGCTTGCAATTTATACGATTTCAAGTCTGTAAGTACATGATGCTGATCAGTTTCGATAAGACTTGGCTTACAACAATCAATTACTCAATAACTTTCTATAATCGATATGATATTACCTTCAAATTCTCTTTTTGTAGATTTAGTTGGTTCAACTTGTAATTGTTTTTGACATTTGACATTTTTTTTGGCTCTTTATCTCGACCACAGTGCCAAATTATTCACAGTGGCATAATGCGCAACTTTCCTTTGAGTTTGCCACAAACCCATCAACTTCCGACTTATACACAAATGCAGTTGGCTATGCGGTTGCTGCACAGTTGGGTTTTCTAATTGAAATGCAGTGCAACTATGCGTAAAACTTGTTCAACAAGTTCAACTTTGCTGCGTCAAACGCAATGCAAGCTGTTTGCCAACAGATAAACACATGTGCTTATACTATATATATACATACATATATACCGCATATACAATCATAAATGCGCAACTTGCCAATGTTTTGGGACCGCCTGTTAGTGCAGTGGTCACCAGCTCATTTTAGGGGTCTAATGATGCTATAGTATTATAGAACAAACTTTCGCCTAGGATAAGGTTTAATACGGAGATTAAATGGGACTTTAAACTAACAAATTTATGTATGAGCAATATCGAGGTTAATATATTTTCAGCATTTTTATTTTGTTGAATGATTCGTTGATAAGTGTAAACAAAATTTGAAATTTTGATAGTTGTGTTTCTAAATAACTTTATTCTCTCTCTCTACTGTACATCATTTGCATTAATGTTGCAAAAGTCGCTCGTCTCTTTTTCAGGTTCACACCTGTCGGTGGCAAACGAGTGCCCACATAGTTTACTCATTTGCATTCAAATTAAAGCGGGTTACGCAGCGTGATTCGCTACGAGCGAGGATAAAATCCTTTTGCCCTGTGGCCATTCGCTGTCAGCATGACAATTTTGTGCGAAAACTTTTAATTTGCACGGCAAACTTACAGTCCGGCTACGAGCCAAAGGGACGGTCTGCACCGGAAGGTCGCCTGCCTGCCTGCCTGTCTGCCTGCCTGCCTTCCTGTCTGCGTAGATGGTTAGTTAGTGCTAATGAGAAAAACCAAATGTTAGCTTAATGTATTAATTCGTGTCGCGTGCACTTTGACGAATTGCGAATTGCACATCGTTCTAGCTATATATATGTGTATATGTGTATGATGTATAAGTACTTAAGTACATATAAAAAAATCGTTGCTAGTCGAGCCAAGTTGACGGTTGCCTTTTAGTCAGGATCTTGGCAATTTCAAGTATTTGACAGCCTTAACGAATTTTATATTTTTTTGTGCAGAATTCCGCACGCAACGTGATGGCAGCTGGCCAAAAGGGCAACCAAGACGCAAGACGGCTACGGTTACGGTATAGCATTTGAAGATTACAAAGTGTGTGACAAGTTTATGACTTTTTGACGGCACTTGGCACTGTGTATAAGTAGACTTAGAGTCTCTATGCGAGAAACACTGCCTCCTTGTCGTATGTCATAAGCTGTCACACATTAAAATTCCCCGTTCTCACTCTTGTGTTTAAGTTTTGTGCGCGGCTTACTGAACGTTATAATGAGTTCACTCAACTTTGCCTGCGTGACTTGGACTCCGATAACACACTCACACACATACAGACACACACCCACACACACACACACACGCATACACACAGGGAGAATAAATGGCATGTGGGCTTACACTGTTGGCTGATTTAATGTCAAAAATCATTAAATACTCTTCTTTTGGCTTTAAACAGAGTAGTCCAACTTTCATTTTCTTTAAATATTACCTAAAGTTATCTTTGGTAAAGTAGTTATCTTAAAAATCAAATAAGAATTAAACAAAAACCATTATTTCTTTCATTCTGTATTTAAAGTCGAACAAGTCGATAGCACTTATCACGCCCACTGCTTAACATTTCGATGGCAAAAACTCATTTAACTGCCAAATGCTTGAGTTGAACTAAATGTCACAGCGGCTTAGCATTGTCTTTCACGACCGACCAACCAACCAACAAATAGAAAAAAATTCACCCACTTAACCCCTTTTGTTTTCTAAGGCAAACTGTTTGTACTCTTTGAGCAATCTTTGAGCTTTCCTTGTTATCCTTGGCGTTCACAAATCTCCCAAGAATAGAAACTTTTCATTTTACACACCCAAAATCAATTCAAAAGAAGTTAAAAAAAAAGAACTAGCTGTCAAAGGTATTGACTAGAAAATACCCACTGAATTTGAATATTACTTTATGTTAAAATTTTATTTGATTTGATTGAAAATAACCTCTGAATACCAATGTTATTTTATTATGTGTAACATATATATAAAATGATCAAGATTTTCTTATAAGTTTCTTATAAACTTTTCTAACATCGTAAAATTAATTTTTTCCTTTACAACAATCAAGTTACGTTTTTTTGCTTTCCTTTGTTTTTTGTTTGTGTTGGGTTACTGGGTACAAAAAGGACTGAAAGAACTTTGACACAGCTTGTGTTGCCATATTAACAGACCTGCCCCAATTCATTCCACTTTTGCCACGCCATTTGTGATTCTCATTCATTGTGTGTGTGTGAATATTTTTTGGTGCTGGGTCGTTTGCCTGTTGTTTGGTTCCTTTGCCGGCATGTTTATTGCGTAGTTGTTGGAAAATGGCGTCCCGATTTGCCCAGTCTTGATTTTGACTATTTATTTGCTAACACTTTCTCTCTTTCTCTCTTCCACTGTCTCTCACATTTTGTCTTTTCTTTGCACTTTGGGGTTGACTTTGCCTTGGGTTTAGCTTTTGTTTACAGTTACGTGAAATTAAATTGTTTTCACCATTTTAGCAAATATTTCTTCTTAGGCTTCCATTTGAGCTTAACATTGCAATTTCAATATTGCCAAGTTTTTTGGCCTGCTCTTGTTTATTCTCTCTGCATTTTTCTGTTTTTAATTAAAAGCACTTATTTGCTCGTCTTAAGTTTCCTGTTGATCTAACCAAAAATTAGCTGTTTGGATTTGCAACGTTACAGTAGTATTGCATTACTTGGCATAATTAGTAGCAGCTTCTAATTAGATGCCCCTCGCGTTCGGCCTTCGTGACCACAAAACACAAACCCGGGCCGCAAAATCGTGACGCAAATTAGTGTCCAGCATCGAGGCAGCATAATGATGATGGCAAACTTTACCACTACGGCGACAAATGCATGCTCTGCAACACCTGGCACAACCACGCCTCAAGCACACCCGCCTCCTTTGCGTCAAATAACATAAATCACAGCTATGGCCAGGCCACGGACTTGGAGTCATTAATTTTTGCCTTTGCTAGTGCTTAATTTTCCCTGAATGCCTTTAATTGCTGTGCCTTCTTTTTATATTTTTTTTCCAGACATTTTCATTTTCACTTCAACATCGCTGATAGAAATAATGTTGCTACTCGACAATTTGTGTTCATTATCATATACTCAGTCAGCTTAAATTCGTGCACAGTTCCACGCAAATTGAGTTAATTCATCTGGGATCAATTTCCAAACCGTATTTCAAAGTGATTAAAAGTTTTTCTGACTGTTGCAGCAAAAACTTTTAGGTTGCTTTTTAAAGTAAATGTTGGTAATAATAATATATTTGATTTAAAGCGAATTAAAAATCAATTAACATAAAATTATGAATAAATATGTTTAGAGGTAATGAATTGGCATTTAAATATTAATATTAAACATTATGTTTAGACTGCAAACTTTTTAGATTTGTTTGTGAAAAAACGGAAATTAAAGCATCAAAACCAACAATCACAACTTTGACCATTTTTTAATGAGTAATTAAAGCTTATATCTATTTAATTTTCCATCCCAATTGGCTGGTGTGTCAGCACAGATTGCGTATTATGTATACGCCACCGGCAATTTCAGCTAGTTGCCATTCATTAAAAAAAAATAATGAATCAAAACACCAACCAGCAAAGGCAAAATAAAATAAAAATATGTATTTAAGTTTCCGCTCACATTTAAAAAAAAAATGGGTTCTACATTTGATTATATGTGTTTGGTTTTTAATTGGTTTGCTGAATACTCTAATTAAATGCACATTGATTAGTTACCAGTATTTGCAGAAACTGCTAAAATTTTATAAACTATACCAAATGGCAAAAAAATATTATATATTCTTTATTATATTAGATAAGTAATCGGTAACAGGCTTCAAGTATTGCAATAAAATGGAAAAAATATTTAATTTAATAAATATAAACTTTTCGATAATTTATCAGTCATTAAAAACGTATATTAAGCCTAAATTAATCTTTAAATCACATTATAGTAGGACATTAGTGTGTTAAGCATTTAAGTTTCCCAAACTAAACCAATATGAACAAAATACATTATCTAAAAAAACAAATGTTGAAATGGACTAATGTGGCATTTACATAATTGTAATTGAATATATGCAATGGCAAAATGCATTTCAAATAAAACAAATTGCATCGTTTATCACTTGGCAAAACAAATTTGCTTTAAATTGCAAAATTTGTTGGGGGTCCTGTCTTCTAGCTGAAGGGTTACTTGATAGGGGTTGGCGTAAATAATGATGCTATGGCTGCTTCTTTTTGTTAGTGTTGCAAAATTTTGTACTGATTATTTGTTGCCATAAGAAAGTGCATTATAGGTAGCCGCCTTTAGTGACTTCATAAATATTCCGACCGTTAGTTGAGGGGGCGTGGGAGGGTCAATGTGTTAGCGGGCTTGGCGTTGCATTAAATCATATATGACAAGATAAATTAGCACACAAAGACAAAGCACAACCAAAGTAAAAACTGGTGCAGTAACTGGCAAGTGCATCAAGACATTAATCCCACCCCCGCCATACAAAAGCACAATACACACGTTCATCGCGTTTTTCACTCGCTTAAAATCCTCCGCAACCTTTTTTTTTTTTGAGGTTTTCTTTTATATTTGTATGTTATATATTTTGTTTTGTTCGCTGTCAGCTGCTGCTGTTGCTGCTTTTAGCTCTGCCCTGACGTTTGTATTGATGTTTTCCCTTTTGTCAGCTTATAGCGCCATTTTGCTTTAAAAATAAAATTTGCTCTGCTTTTGCTTGGCGCCCTCATTTTCATTCCCTTTTTAATGTCCGTTTGCTTAGTGCCTACGCATTCGCTCTAGCCAATATTCATATAGGTTGTGTATGGTAGCATGTGTGTGTGTGTGTCATATTTTTTTTTTCGTATTCAATTCCATTCAGCTGCCTTAATATGGCATTAAAGCAGATTGTGAAGAATGAAGTATGTCTGTGTGTGTGTGTGTGTGTGACTTGGCCAATATGTAAACAAATGCGTGTGACGGCACGGTCCGAACTATTCAACTGGACTCGGTTGAAAATGCTGCACTCAAGAAAATCTCGTCAATCTACCTTGTTGAAATAAGAGAATAGCGTTTAAATATTTAAAAACAAATTTGTTTGATCCTTGTTCACACTTGTTAACGATAAAATATTAAATGTGAAAGCAAAAACATTTGAAGAGACTCTTTCGTTTCTCTACGTGAAACACATTTATCATTTCGTGTTTTGTAAAATATTTGATTGTTTTTGTTGTTGCCGAACCAATGTTGAATTTCCATATGGATGCGTTTGGATATGGCACTCAACACTTATTGATGCTCAAGGTCGTGTCAACTTATTGTTGCTTACAACACAATGCGAATAAAGCAGCGCATTTTATTTAAAACAAGTAAGAAGGCTTTAGCCGAGAAATCCCGACTAGACGATACCCTGAACCCTATGTATGTGTGTGTGTGTACGCGCATACTGCACACTCAACTTCAATGTCCCATATCTCCGGTGTTTCTCAACCGATTTTATAAAATATTGTCAGATTGTTATTATTTTATTGAATGTTTCAAACGCTGTCTCAGGTTTACCGAATTCAAGATTTTATTGTTATCGATCCCATGTGTATATCGAAAACGGGAAGAGTTATCGGAAATCGAAAACAAACTTGTACTGCCTAGGGATTAGGAGAGCTTAAGTTCCAAATCTGGAGGCTTTAGCCCTTATAGTCTATGAGATCGACGAGTTCGTACATACGGACAGACGGACATGGCTATATCGACTCGGATGTTGATACTGATCAAGAATATTTATGGGGTCGGAGATGCTTCCTTCTTCCTGTTACGTACTTTTATACTCTTTTTACCCATTTTTAATGGGTTCAGGGTATAAAAAAATTCGTTAACGAGTAAATTTAATACCTTAAAAAGCTTTTACTAACGGATATGGTAACAATAAACTCAAAACCAATCAAGATACTATATAAATAAAGTTTAAGTGCATTATCAAATTTCTCTTTAATTTTTTTTCATTGAACTGAATGTAAAATTTCGATTGTTTGTATTTCTTAGGAAGAACGTGTCCATGAATGTTAAAACAGTCTTAAAAAACGTTAAGTCAACTATTAAAATTCCATTCTGATATTTGTGAGTGTGTACAGGAAAAAATAATTGTTAAATAAATATTACCACAAACAAACTGCGATGCGTAAGAATTGGAAGCGGTTTCTATTTTCATGTTTCTCCATTACCAAAGAATGAAAAGAATTTTACAGAATCAAAAATAAATGTAATAAACACGTATCAATTGGCTTGTCCAACATAAAAACACGAATGCGGGGATAAAAGTTGAAATTCAATGGAAATAATGAATTTAAAAATACACAAAGCTAAGAACGTGCCGTAAGAGAAACAACAAATACAAATATTAAAGCCGCTTATGCTGAATAAAAGCATTAACATTGAAATATATATATTAAATTAAATTTAATACAGGCCCTTCATTAGCATTCATCTGGAACTATTTAAGCTTGTTTTAAACGTTTGGCTTGCTATTTAATACTGCTTTTAATACCCCATAAGCTGTATTTGTATTATTCAATTTAAAGTCAAAGAGCTTTATTTAATTGCTATCGTTACTTTTGTTCAAGTGGTTTTTTGCGTTAACCTGTCAATTAATTTACAACTTTTATCATTTATATGTGTTGAGTAGAAATCTGAGCTTTAAATTTGTTTCGGTTGAACGAAACATAGCCTGCTTATGTTGTCAATTAGAACAATGCTTGATTGACTGACATATTTTTCGTTATTTGCTTAGCTTCCTTTTTCGCGATGACTGATTTGATTAACATGTCAATACATATCTGTGTAAATAAGAATATAGACCAAAGAAATTCAAGCGGAATTGTGTCAAGCAGCACAATAGCATTGAGTTTAGCGTTTGTTTGACATGGCACATTGTAGTAGTACATATATCATCTTCAACTTCTTCTAATGATTACAAGCCATGACGCTGTTCCAAACCAGTTTCAACTAACTTCATTTCTCATCCAAGGCAACAGAAATTTAAGCAATTATGTATGTTTGTGCCTTTATTATTAATGCTCATCGTTCTCTTTCTCTATACCAAAATGGCCGTTAAGGCCGTTTAAAGTCAGCAGCCGGAAGTTGTAAACGGCAGCAAAAACAAATGTTTAGCTTGCCATTTTGACCGTTTCTGGTTAAAGAGGCAAAAGCTTGTTCCCTCCACACTTTTCTCATCTACTCCAGAGTGCAAATAAAAGTAAAATAGTACAAAAGTTTGTCACTCCAGCATACTGATGGCGCTTGTTGTGCTTGTGTTTGTGTGTGTTCGTTGATTTATGCTCTGTATGTGACAAGTTGAAAAGTCTGTACTGAAAACACACTTATATGTATAGAAGAAGTTCAGTCCAGACATACTTGTTTTCTAAAATCGAGAAAAGCTTGAACTGGAAAAGTGTAAAATGTGTAACGACGCAGTCAGATGGCTGCAGAAAATTTAGATACAATTGTAACTTGAAAGATTTTTAGTATTTTTTTATTTACTGTCGAAAGTAATACAAACACCAATTGTAAAAAAACTTTTGCAAAAACTATAAATGCGTATTTGTTATTCATATTTTGTGATTCATTTGTCATTAAACTAACGATAAAAGCTTATGTCTGTTTGTTCGTTGTATTTTATTACTCAATTTCGTTAACAATTTGCAATATATCAAGGTCAACAACTTTAATGTGTGCTGTCGCACACCCTTTTTGCCTTTCATGTCGTTTATTAATTCACATCTTCACACATCAGCTAAATAAATTGTTGACGCACCTTGGAATATCTATCTATCTATCCGTCAGTTGCAATATTAAGTGCCAAATGGCATGCAAATCGCAAACATTCCCATAGCTTAAATTTTTGTACAATCCTTCACATATAGATATCTTTTGGACAACTTAATCAGCACTTCAGTTTGTAAAATGAAAACCACCTCAACCACTTTTTCTACTTGCCAAATCTTGTCTCTGTTGTGGGAGCACATTTTTTATTTGTTCAGAAATTTGTCAGCACGACTTTTGTGTGTGACTGTGACTTTGTCTCTTCAATTTGCGTGTCTCTTCCTTTACTTTATGCTGCTGTAAGTTTTATTTTGTGCGTCAAGTGGATTTGGTTGCTCCTTCTCTTTGCTGCAGGGAGTAAAGTGAGCGCAACTTTGGGTGGAGGAGCATCATTGTCATAACAAGTGGGACTAACAAGCAGAGCATCAACAACAACAGAACCAGCTGCAGAAGCAACGCTGGGTTATTTGTTTCGACACCAATACTTAGATGTGAGATATCTGCACGAATGTGTGTGTGTGTGTGTGAATGGTGATGCTTCCCATAATCTAAGTGCACTGCATAATTCAGATATAAATAATGAATAAATACAAAGTGCACACATATTGAAGCTGAATAATATTTCGATTTACATTTTTGATTTTTTTATTTGAATGATGAACACTTACTTGTTGGCAACAAGATGACGCTTAATACTGCCAGATGATTACTTGATTGTTTGTTACGTTTTTGGTAATAATAAATTATATTTACAGATATCAAAGACATTTAGCATTATACCAAGTTGATTAACTCTTCCAAATTAAGATTCATACACAGTTGAGACACAGAAATCATTTTAAGTAACTGTAGATAGTTAGTGAAATTAACATATAGCTATGGTTTTATAGTTATAGTTAAACTAATGAACTATAGCATCAAAACATTTAACACTGACCGGCAGTTGACGTATACGTAACAATAGTCTGATTAAGCGCACTTACCAGCATTGTCGTGCAGGCCGGACACGTACTTGATGTACTTGATATACTTGAGTATATTAAAGTTTGTTCTCCGGCATCGACGTGTATTGCTGTTGTAAGCTGCTTTTGGGATCCCAGCAACTGTTAAATCGGTTGTCTAGCCTAAGCGTGATACTGATAATGAACTTTGCTCTGTGTTTGTGTCAGCGACACACGCACACACTACACTTAAGCAGCTTTCACACACAGGCACACACACAGACACACGCAGAAAAGGCACTCAGTGGGTACGTAGTAAATCCTTTTAGGCAGACGCAATTAAAACGTTGCTAGTATGGCCTTTTGGCCGTTTGACTTTCGCTTCAAGCAAAGTGCCTTTTTGAATGAGCTTTGCTTGTAATTCTAGGCATAACACACGTCCCATTGGCCTAAGTAAATCCTGAACGAACCGCTGCTATGATTGTTACGGTACTGTTCCTTTTTTGAGTTTTGTGTTCGGCTTTCAAACACCGAATGGGCGCTGTATGGAAGCTGCCGTCGCAAATACTTCGGCAATTAAGATGCGTCCCATCTCCCGCACCGGCACACGCCGCGTATATACGATGCTGGAAAATGGAATTCCTTGATGTAAGCAGGCGTCAGCTGGCTGGCGTGTGTCGTCTTTAATGGCAGCAGCAGCCATGACGACGACGACGTCAAAAACATCGCGTTGTCAGCGAAAACCCAAGGAGTCTCATCTACTGAAGCTATGGCTGAGATATGTCATTCATGGTTGATGCGATTGAGTGCTGGGCTTATACATGATCTACTCTGATAAGATGTCAACACTTTTGTAGCGCGATGTTATGGCAGGCTGCTTTGTGTTAGCCTGTCAAATTCTTTGACTGCACTCGCAAACCTGCCAATGTGTGATTTATGCTCCTGTATGCTATCAAAGACAAAAGCGGACAAAGCCTATTGTTGCGACATCAATCGTTCAGTATTGGAGTAGCGTTATGTACGTACGTAGTTAGTAAAGTCAAATTTTATTTATAGCTTCAACAAGCGCTAATTCAAAAGTCCTGCTCTTAACAGTTTAGTCACGTTTTGAACGCCTACCAGCTGCTACAATATAAAGTCAAGCTTCTTCAACGTTCATTTTAAATTTTAACAGCATTTAAATAAATTGTAGTACACTGTGTATAAGGGCAGAGCTAACATAATCTGCCTAACCATATTATTTAATATTGTCAATAATATATTAGCGACTGCATTTTAAATTAGTATTTATACCATAATCTGATTATGTTTTAATAATATATCATCAAAATAGCGTACATTAGGGCCAATTAGCGTTTGCGACGAACACAAAGTATTTGATTATAAAATAAGTCAGCCGACAAATTGCCGCATAGCTGTCAATGTAATTTCGTATAAACAATGCGATACGCAATTTGATTAGAATGTTGATGGACATTGGAATGACTAACTGTCATTCCAGCTTGTGTGAATTCTCATAATCTTAAAAAGTATAAAATGCGAAAAAAGTTTCATTGTCAAAGTATTTTAATTGCATTCTTAACAGTTGAGTTAAAAAGAAATTTTTTTTATCTTCAATTATAAGAGCTTGCTTTATTTTCCTTAATTTTAAACTATTATTGAAGACTCCTATCATAAATTTAATATTGTTGCATTAAATTCGTTACCGTTCAAGAGAATTGAACTTTTATGCAAATTTCCAAAAGTTAACTCATAGCCACACTGACGAATGTTAAATCTCTCTCACAATTCAAATAGCAACATTTGGTATGCTAAGCCTTAACTTGAGAAGGTAAATATGTGGCTGGTAAGGTCTACCGACAAGATGAAAGCAGAAAACATTGTTTGCATAATATAGTCAACGTTCTAAAGATTCTTTTGGCGTTCTGGCAGCTCATTTAAAGATACACCAGCTGATACTGAAGATGATGACTATATATATACATATATCAATGGCTGGGAATGCGATTGATATGCCAGGCACGCGATGCCACGCCACACAAAACTGCCACAGACGGAGGCAATTGCAACTGCCTTGAATTCATTCATAAAAATCTTACGCTTGCTCGGGTGCTAACCTATAAACGGTTGCTGGGCAAAGTTAAAGTCTTCAGCTTATAGACAATAACAAGCTCACACGAGGGACACACACACACACACACACATAGTTACATAAATAGAAAGACATACATACATACACACACACACATACACATACACTTACACTGTAAAAGAATTTTAAGTTGTGGCTACGAATGCCACTTGACATCGAGCAGTTGACTTGGGAACGTTCCTTGCACAATTCAAGTTGCCTACTTATCTGGGCCGCCCCAGAGAGCACAACACCAAAGACTTCAACACAATGTTGGAAAATCCGCACGCGACTTCTGCGAGTTAGTAGCCTGTTTTTACGGAACTGGTACAGAACTGTACGCGTTGAGGTTAGCACGGCAACTGAAATTGAAATTGAAACGACATTGCCTCCTTGGCAGCACTGTCCTTATGCTCTTTGTCGGCTTCACTCGTAACGAAAGTGAAACGTAACGCATACGCAGCGTTGACCCGCTTGCCATGTGAAATGTGGCAGCTTTTAAAGTCACAACAATGAGCTTTCAGAGAGCCAAGAGAGCGTTGAACAGCTGATTTTTGTTATTTATTTGGCGATATGCCGGGCGTTCTTGTTGTT
The DNA here is from genome assembly GCA_035044605.1 of Scaptomyza cyrtandrae. Classification (NCBI taxonomy): domain Eukaryota; kingdom Metazoa; phylum Arthropoda; class Insecta; order Diptera; family Drosophilidae; genus Scaptomyza; species Scaptomyza cyrtandrae. The sequence goes on along the minus strand of JAWNNS010000640.1, from coordinate 5,047,289 downwards.
CTTGTTGTTGTTGTTGTTTTGCGTATCGACAAGTTTTGTTTATGCAAAAAGTTTTGTTTCCGAGTGATTAGGATTATTTATGCCTGTATTTGATTTTTAGCCAAGGACATTGGATGCCTAACCATTTATTTCAGTTATCAACAGTTTCAGTTATCAAGTCAACAATATAGCAATTATATGGATGTTGAGGTACATTAACGTGGCCGAAGACAATAGAATAATAATTTTTAAAATTATTTCAAACAAAATATATTTTTACACCATAATTTATATATTTTATAACTTATTTTCCTACTTATACACTATTTGAATATTTCGAATATAATTTCTATCTTAATTTACTTATGTCCGTCGGTCTTATTTTTTGTTTGTCTGCAGACATTGAATTAAAACTTCAATAGATAGTTTATCTTGTATGAGCTTAAAACCACAAATCATTAAGGTCCAGGATGTTGATAACGCTTTTCATTAAAGCCTTAAAGCTTTAAGCCAATACACACACTTTCTTCGCTTATAAAAGTTTACTAAGATAATCAGCTTTTATTTGATACCAGAACAATAATTTATAGCAGCTTAAAGCTTTCTACAACTGATATTTATAGCATTAGAAATAAAATTTTGTTTTGTTTTCACACAAAATTCATTCACTTAACTTCAAAAGACAAATAAGTTAAAATAATGAAATAAATTACTTATCAACAAAATGGTTTTAATAAATATTTTCCTGTTTGTTAAAGTCATTAAAAAACATTTTACTAACTAAACTAAATATTTATATTTAATTATGACCGACAACAAATTTTGAGCCTTTACTATAAAGGTAAACAGTTAATTTCCATTCCTTTGATTTTTCGACATTTTATCTTAAAAACGTTCATCGGTAAAAAAAAACCTTTGTGCCCGTTAAACCCTTATATTGGGTAACTGTTTTTGGACTTTTGTTTGAGTTGTTAAATTTTATTCCCTCACTTTTTGACATGCAGCCTTTTAGCAGCTGGCTGATTTTTTGGGCACAATAACAGGAATGCTCCAAAAAGTTTACACAGGTCAAAGAAAATATTTGTTCAAACACATATGACAGCTTCTGAAGTGGGGCGTATCTAATGCCACCCAACATTTCGTGCATACTACGCAATAAAGGAGACCTTTTGAAAAATCGAATGCGTGTTATTATTAAAGGGATTAAGGTTAACCACATGCCGCAAAGTTTTTTAACTTATTTAGCTTCAATAAATACGCATGAAAAATCTGCTTAATTTTGCAGCATAGATTGACCAAAGGGCTTAACCGAAACGTTTCACACCAGACACGCCTGTTGAAATATGCCAAGAATTGTGAACAACCATCTGCTTGTTTAACCTTTATTTCAATTCAATTTATCTGCCTCCTTCAATTGGCTGTGTTTGCTTTTGTACTTTTTTTTTTCGTTGTTGTTGGCATTCATTTGTTATGGGCTTTGCCTATGGTTTTCAGGTGCGCCAAAAGATTTCGCTTAAATAAATTGAAAACTTGTTTACCGCTTTTATTTTAGCAGCTGCCAAAAAACCCAAATCTAATTAAAGTGACTGCGATTTGAATGTGTTGGCATTGGCAAAATAATAATAATAAAGAAAAGGAAACTAAGTTATTTGGCCGAAAACTTGGATAAGTTCGCATCACCTGCGAGTTTAACATGCTTTCACTTCCTTAGCTAAAAGTTTTTGCATCCTGTATCCTGTTTCAAAACTTTTTTGGTCAACTTACTGTTATCTACATCTCATCGATGGCATTTTTGCATGCCAGGCACATAACTCATTTCGAATATTCAATGCTATGGGCCTAAAACCGAACGCGCCAATTTTACCTGGATACTTTGTACAACAAAGTTTCGAAGCTGCTCTTTTGTTTAACCTCTTAACCTCTCTTGGTTTAAAGAAGGAACAAAAATAAAAGCAAAATCAGTTATCGCTGCTCGCTTTGACCAGGTGTATTCACTGCTGTACTGTTTTTTTGATGATTTACCCTTATTTACTATAAGAGCTAGAGACTCCAGATTTGGAACTTAAGCTCGCCTAATTCCTAGGCAGTACAAATTTGATTTCGATTTTCGATAACTCATCGCGTTTCCGATATACACATGGGATCGATAACAACAAAATCTTGAATTTTGAAAACTTTGAGAAAGCATTTAAAATATTCAACAAAATAATGACAATCTGTGGAATTTTTATTAAAATCGGTTAAGAAACACCGGAGATATGGAACATTGAAGTTTTCTATGCAGTATGTAGTATGCGCGTACACACATACTTGCAAGCACTGACTGTACGCGTTAAGTAAAGGGATCAGGGTATCGTCTAGTCGGGATTTCTCGACTAGAGCCTTTTTACTTGTTAAACTTTGCCAATGAAACTTAAGGCTGTACTTAAGGCTGTAAAAAAAACAGCTAATTATTAATTTGTGTATTTCAAACTCCAGCACGATAAATTGTAATATCATCCAGACATCGAATAGAAACATCAAACAGTTAGTTGCTCAAATAAGCTATAAGGTACTATATTAAATATAAGTAGTTGAATATTGCACTTGGGATACAACTAAACAAAATTGTCTGTGATGTAACTTTTGCATGATGCAATTTATATATATTTTTATGAACGCCATTAAGAGCATATTAAAAATCAACACAAGGGAATTTTAATGTGCGCTCGTTTACAGTTGACGTTGGTTTTTGGTTATTATTAGGCTGGAAAATGAATGTGAAGTGACCAAACGTTAGCGATAGCATTCAAGGTTCACAACCCATTTGCGAACTTGACTTGACACTGGTCAACACTACAATGTACGCGTAAACATGTCGTATGCGTAATGGCGCATACGCCATGCTGGCCTTGACGATTAAAAAGGGGTGGGCTTGAGTGTGTGTGTGTGTGTGTGTTTGTTTGTGTTTGTGTTCAAAATATTTGGCGGAATTCATGCACGTCTCGCACGCCACAATAATTTACTACCTCTAACAAGCCATAAAAATGGCGAAGTAACCATAAGCAAAGAATAAAAATTTAAAAGAACCATACAAACATACATTGGTGCGGCAGTATCTTTAAGGGCAGCCCATTTCGATGCAGCTGCTTAAAAACAGTACAATAAATTGTGTGTTGTTAAACCCAAAGTGCTTAAATCACCCTTGCGGGGAGTGCTATAATTTTAAGTGTGTTATGGTATTTGATTGGAATATCTATTTTAAGTACAGAGCTCATTTGCAAAAATGATTTTGTTATCATTCGCAATTGATGAAAACCTTGAAACACCAGAGAGCGAATTTACGATTCGAATCAAAATCCTTTTAATTAACCAGATTTTAATATTTAAGCAGTTCTTTGTAGTAACGAAAATATTTTGCCTTCATTCATAAATTTGCACTGCACGTGAATCGTTTTAAAATCGGAAGCTTACGAAAAAAAAATTCCCATTAAAGGCAATAAAAACCAGTATTTAAGAGAGAAGTTTGCTTAGCAGGTTGGCTTAAGTAAGAGCAAAAAGTTGTGCTCTTTAAAACAATGAAAATTTATTAAGTGTGAACTATTACGATAAGATTGCATTCGGACCAATGACTGGTCAACTGCAACACATTTGAAGCATAATGGCGCACCAACGACAACCCGATGTTATTATTTTTATGTAAAAGTGTGACTAAAGAAATGAATATCAAAACGTAATGTTCAATATTAAAACTGGCAGCTTGAAGTGTAACAAAAATGTTTACTTTTATCAATAAATGTTGTTGACTAAAAAGAGAATCTGACAATTTAATTAGTATTACACTTCAGATATATATTTTGTCTTATTATTATTACCTATGTCTAATGCAAACAAAATACCATCTCAATATTATAATGGGCAATTATTTGATATCTATTATTGTAAGAGTCAGCAAAAAAAAAAAAAAAAAAAAAACGCTGAGATCATTCAATCCCCACTTGATTAGATTTGAAAACACTCACAGAAAAATAGACTTGTCCTTGCGGAAATCATAACAATAACTACTTACGATACACACGCTATCCAATTAGCAGACAATCAACACATTCTTCATAACAATCATTTGTGTCAATTTCCAAAATCAAAACGCACGCACTACAATCAACAAAACTGAATCAGCTCGTCGAGCGAATTCGTATTTTCTCATCATAACAACACCAATACAATTTGAAGAGCTATCCCCATTCTGTCGTCAAAGCAAACATCTCTATGGGTCAATCAGTTGGCTTGGGCTATGCGCAATGTGAAAGTTCAATGCCCACAAGACTAAACTGGACTGGACAGGATCTATGATAAAGCAACAATAGCGGCAACAGTAAATAAATATAATATTGGCGATACATGAGAAACGAGATTCAATTGATATGCTGTCGTAGAGGCAGACGGTTATAATTTGCCATGTTTATAGAGCAAATAATCAAGAGCTAAATTATATATATTAGAGCAAGGTCAAGTCAAAGTTTTTCTATTTGACACACATTTGTCATCTTCTGTGCTTATCATTTTGTCTATCTTTTCATCGTTGACACTTCGAATACTCTGTATTTGCTTTATAGATTAAAAGAGGGCATACCTATATTTGCAGAATGGAAGCTGGGCAATATTAATTAACTTCTCTAGGGTTTTTTTATACCCTGATCCCATTAAAAATGGGAAAAAAGGGTATAATGAAGTTGTGCAAAAGTATGTAACGGGCAGAAGGAAGCATCTCCGACCCCATAAAGTATATATATTCTTGATCAGGATCAACAGCCGAGTCGATATAGCCATGTCCGTCTGTCCGTCCGTCTGTCCGTCTGTCTGTCCGTCTGTCCGTATGTATGAGCCAACCGATCTCAGAGACTATAAGAGCTAGAGACTCCAGATTTCGAACTTAAGCTCGCCTAATCCCTAGGCAGTACAAGTTTGTTTTCGATTTTCGATAACTCATCCCGTTTTCGATATACACATGGGATCGATAACAACAAAATCTTGAATTTGAAACATTTTTAGATGGCATTTAAATTAATAATCAAAATAATGACAATCTGTGGAATTTTTATTAAAATCGGTTAAGAAACACCGGAGATATGGGACATTGAAGTTGTGTATGCAGTATGCAGTATGTGCGTACATACAAACACACATACTTGCAAACACTGACTGTACGCGTAAAGTATAGGGATCAGGGTATCGTCTAGTCGGGATTTCTCGACTAGAGCCTTCTTACTTGTTTGTATTGTCTTTGTGTTTTCTACACTTTCGCATGCATTTTTTTGTTTTTTATTATGTGGTAAGTAATAAAACACACTTTCGTATTTTATTTAAAGCAAACGATTATATATTGTGACGAATATATTTTTTTCTGTTAAAGCTAAAGATTATTTAAACGGTATTTCAAAGTCAAGCATCTCCATTTGGCTTTTGCCTTTTCAGTCTATTGATAAGCTAAGCTCGTTGCCAAGACGTTGAGTGTATCTGTAACGACATCGTAACAGCTAAGCATAAGTGAATGGCTTCTGTCATGTCAGTCGAGGGTCGTGCAGTGTCCTTGACACTGATAGCATCTTGGACGCCAGTTTGACTGGCAAATATTTATAATTGCTTCCTGCGGTGCGCTTTCACTATGCCAGATTTGCTGAACAGTCATAACGTAAAGGTAAGATGAGTATACCTAAAGGATGTCCTGGCCTGTCACTTTGACTAGATTTATGTTTAAATATATTAAGCCTTGTTCTTGTGAAAGAAAATTCTATCCTTAATATGTAGATACTGCTCTCTTCTCAAAAACATGTGTAATTCTTGTTAGTCATTATCAAGATGGGATTTCAATTGCAACTAGAATTTATTTGAGACTTCAATAGTTTATTGGTTAGAGTCTAAATGATGTATACAACCTGAGTTACAATTTTAAGTAAAACTCACTGACACAAAAAATGGTACAAAAAATATTTTCCTAACAACTTATCAACTTAATTTGAATACAAACTTAGTTCGCTAGGCAACAACACACATGTGGGATCGGTTCCAAAAGACATTTTACCTTCGTCAAGGTCACATAATTCAAGGTAATAAGAATGCAACAATTTCACTTGCAATATTTGCCATTTGCATATTCATAATGTGCATATTTTATGACCTGCATGAGCTGCACCACTGAAGCGATTGTCAATGGGCTTCCGCGGGAGAGAAACGTGAATCGGTGTATACAATTTATATTTATATATAACTAGTATTTATTAGTAGTATATATGTTGAGTAACTTATTGTTGGCTTGGCAACTCTCATTTAGCAATCAACCTCTAACTGTCACTTGGCTGATTGCGTTCGCAGACATATGTTTTTTTTATTTCGCTATTTAAATTCTTGGCTTATATCCAATTGCAGAACACATTCTTTTTGCCAGCTTTACCCACACGGCACTTTCACTATGCCAGTTCGAAGGACAAAAGAATAGAGGTATGGGTAACAGGGAAAAAAACTTGTCGACAATGTGGCTTTACTGTTTGGATTTTGTCTTCAATTGCAAAAAGTTTGACGTCGTCTTTGATTTTCCTCAATTATTTCTTTTGCAATAGATTTTCATGCTTTTAGTTCAATTGAATGGCGACAATCAGACAGCGATTGCAGCTGCCCATATTTGTTGAAGATAATACACAATACGAAATTCTTCCAAGTAGCTAATGAATCACTGCTGTTCACAGATATTTTTTATGCTTGATTGGACAACAGCACAAAGCTTACAAGCTGAAGTCTAAAGCTGCCCATATAAATCCAACTATTAATATTTATTCCCATTTCCCGATTGGATTTTTCGCCCACTTACTTTTTTTTAAACTAATTTATTCAAAGCTGGTGCTGGGCATAGATCTAACGCGCTTTATTGCAAACACTCTAGGCCATCATTAATATTCATACATCATTGTGTTTTTGCACGCCACCTGATATGTCCAATGTTCGTAACCCATCTGGTAGGGCAGCCTTGTGGTCGGAACATGACAGTATTTGTGCACAATTTTATTGTTGTAGTTTGTAAAACTTTGATGAGCTTTAATTAACATGCTAATTGTTCTCGGCAGAGCTTTTCCCCTGTTAAAGCTATATTATTTTTTATACCCTGAACGCATTAAAAATGGGAAAAAAGGTTATAATGGTTTTGTGCAAAAGTATGTAACAGGCAGAAAGAAGGAAGCATCTCCGACCCCATAAAGTATATATATTCTTGACCAGCATCAACAGTCGAGTTGATATAGCCATTTTCGTCTGTCTATATGTATGAACGCGTCGATCTCAGAGACTATAAGAGCTAGAGACTCGGAACTTAAGCTCGCCTAATCCCTATTCAAAGCAAGTTTGTTTTCGATTTTCGATAACGCATCCCGTTTCCGATATACACATGGGATCGATAACAACAAAATCCTGAAATTTAAAAACTTTGAGACAACGTTTGAAAGATGAAACAAAATACTGCAAGTCTGTGAAATTTTTATTTAAATCGGTTAAGAAACTACGGAGATATGGAAGATTGACGTTGAGTATGCATGTGCGTACATACACACACACATACACGCGTACACTGACTGTACGCGTAAAGTATAGGGCTTAGGGTATCGTATAGTCGGGAATAGCGTTGCATTGTCTTTTCACTAGCACAAAACAGTTGAAAATTTTATTTAAGCTAGTGCGGGCTAAAAAATAAATAAGCTATCAGTGGGTATTCTTTATATTGGGTGGAATTAAATTGAATACTCAATTTGTGAGGCTTAGAGATAAAAATATAAAAATTATTTTGATGCAATTACTTACTACTATAATGTACTTAACATCTATTTTACTACTATGTACTTAATATTTATTTTATGGTGTTTTCAGGTTTTAAGTAGATATTAAGTTTTGGTTTTTTCTCTTACTTACGTTTGAGTTGTATATGTTGCAGTTGTTGCCAAAGTTTTATAATCCAAAGTGGAATATGTATTTCGATTTTGTCCTTTAAAGCACACCTGGCAGTTAAATGGGTTTTAGCTTAATTTCCGAACGGGAAGTTTGAGAATGAAGATTATTAGTTTTTCATCTGTGAAACGTGCATCATGCAACATGTTGCGTCACAAGTTGATAAGCAAAGTCAAAGGGGAAAAGTATTATTTTTATGATTTTGTCACCAAATGGTTTTGATTTTAATTATCGTGTGATGGATAAAACTCAATTTCATATATCTTAGTCCAAATCTATGACTGAAAGATATTCTTCATATAGCTTAAAACAGTTGCAATTGCAAATGCAATGTGCAAATACAAATAGCACCCAAAAGCTTTGCAAGTAATTAACAAATAGTTCAAATTCAAAAACCAGCTGCATACATGTGAATCATGCCAGTTCACTAATTAGGGCGCTGACTCAAATGGCACGCAATAGCCTTGGTATGGACAAGGATGTGGTATCAATCGATAAAAGACCGTTGCCAGTTATTAGTTATGTATGTCAATAGACCCATGAGTAGGAAACTGGCAAATGTTGCTTCTTCCCACCAACCTAACTGGCCAATACTTATGTGTTTGTGTGTGTGTTTGTTTGTTTGTGTGTGCGTGTAAGTGAGATTTTGTTGATGCAGCTTGATGGCTGGATGGGCCTGTTCACATTTCGATAGTGGCGTGTTAATTTAGTTCTCGCACGCACACTTCAACCGAGTTGCACATACATATATATATACGAGTAGTTGAACCTGCGGTCCATAATATGCCCTCCAGAATGCTGCACTATTTCTCTTCCTTTCTCTTGCCATGTGCAGATTTGTGGCACAAAATAGCAGATGCGAAAATCTATCTCTCACCCCTAATATGTGATCCCTTACAGAAATTTCCACTCACTTTCATAAGTGTGTGTGTATGTGTCTCTACGCAGCAGTAGTTATATGTAATCGTGCATACAAGCACGAGGCATAAACATATGTCTTTACATATGTATCGGTAGATTGCTTGCATACATACATTATTCGTTTTATAGCTATCTTTTTTGTCTGTCGTTGCCATTTTTGCAATTGTCCGCGGCAGACAGTTTCAACATAGCTGTGAAAATGTTGCGTTTCAATTCGATTTTTGTTTTTTGCTGGCACTTTTGAACAGATATTATGATGAAGGGGCAGTTAAAGAACCTTGAAATGGCATCGCCTGTTCGACAGTTCGATTATTATTCGATAGTCAGCCAGCCCACTTGATTGGCTTTTGGGCTGTCTATCAAACGTTGCGGCCATGTGCCTTGGATGTGACTCATTAAGCAATATAGTTGGCATAGCAATTGTTTTTCGCGTTCAATAATATTTTATCGTTATTATAGACTTGAGGTTTGTTAATTTTCGACTATATTTCGATTTCAATTGAGACTATTCTTACATGCAAGAAATATGGAACTTGAAACATACAACTTATACACACAAACAAATGTCAATTAAAATCAAATTCAAAGCCTTGAAGATGAAAGCAATCAACCTGAGTTAAGCTGTTAATTAAATTTTGAATCAACATTTTGTGTGTATGGTGTGCGTGTTTGTATTGGCACAAAAGGCAATCACAAATTGACTGCAAATTTAATTAAGTCAGTCACGAAGTCAGTCAGAGAGAAGAACTCAATTTGGTATGCAAAGTCAGGTTTACATCTAAGGATTATATCTGACATGCATTTGCCCACAACTGTTCACAAAGAATGCAAAATTGTTGTTCATATACCTAACTCTTAACCTCTTTAATTACCTTTACAAATATTGTCGAAACAAAAGTACTACAAAACAATTAAACACAATCTGTTGCTTTGAGACACACACTCACACACACACAAAATGTTTACTCAATATGTTGTGCGTGCTGTGTTTGTTGATTATAGTCTGTGGCCTGAAAGCTTTGGCTTTAATAACGATTATGCAAATGATTTGCAGTCTTTACTCTGCAAGTGTTCAAATTGTTCGGACATCAAAAATTACTTGCTCTTTGAGTTAGTATCTAACATATGTTGAATTTAATTTATAAAATGCTTTATGAACTATATTCAAACTAACTAGATTGATTTGAAAAGTTGGCACTCAGATATAGGCAAGTTATTACAATATACATATATAGCAGTGTAATATATAATATACTATTGCTAATTAAGGGTTGCTTTCCCAAACTCAAAATATGCGTACACAGCTAAGTGTGTTGACTTAAAGATACCCTGCAATAGTTGGTTTAGACATGATATAAACGAATGTTAGATAAGATATACACTTGGTACATCCTAGTCGATCACTCTTTTCTTAATTGCTGTAATGGCTTTCGCAGGGTTCGATTAATACAAAAAATTTCGTACCCTTTGTCACTAACAGGCATTTCCTTAAGCGCACGTGAATTGCGTTATTGGGAATTTTCTATATTGTCCGCCTTCAGTTGAAAAGCTATAACGGAAAATTAACTATATTGTTAAAGAAGCACCTTTTAGATCAACACAACACTGAGAACAACCGAGTAGCATGCAATACAGACTCGAATGTAAGAAAAGTTTTTCATTCCACAGTTTATAAATAAGTTAAACTACACATAATAGCTGCCCTTTATCCCTACCCATTCGTTTAACATCGTGGACCATCTAAATTTAGTAAAACGTTGCGGTCGCGACACAATTTTGTTGACTTTAACTTTTTCATGCACCTTAAGAGGCAATCAACGTGTTTGTGTGTGTGTGTGTGTGTGAATGTGCGTTTAAATGTTGTGGCATGTTCCGAATGAATAAACTGTGTTTGACAGCCACTCACAGGTGCGTGTCTCATTTACCAAATCCATCTGGCCACAAATATATACACATATATGTGCCAACTGCCATGATGGCGGCTTTTGCGGGCAGCACGAAAATCTACCAACAGACAGTCCACATGTGGTATTTTGTAATTTGTGGCCATCGAGTTGCATTTACATGTGCATAGCATCAAATATATTGCAATTGGCAGTCGTTTGATTTTTGCAATCCTTTTCTAGTGCGTTCACATTTCGATTTAAGCAAACTGAGTTAAATGAAACGTAAATAAAACTATTATACTATATTATATTATACTATTTTGATACAAATTTACATAAAACTGATGAGTTAACGATTTTGTATTATTTCCACACAAAATAATCCAAAGCTGATTACTCACCATAGAGAGTAATCTTTACTGTATGACATCTATTTTTATTTAACCACATTTTTGAATAAAATAGTAATTAAAATGGCTCAAAGTGCCTTAGCTCATATTGTGTATGTTCCTAAATTGACTGAAACATATATAATACGATTAGTACTTAATAACATAAGTACCTTTTAATTATGTACATTTTCTATCGGCTCACACTGTTCAGATTTAAGCCAACTGCACACAGAGATCAACTTCAGTTGAAGCTGAGTTAGCTTGTTACTTTAATATTAGGACCATGCTTATATATATATATGAGTTCGTGCAGGATGTCATGCAGTTGCTGACAAACTTTTAAAGTGCTTGTCAATGTTTATGGGGTTAGCAAAACTAAGCCAACTTAAATGCCAACCCGAATTGGGACCCAACTTAAGCAGTTTCTGTTGACCGTTGAGCAAATGTTAAAACTAAAACTAAAACTAAATTTACTGATAACCTTAAGCAACATATATTTAGTCTATATGTAATTTTGGATATTCAGATATTATAAAGCTATAGCTTATACTATGCTCATTTTTTGCACAAGCACTAGTTTGCCTTGAATGAACTAAACCTTTTTAAGCCGTTTTAAATGGAAACAAAACACATTAAGCTTGTGACAACATTAACTCTCGCAGTTGGAAAGAATATACTACAATGTCTAATCCACTTGTGGTGTAAAGAGGCGCAAACCACTTTAAAAGCTTTTGAATACAATTTCATATCAAAATTGTGCACCTGTGTTTGAGAGGCTTATATAGCGAAGTAAAGAACTAGTTATGTAAATGCATTTACCATGTTCTTCAGTGAGATGATGTCTCTTTCAGCAAATTGCTGACCACTCTCTCACACACAAACTAACGCACACACAATGAAAGGAAATATTGGCAATGGAATTTTAGGATTGAGTTGTACGAGATGTCCTTTGTGTTTTGGCATTTGGCAGGGGTAAGAACAATTCGAGTATTTACCTGAGCCCAAAACGTGTTTCTCCAAATAACAGATAACGATGAACAATAAGGTATTATAAGGGTACAAGCTACACGGTGTATGCCCAAATTGAAGTTTAGCCCTAAAACTCTTTGGCCATTGTTCGACTTCTGTGGCTTTTGTTGAAAGTTGCCTGTCGTTTTATTTGTTTATCTTTGGACAACAGTAACTGGCTGCTTGTGCAGAGTTTCCCTTTTTATTGTAAATTAAACTAAAATGTTAACCTAAATTGTTGTTGTCTTATTGTCCTTTTTAGCCAAGACAGCACTCTTGTGTCTGCCACATTTAGCATTTCCCATTTATTTTGTGTCGTATTTTGGGATATCATTTACGCTGGACAAGCTGCAACGAGCCATTAGTTGTTGACATGTATTTGTAATTTCAAAATTGTGGCAACAATGTTTGTATGTGTGTGTGTGTGTGTGTACATTTAACAAACATGTGTGTCAACAATTAACACTTACACAAATTTGATAAATAAGTAATTTTGCTATCTGGTCTAAATTAAATTTGAACACACGCAAAAACTTTTGTAAAAGTCGTCACCCAAAAAAGTAATAACACATAATAATTACTCACAAATTGCACTGTGTTGTGCAAATATTTACATGCTCATTAAAGTTTTCACATTAAAACTATATATATATACATGTATATATGTATACATATCAAAATCCAAAACTAACGCCGAACATAAAGCCGTACATTGCCGGCGCAAGCTTAAAACTTTTTCGATCTCCGCCACAAAGTTGGCCAAAAAAAATAATAAAAAAATAAGCAAATAACAATAATACAGTTGCAAGCTATACTCTTTAGCAAGAAATGTATAGAGTTGGCTCAGATAAATAAATTTTTAAAATTGTCTTATTTTTCTAATTAATTCTCTTTTTAGAGCAATATTATTCATGCTTTAAGGTACAAATATTTAAAAGCTAACTAATAAAATGTGAATTTTCGTTTATTTTTTAGTCAGCAGAATCTAAAATTAAGCATTTACACATACTTTATATTATATTGTATTATACCCCTTTTAGTCAATTTAAAATGGCATCGTTAAAGTGCTGTTTTATGTTCTTGTTTTTTTTTGCCTTAGGGACTTTGACTATGCAAGAACCCAGCCTCGGGTCATGTGCCAGAGCAGGCGAATTATAAATGAAGCTGAAACTGTTTAAAAGCAACGAGTGGGTGGGAAAAGGGGTCAGGAGGATTGTGAAGTGTGTGAAATTTATTTTGTGGTTGGCAGCGAAATAAATTGACAAACAAACAAGAAGAACTCATTACATTAATTATTGCTGAAGCATACATGGACTTTAACGTGAAAAAGCTTAAGCAATTTTTTTGGGGCTTAAATTAATTGAAACGAACTCATCTTGGTTATGGACAGATCAGTCAAGTGTTGGCTTCATTTTATTTTATTTTTTTTTTTGGATTATGCTGTTTTGAGTAATCGGATATGAGGTTAAGGATTTGAACTTGAACACTTATCAACTGTAGTCAGCAAGCTGAAGCTCAAGCACAGCCAAACAACTGTTAGCTTTCCAATGCAGCTTTGGCCTAAACCTAGCATTGCAAAGACAGACAGTTCTTAGCTCAACGTTGGTTCATGCCGAAATTGTCTGGGCATTCATAAATCATAATTTATTTCATGTCATGCTGTTGCGTGTTGGCTGACACAGCAGCAGCAGCAGCTACAGCTTTTATAGTTAAAAACAAGCAGCTACTTGCAGCAGGATGACATTACTTTGCTTTTGGCACGACATGCGTACACCTTGACGTATGAGTGATTAATGTAAATGAAATTGTTGTTCATCTTACCCATACGCCACGTTTTTTTTTCCTTTTCCCCGCATTATAATTTATTCTCTCTGCACACTTAAACAAAAATCACCAAATGAACTGGCAACAATTTTCCCTCACTTTTAATGGAAATGTTTGTAACATTGCCGTGCAATTGGGCAAAACAACTTTATAAATTGGAAATGCTGAGACCGGCTATTACAAAACAACAACAGCCGAAAATTGTGTTGACCACTTTGCCACGCCGCATGCATATTTAAATGTTTCATTTGCAATTTAAACACACCCTCAGCGAAAAATTTGATATAAATTTCAGGGCGAAAGTCGCCGGTGGCCACAACAGTTGGGAGGGGGGTGCTAAGCATGCGAGAGCCATGAAACATTTAAAGCCCCTTTTTCGTATGTGTCCTTGTAAAGGAACTGGGACTTTGTTTGTGTGTGTGTGTGTGTGTGTTGGCAGTTGACGGAAGAACGTGCAAGGATCTACAGTGTGTAAGCCTTCATCAAGTGCCAGCCAGCACGTTGACGGCCAGGCACAATTAAGTGTTTTTTTATGCACATTGCATTGTTGCCAGCAAATTGCTCAAGTATGCTAATGACGACTGTCTCTCTCTCTGTCTGTCACTTTGTCTGTCTGTTTGTTTCTTTGTGTGTGCTTGACCGTTTTAAAGCTGTTTTTAAAGAGCTGCTTAAGAGACTGCTACCACAAACGGGTTTCAACACACTCAAACACACACTCACATTGCTTGCTACTTGACCTTAATCGTGCCGCAGGAGCAGGAGCACAACGAATGTGATAATAAAAGCTGTCTAACAGCACCCAAGTCGACAACTGCTGGCAATGCCATCTTGGTTTGCTTTAAAGTTTGGCCAAATAATTTACACAAAACTGTCTTTTCTTCATGGCACACGAACACACGCACACAATAGCGGCTTTTGTGACCCTGAGGCCATCCCTTGCTTGTCACGCTCCATTCAGATGCCGCAGATGCGTCTTCAACTTTGGCCTCACTTTCATTTGTAGATATTTTTTGATTGTTGTTTGCTGGCCTCATTGGCAACTCAAAAAGGTCCTTTCAATATGCTGCATTTATGTAACTGACATATACAGACATATACACTTAAACGTGCCTATTTTCTGTACAAATATCTATTTCTTTATGGATGAAAAAAGCTTTTTACTCAATTGTTAAGCACAACTTTAATGGCAACATGCCATTGTATGTGGGGTAAAAATGTAAATAAACATTTTGTTTTTTTGTTATCCTTGACGCTTTGTATTAATCAACAAAAGCGACGTTCGGTCAAAAGTATTTAAAAACAAGTAAGAAGGCTCTAGTCGAGAAATCCCGACTAGACGATACCCTGATCCCTATACTTTACGCGTACAGTCAGTGTTTGCAAGTATGTGTGTTTGTATGTACGCACATACTGCATACTGCATACACAACTTCAATGTCCCATGTCTCCGGTGTTTCTTAACCGATTTTAATAAAAATTTCACAGATTGTTATTATTTTGATTATTAATTTAAATTCCATCTAAAGTTTTTTCAAATTCAAGATTTTGTTGTTATCGATCCCATGTGTATATCGAAAACGGGATGAGTTATCGAAAATCGAAAACAAACTTGTACTGCCTAGGGATTAGGCGAGCTTAAGTTCGAAATCTGGAGTCTCTAGCTCTTATAGTCTCTGAGATCGGTTGGCTCATACACACGAACAGACGGACAGACGGTCAGACGGACAGACGGACAGACAGACAGACAGACAGACGGACGGACGGACAGACGGACATGGCTATATCGACTCGGCTGTTGATCCTGATCAAGAATATATATACTTTATGGGGTCGGAGGTGCTTCCTTCTGCCCGTTACATACTTTTGCACAAAACCATTATACCCTTTTTCCCCATTTTTAATGGGATCAGGGTATAAAAAGTAAATTTTGTCAAGAATCAATATAAGGCTAAAATATTAAAACAGAGTAAAAAATGTATTAATTGCTGAAAAAGTATTAAATGCGACTTTGATATAAATTATTATAACAAGAATTTGTTAATTTAAACAGTTTTAAATTATTAACTTTTAAGTAAGGGAGAAAAACTAATTTAGTCAATTGTATTTCCATAGAAATGTGAACTTCTACTATACATACTCATTTTCCTGCTTCGAAAAGCTAATTAAATTGAAAGCTTTTAACATAATAAGACATTGTTAAGCTTAATTGGTCTTACAGTGTATTTGTGGTTTGAGGGTTATTTCTTAGAATTTGTGTCATTAAATATGAATTATTTGCACTTGTCACTGGAAATGCTAAATACTTTCTGATTGCTTATTCAAAATACGACGAAAATGGAAAACTTATTACTTTTAAAGTATATTAAAGTCTTCCCAAGTTAAGTAAAAGTAAATAAGAGAAAACATATTTCAAAACAGTGTCAAAGGGCTTTTAATTCCCAAAACTATTGTCATTTTAATATACTCAAGTTAAAGTCTGCTCGAATATGATTCACGCATGAATATCATAAAGTTCAGTGCACAGTTCACAATCTGGTTGCAGAAAAGTATTCGATCAATAACCGTTAACAGGCAGCTTGCCTTTATCCTACACACTCTTTGGCTTATATGTCTACTTCATCTTCTACTCTAGCTGTTTGTTTTTGTACAATTTAAATTACATTTGTCTCTCCGGTCAGGCAAACACAAGTTATCTTTGAGTCTGAAATGCAGGCGAACCACATTTATCTGTATTCCATATTCCCTGGCTGCTGCCAAGGCGCTTTCGATACGCATAGAGAAACTTGTGGTTTGTCTTCACGTCGTAGGGACATTTACATAAGTGGAAGCCTGTGCGACTTGTGTGTCTCGCAGAGCTGTGCCACATGTGGCAGCCTTTGTTGGCATACAAAATTATAAAAATTATAATGCAGTCACACAACAACAAAGTAAAGAAAATAAAACAATGGGGGTACAAATATTTCAACAAGATTATCTGATTGATTCAATTTTCTCAGAATAATCATCCTTAAAACATAGTTTCGAAGCATCAGTTTTGACATTTTTCTTTATTTTCTGCATATATCTATACTCATACGTATTCGTTTTTGAGAGTCCTTGCTTGTTGTTATTACTGACATGCGTCATGCCAATGTTTGTTAATGGCTTTTGACTGTAGACTGCAAACAGTTGACAAAATCTTATTTCTTGATTTTGTTAGTGCAATCAAATACGAATAAAATATAACTTTGACAAACTTCCAATGTGGCATGACAGACCATAATATCCCAGTGCTGAACAATGCTACTGTCATGTCAATCATGCAACAAAGCTCCAAGACAAAGGCATGCCTTTACCCAAAACTCAATTCACCAAGTGCTGTGTGTGTTTGTGTGTGTGTGGGCCATCATCATCTGAAGGTCGCTTTGAAGCTGGTGTAAAAATTAATTAATCGCATTGTGAAGACGTCACATGACACACAAAAAGAATTAGGCAATGGATCTTAGGCAGCTGCTACTGTTCCAACAATTTACTTACTAGAATTTTGTAAGCGTTTATAACAATAACAAGTCACAAGACAAACATCTCTGAAGGAGAGTAGAATGTAACCTCAAATGCTAAGCATCCAAGGCAAAGTAAGCAAAATAAAGTTTAAGGTAAATATTTGGGTTGTACTACTTAAGTGTTAGGGATAAGCATTGTGAATTAATTTTGCACTTGAAATTGTATTAAATTAGATTTCAGGAGAACATATGTACATACATATATATATATATATATATATATATATATATAATTATATATATTATATAATTTTATATATTTTGATAATGTGTGCTGCAAAATTCGATTAATATAATACTATAATCTCATATATTTATTACTGTCTGTCTCTCGAAGATACCTTATTGTTACTTTGCGTACGAAGTATGAAAAAGCAGCAAGCCACGAGAAACGCCTAAGGCTATTAGCTTTGTTGTCTTCGGCTCACGCCTGGTAATAAATCTCAGACTGGCAGCCAGGTGCCTTCAACAGTGTTGACAGCAAACAAAACTGAAGAGGCGGTCGCTTTGCTCTGCTTTTGGCATGGGTGTGTGAAAATTACCTGACGTTTTATGAAAGGCACGTTAATTGGGCATTGGGGGGTAAAAGTTTGAAAATACATACTAAGTACTCAGTGTAATTTATTCGTGAGTAGCTACGAAGGGTATTGATCTGGTTGGGTTTGGTAAGCAGCGTTGTGTTGTGACTTTGCAAAAAGACACCGGCAGCCAATAAGTATGCTACACTTATTTACAAAGCGTTATAACAAGATTGTTCTTTGTTCTTCAAATGGTAAGTGTCTCTGCTAAACAAATATGAATTTCTTTGAATTTGATTACAATTTTATTAGGTTTGTTTGCTAAAAGCAACACTAGACAACAAAAGATATTTATAATTTTATCCACGTAGTTATATTCCATACTAAATAACCTTGGTACGCGCTAGCGGATAGCGGCATTGATGTTAATTTAAAGGGCAAATGCAACTAGTGTCTGCGAGAAAACCCGCATAAATATGTACATCAAGAGACAAATAACCTTACACTTGGAGCATGTGTGTCTCGTAGTATGTCCATGAGAAGTGGGTAAATGTAAATATTTGAGATGCGTCTCAGCATTTATTGACATGCAAGCGGCATTTTGAACTTGAGCGAGTGTCTAGCGGTTACATACTGGTACCGTCTATCTGAGTACAGGAAAATAATAGGCGAGAGAACATGGGAACACAAGCACACACACACACACGTACAGAGCCCCTAGGCAAAACAAAGACACTGAGTTGATGTCATATCAAGTGGCAGGCGGCAATCAAAAGCAACTTCAAATCGTCTTCCGCTCCTTCAGCTTCAGTTGTCGCCAAGCCAGGCATGCTATACATTGTTACAATACAATAATGGTATCTTTGTGTGTGTATGTGCGTGTGTGTGTATGTGGGTAGGCGTCTCCTTGCTCATACTTTTGGGACGTCTCTCATGAGACTTTCCCTCTCTGCATGACGTTGCCTACGTTGGCGGATTTTCTGCCGCATATTGGCTTTTAATTTTATGCGCAGTGTCAGCAGCTATGGCCACAAAAAATCCAACAGCCAAAATAAACAACAACAACAACATTACAAGTATGAAGAATGAGAGTAAGTAACTGCTGCTATCAGCTGAATTATTGTGAGGACCAGGCATGCAAGAAAGGCATTATGCATGCACCCAAAGCGTCTTTCTTTTTCTTTTTTTTTTTTGGTCCTCTTCTCGTATGCTGGGGTAAATAAATTCTTATGTTTTGTTATTAATGTTTCTGTTGGCATTCGCCAACGAGTTTTTTTTTCCATCAAATCCATTTGCATAACGGAAGAGCAATGGCATGAGCACGAGTTAACTGTAAATCTTTGTGCTGAATGGAACACAAATGAAATCAGGAAAAGATCTTTGTCACTTTCTAAAATGTGAATTTGCATTAGCGCCCTTGGCTCACAAGGATAACACACACTGGTAAAGCCAAAACTGTCGCTGCTGATTTTTTATAGCACTACACAAAGAACAACACCAACTACAACAATGCACACACACACACAAACACGGACACATCTCTGTGGATGTATTTAAACTGAATACACAAACAAAGATTTAATTTGTGGCAATTTACTTTTTCTTTGTGCTCAGCTTAAAAATTAACAATAATAATTTTTTTTGTACGCCACATAAAGTTATTAAAATCACTGCCTGCCTGCCTGCGCCAGTGTGTGCATGTTTGCGTGTGTGTGTGTGCGTGTGTGTTATATCTCTTAAGCACACTTCCGCTTAACGGTGTGATGAAAAGCGGATGTAATGCCTACGTCAGCGATGGCACTGTAAAAACTCAACGCGCTTTCATTTGCATTTGCTTTTGTTTTTTGTTTCGCCTTTTTATTTTCAATTATTTAATTCAAATTGCTCTGATAACAACAGCAATAAGCGAAGAAATCAGATTAACATTAATAAGGTTTACAGCAAGTGGCAATAAAAATAAATATATATATATATATATATTTAATTAACTGCTGTGAACATTGAAATGTCATTCATTATGCATGTATAAATAAATAAACGATTTAAATATGAAACAAAAAACATTTTGTTGGGTTAAAAAGTGAAAGTCCATTGAATATTGTTGATAGATATGAGCTTAAAATGTAAATACTTAATTTTTTATTGACTACAAATAAATACACATTTTTAAATACACTGTTTAAAGTCAAATGTATTTTTTTTTATTTATTCTTCAACGTTTCCCACAATTTTCAACTTTAGCTCCCAGCGTTATTATAAGTTTGAATATCTGCGGCTGCTACTAAAAGCCATGTTATAATTAATTAAACATAACCATTAATCCTTGCCACAAACTAGACCCTGCTAACAAGCTTTTAACAAAGTTGCCTTCAAGCAAATATGCTATTATTATTTATTGCCATTGGGTCGCTCGACGCAAAAAAAAAAAACCTTCAGTCACTTAAGTTTCTGTTTCAAATGTTTTGAAACCCTTTTTCAAAACATAAAGTACTGTCCATTCATTTTAATCTATTCAAGCATCTGTCATTCAGGATTCGTCACAGCTAATAAATAGTCAATTATCGAAATTACCAATTAAAAAAGGACCATTGCACAATGAGCTTAAAATGCGGTTATTTTATCAATGGAACAAAATCGAGTAGAATAATAAATAAATGAAAATATTGAAATGCGGCTGAAAATTTTGTTTGCCTAATGAAATGTGAAGTCTTATAATTTATAGCTATATATGTTATATGGGCTGTAAAATTTTTTATCTTCCACATGACAAACAAAATAAATAAATTACTGAAGCAGCAAAAATCAGTAGCCCAAATAACGTCAACGAGCATCATAAATTATGTAACATAAACTGTCCAAGTTTAGATGGCTGGCACATAAAATGAATATGAATTTAAGTTTTGAACTTCATATTTGACCAGCTTTAAACTTTGTGTCGAACGCAGCTTGAAATTTGCTGTCCACAAACAAAAACCATCAACTGAACTCCCATTTCTCCCAATTTATCTTAACTAAAGTTAGCTTATGAAGTCGTAAGCAACTTATAAGCGGTCTTAAATTACTGGTTTTGCCCCATTAAAACCAGACATTCATTAAACTTTTACACATTTATTTATTTGTTTTTTTTTCCGCTCAACACCCACACAACACAGCTGCCAAGTTCTTAATGCAAACCCAACTTTGACAGTGAATGTGGCTTATCTTGCAGCACACGAAAAATCCAACTTTCTAATTGGTGCCCAGCAGCAATGTTTGTAGTACAGAGATACAAATGCATATATTCATAATATGTTACCTTGGTTTTCATCTTTTTACGCGATTTATGCAATACAAAGTAACCTTATGCCGCTTACAACTCGGTTGTAATGAAGCATTTCTAGTTACTAAGAGGCCATGAACTATGGCAGATTTTTGAAGTGTTTGCATTTTGAACATGGTATGTATTTAAGCTGTGACACGTTCAATCTACAAGATATTCAAGTCAACCTTTATGTCTTTAAATTCTTATACGAAATGTGAATCAATTTACTTGCTATATTTTTATGATAAGACATAAAAGACAATCTGAAAGCATCCAAATAGTGCTTTTGTTTTTGTTTGTTCGTTTATGTTCCTTTAATAAAACTTGAAGCTCATGTTGAACGCTCTTTTCGTTGGCATTCGTGAGCTATTTGGTTTTTGGGCCCTGCTGTTTTGTAGTTCATTGCGAAGTAAATGCCAGTGAAAGTTGCTATCCCAAAAATGATTGTGTGTGTAGCAATCGTGACAACATGCATATGAAATACGTGCGGGTCACTTCTGCTGGCAAAAATGAAAAACAATCGACTCAATACAATTTACACAACTTTAAGGTCTTATTTATGTTTTTGCTTTTCATATTGTTTAAAGTAAAATAAGGTAAATTAATCTTGCCTACGCAAATTAATTGAACTAAGTTACAATCTTATCTATATTTAATTTAATACGTTTGTATAAATTCTTTTTATATATATATATTTGGTTTTATAAATTACGTGAACAATGCAACATCTTTTAAGTTAAAATTCCAATTCAATTAAATTAAGGAGCATTGAAATTTCCTTAGCTTATCAACGGTTTTGTTTTCTTTGCCACTTTGTTTCTTGTTTTCCCCAATTCATTTCTTTTATACATGTGCTGTAAAAAACAATTTCATTTAATACATTTTCCATTAAGCCAAATTTTTTTCAGGTTTTCGTGTCTCTCTTTTATTAACTGGGCCTGTTGCGCTCTTAAGGGATTCGCCTGCTGCGCTTGGCTTAAACTGCTCCTGACATATGGAACACTGAAATTGAATCTGTATGTGTGTGAGAATGTTTTATGCAAATAAAGGCACTGAAAGTATCGACTGTCCATTGTTTTTTGTGTACGGTTTCTTTAATTTTATTGTCTGGCTTTTTGCTTATTGAAACTGAGAACATTTTGAAATCTATTTCCTTGGCTTTGATTTTGATTGTGCAAATAATTATACAAATGTATCTTTTGTTTTTCTTAAAATACATTTCAAGAAACAAACGGTATGTATATATATATATATTCTTGGTTTTTTATTTCAACTTGTGCAAGCAAAACTTTATACGGATGTTTAAACACAACAGTATGTGCACACCACTTTGAAACATTTTGTCTTTTGTGTTTACCTTGCTACAAGGCGCAAGAAATGGCAATGAAAAACTTTCCTAATTAACATAAAACTAACATAATTATGGCAATAATTCAGTTTTGTTTATGGTGCACGCTCAGAGGTTATGATTTTTTTTACTTATCTTTCGATTTGACTCATTGAATTTTTATTCATATAAATGAAATGTTCATGTTTTTTTTTAACTTTCTTCTCTTAGTTTTAATTGCATCGGTAATAGGATTTGATAAAAGCAATCTGTGTATTTACTTTCCATTTCGTTTTATCTTTCACATTTACCTTCATTAATTTTACTTCTTTTGCATGGATTTGTTTTGAAGTGCTAAATCCTTCCTTTTACACAAAACAACTAAATCAATTTTAATTGATTTTCTATTGAGTTCTTAAATTGTATACCTACTTAACAGGAAAATAATACATTATGATCCTATGACATAAAAAAATTTATATTTTATGTTGATAGTTTTTCATATTTTTTAATGAATTCCATCCAATATTGATTATTATTACATATTAAGTTCTCAAATGCAATTAATTTAGAAAAATTCCAATTAATATGCAAATATTTATTTTTGCGTTAAATACTCACGACTTGGCGCGAAAATGGTTACAGGTTACAGAGAGGTTTAAGGTAGAAAGATAGCAAAAAATTGCGCTCGGCAACAACAACACTCTGCCGAACAATGAAGAACTGACAACAAACAATATGTAAGGCAGACAAGCAATTGCTTTTAATTTTGATGATAAAACGTTAAGCGTTTAGCGTTAAGCTGAGCCACTTAAACGCAGCTTGTGCGTTGCTTTGTTGTCTACTTTTAGGCCATTTAACCGACAAGCAGCTGAGCAATGGCAAGTTTGCTCTTCACCGCATCTTGTTCATGATGTATCCAATGTTCAGGCGTTAAAAAGAGTTTACACAACACAAACAGATTGTTAAATGGGGCGTATGAGTAACGTGCGTCGCTAAGAATTGCCAAATAAATGCTCAAGTTAGCGCCTTTTATACCCCTTGAACCCTTTGAAGGGTATAATGGTTTTGTGCAAATGTATGTAACAGGCAATGAAAGCTAAGCCCTAGGCAGAAATAATAATCGATAACTCTTCCCGTTTATGAATCACACATGAAATCGATAACAACAAAATCTTAAACATCGAAAGCTCGAAAATTGAATTATAAACTTTGGATAAAATAGTTGAAATCTGTAATACTTCCATTAATATTGCTCAAGAAAGAACGGATTAAAGTTAAGTCATTAACTAATTGGTAGGTCTAGGGTTCAGGGTATCTTCTAGTTAAGCTTACTTAACTAGAGCCTTCTTACTTGTTTCATTTTTCATCCTTTTCTATTCGTCATGCGCTATATCCCGCTTCAACTGAACTCTGGCAACAGCACAAAAATAAAGTTTGCCCCAAAAAAAGTTCATCTGCGAGTATTTTATTCAGTATTTTGGCATTTTTTTTATTAAATTTGCGCAGCAAGCTGGCCAAGTTTTTGTTTGCGCTTTTGTTACTACTTAATGCCGTTTTGTTTATTAAATAAATATTTGACACAACTTTTGGGTATGCTTCGCACAACAACAAATAAAGGGTAAAGGTCAAAGCATTAGAAATCCTAGACGTAAACTTTTGTGAAATAAAATATTTTAACGACTGACACCAAAAAAAAAAAAAAAACATGAAGTCATTATAAAATTTGTTAATTTATTGTCAGTTGAGTTTGGTTCTCTTTTGTTCAGTGGGTCCAATAAAAATTCGTTAAATCCTCATTACTAAGATTCCGCTTGACCCAGTTTAAAGAGACTTTAAATGGAATGGTAAAGAGAAGGCAAATTTAATACAACTTATAAAACAACCTATTATCTTCTTTCTAGCCTGGAGTTTTATATTAAACAGCATTTACAAGAATTTAGGACTATTAAATTATGTTGAATTCCTATCTGAGTAATAAATAAACAAGTTTTGAACGTAGCCTTATTTACTTTTATACCAATTGTAAAAATACTATGGAAATAAGCCTTTTGGCCTTTTACATTTTTGGCACAGGCAAACAGTTGGCTGCCATATTGTGCCCTTAAACTGAACTAAATTGCTGCTGGGTCAACAAGGGGCGAGCTAGATGATTTGAATTGGCTGCGACTCAAATTTCATAACGATATTGTATTGCAAGCAGCGCAAACATGCAACGCTTGGATAGATCTTAAAGCAATTTCCACTAAGTAATTGAAGCGAAACAAGACTTTAATATTACAAAACAGTTACTGAATGTATCTGTTTACGGTTGTTAGGTGTGAATGTTTGTTTGTTTCGTTTTTCAAACAAGAAAGAAACCTCATAAAATAAAACTGAAGCTCAACCACATAAGATTGCGATTGTAGTGGTGGTGGTGATGCTTTAAATGACCGACGCTTTCGGTTTCGGTTCGCGGAATAGCTCATATTACGCATACACCACGGCAAAGTTCTCGGGCATTGTTTCGCATGGCGATATAGTTTTTATGACCATTCAGGCGCCGTGCACGTGCAAACATGAAAACGGAGCGCCCATAACAAATATGCAACGAAATGCAGCATGAAAAGCAACAGTTTTACCCAACACACACACATATATATTTGGCGCACGTAATGCGAACGCACATGATGCGATAAGTTTCATTTCTTTTTCTCTCTCTCTCTCTCTTTCTCTTTATCATCTATTCAATTCAATTTGAAACGCAATAAAAAAAACTGGCGTCGAGTAAATACAAGTTATGGAGTATTTTTATATTGCAATCGAAGCAAATCCTTCACTTGCCTGCTCAAGCGGTGTATATTTTTTCGGCAGCTTATAAATACACTTTTAAAGCAGCAAATATATTTGTTTTCACATCTATGCTAGGGTGAAATACTATGTAACCAAAAAACACTACATAGCCTATAAAATTCCAGGCACGTTCATAAAATACACACCCACCCACACATATACAGAGTAAATATATATGTTTCGTTGATACGCACATGTTTTTACAATATGAAGCACAACCAATACACGTGCCATTAAATTACATTAAAATGGCGTACAACGCACCACCAGGGTTGCCAAAAAAAAAAACGGTTCATTAGTGGTTCAAAACCCACCAATTTAAAATTTACAAAAAAAAATAATAATTTGCTATTTGGTTCAATTAGGGAACAAAAAATTAATAAATATTGTGTAACTTCTTTTAAATGAATTAAGAAAATTAAAAGAATTATTACACGTACAAATAAATATTTAAAAGAATTTGTAATTGTTTAATTTGTTGCAAATATTTCATATAAATACCCGCAAGACAAATTATATTGCAATGCATATTACCAATAACTGCTCACAAAGAGCCTAATAGTCAATGGCCGTGCCCACAAGCAGCACAACAGCAAGCACTGTGAACTGTGTGTCTACTAATAAGCAATGATTATTATTCTTATTCCGCATATAATTCATTCATAAAAAAACGCAAGACGCGAGGGAGCAGCGCTGGCACGTACAATGTTGACAGCAAAGTGGCGTAGCACGTGGCGCCTAAAGTGGGGAACCATTGCTCACCCCCAACCCCCCATACTACGGAAAGACGACCACAGCGAAGGTCTCCACAGGCGCTAGGCGCTAGGCGCCAGGCGAAGGCATCAGCAGCAGCAGCAGCAGCAACAACAATTTCCCAAACAAAGCAATACGAAATTTCCCACTGTTTGTCAATTCAAAGACAGAGAGAGAGCGAAAGAGAGAACGTCACGTTGAGAGAACATTCAAGTAAAAACGCAGAGCGAAGCAACAGCAAACGCTGACGCAGGCGTCGACTGCGACTGCGACTGAGACAACGACTGCGATTTTCACTGGCTTTTCAGACCAAATGGACCAGTTTGGAAAATTCGCACAGTCAGTTTGTTTTAAAATTTTGCCGCGTTGCGTTCGCCTGCAAAGCGTTCAAAATTGCAAAACACAAAAGCGAATGACAACAAAAAATAAACGTTTTTCAAAATATTATTTGCGCGCGTAAAATATTTTTGTGTTTGATCTTGAATGTCATTTGTTATAAAAATCACAAATAAAACAGAAATTTTTAAAAATGTGTGACAAGAAACTAAAAGTGATTTCAACACCTGCAAACGGAAAGAAAATTCTAAGACTTGCCGTTGAATAATTTAGCCAATTTTAAACGCTTCGTTTTGTGCAAATAAATAAAAATAAAATAATTATATAGCTAAGTGCTATAACGTAAAACTGTGCGAAACGAATATCGGTTGCAGTTGTAAGTGAAAAAAGAAATATATATATAAATGTAAAAATAATTGAAAAATTCGAAATGGCAACGATAAAATCTAACAAATGCAAATAATCACCAAGGTACACAAGCTGCAAAACATATGTATATGCCGACATTGACAAAACATTCGTTTGTAGTACTAAATGCAAGCAACTTTATACTCTTATTTGTCAAACAAATTGTATAAATACTGCAACGAGCTGTCAGCTAGAATTCTATATTGTAGGTTGTTAAGCAATTTATTTTAATCACCCTTACTTAATGAACGAGAATGCGACTCGAAGAGCTAAAGCGGCGAAATATTGTTTATTTCAAAATCCATTTATGAATTTGAATGCTTTTGTGGTTTTTGAGAGATAAAGGAACCTTGATATATTTTGCTTTATGGCACACAATGGAGTTCTTCAGTGATTTATGTTAGTTTAATTAGAGATCACTTACAACATCAATCATATTGAAATACTCGTTAATAGTTTATGATATTAAAATGTGATTTGATGTTTGTGTTAATTGTTTTCTATTATTCTATTCTGGAGTTAACTAAATTTCACTTTATACATAAGTTAAAATAGATTTAAAATACTTTTAAACTTGGCTTGTGGGTATCTTTTAACTAAAATTAAGACTAAATTATACAAAAGAATATTTATTGCGGCTTGGAAGTATTTGTGTTTTACAAGTTTCAAGTAAATAGTCAAAACTAAGCAGATTGCATTTTTTTCACTTCAATAGATCCTCTTTACAGTGGCATATCTATTCATAGATATATTTAATTAACGAGTGAGAGAGAAGTGCTCGAAACAAATTCTATGGCAGACAAACACGTGCCAAAGTTGTTAATATAGCTGAAGCGAAAAAAAATAAACAAAACTAAACAACATGCCAGGAGGACTGGCAACAATTCGAAATGCAAATTAATTAAAAACTAAGCTGCGCGAGTGCTTGTATGATTGTGTGCGTGAGTATGTGTAAATGGCCATAAAAAAAAAGCGAATGGCGAATAAAAAAAACAATCATGGCGTTGTAAATAAGGTGTTAAGGAAGGAAGTCGGTGGAAATCAAAGCAACGCCTGCATAAAGTAAACTTCGTGACATCCTTCGGGCAACTGCCCCAAGCCCCCCTAACACCACGCCCACGATCATTGCTGATTACGTAATAACATGAATGTACATTTTTTGTGTGCTATCTTTTGTTTGTTTTTTGTTTTTTGTCAGTCATAAGTTAGGGAGCGCCAGCCGAGTCACGAACAATTAAGGAAAATCAAATAGCGCAAGCATTAAATGATGAAGGAAGTCATGTTTTTTTGATGCGGCAGGAAATAACACGAAAGCAACGAGTACAGCACTAAACACTAAACATTTTAGCAGCAGGTGCGTATGAAAGTAACGCAATATAGTATCATACTATACAACCCAGAAAGAAAGAGTATCTTTCATTTAAGCTTCCTGTCAAGTTATAATTGTTTTTGGCTATTCACATAAACGAACCCAAAACTAAATTCCATAACGCAGCAAATAGACGCACATGTCACACGGAGATTTATTATAGAAAAGCCAAGCCACATAATGAGAATGGCTGCCTTTTTAATGTGTGAGCACCTTTTACATTAAACTTTGGTTTTCCTTTTGCCTTTCGCCCATGATACTGTCTCGTAGATATACTTTAAAGCTCTGTCAGGAAATTAAACCATTAAGCTTTCTTGATGTGCATTAACTTTTAAATGACACCTGAATTGGTGTTGGGGGGAAACGGTGCTGACTACAATCTACCTTTCACTGGTTTGTTGTCATTAAGCGAAAAAAGAAAAGCATTTTGCTCGATTGTAAACCCAATTCCTGGAGATAAGTGATGCCCATAAAAGTTTAGAGGCAAATCAACATTAAATGATGTTGATTATCTGAAGTTCTTTGCAGACCAATTGCTAAGCTATTTAAGTGCTGTCAGGAGCAGGCATAGAAGTTTAAACAGTTTGTGCCACAAGTGTTGACAGCAGTTGAAACTAAAATCGATAGGACGTCTGAGGTCAGTAAATAACTGTTCAGTTCTGTGGATTTCAAATGACTTGACTTCAGTTGCAAAAGGCCTTTTCGATTTGTTAAAAAAAAAAATATCTCTCTTTTATCTATTAACGTTTGCCTAAACAGAAATATTTTTTGGAAATAAACACAAAACCGGAAATTTAAGTTTTTTCGACCAGAGACTTGATAATGTTTACAACTGTAAAATCTATGAAACATTTCCAAACATTTTTAAATTATTTATTTATTTTATTTGGCATACAATGTCTAAGCAGCATTTATTTATTTGTTTTGGCAGTTTGAATGTTTCCATTTAGTAACTAAATTTATCATTTCCAGTACAATTAATAAGATACAGCGCTCTTTAAACTTTATACTATATACACTTTCTGAACGATCAAGTTTTTGGAATATTTGTGCATGCACTAAGCAAAAATAATTAAACTTGAACATTTATCATTGCCATTATTCAATTAAAATTATTTATAGGCTACATATGTTGATTTATCTATATACATATGCGCTTAATATTAAGTACATACATACTGTACTAAAAAATAAAAATCAATTGAGTATTTTGCCATTAGCCATATTGCATTAAATTGAATACACTGGCGTGGCGCCTGCTAAAAATTCGTCTAAGAGCGATCCACATAATCGAAAACGTCTCTAATGCAAAACTGGTCAATGATAATATTTAACAGCATTGGCATAAGCTAAAATGTTTGACCACTATCAAGATTGAAGTCGAGCCAATCAAAACTGACGCGTAAAGAAAACACACAAAATGAGACAAGTAAGAAGGCTCTAGTTGAGAAATCCCGACTAGACGATACCCTGATCCCTATACTTGTGTATGTGTGTGTGTCTGTGTGTGTGTGTGTGTGTAAGCGCATACTGCATACTGCACACTCAACTTCAATGTTACATATCTCCGACGCTTCTTAACCGATTTCAATAAAAATGTCACAGATTGTCATTATTTCGTTTAATGTTTCAAACGCCGTCTAAAAGATTTCCAAATTCAAGATTTTGTTGTTTTCGATCCCATGTGTATATCGAAAACGGGAAGAGTTATCGAAAATCGAAAACAAACTTGTACTGCCTAGCGATAAGGCGAGCTTAAGTTCCAAATCTGGAATCTATCTTTTACAGTCTCTGAGATCAACGGACATGGGTATATCAACTCAGCTGTTGATGCTGATTAAGAAATTATATACTTTATGGGGTGGGAGATGCTTCCTATACTTTTGCACAAAACCAATATACCCTTTTTTCCCATTTTTAATGGGCTCAGGGTATAAAAAATACTCGCCTGACAGCTGGCAAAAAATAGCACAAAAATGTTGAAATGTTAAAGTCTATATACAACAAACACAAACAACAACTTGTTGGGCCTATCAATTTGTTTTTAGATTGTTGTAATAAATCGTTTTGGCTCTTGACTTTGAGCAATTGCGCGAATTTTATGTTGCCACTTTTGCTTTTTAGATCTCCGACGATCGCGAACTTGAGCAAGCACTTGACTAATTGATGTCCTATCATTTAATTGGCTGCTGTAAAAACTTATTTATTTATTTAGCAATGATCTCTAACATAAAATTGTAAGGTTATTGATGGCTAACCGTTTAAATGAATGAATGACTATTGAATAGTAATAAATATTATTTATTTTTAATATTTGAATAAACATTGGTGTCTGCTAATTGAAGTCGCATGTCGCCTGTCGCCAGTCGCTTGTCGTGTCTAACGATGAGCATGGAATTCGCAAAAAATTAATTTCCCCTGATGATTTTGACCGCATTTATCGGGCCGAACTTGACGCACAAAACAAACATCTTTGCCTTTGCCACTACACTCTGAACCGGTAGTTGCTCTATGCACATTTTAGTCTATACTACTTGTATAAATTTGCGTTTATTTAAATATCTATTTCTACGCTCGATTAAAGTTGATTTTTGTTGTTGTTGTTGTTGTTGTTCTTGCTATGCGTAAGTAAGGCCAACACAATGGCCATCAAAAATTGTGTTTAAGTTTTATTTTAATTTTTTTCTTGCTTGTGCAAATATGCAAAATGATTGACAGCACAATTAAGATACCGGCACTGAGCACTGAGCACTGAGCAGGTAATGCAATATTTACAATGACGAGACGCAAAGGTAGAAAGGGGAAAGTCACGTGTCAACTGCAGCCTTATTTGGCTGCTTATTTTTTTTTTAGTTGTGCAGATCAAAAAAAAAAAGATTAATAACAATTTAAATTATTATTTGATGCAAGAATCAGATTTTAAACACAACTTAAAAGGTATAGACAAACAATGTGAAACAATATTTGTTTGATATTTGTTGTCATTTAAACATATTTAAATTATTATTATTTTGATTGAAATCAAAAAACTTTCACAAACAAAAAAAACATTCGTTTGTAGTTTCAAGAAATGTCTACATTTTTTAATAATTTTTTTAGCAATATTTGTAATAAATATGCAAACTTATTTTAATATTTAATGACTAAAGAAATTAAATAGTTGCAGTGTTACTAATAGCAACAGTGAAGTGCAATAATTGTAAGAAGTTAAACTTATTACAATTTGTTGGCTTTTCAATCAAAGCGAACCCATTTATATAACAATTAGTTTGTGACACCAACAATAAATTTAATTGCATTCATAAGTTTTGTAATGCAGCTTTGATTGCGTTTAAAGCTACTCGATAATATGAGTATCAGTGACATTTACGTTTAGTCATTAAACAAACTATTATTAAATTTTTTAGTTTATCATTTGCATATGCTCTAGTTTCAGTTGAGAGAGCTAAATCTAGGTGGTTTGACTTTTCTGCATGATTGTTTTACTTGCCTCTGGTTTTGTTGTGCTGTTAGCCTTGGCTGATTGCCAACAAACAGTAACGCAATAAAGAAATGAATAAGATGAGAAAAAAAAGCTAAAAAATAAACATGTGACGTTATGAGTTATTATTTTCTTATGTAATACATGTCGTATGATTAATATTACTGATCAGCCTAGCCGTGGCTTACAAATATAAACATTATATTAAAAAAAAACAAAGATATTTTGTTAAATATTTAAAATACATTTCATTCCATTTAGATATTCTTAGCTGGTAAAAGGAAATATATTGTGAAACCACGAACAACCTTCTACGAAAAGGCGTCGTAAACTTTGCCTAGAATGGTTTTTGCTAAAGAGCCAGCATTCGAATCAACCCCTACAATTCCATACAATTTGTTGTTGGTTGCAACTTCTTGCGGGCTTTTCTAGTTGCAAAATGGCTTTGGCCATAAATCAATTCACAGCTTGCACAACTAACAAATATGTTCAAAATTGTGGCTCGATGAAGTACTTGGCAACTTGCAGCAAAGGGAAATCAATTGGCGTTGGCCATCAATATTACAAACATTTGTATATTGAATCCGGCTTGTCTTCCAGTTGATTGCGGCATATCAATAACGCTATGAAAATCTTGTTTAATAATCAATTAAGCAAATAAAATTATAGCTCTCAGCCTTTAACAGTCAATTCAAAATTGTCGCCAGCACCGAGACCCCATTAAACTGACTTGGCTAAGTGCATTTGGTCATATATTAGTTTCCAAATTATTTTTCGTACAGCATTTTATTTAAAATATTTTTGCATGTGTTAGTTTTGAAACCAGTTAGAAACGTTTGGTCAAAAGCATATGTAAATTATTCTATTTTGAAAATAAAAATACAAACTTAATATACTAAAAGCTTAAATAAATAAATGTATATTATTTACTCAACTGAAACAACTGTTGAATTTTTGTTTAAGCTAAAATATGAAATTTGCAATTGAGAATTTCCAACTAAACCTAAGCATTCGACATATGCATGTTGGTTGATTTTTGATTACCCTAAAAATAATCGAACAAATTTTTTTGTCATGTTTATTAATGAAGTAAACAAATTGTTTTGCACAGACATTTTTCTAGAGTAAAACTAAAAAATTAACAAAAATCTTAAACGTTTTCATCCAATTTTATTTATTTATTTTTTTTGATACTGAATATAGAAACTATAACATATTTTTATGCTCCACTCAAGCATCGCTTAACTCTGAACTTTTTGTTTCTAAAATATAAAATATACTATACTATATATATATATAAACTATAAAATACAAAACACCGCTGACAGCTCTTTTATTTTCCGTATAGATTTTTTAAAGTCTTTTTTTTTTGTGCTGTCTGTTGCTTCATAGCGTGCCTGGAATATTTATTAAAGCGTTAAATAAAATGGCAAAAAGTCATCAAGCCGGCTGCATTTTTGGGCTGACAGTTGCGTTTGGACCTTGGGGTCAAAGTGTACAAATGATCTCAAGTCAGTTAAATAGCTAGACATATATCACCAAATACATAAACATACATATATTCAATTATTTATTTGTATGGTTGGATATATAAGAAGCTATTGCCAAAGCGTCGCTATCCCAAAATATCTTTCACTTGGCATCGCTATTAAAGCACACGAGTTATTTAAAAAATTCTCGTGTTGGGCGGTGGCAATAATAACACAACCAATAGCAACAACCAGAACAACAGCAAAAAAAAAAACAAAACTAACCACGTATAAAAAAACAAGAATTTATTGATGCTCACTTCCGCAAACAACCGCAAAGGCAACAAAAGCAACAGCAAGTAAAGTGTTAAAGCCACAGCTAAGAACAACATTCAAAAATTTGCCGAACTTAACAGTTAAAACCGAACCATAAATGCTCTTAATACCAAGTAATATGATTAACAAGAATTGTTTGGGGTTTGGGGTGGGTACGTTTAAGTACCACATTTGTACTCATTCCAATTTCTCTTATCGTTGTTGTTTTCTACGTTTTGGTCATATTAAAACCTTTATGTTTCCAAATTAATAGCATAGGGAGCATACCATTAACAAGAAGATCTTGTAGGGCAAACATTTATAAAACACTTTTGGCCATTTCTCTTCATTAACTGCATGCCAAGATAGCCAAAGAGAACAGGCCCAGAAGCAAAGTAAAGCGTAAAGTGTTTCCCAGTTTTCTTGCCACCATATCACATTCTGCCTGTATGTACATACCCAGCTGCTCAGAAGCTAGAGCTCCTCTTACGCTCAGCATCTTGCTGGCTAGCATCTTGGTGGCGCTGCTTAATGAAGTTTTCACACAAATTTCTCGGCAATTTTGCTTTCGGACATTGCATAATTGATGAGGGCTGGCAAAACGGCGACACTTTTGACAAATCACAAACGCCTGGACAAGTTCTAATTAAGTCTTATCGCCGTTGGGTATTTCGTCTCGTTGTTATTGCTATTGTTGTTGTTGTTGTAGCTGTTCATGTTGTTGTGTCGCCACAGACACGTCTTTTATTAATAGTTCGCAATGGACCAAACGCAAAGTGTTAATGTTGATGAGTTTAGGTTTAACGTTACGCCCGCCAAATGAGCAGCAGTTTACTTGTGTAATTAAAGCCGTTGGCCGTGGCTAGAGGATGTGTGGGCGTTTCAGTCTAGTCATGGGCGTGGCCGGTTACAGTTGTCAACATGTTGGACTACGTTCAAGTAGCTAGCTAGCTAGCAAAACATGACCATAAAATGTTGACAGCTTGCAGTTTAAGTCGCTGAAATTCAAGTCAACCGCAAACGCAAATGCAGCGCACCGTTAATAATTAATTACATAACTAACCGCAAATTAAGGTACACACGAGTGCCCTCAACTGCCGCTAACAGGCAGCAATGTTAACACAGTTGTTAGCCAGCCACTACACCGCTTCCACATCCCCCTCCTCTCTATCGTCATCAACAGTTGCAAGTAGCTAGCAAACAGTAGAAACAATTAATCTAGAATAGTCACAGCTATAGCAAATTTCAGCTGCAATCGGCCATATTGACACGTAATCCGTAATACGATATAAGCATATTCATCTAATCAGTCAACCTCAAAAACAAATATCTTTGTTTGGTGCCGCCAAATAAAAATAATAATAATGTAAAAATAAAATAAAAATATCAAGAGATATTATTTTTCCTGTTTTTTTCAACAGCTGCTGCTATTGTTATTGCTGTCACTGGCAGCTAGTTGCATTTATTTTGTCAAAATATAAAGTATACGCACTGATGAATAGAAATACAATTCTATAATACTTACAGTTCTTAAATACTATTTTTAACTATATTTTGTTTCATATCTTTGATCTTAGATTTATTTTCTAGCTTACCATTTATTCATTTGTTATAGTTAGTTACAATTTTATTAGTTATTGCCTAATTAGTTGAGTTACAGCTGTAAAAAAGGGATGTATTTTTACTTTTAAGCTATAAAAAGTGCTTAATAATGTCACAATAAAAGCGCTGGCATGTTATATAAGCTCACTTGATACGCGAGGTACTCTGACGCTTCCAAATATATATATATATACATATATATAAATATATGTGTGTGTGTGTGTGTGTGTGTAAATAATTGCGTTTCTCTGACTCTTTTGTCCTGAAGCGTATCACAGCCACTTTGCAAAAATCAAACAAAAGCTGCCTACGCTGCCAGCTGCCAGCTGCCATGCTGAAATGCCTACCTTGACGACTCATTAAAACCCCTCCACACACACACACACACACACATACGCTCTATCCGCAACAAAGCGTGGCATACACAGAGATAGTAAAAAAAATCTGAAACCCACGCACTGGTGTGCACAGAGAGAGAGAGAGAGACAAGCAGCCATGACACGGCAAGTGCCGTTTGAGCTGTGCATTAAATTGCAGCAACATCATTAAAGGATTGCCCAGTGACTACATTCCGAGTAAATATATAGTCAGGTATAACTGGATGGCTTTGTGTGTCTATGGCCGCCCATCAAATTGAGCTGGAAAAGTGCTGTAGTGTCAGTACTTATGTTTAGGGCAAGTCTGCCACAGACAGTCTGTAGTTGAGTGTTGTTTAATTTGTTGTTCCAATTGCTATCACTTAATTGTCACCACAATCATCAATGGCAGTGTTTGTCCCTATGTCTATGCCAATTAATGTGTTTCATACACGCACAAATCTAATCAGATCAAAATTTTTAAATGGTTAATAAACAAAACATGCAAATGATGAGGGCAAAAATAAATTCGAGCTGCATCCATTATCCAAAACTTTTGTGAACTTTAAAAATTGTTTAATTTTGTATATGATAATTAATTAGATAAGGTATATTGCTTATAAAACGATTTCATCTAATTGGCTGATATATTTTATGCTTAAAGTAAATTTATTTTCACACTTGACCAACTATTAAGAATATTTTAAATAACTAGCAACAACTCTTTAAATTCACAACAACAAGTTTCTAGCTTTTAAGGAGCCGAAAAAAATTGGCGCCCATTTATTTTCATTTTTGGCAACCTTAAAAAAATGTTTCATTTCGCCCAACGCAAAATTGCAAATGGTGGTTGTGTTGAATATGCTTGTGCGCACGTCCCTCCCCCCACAACCTCTTTGTAATCTAACACCCGCTTTGTTGCGGTTGATTGGCTATATCACATGCATGCAGAATGTTCTTTTTGGCCGTAGTTTTACAGCCCTAAACCCACCCACCCACACTTGTCGCATGTTAAAATCGTTTAGGTTGGAAAATTTTTGATAAAAACAAATTACAAACATATTTTTCAACTTGTTTATGCGAAAACTCATGTGAAGGTTGCCACACAAAATGTCATAACAAACTTAAAAATAATTAAAATTTCTTACAAAGTATGATAAAAATGCTAAAAATAGGTCATGCAAACCTAAGGCCTCAGCATTTGCATAAATCTACGCCGTGATGCATTTTTTATCAACCCTTTTGTGCTGGAGTGGGTTTGAGCTTATTAACGACATGGGCGCCGAATGGTTGTGTATACCACAAAATTCAAAGCTGTCAATGCAAACAAAAAGTAAACTGACTTTAGGTGCTTGGGTGGGCGTTGGAACTGACAGTCTCTCTCTCTCTGTTAACTGCTGACTGACGACTTGTGACTGCTGACAGTGCCACAAAAAAAACATGTAAGAAGGCTCTAGTCGAGAAATCCCGAATAGAAGATATCCTGAACCCTATACTTTACGCGTGCAGTCAGTGCTTGCAAGTATGTGTGTGTGTGTGTGTGTGTACGCACATACTGCATACTGCATACTCAGTTTCAATGTTCCATATCTCCGGTGTTTCTTAACCGATTTCAATAAAAATTGCACAGATTGTCATTATTTTGTCTAATGTTTTCAAGCTTTTCCAAATCAAAGATAAGGCGAGCTTATGTTCCAAATCTGAAATCTATAGCTCTTATAGTCTCTGAGATCGACGCGTTCATACATACAGACGGACATGGCTATATCGACTCGGCTGTTGATGCTGATCAATAATATATATACTTTATGGGGTCGGAGAAGCTTCCTTCTGCCTGTTACATACTTTTGCACAAAACCATTATACCCTTTTTACCCATTTTGAATGGGTTCAGGGTATAAAAACCGCACACGTGCCTGGCGTCAATATGTACATGTATAGTAGTATAGTTTTTGTTTCCATGCCAATAACATCATGTCATTGACGCAAAACTGCAGTGATGATATTGTTGAATCTTTTTTGAGCGCAGCTGCCAGACCATCATATTTTTATCTTAATTTGAAACTACAATCAAACATCTATTTGTGTACCCTCGTTGACTTTATTTGCTTCAAGAGCAATCATAATTTACAAAAACTAAATTAATCGTTTTATTTATTCAAAAACTTTAAAAAAGGATTTTAATAGTTAAGTTAAGTTTATTTTATTGTTATTTATAGTATTTATCAATTAGTTCTTTGTGGGTTTTTGGATTGCTTTCGATTTGCCTTTCAATGATTATAAGTTAGTATAGTATTTCGGATTCATGATATTAAATACTAAGCTAATGATAAAATGAGTTTAAACTGAAAAGTACTTTTTAAACTTTGCAGCACTTTAAACTACAAATACGACAACCATATTAAATAATATATTTTAAATTGAAATAAGAAAATAAAAAGAAGAACAACAACGGCTTAATCATAACCAGGTTGTTGTTGTTATCAAGCAAGCCACACAGCTTTAGAATGAAATGGAGATGCAAAGTGAGGCTGGTCATGGACCAACAACAACAACAGCAACAACATCAACAGCAACGAACATTAAGGAGTCAACCGAAGCAACAGCTACAAGAGCAACAACAGGAACACTCACATACACGCCACGCAACTTCAATTGTCGTGTGGCACAAACGGCGCAGCACGAACTCTGGCAGCCTTTTATTAGCTGCGAGGCAACACAAAGTCATAGCAACAATACAATCAACAACAATACCACCAACACTACCAACAACAGCAACAATAACAGCACAACAACATTCCAATGCACATTGCAGGCATTCGATAGACAGGAGGAGAGAGCCTTCTATACGTGCAATGCAACAACAGTTGAAGGGCTGGACACATTGTCGCCACCCTGTGCCTTAGACACGCAACTGTTGAGGCGGCCACACGATGCGTATGAGCGATTTCAGCTGGCATTTAATGGGGACGTTAGTGATAATGATACGAGTGATACGCTTAGTTTTAGTACCAACTGCAATCGACAAAATCTCCTTTGTGAGCAACTAATTGAAGTGGACGACAACCACGAAGAGCTGATATGTCAACTGCAGCAGCAGCAGCAGCAGCAGCTAGAGGAGGCGGACAAGCAAAACGCTTTCAGTACACCATCAACAATAACAACAACATGGCTTGACTATCACATTGAATTGGGCGATGACCTGTGGTCGTGGCTTAACTTAAGCGAACTGGTCGATAATGTCGCTGCTAGTGGCAATCAAACTTTCAGCAATGGAACAACCAACAGCTTGGACATGATATTGTCCAATTACACGCTGTCCCAAACAACGACAACAACCGACGCAACGGCAACAACAGCAGACATTGTCATATCGCGAAGTTTTTTTAACTTTGCGCCACATGGCTACGATTGGTTGTTTTTGTTTGTGGTCTTCTTTATATTTGCTGGCGGACTGGGCAACATACTCGTCTGTCTGGCCGTTGCTTTGGATCGCAAGTTGCAAAATGTGACCAACTATTTTTTGTTCTCGCTGGCGATTGCCGATTTACTTGTCAGCCTGTTTGTGATGCCAATGGGTGCGATTCCAGCATTTTTAGGTAAGTTTTTCATCAAGTCTGTTCACATGATATTCACATCATCATTTTTTTTTATTAGCTCAACGAGCGTTTTCAATTTGTTTTTATTACCAATTATTTTGTGTGCGATTGGAATTTTTATATCAAAATTCTTTTTATGTTTTAATTTTTCTCTTCGCCACGTTCTTCGTTCGTTGATATTCACTTCGAAAATTTTTATGGTTATATCAACTAATACTTAGCTGGCAGCCCCAAGAAAAGACCAGTAAATATTTTTGTGTGTTATTTTTAAATTCGAAACTTTAGAGCTACTTATCACAGACGGATTATATTTTCTAGTTTCGCTAAAACCTAACACATTGCTAGTTAAATATATGCAAACGGTATTATCTTGTATAAACATACACATGTTCATATTTGTGCCTGGCAAATTTGCAGTTGCCATACACACACACACACACACAGACACACATAACTACTGATAGGTCT
Source organism: Scaptomyza cyrtandrae (assembly GCA_035044605.1). NCBI lineage: Eukaryota > Metazoa > Arthropoda > Insecta > Diptera > Drosophilidae > Scaptomyza > Scaptomyza cyrtandrae. The sequence goes on along the minus strand of JAWNNS010000640.1, from coordinate 5,007,635 downwards.
GTTTGCTGGGCAGCTGAAATCAACGTAGCATGAACAGATCAAACGCGAAAATGATGCCTAAAAAACTATTAAGCTCTCTCGCATCTATATTGAGCTATCCCAACGTTTTAAATATAGACAAGGTTGAACGGTTGCCAACCTCATTTTTCTTCATTCATTTTATTATGAACACACACATACACATACACAATAGCTACAGCTTAAATGATTATGTTGCCATGACATAGGTGCTGTAGCGCCAGATTAACTAATTCTATGCTACAAATCTATATACTTGTATAAAAGCTTTTAAAATAGCTCTTTTGAATGAGATAATATCCTTGTTGCATTATATGAGCATCAAGTATGGTGCATTAACACACATCCAACAAGCTTTTATTACTTAATTGCTATACTTAATGGACTTCATAAGCTAAGTTTTTGAGGTAATATGCACTTTAAGGTTTCTTCTCTGCATTTACTTCGGCCTTGCGACCTTGAGACATACAAGTTAATCCTTGGGCAGCCTTGACTATTATGCAGCACGGCTTGCGTGCTTTCTACTTTAATTTTTAAACATTTTTTGTTGATTTTTAACTTAAGCTTTAGACGTGGCGCAGCTGCGATTTATGCAACAGTTTTGTGTTGCTTACTGCACTGATGAATTTCTCATTTTGGCAGTTTTCGTTTCAGTTGCCTGCTCCTTCTTCTTCTCCCCTGTTGTTCCTGCTGCTGTTTCCTTGGGCAAGGTCTTTGTTTTTACGCTCAAGTTGGCTGTAGACGACAATTAGGGCGCAAACTAAATGTAACTTAAAAGTTTTAATGTTATTTTAGGCCACAAAAACGACAAGAGAGTGCGCCTGGCCAGTAATTATGTTGTAAATGGCAACAAGCAAACGTTAAGGCGGTTCTTGCTTTTTGGCCAACATTTACTTTGATTTCACTTTGCTTGAGAGACGCTATTCAAAAAGTTGTTGATTTTGATGTTAACTTTCGCTATAAAATGCAGCTGAGCTAAACCATTAAACTCGTAATTCAATTATACAAATTTGTAACTTATGCGGGCATTAAAATAAAAATTCCTGAAAATTCTTTTTGTCTGCGCACTTACTTTATGCCCACCGACATATTTAGGAGACACTTGAGAACAAGCTTGGGAAAACACGTCGCATACGTAATAAATACATATTCAGCTCTTCATATCTAGTTGCTTGTGTGTATGCGTATACAACTAAAAACGACATGAGAATACATACGTCCGGATGTGTTCTCTTTCTCTCTCGCATCTCCATAGTCATTGTCACGCACTGTCGTGTACAAGTGTGTTAGGTGGACGCGTCTGAGTGTGAATATGTTTGTGTCCTTCAGTGTCCTACAGTTAGTAGACTAAAAATTCAACACCATCCACACGCAGGACTTAATATAGTGTATGGAACCAGTCTCCACTTGATACAACAATAAAACCATAGCACATTTGTACTAATTAATGCTAAATTTGCCATTGGGCATTCCTACTAAATACTACAAAGCGTATCTCCAACACCTAAGCTGAATAAACGAAATTACGTTGCACCAACTCTTATATTATCATCGTGCATTGCGCATTGGGTTTGCTTTCCAAATTATAAATGTTGATTCATTGTGACACGGAAATACAGGATCTAGAATTCAGCGTCAGATTTATAGCTATTTACACACACACACACATACAAGCGAGCTATTGTTGCGCTTTTCTACTATCAGTTGTGTTTACAGCATATAAGCTGTTAAGATGCCTTCATTGCTCCCCTTGCTTTAGAATTTCACGGCGCTGAACTATAACGAAACGCTTAACGTACTATAACACTTTTCCTTTCATACCTTTTCTAGCCATCTTTTGCTTTGTCGAACGCGGACTTAAGCTGTCAGCAATTTAAAGTGCTTTTTTTTTTCTCGGTATCTTCAGTACTTTTGAGAAGAGAGTTTTCAAACAGTTTGGCTGCGACGAAAAATGTTTCAAAGCGAAGCAAAAGAAAAGTCCCATCTGAGATTCCGTTAAGGTTTGTTTATCGTTCCCCTTATGCTGTGCTTGCTTTTATTGCTCTTATTTTGCTTTATTTTAAAGAGCTGAAAAGACTTGGCGTTTATCAAGAGCTGTCTAATGAAAGCAAAAGTTTTTCTCGCTTTGCTTTTATTTTATGATATTCAACAAGTAGCAGACATAAGATTTCTTCACTTTATTACACTGAGACTTTAAGAGAGAGTTAAAAGCTGATGGCCTTATATTTTTAATTACATTTTAAAATATTTAATCCGTTAAAACTGATATTCCTTCAACTGCAACCCGTACAAAAATTTCAATTAAGACACACTAAACTATTTTCTTTTTACACAATGGTATTTCGTTCGATCTCTTATTGAAAGTACTCGCATTTCATTTTCCCCATTCACTTGTATTTCATCTTCTTTTTGCTATTCTCTTTCGAATTCCTTTCATTTTCGTGCCAATGAACAGTTTCAATGCCATTTCAATTATGTTTGATTTATATGCGTTTTCATTACCAGTCACCAGTACGAAAAAAAAGGACTCCATTAACATATTTTCCTTTGTTGAAATTCTTCTTTATTGCATTTCATTGCAGGTTATTGGCCACTTGGCTTCACGTGGTGCAACGTTTATGTGACCTGCGATGTGCTTGCCTGCTCTTCAAGCATTTTACACATGTGCTTTATTAGTTTGGGTCGCTATCTGGGCATACGCAATCCGCTTGGGTCACGACACCGTTCCACGAAACGTTTGGCTGGAATTAAGATAGCTATTGTATGGGCCATGGCCATGTTGGTGTCGAGTTCAATTACAGTCCTGGGTAAGCCTTAAGTCATAACAGTATCCAGTAAAAAGAATTTAAAGTCTTGATCCCCACATATTTTAAGGTCTGGTCAATGAAAAGAATATAATGCCGCAGCCAAACGTTTGTGTGATTAACAATCGAGCGTTCTTCGTATTCGGCTCCCTTGTGGCTTTCTACCTACCAATGCTGATGATGGTATCGACATATGCCCTCACCATACCCCTGCTGCGCAAGAAAGCTCGCTTTGCTGCCGAGCATCCGGAAAGCGAACTCTTTCGTCGGTAAGTGAATTGAAAAGTTTCACATTTGCATTGGACACACATTAAAGTAAATGCAATTAGTTGCAACATTGAGCGCTCAGATTTGTGCCACCAGAAACCAAACGGATAAAGTCACTGGACGATATTCAGCAATAGTAGCAGGTGCAGTTGCAATTGGATTTATCTACAAATCAATTTCAATAAATTATGCGCAAATGAAAATGGCCATTAAACAGGGCGATGCCAAACAGTTGTTGGGTGGATGAGTAATTGAATTTAGTACGTTGCTTGTGCATTTGAAGTTTATTTTTATCACAGTTGTGACCCAGAGGAATGTTGACTGTGATGTCCAGGCAAAAAGAAGATTAACTGAACCCAAGTGCAATAGAAAAAAAAGTTTGCTGACAGTTTTGCTGCTAAAATGCATTAAAGGTTAAATACTATAAACAAGGACATGGGAAACTGTTGCATTTCTTGTTCTTTCTTGCAATCAACAAGTAAAGCCAACTAATTAACTGACTCAAAGTGCCATCATGCTCTGCATATTAGTCTTAACTCAATAAGGTCGTCCCCCTCAGCAGCATTAGAGACATCAGCAGTCAATCAAGCTTATAGATCTTTCATCAAATTGCCTGCATCTTTTTTTCTTTCTACGTTTGTCTCTGTCTAGGTTGGGTGGACGCTTTACGATACGTCCACAGCACGGACAGCAACAGTTGCAAGTGCACAGCAGTTTTATTAGCAATAATTACAGCAATAGCAACAAAGGGATGTCAATGAGTGACAGCAATCGTAACTTTAACAATACAATGGAGTCCAGGCCAAGAAGTACGAGCGGTAGTTTGGGTAATGACCACACGGAACGACCATTGATGCAACAACAGCGAACCGCAAGCAATCGAAGCATTGCCAGCGTTAGTTTTCGCAATGTCGGCAATGGCGGCGGCTCTGGCGGTGGCAGCGCAAATGCAACTAATATTGGACGAAGCAACTTCCGATTTACTGGCGGTGGCATCTTGCGACAATCCTCAACGCCGACAACCACCTCATCAGCCCGTGGCAAGACTCGGACGAGTAGCTTCTGGCGCCGGCATGGTGGTAATCCGAATCTGATGGACAGGTAAGTAAATTAACCTCCATTCCCCAGCCATTCAAAACTTTAATTAGCTGCAATGTTTGAGTTGCATGACGCAAGCGGCTGAAAATTGCATTCGGCTTAATTAAGTTGTACGATGTTAAAACCGAATTGAATTATTAAGCAAAATTGGAACCAAAATTTACTTGATTAACGTATAACTACTAAACTAGATCATCAATTACTTTTATTTAGTTCCTTGACTTATATTGTTTAATGAGAAGGGTAATAAGCGTCGGAGCATAAGAACTTTGACTAAAATAAATCACACTTAATAAAAAGTTTGAGATAAGTCAGCAAAGTGGTAATGATGCAAGACTCAATTTAACAATATTCTGTTATACAACTCACAAAGCCGCGAACACAACAGTTAAATCTGATACAACTATCTCTTGAGCAAGTAATTAAAAAGTTTGTAATTAATGTTATTGTTATATGACATTTTTGTTAAAGTATCGAATGACTAATACAAAAGATTATACCCCGTCTAGCCACGTCAAGCTAACTGTAATTCTTTACCACAGAAATGAAAAACAAAAACCACCTTTGACCTTTGCAAGCAGTCCATGAAATTGGAAACAAAATGTTCTTTGGGTTGGCTCATTAACAAAGATGCCAATCAGTTTTTAGTTCATTTATTCAGGCAATGACAAATCACAACCACAAAATGGTCGTAACTTAATCGTACTACTACAAGACTATCTGTGCACGTAACTTTTGTGCTGCTCGTGTGCTCATCTCACACCTTGGTGGTGCAAGGTGTAAATCATGCTCTTTTTGGCAAACCACCAGCAAAGTTAAGAAAACACGAGACAAAACAATACAAAACAAGACAAGACGAGACCAGACGAGACGAGACGAGTCGACGAAACGGTACCGTACAGACATTTATTATCAGTTGAGCATACAAGCTCTTAAATTTATTACATTTGTTTTACATGTTTCCCACAATGGCAGCAAATAACTTTTGCCGACTACTTTCCTAAGAAATTTGCATAATTTACTTTGTAAGTGCAAAGCGTTTTGGCATCGTTTTTGCCCCAGGTTAAAAAGTTGACTTTACCATCTATGGTGCTGAAAACAAACAACAAAAACAAATTGAGTTTTATTTTGGTTTTGCCATCCGGTCGCCTTCGTTCTTCTGACAAGTTACTTTTCATACCCTAAACCCATTAAAAATGGGTAAGAAGGGTATAATGGTTTTGTGCAAAAGTATGTAACAGGCAGAAGGAAGCATCTCCGACCCCATAAAGTATATATATTCATGATCAGCATCAACAGCCGAGTTGATATAGCCATGTTCGTCTGTCCGTCTGTCTGTCCATAGTCCATTAGGCAGTACAAGTTTGTTTCGATTTTCGATAACTCTTCCCGTTTCCGATATACACATGTACGCGTAAAGTATAGAGTTCAGGGTATCTTCTTGTTGGGATTTCTCGACTAGAGCCTTCTTACTTGTTTTTTCGTGTATTTCGTAACATGTTTGGGGCCAAGCGCATGGCAAAGGATTTTTAGTCAAAGGGATTGTTTGCTTTTGGCTTGCAATGCAGTAAACATGGACTTTGCATGTTTAAAAAACAAGTTAACCTCAATTAATGCACAAAGTCGCATCTAATGATTCACTGACCTCAAAAAAAAAAAGGTTATCACAAGTTTAGTTAAGCTATTTAAAAATAAAATTGACTGTTGACATATTCAACTCATGTCGAAATAGCGTTTGCAATCACCTGTGTCATTAAAAGTTGAAAATTTGCTTCAACTTTTCTGCAAAGCATTTTCGATCAATTTGTTTCTAATAAGTATGAAAAACGGAAATTCTGTCGGTTTTGTGGCTTGTATTGATTTTGTTTGTTGCTTGTTAAACTTAAAACTTGGCAAACGTCCAAAGTCTTTGCAGTTTCAAAGTTTTAACTCAAATAAATAACATAAATAGTCAAAAGAATTTAAAATATTTATTTAACGTTTAATAACTATACGAATAATGTAATTGTTTTGTTAATTATATAAAAATTTAATTGTCTTTTATCAAATTTTTTTGATTTCCGATTTTTCTACTCTCTAAAATATTTGCATCTAAAGAACGTGTTGTGTGTTATGTTGCTGCACGTGTGGTGTGCATTAATCCACCATAACTGCTTGTTTTCCCACACACAATCAATTATAACGCATCTTTTTGCAATTAAATGTACATTCAAGTGTCACACAACGTGGCGTGTGGTATTACATAATTTTCTTCATGGAAGCACTTGCGACGCGCCGTAAACATAAATCACTCATGCGTCATGTGGTGCAGCAGCAAAAACAGAAAACACGAATAAGCTTGTCTGGCTGCCGGCTGCCGGCTGCCGGCTGCTTGCCACATTGTTGTGTAGAAATTGGTTGCTGTTGTTGTTGTTGTTGTTGCTGTTGTTGCGGTGACAATAAATAGCGCATTAAAATGAAAGAGGAAACCGCGAAAAGCGAGAACAAACATAGCGTGCTAAACAAACTGCAATCAGTAGTGCGGGTAGAGCCAAAAAACTCCCAAACGTCACGGTTGACAATATTGCAAAGTGGTAAACGACAAAAAGGTTTCTATTCTATACAACAAACCAAAAATGCCACTGAAATATGCAAATGTCATCGCTATTTTGTCGCTTTTGTCGCCGTTGTTGCTGTTGTCATTGTTGTTGTTCCAGTTGTTGCTGCTGTTGCTTTCTGCATTAATGCAACGCCGCAAAAGTTTTTAGTAAAACCAGCAGGGAAAAAGCTTGAGCTGTGACTGCACCAAGTCAAAGTCGCTGTATGGCTTAAGCACGTTCCAAAATAAATTCAAAAATAAAATAAAATGCTTTCTCAGCTGAATGTCACGTATATGCGCTTTGCCGCGGACTTATGTCGCACAACTTGGCGCATAAATATATAAATTTCTAATGAGACAGGCCCCCAAAAAAAAAAATATATTGCCCCACAGCTCAGGTACTGACTTCTTGGCACTCAAAAAAATAACACGAAGAGAAGCTAAAATACCGGGTAAAAAAGTTTTCTTACTCTCCTTTTACTTGCAAATTATTGGTTGAACATTTGACGTGACGCGGTCGCCTAAGCAGATATGCTCCTTGTCGCCAGCTGTCAGAAGTTGAAATTGTTTCATATGCCTGTGTGTGTGTGTGTGTGTGTGAGGGTGTGTTAGTGTGTGCAAGTACAACAGTCTACAAAGTGCCTCTACAAATTTGTTGGCCAGCTAATCTGCCGCTGGGAATAAGATAGTTACATTAAACAATTCCAATCAACAACTTTGAAATGCATTTAATAACGATCTGCACTTCTGGCCAACTAATAAACTGATTACAGTCTAGACAACTTATTGTCAGCTACCTTAGGCACTTATCATTGGGAAAACTTTATCAGAATATTGGTACCCATAAAATATGCATCAACTTATATATGACAACATTTGTACGATATGGTAATGAGGGTGGGAGTGTCTATATTGGTTTTATGCCAAAATTGTGTATGTCATGTGTCAAAACATTATTATTCTTAGAGAGTAGTTTGAAAAATGAGTCGAAAACATATATATATATATATGGTGTTTTCATTAACCATTGAACACAACTTTTAATTAAATGGTATATAAGCTGTAATTAACTATTATGAAATGATAACTTTAGAAAAAAATATATCTAGGCTTCACCTATATATGATTTTTCTGTAATTGATCCAAGCTGTTGAGTAACAAAACGTTTAATTTTATTGACAATTTAACAAGAGATAAAGATCAGACTGCAATGTATATTGCTAAGATATCACTTGTGACGTTTCATTTTGCGATACATGTTTGATTCATTCTTTGACTAGAATAAAAAACAATACTTAATGCACCTTAGCTAGTAGTATCTAGAAAGAAGTTACATTTTTTAGATTTTATATGTCTTATACCTTGAAATTGAAGTTGTATCCAGGATGTTTGCCTTTGGCAGCACAGTAAGAGTGCAACAAATCTTAGACTAACTTCACCTCCGGCTGACAAAAGACTCGTATTCTAATCATAAATTGAAGCACTCGTCTTGACAACTCTGGCAGATTGAAGGTAGGGCTCGTTGCTTTAGATAACGTCATATTAAAAGGCAATTGAATAAAATGCTTTGACAAAGTCCGCAGCAGTCAATAAAAAGACTTAAACCTTATATCAAAAGCTGCACAGCAAGAAAACACAATTTACAATATGCGAAATGACTAACTGTGCGTCTCTCTTCTCACTTCCGTCTTATCAGTCATCCAAATCGACGTGCCTCGGTGCGAGGCAGCGTCTCACAGCCACAATTGGGTTACCCAACAAATGGAAATGGTGGCGTTGGTGGAGGTGGAGGCACTGCTTCTGGCGGGCCATCAACAGCTGGTGGTGGAAGCGGCGGTATTAGTTGTGGTGGCGACCGAATGAGCATTGCCACCATACAGACACCCGGCAATGGCAATGGCAATGGCAATGGCAGTCATCCACTGGAGCAGGTGGCAACAATGGCGACGATGACGATGTCATCAACGACAACGATGGCGACGACAGCCCAAACAGTGACTGAGGAGCGACGACACAAGCTGCGCCCCTTTAAGATTGCTTTGAATCGTGTTGCCACGCCAACACTCAATTTGCCGTGAGTACCACAAGCCAGATTTGTGTATTGGTGGGTTTAGGGGGTGAGGGGCTTTCTGTCCAAGTAACTCAATTTCTAAAGTGCTTTCACCCAGCAGCTTTCTCAACAGTCGCGCCAAACGGAACAGCCTTTCGGCAAATGCTGTCGCCACGGAACAGAAGGCCACCAAAGTTTTGGGTTTGGTCTTCTTCACCTTTGTGCTGTGCTGGTCACCGTTCTTCATACTGAACATCATATTTGCCGCCTGCCCGGAGTGCCAGGTGCCGGAGCATGTGGTTAACACATGCCTATGGCTAGGCTATGTCTCCTCAACGATCAATCCGATCATCTATACCATCTTTAATCGCACATTTCGTGCGGCTTTCATACGTCTGCTCAAATGCAACTGCGAACGGTAAGTTTGGCAAATGAAATGGGAAAACAATTTATTTTTTTCATTTTCATTTCTTCTGCGCGAAATGTTATTTATTGTGGTTAGCAAGCACTTGTGAAGTGCATTGAGTGGGCAATGCATTCATTCTTTGTCCATTCTGCTAACGATTGATGTGCAACGTGACGTATGATTGATACTCAGCGATATATGTTGGGCAATGGAATCAATGTACGATTTATAACAACTGCTGGCAATATGTGTATGTGAAAATGCACCAAATGAGTTGTACTTATTCATTGGCAATCTGGCACATATTATGGTCAAAATGTAGCATTTGAAATGCGAAACGAAAAAAATAGCCACATGCTCAACTGAGTTTGTGAACTTTATATGTGATTTTCGTTTCTATGGTACTGATTTTCTTTCAAAACATCTTAGTAAACTTAAGTTACATTTCATATTTTCTTTTCTGCGTGGATGCTTCCAAAAGCGTTGGCAACTTGGGCAGAAACGGAAAGCAAAAAAAATATTAATACTTTAAGCTTGCTTGAACTTAATCCTTTCCCTAAAAACAAATCAATTAACAAACTAGGAGATTTCGGAACTTGCCTCAAACCTTTTCGGCTTTAAAGTCGATTAAAATTTATTCAAATAGTCAGCAAATGTTAATTAATTTTGCAAAAATTAGATTGGGTTTTAAAAAAGTTTCCTTTTTTAGAAAACTTTTTAAAATGAGACAAACTTTTCACCAAGCCTTTTACCAATTAGGCTAATTATAAATAAATAAATTAGCCCTTCCATTTAACATAAGTTATTGATAGATTGAGTAACTTTCAAGGGATTTTACTCATCAAATATTTAAAATCAACCCATTAAAAATAAGTTGACATAAGCCATTTAAAGTGTCGACAAGATGAACAGTAGAAAACTTTTGTAAATAATATATATGTATATATATACAAAATTAAATGCTGCCACTTCATATATTGGCATTTCATTGCAGTTCGGGTCGTCCGTTACGGTATCGTTCCGTGACCGAAGGTCGCAGTGCACTGAGCCTGTGTGCCCCCTCGGCCCTGCCGCTGGCAATCTCGTTTCAAGACACTCCACTTATGACGCCATCCACGACGAATGCAACGCCGCTGAGCGAGTTCCGAGGGGGCAGTTATACAATCACCGATGACGAATGCTGAGGCTGAAGCAACTCAAGCAAATACTACGAATTTATGGGCCATGATTGGTTGGTAAGATGTGCAAGTAATTGAAGCACAATGGAAACACATCCGACGGCAGACGGCAGACAGACGAACTTATTTAAACTGTAAACCAATGCAAACAACAGGGTGATTCATTTGAAATCAAATCAAAATCCAAATGGTAAAATAATACTTGATGACTAGTATTTATTTGATGTCTTAGCAACCAAAAAAAAAAAAATAGTAAAGGCAAACTATATAGTAAACTTCATCATATCATTAGCGAATCATGAGCGAGTGAGAGAGTGAGATAATGTTCGTATTAGCCAGGCGTGACTGTAGCTGTCATTATTCATGTCGACCTATTATTGAAGCTATAAGCTATTAGTCAACTGTATTAAGGACCTAAGCATCATTTCCTAAACAAAAACTATTATTTATGTACGTATACTAAAACTAAAGATAGTATTAATATGCTGCTCTCGATGGCAAAAGTTGTATGTACCATAAGTGTAAGTGTTTGTTATTATTAAATGTTAGTTGCTGTGTTTGTTAGTCATTTAATTCCAATATGGATCTTAGCTATAACCAAAAAAAAAAAAGAATTTCCAAAAAAAAAAGCAAATACTGTCTGACATCCCATCTGATGACTATGTATTCCAAATTTGTTAATAGCAGACATTGTGTTATTTCAATTTATGTGTTTAGGCAGCTAGCTCTTAAGGATAGCTCTTTTGTCATGCATAAAATCTAGAAAATAAGCTACAAACTCAATAATAAAGTACATATATGAGTAAAAAAACATACTTACAAGAGAGCATTCATTCTTTCATGTTGCTAAGTTCTTTAATGGAAATGTGTTCTTATATATATATACCCTAAACCTATTTAAAACTGGGTAAAAAGGGTATAAGGATTTTGTGCAGAAAGAAGCATTTTTGACCCCACCAAAATTCTTGATCAGCATCAACAGCCGAGTCGATACAGCTATGTCAGTCTGTTTGTCTGTATGTATGAACGCGTCGATCTCAGAGACTATAAGAGTTAGACTACGATAAGTCATTTCGTTTATACACATATGTAATTGATAACAATAAAATCCTAAATTTGAAAATCTAGGAAAGTGTAGACGAAATAATGACAAAATATTTATTGAAATTGGTTGAGAAACACCGGAGATATGGACCAAGTCAAGTATAGAACACACACATACTTGCGTTTAGTATAGTGTTCAGGGTATTTTCTAGTTGGAAATGTGCACATCTTCCAGGAGTTTTGAGTGGAAAAACTTGTACCATTATGAGGTCGGGGTGCTTTTGATTTTTTCCATTTCATAATATAATGCACGGTAAGTGTAATTAAGAGGACTATTCAGGTTTCCCAACCTGAAGTGTTCCAAGAAGCACACGGACATTTTAAAATAACTTTTCCCGTAACACTTAAGCTCGGTATATTTATTTTAAGTGTTCAATAGAACCTCTTCAGGCTTTGAATGTTTTGAACAACAATGTTTAAAGTGTTGACAATAATGAAATGAGTTAGTAGGAAAGCTGATTGGCAATTTAGGTTTATATTATAACTTGCAAGTTGTTGACAACAAGGAACTTTTACACCGTTCTTTTGTTTTTGATAGAGTCGCAATCAATTGAGAGAATGAGCTTGAGAGAACTGCAGTTTGTGTCATGCTTGAGTATGATCTAATCAACATCTTTGAGTGTTTTGCAGACTTAAGTGCTCTATGACACACTTGCTACACAGAGACACACTAAGTGAAGACTCACACGCAGGACTCACACACACACAGGAATGTATCAAAGTATTCTATGCCGTTTACTTTACAGCTCGGCAGCAAACAGTTTCCTGCAGTTGAAGACCATCTGAAACTTTTGTCAGCGTGTTGGGTAGCGTTTGTAATCGAATGAGGTGGGAAGGAGGAGTGCATTGAGAGTTTATTCCTACTACTGCTCGTAAATGGCCATGAACATAACATTTTTAATGGAATACAAATACTTTTATGATCACAGAAGCGTAAGTATTTTTTTTTTTATTTTTTACAATGTACCAAAGAATTAGACATACGCTTGGAAGGTTTCTAGTGTTGTAATAGTTGATATGCATAAAAAAAAATGTATATTCTGGTTTGCTGAACTTGCTGTTACTAGTAGCTGTTGCCTAAGCGCTAAACCGACGCCAGCTGCACAGTGCACGACAAAATGGCGACACGAAAACAGCAGCAGCAGCAACAGCAACCGATTGAAACAGCGCAGTTGGAGACAATTATAAGAAAATAAAATGAAGGGAGCAGGAGGAGCACACAATGAGTGCGAGAACGTGGCCAAGTAAGAAGCGAAGTGTGTGTAAGTGAAGGCAGGAGAAGTGTGTGTGTTTGGAAGCGTGAAATTGATTGCCCCGCTGGCATTCGCTCAACCCTCATCCGCATCCTTTGGACGACTTGCAGTTTATTTGCTTTGACTCTGGCTTTGGCTGCGGCTAATGGCTGTGCTGGGTATAGAATTTTCAATTTGGCAACACCTTTAAGTCATTGTTGACGCCGCCAACTTGAAAAGAACTTTTGCCTTTTCAACAGCTCAAGACCAAGAAAGCGAGCATTTACATTTAGCGAATCACAAGACCAGAAAAACAAACACACAAAAACACAGACACACAAAATGGCAAATCACTAAGAAAACAAGCGTTGATCGCTCAATTGTTCACATATGTACATTATTGTAAGGAATTCTCATTACCTGCCGGATTTGGCTTATTTATTATGCGAAAACACACGCACACAAACAAAAACACGCATATACAAACAAAGACGAAGCTACACATGGGATTACCATTCAACGCTTTGACGCTTCATTAGGTTTGTGTCTCAGGTATCTGGTTGAGGGGACTGACGAGGGCCAATTTAAATAAAAATACAATACAATAAAATATAGAACGAGGTTGTTTTTACCGTTTTCCACTCAAAACACTTTATTCCGTAATAATAAGTAAAAGATGAAAAAAAACATGTTCTTTGCTTTTACAAAATAATAAAATCGTTAAATTAAATTAAATTATTATGTTTTTAAAATAAATTCTTAAATTTGAATTATTAAAATCAATCGCCTTCATAATGTTAGTTTGATACTAAGTGACACAAATCTTTTCTTTAAATCAAAAGCTCAATATCTCAATATAACGAAGCTTCTATTAAAATATTTCGCAGCTAGGGGAACACTTCTTTAACGCATATTGCTATGATACACATTGCTGCATTATCAAAACTCTTGGCTATTCTTAAAAAAAAAAAGGGAAAAAAAACATATACGCTGCATAGACATACGCTGCGTATGTGTGATATGATGTTGTGCAATGTGACAGCTGGCAGAGTAGTTCAGTCAGTTCTCGGAAATTGTTGATTTTGTCCCTGGTGTTGTGTTGGTTTTGCACTCAGGCTTTTTTCTGTACCTGTCATCGTTGTCCGCTGCCTAGAAATATGGCCAACATAGAAGTCGAGTCGAGTCGGCCATGCATGTAATTGATAAAAGCATCTGTCGGAACTGTTGAATTAAAACTTGTCTTTTACTTTTAGTAATTAGCCACGGGATGACATTAACTTTCAACAATTTAGATTTGGCACTAACGGCATTATTTGCTCTTTAAGGCCAAAAGCTGATTAAGCCCGGAAGTCCTTGATTACCATTCAAGCTCTTGGATTGTAATCCGCAAAAGCATAATAGACACGAAAATCGCCTAAAACGTTGGCCTTTTTTTTCACCACCAACAGACTGTCAGGCTGTGTGCTGCCTTTGGGCACCTCTTGCTGTGCAGATTAGTCAAATTGGTTTCTTTTCTGTTTTTCCAGTGATGGCGACTTACGTGGTTGGCACCTGATGGCCAAAAAATATTTACTTTAGGCCACCCACTCACAGCAGGTAGAAAAAGTATGCAGCTCTGTTAAGTTAATCTTTTGATGGGATGTAAAAATAATCTTTAAGATGGACCATTCATACAATATAAATATATAAGTATGTTTAACTAGTGAATAAGTATTAAAGGTACTTAGAGCACATTTTATGGAAAATTAAAGCACGCAGCAAACTTTGTAGAATCTCAGCAAACAAAATTTACATATGTGCTTTAAGTGAATTCCAAAGAACTTTACATTATGTGCTGTGGCAATATCATTAGCATTTTGTTGTTGAGAGATTTTTGAGAGCACAAAAAAAGGTAAGGCACATAAATTTGATTCTCTAATTATGCAGCAAATCGTGTTTTGTCCGGCAACATTTGCTAATTGCTTATAAATTGTTGAAATGCTAAATGTTTATAACAGCTGACTGGCAAAAAAGGGGTTAATGACGAGCGTACCCATGGGTACGATAACCTTCAAACTAGGACACACATTTTGGGTGGTATTTGTGGTATGTCAGGCAATTAACAGGCGCAACAAATGGCCATTTTGTGTTAATTAGCCGTGTTGTTTGCCGCTACTCAATGGTGATTAGTTACAGCCATGGCATATTAATCGCATTGGGCCAACACAGTAAGCACAGCAAACAGCTAACAGCTGAGTTGCTTGCCAATTATTTAACATATTTAGCTACTTAGTTGCCTGCGGGCTGAGTTGAGCGAACGGTCGAGCTTAATGATTTGGCAGATGACAACCACAATGTAGCCACAACTATTTGACTCAAGTCCTCAAGTCCTTGAGGCAAAGCAAACAGATAGAATTTAATTAAAATGACAAAACCTTATATTACACCTTTCCCCACCCGGCCCCAAAACTTGTCTCTGTCAACACCGTTTGGCAGCGACATAAACATATACTATCATACATAAAGCAGTAACGAACAATGTTGAAACCTGTGCAGAGAAGCAGGGCAATCAATCACAGAAATTAACAAAAATAACCAGAAAATAAGAAAAACTAAAAAGCTCAAACGAAAGAGAATAATAAAAAGAAAGTCAAGTTAAAGTAAGAGCATGATAAAATTAAGTTGTGCTAAGGTATACCCTGCAATATGTAACAAAGTTTTTTAGTTACGACACAAATAAGTTTAAAACATATTAATCCTATTAATATTATTTTTAAAGATTTGAGTGTAAGTCACAAAAATTAAACTAATAAATAAGATAGGAAATTGTCTTTAGTTGCTTGAAAAGAACTAATTGAAAATGGTCTTAAAAGTTATAAAGAAAAGTAGAAGACTAAAAATTAATTTTAATTATGTGACTTAACTGTAAAAAGAATATCGATATGAAACATTATTGTAACACTCACAACGCAAAGTTATCAAAATTGATTACAAAACAATATTTCCTTTAAATGGCAAAACGAGGTCAAACCGACAAACAGGTAAGCCAAAAAAAGAAAAAACGATAACTGGAAATACATCTATCTTCATTCACCACAAGGGATGGTCAGCAAAATAAACTATGCGGTTTTTTTTCCTAATACAAATCGTACTATTTATTTGCTTCCGCTCTCTTTCACTTTGTCTCCCTCAAGTTTGTCAGACATACACAAACTCGGATAAAAGTCAATTTCCGCTTAGTGTGGCCAAAAGTTGAAAAACACACACAAACACACTTGAGTTGGTGGCCTGCTTTTAAACATTCTCAATAAATATGTAATACACAAGTTATCTAAGTGTTGAACAAGGAGTTAATTGTATTTTAGGATCATGTCACACAAATATTTCAAGTGTTATAATGCGATTAGAGGCCAATTACTTAATACATACGTTGTGCTATTTACAGATCGGCTCATTAACGTAAGCTATAAAGAGCCTTTAAAACTCAACTTGTGATTGTTTTGTTGAGCTTGTGATGCTTAAAGTTAATTAGTATTTAAGATACAGCTTAAAATATGTAAGATCTGCCTAGCGGTGGTCATCATGTTTAGTTATCAGGTCTTGCTTTACTTCAACAAGAAGTCCATCTCTGATTTTGTGGTTGACATGTACTGATCGATCTCCATGTCCAAATCCTCACGCTTGACTTCACCTTTACGTTGCGGCTTGCCTAGATTAATAGAAAACAATAAAGATAATGTTAATTACGGCACTAATAAAAAGTTAGTTCTAGTTTAAAATCCAAATTAAATAATTAAGCGCTCCCATACAGTCTGATATCCAGTGAGTCGCTCTTGCAACGCTTTTACCTGCAACCGTGCGATCACCACGAACACGACTACGTCCACGACGAGCCTGCTGTTTATTGGCCATTTTGCCAACTCCTGTGCCTTTCTTTTTGTTGCCGTTATTGTTGTTGTTGTTACCATTTTGTCCGTTGGCGCCCTTGAATAGTTTGCCACCAGGACGCTGTAAGCTGCGTCCACGACGCCGCCCACCCATACCCTTTGGCCTGCCATTCTCAGCACCCGCAACAGCAGCAGCATTATTCCCCTGACGTGCCCGGGATCGTGAGCGTGAACGCGACCTATGTGTGGCAAGAGAAGTAGAAGCAGCTTTGGCAGCAGCAGCAGCACGTACAGCAGATCTGCGATTAGATGACAATTAAGATATAAGTAATGATTGTGAATAGTGGTATACCTTTAATGTGATAATAACTTACCTTCCACGTGCACGTCCATTGCGACCTCGTACACCAGCGGCAGCTGCCACCGTCTTCTGTGCTGTGTTCGAGTTGCGACGCTTCTCAATGCGTCCGGCAGCAACGCCGCGCTGTTGACTGTTGCCACGGCGATTGCGTCGCTTATTGCCAGCTGTTGCTGCTCCTGCTGCTGCTGATACGCCAGGACGCACGCCCAGACGCTGCTTCACTGACACACGACGCGGGGCACCAACACCGTTCACCGACTGCTGCCGACGTCCACGGCTCTGCGATCGTCCACGACTCTGATCACGACCACGACTCTGATCCCTGCCGCGACTCTGATCTCTGCCGCGGCTCTGATCACGGCCGCGTCTCTGATCGCGTGCGCCACCAAGTGGAAGGGCACGACCACGACTGCGTGAACGGCCACGTGGCTGATGCCTTAGTTGCTGTTGCTGTTGCTGCTGCTGCTGTTGGCGAGGTAAGCCGCGTCGACGTCGAGCCACACGCTCTGCCGCACCACCAACGGTGGGTTGACGCAGGCCCAGGCGCTGTCCCAGTCCGCCGACTGCCGCATTTGGGCGTCTGGCGGCACTATTGCTGCGGCGAGCTCGTCCACTATTAGTAACCAGATCGGCGCGCATGCTAGTTATGTAATTCAAATTGTAGATGGGCGGAATAAGCAGAAGAGGATAGATGTGTTTTTATGTTGTAGTAGCATTTTGGAGCAGATAGCGAGCATTCTTCGTCTTTGACTTTGTTTCAGTCAATCAACAAACAGCTACAAATTTTCTGTTTTTGCTTTATGTTATTTTTTGTTAGATGCTTACGTTGCCAGTCTGTTGACATTGTTGGAGCGCATCGGTTTTCCATTAGGTCCGAGGCGGCCCGTTTTCATGCCACCAAGGCGAGTGCCGGTGCCGCCAGCTGTTGTCCGCAAGCTTCTCTGTAAGATGCATAAGGTATGTGATGGATTTTTTTGTTGTGTATTTTGCGTTTACAAAACTGAATAAGACGCTTCTCAAGCGGTAGCTCTGTTCAGTGTGTTCTGTGTGTCAACAATAGAAGTCTTTTATAAGTGGGTTTGGTTCTTATTTCTTATTTGGTTTTTTTGAGGGCTACTTCTAGTCAAGATCTGGGCTGAACTTGGCTCGCTAGCTAGCTAGGCTGGTTGTATCGGCTGTATATGTATCTGATTGTACAACGCAAATTGGGAACAATTCCTTTTCAGCTCCAGCTGCTGCACTTTGTCAATCATTGCCTTGCCCAGCCACAGAGACAGAGAGAGAGAGCTCACAGTAAGTTTCCTCAATTCCCAAGTAATATTTATGTATGTTGCTTTTTTTTTGTTTTTTTTTTGGTTTTTGGACACATACGCGCTTTAGTTTAAGGGCCGTCTGCACGGTGTGCTTCCTTTTGAACTGCTGTAAGAGGCGTGTATTGGCCACCGATGTTGGTGCATCCACAATACGGCGACTGCGGCTCCGTGAACGACTGCGGCGTCCACGTGCGGCACCTCCTTCCGGTTGTGGTTGCTGCTGTCGCGATTGCATTTGAGTAAAACGATCATTTAACGATATTGCTGTCGCCACCATTTTTTATGGTTTTTATTAAGTGTAGCTCCTTTTGATTTAAACTTTTTTTAACTGGGGCACAGAGTTGAACTGTGTGCTTTTGTGTGTGTCCGGGTCGAAACTTGGTTTGCAACTGTAAACAAAATCAGAACAGCGGTTTAGTTATATACCCATAATGTGTCTACCTGCGGGTTAGCTTAAACAAAAATTAAAATATGACAGGTAGATGGGAAAATTTTAAAATTTCAGCTGCCGAACCATAAAATTAAGGATTATACACACAGCTGCAAACTTTAATCGTCACAGTAAACTACAAAATAAAATAATTTTAATAACACTCAAGTCAATATGTTTTACGCATTTTTAAAATTTTTTTTTCCGTATGAAAAGAAATAATTTTTACCACATGTAATAGTTTGACTGTCTTTCTAGAAATGCTGAACATCATAGGCGGACAGTCAACACCATTGCACGAGTGTACATTCATATATATATATATATATTTGGAAATGAGTTCATGAAGCAGAATGTTAAAACGTTTTCTAATTATACACACAGTTGCCACAACAACAACAATACCAAAGGCAGGAAATGGCATTGAGTCAATGATGGATACAAAAAGCATCGTCAATGATGGATACACAAAGCATAAGAGCATTTTTAAAGCAAAATGCGTTTTTAATAACTTTAAAATAAGTTTAAAAGTGTTTTAACTTACATTATAGACGCTTTTTTTATTGTTTGATTGGGTTTACAATGTGCCAAGTCTGCGAGCGAATGTATTTCACAGTTTTACAAATACGTTTGCAGCGTTTTTGCGACTATGGCGATTGAATGTTCCACTTTCAAATAGTTAATTCCACAGTTAAGATGCGTTATCAGCTTCGTACAGTTATAAGTAAATGGATTTTGTTGGCACAATCTGTATTTTTTCTTACAGTTTTCACAAAGAATGAAAAACGCAAAGAATTCAGCTTTGCAGTGTTGGGTAATTTATTAGATTATTCATAAGGGTGGCCAAATTTCACCACATTGGGCTAACCTAGTAGCGCTCACTTACACATTTCTTCGATAACAAAATACGGTCACACTTGCAGTAACATATCAGATATTTTGTTCTTAGAATTTGATTGTTCATCGACATAATCAATATGGGGCATGTATAGTAATTCCAAAGCCGGCAAGAAGAACGGCTGTGCCACCGGGTAACATTACTTCATGCTCATACCGACGCGCCACATAACTCTTTTAAAATGTAAACAAAAATACACATACATTGAAACATTCGAATACACATATAAACAAAAAGTTAGCTTCGTTAGTTGTTGTTGCTAACATTATGCAAAAACAAGTTTGCGCGGTTATTGAACTTATGACACTTGACTTAGCCGGCTAGAACGCTTGAGGCGTGATTATAAATATTTGGCAGCAAAATTCACTCACGCTTCCAACTTCAACCCAAACGGTACAGCAAGAAATATCTCGCAGCCTGAACAAAAAAGTCGCCACATGCACATTTACAAGATGGGAAATCGTGCTCCAGAGCTAATTATATGGTAACAATTGCAATGGGTGTTATCTTAAATGCTGCTTGGAATTTAAGCTCATCCTTTTTTGTATTCCTTAGCTCCTTTATAGTCGTCAGCTTGCTGGTGATACATTTCATCTCTGACCTGCTGCGTGTCGCTTTGGCTGGAAATTATGCGTTGGATGTGACGCTGTCTCAATTAATTGAGGCACAGTCGAAGGACTATGGCTGGCTGCTTAAGTTGTTGGTAAACTGTTTTGGCTACAGCTGTGTCTTTGTGCCTGGCTATCTCATCTACAAGTATGTGCAGCGCACTAATTATCTGGAGCGCGGCAATCGGACGTTTTTGCACAAAGCCATCAATATGTGCATAACTGGCAACTCCAACTACGAGTCTGTGGATGTCATTCACGCTTCCACGAGCAGTGGAATAAGCATAGAAAGGGAACGTTCCAGTAAGCGGACTAGCTCTCAGGAGGCAGTGCAGCTGCTTTGGTGTTTTGGTGGCCTAATGGTCTCCTATCTAACATGGGGTGTGCTGCAGGAGAAGATTATGACGCAACATTATCTGAACTTCGCTGGCGAGAGTGCCAAGTTCAAGGATTCACAGTTCCTCGTCTTTGCCAATCGTATGCTGGCGTTCATTGTGGCTCTGGCTTATATGCAGTGGCAACCATCGACCACACGACATCGTGCTCCACTGTACAAGTACTCGTATGCCTCGTTCTCGAACATCATGAGCGCCTGGTTCCAGTATGAGGCACTTAAGTTTGTCAACTTTCCAACGCAAGTGCTGGCCAAGTCCTGCAAGATTATTCCAGTTATGTTAATGGGCAAACTCATGTCCAAAGCTAAATACGAATCGTATGAATACTTTACAGCGCTGCTTATCTCCCTGGGCATGATCTTTTTCATGAGTGGATCGTCCGATAGCAGCAAAGCCAGCGGTGTAACCACGTTGACAGGAATCTTTCTCCTGTCTATGTATATGCTCTTTGACAGCTTCACCGCCAACTGGCAGGGATCGCTCTTCAAGAGCTACGGCATGACTTCATTGCAAATGATGTGCGGTGTCAATTTGTTCTCGGCAATTTTCACAGGCGCCTCGCTTTCCATGCAGGGTGGCTTTATGGACTCGCTGACTTTTGCCACGGAGGTGAGTTATTCAATACCTATACTTATTTTATTTGTTTATTGCACACAAAGTGTAGAACACAAGATTCAAAATAACAATGCCTAACCCAATTGTTTTGTTTATTTTAATAGCATCCAAAGTTTGTGTTCGATATGGTTGTGCTTTCTATATGCTCAGCTGTCGGCCAATTGTTTATCTATCACACAATTGATGTGTTCGGACCAGTTGTGTTTACCATCATAATGACAGTGCGTCAGGTAAGTACCTCACACACACACACACACACCAGAATTGTTAAACCATCTATTTAATATACTTTTTGAATAGGCTGTTGCTATCATGCTTTCCTGCTTCATCTATCAACACAGCATTACGACATTAGGCATCTTTGGAGTGCTCATCGTTTTTGTGGCCATTTTTTTGCGCGTCTTCTGCAATCAGCGTCTTAGAGCGAGACGCAAGCGTGCCGAAGCTAATAAGCCAAAAGTAGCTGTTTAATCTTCACTATGGCAACTAGTGACTAGTGACTAACTATGACGCACAGTTTGCTGCAAATTATTTGCTCAATTTAACCAAATCTCAGTCATGGCAAAACTATGATACTATCCAGTCTTTTTTTAATCATAAGCAGCACATACTTTTAGTTATAGTACAGTTATGTTTTGTAGTTTTAAGTCAAAAAAATTAGACTTAAACCAAAGTTCTGAGGCTCGAAAGAAATCTTTGTATGTATATTTGTTCCAACCAAACTTGTATATGTTATAATGCAGCTATCCGTGTAATAATATGATTAGGCTTCCGTATAGTACAGTCTTTTTTGCAATAAAATATTTGTGTATTTCTGTAACTATATCGTGTTTTAATGCATTAAGATACTGAACTTTATATTTGTACTACTGTTTTAAGCTGCTGCAATACCTTTGATATTAATAAGGTTATTATAGAAAATAAGTAAAATTATACGAAGATGTATTACCTTTTGCATATGTGAAGGTAGTTCCCAGCGCAGTCATCGCGACATTGACCCACTTATGTGCTATTATTATTTTCGTGCTTTTTTTTGGGCAACATGTGTATATTATGGTGTCTCGTCTGTCTTGTTTTGGCCTAATCATCAACATCATCAAGTTAGAGCTCCCAACGGCTGGCTGGTTGGCGGCATTTTACATTTGACACAGGTCAATGCACAGGCAGAGTTAGCCCAGCTTGTAACTCGCTTTCAGAGCCATGTGGGCGAAACGTTGTTTTATGTAGCTCATCATCATCATCATGATGTTGTTGTTGTTGATGGTTAACATTTGCGGGGGTGGCCTAAATTAGCATTTGTATCAGACAACAACACAGACAATGCGAATGCGCTGGAAAAATTCAAGCTAATAATAAAATTAAAAAAGGGCATTATGCAATCGAATGCCTTCTAAGGGAAAAACAGCAAATTTGCCAGAGTTGTTGGCAATTTTCGTTGGTTTTTTGCACACCATGCCATAGGTAATAAATTGGGGCGTGCTTCATGCTAGAGGCATAGTCTTTAGCCAACGCGCCATTGTGTTAGAAGTGTTGCCGTGAAGTGAAACAAACCGCGAAAAGAATCCTGGAAATATGCAATTCACTTGCTTGCTGCTACTGCTTGCCACACTAGCGTATTGTGTGGCTGCCCAACGTGGATATTACTACGGCACCAATTATCCACAACGTCGAGCACCTCCATCCAGATACAATTACAACTACAACTACAACACGCCACAGAGCAATCGTTTGAGTCGTAGTCAAAGTCAGCCAACGAGAAAGGAATTGGATAAGGTGAATGCCAAGTTTGCTGGTGCTGCCAATCAGGAGTTGGACGAACTCAGCTCCGATGTAGGTGACACTAAAACGTTGCTGCTCAAGAAGAAGCTAAAGAAGTTGGCTCGACCCTATGGCGTTGGTGGATTAGGTGGCTATGGACGACCTTGTACACCTTTTGGACGTGACGCAGCCGGCGGACAGAAGGATGAAGTGGAGCAGGGGCGTTTTCTTTTCGATCTAAATGTATACAATGTGTACTCGGGCGCTGGCGGTTGTCGTGGCTATGGTGCCGGTGGCTTGGGAGGATTAGGTGGCTACGGCGGAGGATTAGGTGGTTTGGGTGGATTAGGTGGCTTAGGTGGCGGTTTGCTATCAGATCCCATTGCTCCCATTCAACAAATTCCAGTGCCTGTGCCTGTGCGTCCCTATGCTCCGTTCGCCACCTGGTTATCGCTCTTTGCTCCCGGCATATTGCAAAACAGTTTGGCAGCCACTGCGCCCGGCGTACCATATGGCAATCCAGCCTCAGCACGTCCCCAATCAGATGCAAATGATTTGCAAAGTGATCCAGCTGTAGATCCCAATTACAATCCAGCTCCAGTACGTCGCCCTGTGCCCAATAGAGTTTATTACGATTCGGCAGGAGCGGTAAGTTAAACGATTTCTTCGAAACATATAGTGTTTCAATACTTAACATTTCGTATTACAGCCACCAGTAACGCCGGGACAGCTTTTGGGCGGAGTCTCTACGACTGTTAATGGAATTATTCAGCAGCTTACGGGTCAAGTGCAACCAGTTTATGGATAAACTTCGAAATATTCGATCGATTAATATTTAAATGTGATTATATATTAAGCATTATGATAGGACGAAATCGACTTAAAGATAAGAAATATTATTAAATCATAGAAAAATAACTACGAAAATAATACGAAATTTTTGTTTGTTTATTTAATTGTTTCACAATATCGATTTGTCAATCTTACTTACTTTTAAATGCCGACAAATACTTTTAGAATGTCTTTTTCAAATATTAAAGAATGTGATTCCCAATTATAAAGTAAATACGATGCAACGTAAATAAAAAGTTAAGCAACCTTTATTTGACTAAGATGTTTTGGACTTTACTATGAAAATTGTTCAAATGCAGGTGTGAAATAAATATATATAACTATTTAACCATCAAAAGAAATATCTAAAATAAGTACAAAGGCTCTTGTCGAGAAATCCCGACTATACGATACCCTGAACCCTATACTTTACGCGTACAGTCAGTGCTTGCAAGTATGTGTGTGTGTATGTATGCGCATACTGCATACTCAACTTCAATGTTCCATATCTCCGGTGTTTCTCAAACGATTTTAGTAAGAATTGCACAGGTTGTCATTGTTTTGTCTAATGTCTTAAACGTCATCTCAAAGTTTTCCAAATTCAAGATTTTGTTTTTATCGATCCCATGTGTATATCGGAAACGGGAAAAGTTATCGAAAATCGAAAACTAACTTGTACTGCCTAGAGATTAGGCGAGCATATGATCCAAATCTAAAGTCTTTATCTCTTATAGTCTCTGAGATCGACGCGTTCATACATACAGATGGACAGATGGACGGACAGTTGGACATGGCTATATTGGCTGTTGATACTGATCAAGAATATATATACTTTATGGGGTCGGAGATGCTTCCTTCTGCCTGTTAAATACTTTTGCACAAAACCATTATACCCTTTTTAGCCATTTTCAATGGGTCCATGGTACAAAAAATTAAAATTTGTATAAGTTGAATGCGGGTAAACTACATACATATAACAAGTATTCTAAAGCTCAGAAATGTAAGAACATTTATCAAATCTGTTGTACAACAAATTATTTACTTAACTGATTTAAAGTCTAAGCATTTAGATAAACTTTTTAGTTACTTACCAAATATTAACTTTTGTTCTAGCTGGTAAAAAAAATTACCTTGTTCGCAGCTTGTACAGATTAAGTGCGATCAGCAATTGTTTGTTATGTTGCCACATAACGATAATTGCGTTGAAATATTGCCCACTCTCATTCTTCCCTCCCCTTGCTGGAGATCTTAGTCATGCACGTACGCATTACTAATTATCTACAAATCTCACATCTTTGTGCCATACAATTTATGCACGTCGCGTTAAGTACATTAAGACAACAACAACAAAAGCAAACATGATGACAAGGACATAACGACAAGACAAACCGGATTTTACAGGGGATTTTCAGGCATTTCAGTATGGTTTAAGTATTTTTTTACAAACTTGATTTTCAGTACAAAAAGTAAGTGTTAACTAGACTTAAGAATTATAATCACATTTCGATGAAATTAACGGCCAAAGAAACCGCCGCCACCGCCATAGCCGCCGCCACCGCCATAGCCGCCGCCATTATAATAGTTATTGGAATACTGCGACTGTGATTGACTATAATGGCCACCATAGGATCCACCATAGTTGTTGTAGCCACCACCGAAGGGATAGTAGCCGCCGCCACCACCACCACCATAGTAGGGTCTGTGTCCATATCCACCACCGAAACCGCCGCCGTTATAGTAGCCACCACCGAAGCCATGACCGCCGCCATGATGGTAGCCACCACCGGGATAGTAACCACCACCGCCGCCGTGATAACCACCGCCGGGATAGTAGCCTCCACCACCACCGCCATGATAGCCACCGAAACCAGCATTAAGTCCAATTCCGGCGCTCAATCCCAAACTGCTTCCAAATCCACCACCAAGTAATCCAAAGGAGCGACCCTCAGCCTTGACGGGAGCGGGAGCTGCCACTCCATATCCAATGACGGCCAAAGCCACCAACAACTATAAAGAGAGAATCCAATGAGCAAGTGCATCAAGAGCAGTTAAGATCCACCAAGACGTACACAACAACAAAAACGCGCCATTTCAACTGTGAGATAAATCCAATAAGCGTCTGTAAATGTATGTCGCCCACCAATTCGGTAACGAAACTAAATTGCAATTGTGAAGTGCTTGTCGCTTATATACTACCTTCAATGACCGGCCATAAGAAGAGAGCGTAACTACGCGCTACGCATTGCCAAGTTATTCTACGCAAATTGCAGAACAAACAGCCAAAAGCCAGGCAATGAAATTGAAACCATACCCAGAACCAGTTGATGACGAAATCATGGAATACCCCCTTTAGTTTAATGTCTTAGCTTGCCGTCGTCGTCAGCAGAATCTCAGAATGCGTTAATTTTGTGTCGATTGTATAAATGTACATTGTATATATGTTTAGCACAGATACTCGTATATATGTACATATATTGTTTCTTGAGGGTTAAGGCAATTGTCGAACCGTCGCTGGGGTAGATCAAGATCACAACATAAAAAAAAAACCCAATAAAAATAATCACTTTAGCGATCATGCATAAGATGCAACAGTGCCGAAGTGTGTATACTCTATAAATGAAAAAATGTTAGTATAAATAAGTTGTTTTATACTTACTTACTTCAAGCCAAATGTTATTTAGAAGAGAAAACTCGTTCAAAAAATGTACACGGATTCGATTTTGAATATTGAACATACTACTACTACATATATACGTTGTTATTCAAACATATTAATAAAGTTTAAATACTTTTGACAAGAGAGTACAATAAGATTATAACAACTGCTAATAAACTAACAATATGCAAAAGACAAAAGACTTAGGCAACAAACCTTACACAGAACGTGCAGCGAAGCATGGGTTTAAATTTCGTTAACGTGATCTGTCTACGCGTACGTTTGCTTCATTTGCGACCAGCATTCATTTGGCTCATTAGCACTGTTTGGGTTTTTGTTGATGATGTGTTAAATTTGTTAAGTTGCTTATACGTCTAAGTCTATATACTAAGTACCTTCACTTTCGTTGGCAGTTTGTTCACCTTTAGTTGATTACGTCAATTGACGTCAGCGATGTTAGCTTAAGTTAGCTTAACCACCCACAATGTTATGAGGAAGTTATGCTTAAAGTGTTATGGGATAATCATAGAATAATCTGATTAAGTGTTGGCAGCTTAATGGCAGACCTAATGGAGTTGTTGTGGTAGCAAAGTTGTCGAAAGAGCTGTCAAGTACCAAGTCTGCTTAATTGTTACTCTATCTTTTTGCCTCAATATATATAATGGATAAAGTAATCCTAGTTCTCCTTAAGCAAGGCTAAATGCTTAACAGAAATGATAAAGGAAACAAGTTACCCAAAACTCAGCGATATTTTAAGTTGCTTTATTGAGTTTCAAAACAGTTTGATAATTATGATAAATTTAATATAGAACACTTATTCAACTTAAAGAAAAAATAAATAGTCGATTTATTTTTCAACTCTGTTATTATTTTCTTTTAATTATATGCCGGATCATATCTTAGTTAATAACTTAATTCCGGCTTCCGTTGTAGTTGCATTCAATAAAAAGGCAATTTCCATAGCAATTGCTACAAAGTATTTAGTTATACGCCAGCAATGAAGGTTCTTGGAATATTTCTTTGTTTTAAGTTCCTAACTAAAACTTCCTTATTTTTTATAAAGGTAACATTCGTTTTCTATATCACCAGCTGTCTGGTGGCCTGTTCTTTAAGTGCACCACAATGGCCAGGAATTGGATCCTTAGGCTACGGCTTTGCACCTTTGGGTGGATATGGAAACTACGCCTCATCGAGTGCCAGTGCAGCAGCTAGCAGCAGTAGCAGCTATGGCTATGGTTCACCAGGATATGGCTATGGCTGGCCAGGCTATGGCCAAGGATATGGAAACTATGGAGGAGGATACCAACAGCAACAGCAGTTCAATCACTTTCAGTACAATAATGGTTATGGAAATGGTTATAGATATCCATTTGGCTATGGCAAATAAAGCATAAAGCATATGTTAATGTATTTGTATGCTGTGCTTTTAACTGCTGGAAATTTCTGTTTGTTGGACTTTGTTGTTTATTTGGAGGTCAATAAAACGTAAATACCCAAATATGTACTCAATTATGATGAATCATTTGATTGGCTTAGTGAAATTGATGGCTCTTAAAGCATAAATAGCCAAGGAAACATACAAAAAATATGTATGAATATTAAAATGTATACGTTTTTCACATCAAATATAGAGTTTAAGTGCAAAGAGATATGTTTGTTGAATGGAAAAATGGCAATACCTTTTGGAAAAAAAGTTAAGAATAGCCCTATTGGGGACTGCAAAAAACCGGATTGTTAAAACCATTCATAATTTATCAACCGTTATTACCACTTGCCAACAGATTCGGTCGTTTCCATCAGTTCGGCTTGCGTCTCTTTACATATGAATATTTTGTTCCATTTCGTTTATATGTTGTATATCTTGCTCCTATTCAGTTCGAAAACCAGAAAGTTTCAAGGTCAATATGTATGTGCATGATGCAGAGATAAAATAAAAGCTGAAGTTCACAGCTGCCGCAACAACAATAAAGACAAAAGAGATACCTTGCCAAGAGACGATTGCATAAGGGGCGAGTAAAAACGCGTAGAAAACGCGTCGGTGACATAAAAACGGTTCGTTTGCCGCGACGCCTCTTCAATTGCAGACGCGACTTGGTCCATGCAAGCCAGCAAAAATAATCAGCTAAAAGAGATTTAAACTTGAAGACTGAACAAGCAATAATTTTAACGAGGCCATTAAGCGTTGCTAACATATTTAATCAACTAAAAAAAGCGCGTACAAATCGAGTATTTAAAAGTTTAGCGTAAAATGCAATTCATTGTGAGTACAAAATGTGTTTAATTTTGTATTGTAACAAATATCTTGTGTGTTTTGTGTCATAGAAAATTTAAAGATGAAATAAAGTTTTGTTTTCCATCAGTTGAGAGAATGTGTTTACTTGAAGAGTACTTAAACGTATATATGTGTTATCATATCATATCATTTTCTTTAAAAAGTAGTTAAATTAAACATAAATAAATATGATAGTGTCATTAATATATTCATAAATAAACAAGTTAACAATATTTTAATTTTCTTGCAGATCCAACCACAAAAGTTGCTCCTTCTGCTGGGCATTTGTTTGATGCTTCTACTCCAAGATGTGAGCGCCGGAAAACTCAAGCTGTTTGCCTTTAAGGGACCCCACGCCGGTTTCGTTGGGCTAAAAGTGCGAACACCAAAGTTACTGGGACTCAAGCACGCACTGGGTGGTGGCGGAGGAGGTTTCGGTGGTGGCTTTGGTGGTGGCATCAGTGGTGGCATCAGTGGTGGCATCAGTGGTGGCTTTGGTGGTCATGCCGGTGGCCTTGGTGGTCATGGCGGTGGCTTTGGCGGTGGCCATGAGCACCATCATGAGCATCATCACGAGGAGTATCATCACGAGGAATATCATCACAGCAGTGGAGGAAGCTATGGAAGTGGTGGTGCCGGTTTCGGCAGCGGTCTATGGGGAAAATAGATGCAACTCACCTACTGTAGCTAAAATTTAACTTTAAATTCATCGTCTCCATTAGATTCATAATATTTGTTATTCAGTTTTAAGTTCATACATAGAGAAATAAAGTTTGTTGATAATAAATTAAAGTTAAAATATTATTTTGATATTTCCTTTTGAGGATTTCGTTTCATTTTGTTGAAAGGCAGTTTTGGAGTATTTTTTTCGTCTTTTTACGCCATAACGATAGTCGATAGTTTTACGCATTTGACTTACACCACAGATGGCGCAAATTCTTAACTGCAGTGGCAATTAATTAAACGAGCTACAGATGGCGTTTTAAAGCAGCTCGTATTAAACGAATCTAAATCCATTACAGTTATACGTTTCCGTAGTGTAGTGGTTATCACGTGTGCTTCACACGCACAAGGTCCCCGGTTCGAACCCGGGCGGGA
Organism: Scaptomyza cyrtandrae; assembly: GCA_035044605.1. Classification (NCBI taxonomy): domain Eukaryota; kingdom Metazoa; phylum Arthropoda; class Insecta; order Diptera; family Drosophilidae; genus Scaptomyza; species Scaptomyza cyrtandrae. Next base: position 4,977,799 of record JAWNNS010000640.1, on the reverse strand, counting down.
ACAATTATTTTATTTTCGTTTTTATAGCATTTTTTTTGTGCTTAATATCTTATCAAACTTAGCTATGCATTTCTATTTCTAACAGAACCTAATAACTTAAAAAATCATTATGAATACTTGCTTAGCAATAATAAATTCCAGTATTGCATTTTAACGTTTCTTGAAACCTCCGCCAAAGCCGCCTCCATAGCCGCCTCCATAGCCGCCGCCATAGCCGCCGCCATAACCGCCGCCATAGCCGCCACCATAGCCGCCACCATAACCGCCGCCATAACCGCCGCCATAACCACCACCATAGCCGCCACCATAACCGCCGTAGGATGAGAAACTTTCATATCCACCGTAGCTACCGCCAAATCCACCACCGTAGCCACCTCCATATCCACCGCCAAACCCTCCACCATATCCTCCACCAAATCCACCTTTCCAGCCATGCTTAAAAGGTTTAACTGGAACCGGAACTGGCACTGGTTGAGGCACTGCAACTGGAACTGGTACGGGCTGTGGCACTGGAACTGGCTGAACAACCGGATATGGTACTGGATACCCAAATCCCTTTCCACCTTTGCCACCAAACCCATGAGCTTGAGCAAAAGTTAGCACAACGCCAAGCAGCAGCAAAACCTTACCGAAAATTCTCTAAGATTTAATATCAAATTTTATGATTTGTTTATTGGGAACAATGACATTTCAAAAAAATTACTCACTGTGTTTGGTCGCATGTTGTGAACAAGAATCTAAGAAGCAAAACGTTGCTGGTTGTCACTTTTATAGCAAACGCTGTTACTTCCTGAACTTCCTTTACGCAACAAGTTCAACGAACTTTTAAAACAAAACCAACATTAGAACCAGTTTCACTTTTATATACATGTATATTTACTATTGGCAAGCCTAAATATCAACATCAATGCTAATGGGACTTTTTTTTTTAGTCGCAGCAATTAACGTGTGTGAAAATCATTCAAGGCGTTCAAGTTATGGGTTTAAGGTCATCGGCACAGTTCAGGGCCTAGATAAACATACTATATGTGTGGGCGCGAATTCTGACTTGATCTTATTATAAAAACTCATGATTCTGGCGAAAAAACAAACAGACAAATCACAAACATGCTTAAGATTAGATGTTCCGTAAGTGAATCCCTTCTTGATTTTAACTTAAACAAAACTTTTTTATATATTTAAAACAGTTGCTGATTTTGGCGCTCCTTGGCAGCAGCTATGCTCAATATCCACAAACTCAAAGTCCAGGCGCTGGAGTTGGAGCTGCTGGAGGAGTTGCCCGTCCAGCTGGCGGCGTTGATAATCGCATACTGGGCCTAGGTAGTCTTCTGGGCGGCGGCGGTGGACTCGGAGGTGGCCTCTTGGGTGGCGGTGGCGGAGGTGGCGGCTTGCTTGGCAATCTCGTTGGTGGCCTTCTCGGCGGTGGTCGTCGTCCCTTGGGGGGACAAACGTATCAACCTCCCTACGGTGGTTTTGGAGGCGGTGGCTTTGGAGGCGGTGGCTATCCTGGTTATGGCGGTGGTTACCCACTTGGTCCTGGTTATGGAGGCGGCTATCCCGGCGGCTATCCAGGTTTTGGCGGCGGCTTTGGTCCAGGTTATGGCGGCAACTACTATGGCTAAATCTGTTCAACTGTTGTTCTCGCCGTCGGCCACAAAAGTATTATTTAAAAGAGATTAATCATGTTTTTAATTTGTAGCCATAAGTTTGTTGACCATTAAAAAAGCCAAGACATTAATTAACTAATGACGATTTACGTGGTGAAACTTTGGCAGCAAGTTTCGCAAATGGGGATGTAGCTCAGATGGTAGAGCGCTCGCTTAGCATGTGAGAGGTACGGGGATCGATGCCCCGCATCTCCAAGTTCAAGTTGTATTTTTGGCTATATGTATTTTTTTTTTAATACTTTTTAATTTATTATCTATTGCAACCAAAAGAATTGAAGTAATAGATATAGTTGGTTTTTATTTAATTTAGTTTATTACTTTTTACCCTATTATGTTTTTGTTGGTTTCTTTCTCACCATGCGTGCTATAAATAGTTCTCCCTATTTTGACATGAATATTTTTTTAAGAGCCGCTCACTGAAATGAAAACAAAATTGTATATGGCGCTCCAATCCGCAAGCGGCTCAATGGTCTAGGGGTATGATTCTCGCTTTGGGTGCGAGAGGTCCCGGGTTCAAATCCCGGTTGAGCCCACTCTACTTTTTTTTTGCTTTTGCGAAAAAAAAAACGGATTTTAAGTCTTTATTTATAAATCTATTAATTAAAATAATATTAAATGGTGGAAAAAAATGTATTAGTTTTGGAGATGCGGGGCATCGATCCCCGTACCTCTCACATGCTAAGCGAGCGCTCTACCATCTGAGCTACATCCCCGTTGCGCTTGTGGCCAGCTATACAGCGTTTTGTTAGTCGGCTTGGGAATTCTTGACACCAAACGCCTTAAGGAGTAAGAAAGGTTTATTTTTATTTTCACAGAAGCTAGACAAATAAAATAACAAATTTTTAATTAATTTCAAGTTTCAATCCATCAGATCCCATATCAAATGCATCCATCACATTACCATTACCATTCTGCTCTCGGCTGCTTCAAACTAGTAGTAGATAAGAAATAGAAGACGCGTCGAAAACTTGAATAAACTTATGCATTTAATTTCCGTTTCCGGTCAGTGAAAGTTACTCGAAAAGAAAGCAAGCAGAACAACAACAAGAACAACAACACCTGCCAGCAGCTGGAGAAGGAACTTCAGACCTGGACAACCAACTCGTTCCAGTTTGATGCCCCCATTTTGTTGTCATAGCACAAACACAAATAAACGCTCGGACAACGCAACGGACAATTGCATATGGTGGAGTGTTGGAGACATCGCTGCCCGGATATCATATGGATGCGATGTAGAACCCTTATACCCATCGTTCATCAGCCTTTTACTACTATCTGCACTTTAACACACTTGTGTTTATACAACTGTCGCTCGGTGGCGTATTTGTTTGAGGAGTCGCCTTCGGAATCGTCGAGCTGTATTATTATTTTCGTAAGTTATATAAAAATAATAACACAACCGTCAGCTGACCGATGCGGGGCGAGATAAAGTAAAGTAGGTAGAGTGTCATCCATGGCCATCCATTATGCTGCCGGGCATTTATTTGCCAAACAATTCAAAAGCAGAAGCAGCAGCAGCATCATCGCCACGTTTGGGTCTACGTTTGCTCCTTGTGGGCAACATCAACCACTTCATCAGCATCCAACATCGAATATTCAGAATTGGAGCCAGTTAAAGTCTGCAGCAGTACTATCTTATGGTTTATGATGGAATCAAAACAAATGCCAGCGTTTCGTTTTGCTTCTGATGAGTTTGTTTATGCAGATTGGTTGTGAAGTTTTTTTTGTTTTTGTTTTTTGCCGTTAATGGATAAATGTTCATATGTGTGCTGTGTGTGTTGTGTGTGTGTGTGTGTGTGTGTTTGTGTGCTCTTATGTAAGTATGTTTGGGCATTGGTTGCTTTCCCAGCCATACTGAGCTCATTTTTACATGTAACCCTTTTTAAATGACTTACAAACTGTGGCTATAACACTTTTGTCAGTTTAATTGTAACATTAAATGAAGTAGCCAAGTTCTTTTTCGAATTAGGCTCATTTCATTGGAATCTTTTCAAACTTATTCAAACGTTCTCTAATTCAAAAGCTATTCACAAAATTTTAGGTTTTATTTAAAGTTAAATTTCAATTGAACGTTTAACAGCTAAGAGACATAACACAAATACTGGTATGAAGATAAAATCACAAAAATAATACAGTGGCATAGGCTGTCGCAGATGACCAAAGTAACCGGGTCCATATTATTATATTTTAAGTATACTGTGAAAGAAAATTTAAGAAATGTTGGAACATTTTTCTTCATATATATCAAAAGTAATGAACTTTAAGTACATTTGATCTTTATCTTTACCTTATCTTTATCTATATTGGACTTCTTGTGAAATATAAATCAAGGAAATTGTCATGCGAATAAATTCGTATGCAGGGGAAGCACTTATGTATATATATATCCAATTTATGAGTTAACATATTGATTGTATTAGTCAAAGGTTATAAAGATTGTGTTTACCAAGCTAATGGTGTATAATTTAGATATAAAATTGTATATCTGCAGCAGTATAAAAAGCAGTTCGCTGTACCTAAGATTATCAGAACACTGAACGCAGCCATAGCATCAACAACAAGTAACAACTTGAATATTTAAGATGGAGTGTCAAGCAAATGGTAATCAAAAAACAGGAGCAGAAAAAACGTAAGTGAAACAAGAGGTTTTTACTTACTTAGTAATAATCATAACTATCCTTCAATTAACAGCAACAAACATAGTATATCGCTGGAACAAGAACACACGAAACATGGTACTAGCACAACTATTGCCGCTCAAGCGAATATTCTTCACAATAAGCAGGCTGAGATTAATGCCACAGCATTTCACACTCACAATCGGAAGTATGATCACTTAGGTGGCGGCTTAAATATGCAAACAGCTGCTGGACATTCAGCTGCCTTGGAAGTCAGTCGTGTGCCACAGTTCAATATGACGACAATGAATGCCAGTGGAAAAGCCAATCTGCTCAGCTCACCCAGTGGTAATCTTAATCTGGATGCCACGGCCAATGCAACACGCCATCTCAGTGGACCATTTCGAGGCAGGAACGATATTGGCGGTGGTTTCCGTATAAAGTATGACTTTTAGTCACTATAAATATCGTATTTAATCCCTACATAAATATGTTTGAAAATTAAACTTTTGTGCTGATAAATTCAATGAACAATTATCTAACATTTTTTATAATGATTAATGATTCAATAATCAATATTCGATGCGTAATTATCATTTGTTCTTAATTATAAAAAGCAGTTTAACTGATTTTGAACATATCTAAATAATAATAATACAACTTTTAATCCAAAAAACGTTTTGAACAGTCAGCATTAATGGAACTTTTACAGCGATATTTCTGATTAAGTAATGTTTAATTAGGCTAATTTCGTTGAAATCTTTTCAAACTTATTCAAACGTTTTCTAATTCAAAAGCTATTCACAAAATTTTAGGTTTTTTTTTAAAGTTATATTTCAATTAAATGTGTAACAGCTAAGAGACATAACACAAATACTGGTATGAAGATAAAATCACAAAATAATTCTTAATATTTTAATTTGTGATAAGAGTCAACGAACTGATAGAGTATAAACTCTGCGTTATCATTTTGATAAAACAGTTTTCTTCTTGTGAATTTTTGTTTCCTGGTTTTTTTGTATGTTGCACGCTTTTCAATTAAAATTGTATTGTTTTCTTTTACTTTGTGGACGTTGTTTACTTAGGCGTTGCTGCTTAGCCGAGAGCACAGGCCAGCGGATTGGGTCCACAGCCGGGAAACGGCTGTATTGGTCTAGATCCAAATCCATAGCTGCTGGCGCTTGCTTGAGGCGGTGACGTAGCTGGCAATGGCAGTGGCGGAGGAGGAGGGAGAGGGGGAGACAGTGGCATAGGCTGTCGCAGAGGACCAAAGTAACCAGGTCCATAGGGCGGTAGGGAGCCCGAGGAGCTTGTTGCACCATTCTGATCACTTGAGTAGATGTAAACATTACTATTGCCTTGAGCTTGTTGCTGTTGTTGTTGCTGTTGTGGCAACGATGCGCCATAGTAGGCAGGATAGAAGCCACCTGGTTGGGGTCCTATGACCGAAGGATTACAGCCAAAAGCGGGACAATTGAAGTAACCATTGATTGGAAAGGCAGCTCCAGCATAAAGTGGCGCTGGATTATGAAAAGCCATCCAACGATCGCGCCAGCGACGAAACAGTGTGCCCAAAAAGTAGAACGAACGTCCATCGATATGCTCCGGCTGTGGATCAAAGTCATCATCTGTATCTGTATCCTGCATATCCGAACAGCTGGCGGCACTAAGGAAAAACATCATCAACAGCAGCTAAACCGAAATTTTTCAATCAAAGGATATTTCAGTTGAAATCGAATTACTTACTACTAGCTTTAACATTGTTTGTTTGGAAACTATTCGCTTTGAAGTCTGCTGAATAACTGAATCCAACTCTTTTGTTAGTCTGCAACGTAGTGAGGCAGTCATGTTAGTCTGTTTTTTGTTTTTTTTTCGGCTCATGCAGATGCAGCGTAATGAGGCCTGTAATTAAATCTCTGAGTAGCCGTTGCTCTTGTAATCTTCAACGATGCGTGCAAAATTTTAAAGCTTCCACGTTTGGGAAAATCATAATAATAAGGTTGCAACATTAAGCTAAGGTTTTTAGCTTCTTTTGCAAATTATATAACCGCATTAATTCAATGATTGCCAAAAACCAATAAATAGTGCTTTGACTGCGACAAAAGTTAGTTTTAATCAAGGTGAGCGGATCGAAGTATCTGATTATTATATGGTATTATATGAGTATGGATATGGTAAGTATGTATTTGAACGATATTTCCAACATGCAGCATGAATCAAATCGATTTAAAGTAATTTGTTGACATTTCTTATAATATAATGAATCCAATTCAAGACCATTAAGTTTCCAAAACCATTTCAAAATGTTTAAACTCTAATTCCAGTCATAAATAAAGCTGTTTGAAAGCTTTGTCTCTTGTTAGCGTCAAGCATTCAATTCTTAGTTTTTAGCAGCTACTCAAAAATAGGTTTAAGATCTGATATTTTCTGTGCCTAAAAAGTACTTTATGGCCGGCACGTGCCAGTCGTTTATTTATTTTTGAAACAACATACAAAAAAACTTGCCTGGTTTTTAAGTTTTTTTTTTTTGTTCTTTGCTGTTTTGCCACATTACGTTGCATGCCCCTCCTAAAAGCCAGCCAGCAACAACATTTTGAGTTATGAGCAATGCGTGCCAGGTGTACAAAAAACAGCTAAGAACTTTTGACAATTGATTGATAAAGACTTTTAGGTACCCTGGAAAAAAGTAAAAGAGCTAAATATTAAGACGCTTAAGAATTAAGACCCAACTAAAATATTATTTGATATCTCCACATTCGAGAATTGCGTAAAAATAAATCAAAAATGGAGAAATTGATATTATGTATAAGTATTTTGAATAATTGCATGGCATATATATTCAAAACATTATCGGAACTCAACTATTATGCGTTTTTGGATCATAAAATGTATGAGAAAAGTTTAAGTTACTTGAATAAACCTTTTCAGCATACCCAAAATTATATACTCTATGTGTTGAGGAGTACATAAAACAGGTGACAACAATCAGTACGGATGCCTAATGTATGGGTGTGTTGGTTGCCCTGTGTCTGGCAAAACAACACAGAAAAACAAAAACAAAAATCAAAAGGCTGTGAAAATTCACGCGCCCGTAAAAATTTCGCACGTTTTTATTGCCATGCAGGCATGACGCCAAAAGGGAAACCATAAAGGAGAGAGAGAGAGAGAGAGAGAGAGTCCTTGGTTGAGTTGAGAAATGGTTTTGTAGATTAAGCAACACCAAAAACATAAAAGAACTTTGATTTCTGTGGCTACTTGCGTTTAATTAAAAAAAATATGCAAAGTCAACAGAAAACTAAAACGAAATTACATTTAGCTGCTGGATCTGAGAGTTGGCTGTGGAAACTTTTTCGTAAACTTTGTTGCCATCAAAACAATAAAAACCGCAATCGCAATCGTCTCACTCTTACACAATTGCCTTTGTTATCGAAATAAGAACCAAAAACTCAAATGGACAATGGCCAGAGAGAGGAGCGTCCTTTTCTTTTTTTTTTTTTGAACGACAAAGCTAAATCCGGCGGAACCACATAAATTATGTTAATGCTTATGGTATGGACACGCCCACCATCTGTATGTATGTGTGTGTCCAGTCGAGTCTAGTCCTGTCCCGGATAATCACAAAAATACACACAGAGCGCAACACCAAGAACCAAATCACATTTGTTTCGTCCTGTTTCGGAGTGTGTGTCCGATAGTTTTTTGTCGTCTATTCACAAAATAGCTGACAATTGCTAAAAACTTGTATTGCATTGTTGGGGTGTGTGTGTGTGTGTGTGTGCGTTTGGGTGTACGGATGTGTGAGTAGGTGTGGATGTTGGTCTTTTTTTGGGTGGTCTCTCTGTGTTTGCTTCATTTGGTGGTAGGAAGAGGAGGGAAGTCTTGGATAACATTGCCTGCAGGCGTGGCAATTACCTACACATGTATATATATGTATAAAACATTCGTCAAAAGTTAATGATATATGTGCAAATTGGACGAACCAACAATAGACAAAAAGTTAGTAATAAAAAAACAAGTCACAAGGCAAAAGCAAAAGAGCTAATAACAAGAAGCTTAAAAATTCAAATATATACAAATTAAACCCCAACTAAAATATGAATTGATATACACAGAACTTAAGCAAATACTTAAACACCTTATCATATACTATACTCCCTATTAAAAACAAACTTTCTTCTTGGTGCTGATATGTTAGGAAATGAGAAAACTGTACACGTTTCGTCACAGTCAGACAGGCAACATTCTCATACATATATATATATATATATATGTACATAATAATGTTGATGAGGAAATTAGAAAAGGACATTGCTGTATCCGATGCGAGCAAAACGATATGAGCAGCACACACACAAAAGGAAGGACATTGGAAATTATATCCATAAAAATGATTATACGATATGTAACACTCGGCCATTGTTATATACGTATTTATTATTTTATATCCATTGTGTGTAAGGAAGAAAGCCACTCAATTGAAAATTATCAACATTGTGCGCTTGAGTATAAAAAGTAAAGATAAGCATACCAACGACTGCAAACGCAAAAATGACATAAATAAAGTTGCTTCTGGCTAATTGCAAGCAAGCCTCGAATCCAAAGAGAAATAATTGAAAGCCTCATCGCCAACAATATGAGATACATTGGCAAAAAAGAAAAGAGAAGCAAAATTAAACCTACAAACCCCAACATCGACCCACTGAAACCGTTAACTGGTGAGTGGACATTCATGCAACATGCTGTCGAACATATCCGTCGTTGGTTTCCGATATGCAAGGACAACAGGTGGTAGGCAGCTGGGCTGGCTTATGTAAGAGGTGGGGGGGAGAGAGGAAGTTTGAGCTCTTGACATGCATAAAGGGCGGCGAATGCGATGCCACTCTGTTTACGGCCTGCAAACTTTCTGTCAGCTGTCATCAGTGCAGACGCACAAAAGCAACATGAAAACGTTTTTCAACCTTTTATTTTCAGCGATATATGGTAATGGATCTTACAGCTAAATGCAATGGAAGGTAAGGTTAAGTTTATATAAATCAGATATGTGACATAGAATTCTAGTTGAAAACCAAAATAAAGTCCACTTTATATATATATAGTATGTTTCGAATGCCCCGGCTAGGTTCGAAGTCACGATCTTCTGTTTACTAGACAGGCACTTTAACCAACTAAGCCACGTCGCCATTTAAACGAACCGCGAAAACTACGAAATATTTTTTTTGTTCTCAAATCTAGGTCACAATAATAATAATAATTTAATTTAAATTTTTTTTAGATCTTTTAAAGCAATTTAAAAAAAGAAAACATACTTAACATGTGAAGGCCCCGGCGAGATTCGAACTCACGATCTCCTGTTTACTAGACAGGCGCTTTAACCAACTAAGCCACGGTGCCATGTGCGCGTCACGAACACAAACAGCTACAAGTAGGTGTCGCTATAAAAATGAGGGCAACTATTGTGATTCAGAAGAATGTTGAGATACAAATAGCTATTTTACAATATGCCATTTTCTGAGATGTGCAACACTCGATTTTCTTATGTCTTCACAGAGAAAAAATATTTTGATATTTTAAGTATACTGTGAAAGAAAATTTATGAAATGTTGGAAGCTTTTTCTTCATATATATCAAAAGTAATGAACTTTAAGTACATTTTATCTTCTATAGGGGATTTTTTGTGAACAATTAATCAAGGAAATTGTCATGCGAATAAATTCGTATGCAGGGGAAGCACTTATGTATATATATATTTATTTTTATTTATGAATTTACATGTTGATTGTATAAGTCAAAGCTTATAAAGGTTGTGTTCGGGAATGTACCAAGCTTGTGGTGTGTGTGATTTATATATAAATTTTATATCTGCAGCAGTATAAAAAGCAGTTCGCTGTACTTAAGATCATCAGAACACTGAACGCAGCCATAGCATCAACAACGAGTAATAATTTGAATATTTAAGATGGAGTGTCAAGCAAATGGTGATCCAAAAACAGGAGCAGCATCCGCAAGATGTGGCGTTATGGCCGGCGATGAGCTGGTTAATGCACGCGCCGGAGTCTTTGCGACGACCAACAGCACTGCAGGACCAGTTACCAAAGGCATCTATGGAGCAGTTAATGCGTAAGTGTAACAAGAGATTTTTACTTACTTAGTAATAATCATAACTATCCTTCAATTAACAGCAATGGGCATGGTGTATCGCTGCAACATGAACACACGAAACACTTTGGTAGTAGCACAACTATTGCCGCTCAAGCGAATCTTCTTTACAATAAGCAGGCTGAGATTAATGCCACAGCATTTCACACTCACAATCGTACGCATGATCAGTTTGGTGGCGGTTTAAATATGCAAACAGCTGCTGGACATTCAGCTGCCTTGGGTGTCAGTCGTGTGCCACAGTTCAATATGACGACAATGAATGCCAGTGGAAAAGCCAATCTGCTCAGCTCACCCAGTGGTAATCTTAATCTGGATGCCACGGCCAATGCAACACGCCATCTCAGTGGACCATTTCGAGGCAGGAACGATTTTGGCGGTGGTCTCGATCTAAATTTTAAGTTTTAATCACTATAAATATCGTATTTAATTCCTACATAAATATGTCCGAAAATAAAACTTTTGTGCTGATAAATTCAAAGAAAAAATTATCTAACATTTTTTATAATGATTAATGATTAAACTTAAAATCACTACAATAAAATCAATATTCGATTTCGTAATTATCATTTGTTATTAATGATCAAAAGCAGTATAACTGATTTTGAATATATCTAAATAATAATAATACAACTTTTAATCCAAAAAACCTTTTGAACATTCAGCATTAATGGAACTTTTACAGCGATATTTCTGATTAAGTAATGTTTAACTATTCACAATTAAAAGAAAAGTATTCTGCTATCATTCTTACTTAACTTAAATCCAACTTAAATTTGGCTATGAAAAATGTTTAAATGGCCAGCATCTCTTTGCCTTTTGGTGGCTCATCTAATATGTTAAACATGTTTATCTTGAAGCTTTAACATTTGCATATCAAAGTCGTTTTTAAGACGGACCGATAATGTCCCAAGTGGCAAGCCGATTATGACCATAATTACATGTCATTATAGGGCGTTTATTTCGCGGACTCATTGCGGCTACTTTAGCCACATTCGCTCCTCCCCCAAACCCCTCTGCTGAGCTTACCAATAATATTGACTTGTGCTCTCTTTATCTCTCTGTCTCTCTCTCTCTCTCTCTTTCCTTTTTTATTGTTGTCGTTTACAGTGAAAACCTTACCTGCGACTTAGCCAGCTGACATGACTGGAGCTTCTTGACTTTGAGTTTGACTTGGATTCTTGTAATTTTTATGGCTTAGTTTTGCGGCGCCTGTAAGTATGCAAAGTATTTTGTATATAAAACGCGTTATTTATGTCTTGCGTTGGCGGCAGAGCCCAGCGAAAATCCGACTCCAAAATTAATAACCAAAGCCTGCCTATGAGAATACGTGAATGGGTCTTAGTGAGTGTGTGTTTGTGGGTGTGGACGTTGTGTTGTGTGTTGTTGTGTTTTCATGATGCGCATTATTATGACCAAATTTAACGTTATATCCAACCACCTTCCTTATAGAGCAGTTGCGATTTTTTTTTTCCGTTTTTTTGCCGTCGCACCCAAAATGCAGAAAGCAATTTTTATGTAAAGCAATTTATTTTGAATTATTTTTATGGCACTTAATGTTGCGCTTGGCCACATTATGTGTATATATATATGGCCCGCTGGCATTGAGTTCGTGTCAAAAATTGTTTGGATTCGGGTAAGGAACTGAATGGATATTTTTTGTATTGTGGCATTGTATCAATTATTTTGTTGTACGTTTTTGCATTTATATTTTGATAAATTATGATTATTCAATGTAAATAATATTGGCAGGAAATATGTTTATTGGCAATCGATTGCTAGATTATTTATTATATTATGTCATTTTGTTATAATGGGTAACAGGCAGAAGGAAGCATCTCTAACCCCATAAATGATATATATTCTTAATCAGTATCAACAGTCGAGTCGATATAGCCATGTCTGTCTGTCCGTCTGTCTGTCCGTCCGTATGTATGAACGCGTCGATCTCAGAGACTATAAGAGCTAGTTAGCTAGGCAGTAACATTGAAACATTCGAGCAAATAATGACAATCTCTGAAATTGTTATTGAAATCGGTTAAGAAACACCGAAGATATGCACAATTGAAGTTAAGTGTGCAGTATGCAGTATGCGCGTACAAACACACAGTATCAGGGTATCGTCTAGTTGGGATTTCTCGACTAGAGCCTTCTTACTTGTTATGCATGCATTATTTTTATTATTATTCTCTTAGTTGGCTGTGAGTAAAACTTTAGTAACGATTAGTGATAACTTTTAGTTTATTTTCAAACAAACACAAACACTTAGGTACACATAAATATTTAAAAGTTTACACCTAATAATGGAAATAAAATTTGTTTCGCATCGAAAGTTCTTATTTCTGTTCATGTTCAATGTAAGTTCTCTTTTAAGATCCTTCAATAATAATATTCTTTATTAATGTCAAACGAACAGATTATGATACTAACTTACAATGACGCCAAGCCATTACTTAAACCGAAAAACACATTAAACGTTAAGGAAAATGAAACAAAGAGTGAAAAGATATCTGCTTTACCTCAAGGCAAAGTCACCGATAACTTAAAACAACCGATTCAGTTTTTTGGTAATAGAAAAGTGTCAAAAATTATCTCAGTTTTGAAAACACAAACAGCGGGAAGAAATCAAAAATCGATAAGACCAAAAATTTTGGGTAATGTGCTCTACAAAGGCGAGGCACGAAAAGGTGGAAGCAATCAAAAAGAAGTTAAAGAAATGACAATATCGCTACCTCGGTTCAAACAGAACGCAGTGGGAAATTGGGTCTACAATCCATGGGCTGTATCATATGGTAAAGTTTGGGAGGATACGCGCTTCAATATTGGACGCAATGAATTGCCAAGAATGCATCAGGATACAAATGTACCGAATAATTACTATCCTTACGACGTGTATGTATGTTTTTATTATTTGAATACATTTTAATACTCTTAACCCATTAAAAACCCATTGTGTAAAAGTATATAAAACGTAGAAGGAAGCATCTTCGACCACAGTCGAGTCGATATAGACCTATATGCCTGTCCATCCATCGGTCTGTCTATATGATTTGGAACATAAGCTAGCCTTATCCCTAGGCAGTACAAGTTTGTTTTCGATTTTCGATAACTTTCCCAGTTTCCAATATACACAATATCTTGAATGAAAACCTTAGAGACGGCCTTTGACACCTTTAACGAAATAATGATGATAATGAGAAATGAAACATTGAACTTAAGTCACACACAAACACATACACACACATACTTACATGCAAGCACTGACTGTACGCGCTAAGTATAGAGTATCTAGTCAGAATTTCTCGACTCAATCCTTCACACTTGTTATTTATAATTAAAGTCAAAGAACTAATGCAAATAACTAATTCTACATATACATATATATTTAAAATACAGTACACGAATAATGGATAAGGTTTGCATGGGAAAATCAACAGTCTACAATCAGCCTAGGATAATAACTTGGTTAATGCATCACTTCTATAATCATCAACATCCGGAAAGAAGCATGAACATTGATAAAAGTTTGCGACGAACGATGGACGAAAAGGGCAAGCCCGATGAATGCCATACTGTAAAGTATGTTTCGTTTAGGGAATTTCAAGAGTGCCAATTGCTGCGACATCAACGCTTGGAAGCTCTCGTTCCCAAATACCCAAGGATGCAAAAGCCAGCACATAATCCAGTTCCTACATATTATTAATATTTCGCATTGTTTTAACAAATAACCTGGACATATAGATGAAGACCTTCTTGAAAGGTAATCGCTCAAATTTTCAGCACATTTAACATTTAACAAGCTAACAAAGCTACCGTGGTAACCATTCCTTAGCAACCAAAACCCTTTAAATAAGAAATTGTTTATAATGTGGTTAGTCTGTTATCGCCAGCAAAGCATACACCACATATATACATTTAAATGAATTTCACGTATTGCGAATTCCCCAGTACCGTTTCTATTGACACCTTCAAGGCCTATTTCAATCCAAGCAACAATGTCAGACTGCCCAAACTCAACAGTAAATCATTGGAACAATGTCAAATCGACCCAACCGGCGAATTCCAAACAAATCAAGCGAAAAGTCTGCGACATCTTGTGCTCGATGCCATTGTAAGCAATTGGAACGGTAAGTTTGAGACACCCAAAAGACACCCAAAAACCCAAGATGACAACTGTCTGACTGAAAAGTGAATACATTGTGTGTATGTGTATATGTGTCCAGAGTTGCCGCTCTATCGTCAGTTGCGACATCGCCAGGACCGTAACTACATACTCAGCCAGCTGGATACGCAGCAGTTGCCGCTGCAGTTGCTCAGCGCCCATATCCGTGACGATTACTTTTGGCGTAGATGCTACGAGCTCCGCTGGCGACTTGCCCCCTTCCAGGCACGGGGCAGAGAGCGGCGCTGGATTAACATTTACATGGAGCGACATGTTCAAGAGTTTATTGAAAATATGCAAACCGGCGACTACGAGCAGGATGGCAATGTGCAGGCCACCTTGGACATCTGTGCGGCATACATAAATCAATTGGAGATAAATCTGTTACAGCCCGCACCGGCCGACAGCGAGAGCAATGGTGAGTTCTTGTTACGATAGTGATGCTTGGATACCCTTTCTTTTTACGAATCAGTTACAAGTTTTTACATATTCAAAGTTTATCATGAAAAGAGTTACACAAATTTTAAGAAATAACAAAAAGATAATACCAATACTTTAAAGTTTTGATTTAACAACAAATAAATATTTCAATATTTGACTAGACAACATTCGAAATGGTTTGGCGAGAGAATTTTTAATCATAGCCTCATTCATTGGATCTCATTTGTTAGATAAATATATATAAAATTTTGAGTGTGAATATATAACCCAATTGCTTAAGTTATTACAAACATAATCTTTGAATCGAATCATCTTAAAAATAATAAAGTGTATAATGAGTCAAGCCCATTCACATAAAACATAACACATAACAGATCACATTCCACTTGATTACCTGCTGAGCAATCTGCCGGACTTACGCCGACTGCGGCTGAGCTATAGCACCAAGACAGCGGGCATCAATTACCAAATAGGCTGTAATCAACTAACGGCTCATGACATTATCCTGCTGTCGAAAGGACTCAGTCAATGCCATGAGCTAAGAAAGTTTTGGTAAGCATATACATACGTTAAATATCTTACCCGATTGAGGATTCTTACTTTGTAGCCTTCACAATACGAAGCTCGTTGCGTATCAGTTGCGATTTTTAGCACACAACTTGGATAAGGGTTGCCACCATTTGAAGGAGTTATCCTTCCTACACTGCGCAGTTGGGGATGCGGGCATACGCTGTTTTCTGGAAACCTGCAGCAAAGAGTCCTTTGGCACACTAACTGTTTTAGATCTGACCAACAATAAAATTAGTAAGTAAAGTAAAGCATACTCCTTCTTAAATGAATCAATAATACTTTTGTTTCTTTATTTCAGCTGAGGAGGGCGCTTACACTCTAAGTAGAATTTTAACAAACATTCCCCTTCGGCGTCTTGTTCTACGCTTGAATCCTATTCAAAGCGATGGAGCCGCTGCCATTTTTCACACGCTCCAAATGATGCCGATCAAAGAATTGGATTTGGGCAGCTGTTCCATCACTGAGAGCATCACCAAGTTGTTCATGATGTTGATATGCCAGCAGAAAACGATACTCCATATTGATCTCTCAAACAATCATTTGGGAGAGGTGAGCTAAGCATTTTTTTTTTCTAAAGAAATACCAATGCTAACTATTTATTTGGTTTAGGATTTTGGCAAGCATTTGCTAAAGATCATTAGCTGTAACAAGATGCTGGAAGAGTTGGATCTACGTAATACTGGTCTTTCATTGGCTATACGTCGCAAATTTCAAGAGATTCTTCTCAAAAATGCCGAACGCAAGAAGCACGAATCGCTTAAACAACAAAAACGTAATAAGTTTAAGGCTATTATTAAGTTATGATAAGAAAAATGAGTTTTTATTCAAAAAAAACTAAATATAATATTATTATATAGTATTATATATTCTTCTATTCATCTATATATTCTTTTAATACACTACAAATAACTTTTTTTCAAGGTACAATTTTTTCGATGATTAATTCTGCTGTTCAATGTTAAAATACTTTTTGTATTGCTTCTTGTTTTACTGCTCGAAACAGCACCCATATTTTAGTTATATGCTACATAAAGAGGTACAGCGACCAAGTGGCAAACTTGAGCAATCGACCAACTTTCATTAACCCTCGACCTTGTTGACTTAGTCTAACAAAAACAATGCTATCCCCATCCAAACACTACTGAGCACCCAAGACCCAAACACATTTTACACTCAAGCAGCCTTTTTTCTAATGGCTTTGCTCAACAATAACAAGTAAGAAGACTCTAGTCGAGAGATCCCGACTTGACGATACCCTGAACCCTATGCCTTACGCGTACAGTCAGTGCTTGCAAGTATGTGAGTGTGTGTAAACGCGCATACTGAATCCTCAACTTCAATTTTCCATATCTCCGGTGTTTCCTAACCGATTTTAATAAAAATTTCACAGATTGTCATTATTTTGTCTAATTTTATAACGCCGTCTCAGAGTTGTCCAAGTTCAAGATTTTACTGTTATCGATCACTTGTGCATATCGGAAACGGGAAGAGTTATCGAAAATTGAAAAGAAACTTGTTTGAAATCTGGAGTCTCTAGCTCTTATGGTCTCTAAGATTGACGAGTTCATACATACGGACGGACAGACGGACATGGCCAAGAATATATATATACTTAATGGGGTCGGAGAAGCTTCCTTCTGCCTGTTACACACTTTTTCACAAGAGCATTATACCCTTTTTACCCATTTTAAATGTGTTCAGGGTATAAAAACAACAAAAACAACAACAACAAAGCTAAGTGGCGCTCAACGAAACACTTGAAAATGAGTTGGGAAAAAGGTAAAAAGTTGTTGAAAAAATAAATAAAGAAAACTCTATTTACTCTTTATGTTGTTGGTTAATGTTATTTTGGTTGCCATTTTTTGGTTAGTTTTGTTGCTTTTGCTGTTGTAGTTGTGTTTTTTGTTGCCTTTTGGCACGCAAAGTGTAAAAATTGTTTGTGCTCAGTTAATGGCTAATAGCCTTTAACTTCTCGTTGAAAAAAAAAAGTTCGTCATATTAATTGGATTACTTTTCATAAGCTTTAACATTAGTATACAAATCTTAAGTGTTTGGCTATTCTTTAGCCCTTATTTCATTACAATTTCTAACAATTTACTTGCAATGCATTTTTGTTGCTATTTTTCAATTAAAATCATTTTGTTTTCTTGTCTGCAGCAGCTTTTTTTAAACTTTTTCTTTGGTTGCTTCGACCGTTTTGTGTTTATTTAGGACCTTGTTTTGTTTTTTATCTGCACAAGTGAAAATCAACAGCGACAAAGATACACTTTTACATCGTTCAGACATCTGTACCTATATATACTCAATGTATTTATGTATCTGAATACATACTACATATGATAATTGCGTTTTAAATTTTTGATATGTGTACAAAGTTATGCTAAACATTTTCAGAGACAACGCAAAACTTCACAAAACAACTAAGCTAAAGTCCCTCCCTTTTGTTTTGTTAGCAAAATTTAGCAGCTCATAAATCTTGGATGGATATAGTTTTGTGATTTATAACGACACAAAACTTGAGCGTGTGAAAAGTGAGAAAAATGTGCAAGCTAAAGGTTTCTTAGGAACAATTTTTTTAAAGTAGAAACCACAAATAAAGTTTTAAATATATCAAAATATATAATATATATATATATATATAAAGAGAACTAATGAAATTTTGAGATCCTAAATGATATGCTCTTTAATCAAGTATTCTTATTGTTAATTCTGCATTAAGTTTCCTAACGCTTTCAAGAATCTTTAAACTTTTCACGCCAGACCTAAGTAATTTAGCAGCGTAATTGTCTGATTTTTTGTTTCTTTCGATTTTTCCACTTAATTGCATTTTTAATGGTGGAGTGGGTGTGTTTGATGGGCGTGGCAATTTGTAGCGTGCCTAAAGCGTTGCAAAAAAAAAAATAGAAAAAGCAAAGCAAAAATTCAGACAGTTATCATAATTATTTATGAGGCTTCTTTTGCCTTATTTTTTGTGTTTTTTTTTTAACATATTTTGATAATTTGTTTTGTTTGTGTGTGTGTGTGGAGGTCAAAGGGTTTAATGCGCCAAATGGGCAGGCGAAAACTTTTCAAATTAAATTAAAAGCATGCCCAAAAGCAGAAAAGACAAAACAAATTTGATGAGTCAGCTGCAGCGTTTAAAAGTCAATAAATCAGCGGACAAATGATAAGGGTATAACGAAAAAAGCCAAAAAAAAACACCAAAAAAACAAAAAACCCTATAATTAATAAAAGAAAAGAAGAGCTGTTAATAAATAGCATAAACTGGGTTGAGCAAAAAAATGTTGACAATAGAAAAAAGATAAATAAAAACCGGTTGGAGTTCATATATGTGTTCGTACCTTACGTAAACAATGCATGATATATACAAATGTATCTGCAAGATACAAAAATTGAAACTATAAGATCTACTACAAGATCGCCATGTTTATGAGCGGCTCAATGGTCTAGGGGTATGATTCTCGCTTTGGGTGCGAGAGGTCCCGGGTTCAAATCCCGGTTGAGCCCGTCTTTAAAAGTTTTTTGCTGCTGCTTTCCAAAATGTAAATGTAAATAATCATAATTTTATACAGTCAAGGCGCGCTGACACTGACAATGTGACTTTATTGCCCATACAATAGATAAAAATTCAATTCAGGATTTTGTCCTGCCTCCCACCACAATGTGTGACATGACATTTTTATGATTATTTCACTCCTTTTTTTTCTTTTTGCTGCTTTCTTGTTTGCTTAGTAACAAATTTACATATCCCAAGCGTTCGTGTCGAACCGAAGCGTGTCTGTCTGAATGGAATGTCCTTACATATATGACAGCCTTGGGAATTTCCAATACGCAAGACGCAATCTCAATGCCAATCGTATGATGTGAGAATTGCTACAAGCGGCTGTTTCTTGTTATTGTAACTGTTGTTTTTGTTGATGTTGTTGCTTTTGTTATCGTTGTCTAAACAATAAAGAATAATCGCTTTGGCTTGTGGGCGTCATTGTGTTTGTCTGAGTGCCTCTCTTTCTCTCTCTCTCTCTCTCTGGCTTTGAGAAGTTTGCTTACGCATTGAAAGTGCTTCGTTTTATTGCTTGTAATTTGCATTCAACTTACGAATTGGCCAACTTTTTAATAGGCGACTTTAAGCCGATTAAATGGTGCATATATCCATGCATGAGTTGTCATATATACTATATACATTTAGTTAGCTGCTAAGTGAAAAGTTTCTACATGTACATGTTATGAATAGTATTTTACGATATATTATTATTATCACAACTATATGTGTTGGAACCATAGAGTAAGAAAACAATTTTTAATTATGTTTTTCATTTTAGCGAACAAGTCAACAAAACCTTTTTAACTTCATTTCTTTTCGTATTCAACAAATTTGCAATAATAAAATTCGAATGAAAATACTTTTGTGTGACTTGCTGTCACTGCGTATTAATCAGTAAGCCCTTCTTCTTTCTTCTTTCATTTTCATTCTTTCGTTTTGCCCATTTGGCCGGACAATATTTGCCAATCAATTGCCACAAACACAAATTGTCCATTTTCCTGCTGTCGCCGGTTTGCGGAAGGAATTTTAAAATTCAAATATAAAATAAAATGCCCAATTGAAATCGGTTACAATGAGCAGCATCCTCGTTCACAATGATCCCAAGACAGCTTCGCGTCAGGTTCAGGATTCAGGTTCAGCTGCTTGTCGTTTGTCGGCTTTTTGTATTTTGGTGGTGGGGTAGTAGGAAAATTGAATGCCTGAAGACCGCAACAAATAATATTGAAAATCCGTAGACAATTGTGTGTGTATACATTTTTTGGGCGGACCCGCACTTTAGTTAAGTCTGCTGGTAATGAAAATCAACTGAAGTTCGAAATGAAGAGGAAAGTGTCATGGATTTTGTTTGAGTGGGGGGGGGGGGGTGGTTGGGGGTGTTTCATTTGCATGAAAAATTCCTTAGTTGTCTTTTTTATTAAAAAAGTTGACGCCATCTCAACAGAAATGCCAATTAAATAAGCAGCTGCAACATGTTTGTCTACCAAAAAATTCTATGCACAATGAAACAAAACAATGGAAATGTGAAACTCTCGCTCGCTCTCGCTCGCACTTCATCATTGTCATGCATGATGCACACATATATCATGTAAAGTAGGCAACCATAGAAGAAAAAAACAAAAAAAATTACATATATGTATGCAGGCATTACAAATTATTAACATTATCATCATCAGCAGCAGCAGCAGCAGGCCAGGCGAGGCCGGACCAGGCCTAAATCCACTGTGAAAATGTACAAATGATATTGCCTTAAGACCCAAAAACTGCAAGAGCATCAAAAAAAGCAAAGTCCTGGCCGTGGTCATGCTGCTAAGTGGACAAATCTACCACAAATACGAAAATCACCCTCATTATGGCCAAAAACGTAAATTCCTGCTCGTTGTGTGAGTTGTTTTTTTTTTATCGCAATGTCGACAAGACCACTGGGCATGTTCAACAGACAACATCATGCTACGACTAGTACGACAGCCAACTGCGTTAAATGGTCAGCCCACAACAGCAATAACAACAACAACAACAACAATGGCGGCTGAAACAACAAAAAAAAGGCGACAATGTTCACAGTTAGTCCCCTGGCAGGGAACGACCGCTGTCATCATGGCTGACACTAAAGTGGTTTAAGGCGATAAGATGCCTCGAGCTTTGTGGCTAAGTGTGTGTGTGTGTGTGTGTGTTCGCGTCGACAGTGGTCAGCCAAAGGGAGGAGAATGTCAGTCGCATGGGAATGGGCTGAGCACGCGGTTTCCAATGACACATTCGGGCTAATGAGTGGGTGAAGCAAAAGGGAAAAGCGGCAGTAACATGCAGAAGGAGTAAGAGAGAGAGAAAGTGTGTGTTAAAAGTAGATTTCTTTTAACAATAATAATGAGTTGAAAATTTAATAACGTTATTCCGATTAGAATATACCCTGAAGTATGTGTGTATGTGTGTGTGTGTGTGAACGCGCATACTGCATACTCAAATTCAGTTTTCCATTTCACACTGGAGATATTCCTAGCCGATTTTAATGAAAATTTCACAGATTTTCTTTATTTTGTTTAATGTCTCAAACGCCATCTTAAAGTTTCCCAAATTCAAGACTCGGCTGTATCGACTCGGCTGTTGATGCTGATCAAGAATAATAATAATAATAACAGAAGTCTGTAACTACAAACAAACAAAGAGAGAGAGAGAGAGAGAATTCATTTATTTCGAACGGTGTTCCCAGATCGATAACATTATCGCTTACATACTATCAAATCTAATAATAATAACAAATCGCAAGAGAAAAAATCACAGTTACGTCTGTGCTTTAAAATAAAAATGCTAGAAAAAAATGTATTATATTATATATATATATATATATATATTACTTGTCAAGCATTGAAATAATATTTTTAAAATTTTAAGCATTCTTCTTATGAAATAAAATTTGTTCGTTAAGAGGAATGTATATTATGTTTAGCATATAAAAAGCCTTTAACATTCGATCGGTTCGACCAATCATACATACTATATATCTCCATACACATCCAAAATAAGAATTGTTTCACTTGATTCTGACCACTTCATTTGCAAAATATTTCCTAAGCAACTAAACACTAATCTCATTTCCAACTAGAAAAAATCCCAAACAGTTCTCCAAATTCCAATTACATAGCCCAAAACGGAACCAACTGTAAATTACTTGCTATTGCTGTTGCTGTTATCCGGCATCAATCGGGAACTGCGTAAGTAAGCAGAAATCAATCGATTTGCTTGCAGAAGTTTTACTGGCTTCGCATTTCCCATTGCCTCATCCATCGGCAAATGGCTTTCGCCTTATTCCTTTTCTGCTGCTATTTTTATCGGTATCTGTTTTAGTTGCTGCGGCTAAAAATCCAATTGCTAGTCGATGAAAATTATATGCAATGTAGTATTATTTTTGTGGCAATTGTTGGACGTTTCGACGTTTTCCATTTATTACAGCTAAGTAGACACAAGAAACAACAACAAGTGGCAGGGGTTGACTCGGATAACAACTGGGTTGTTTGCGGGGAGGAAGATGGGGGGAGGGGGGTGGTGGTGGTTAAATTTTGAGGTCTTAGCCTGCGTTTTTCTCATCATTTTTTTGTGTGCTGTGCTCCTCGGGTAGTTTTTGGGGCGACTAAATGGTTTGAGCGATAAATAATGTCCGTTTGTACTTTTAAACGACTTCCTTTCATTTGTTTTTGCCAGCAACTTTCGGCTGTTCAAATTGTTTCAACGCCAATACATAATGGCTGCCCCGCCCACTTGGCGTGACACTGGCAGGGAGAAGGGGAATGTGGCAGGAGG
This sequence comes from Scaptomyza cyrtandrae, assembly GCA_035044605.1. Taxonomy (NCBI): domain Eukaryota; kingdom Metazoa; phylum Arthropoda; class Insecta; order Diptera; family Drosophilidae; genus Scaptomyza; species Scaptomyza cyrtandrae. The sequence goes on along the minus strand of JAWNNS010000640.1, from coordinate 4,954,852 downwards.
CAGGAAAACAAGCCGTCAAAGATAGCAATCTTCGATTTTACTTTTTTTTGTCCGTTTGCCTTTGCCAGGGGTTTCATTTACTTCAGTTGTTGTTGTTATTGTTGTTGTTGTTGCGGCTGTTCAATTGATGTGTCCTGGGATAAGGCAAAAAAAAAAAAAACCAAAAACGAAATGCGCCGAAATGTTGCTGTTGTTGCATGGTATTGCGGCATATAAATCGTTTTATTTTCAGCATGGCATTATTGGCGTCTGCCTCGATTGGATGACGCGTGTAGGAAATGCTATTGATGTTGTTGTTCTTGTTATTGTTGTTATTGTTGTTGTTGTGTCGCGCTTGAGGTTCCTGTGAAGATAAATGGCTCACTTAGTAGAGCGTCAGCGTGCTTTCCTCTGGATCTCTGTATGAAGGCTAACTTTGGGTGGTTGGGTTGGGATGAATGTTAGAGGTGACGGTCTAACAACAAAAACAAAAGCAACATCATGATAGGTGTGTGCGGTTTAACGCTTCTGAGTTTCTTTTTCATTTCGTTTTGGGTTGGACATGACCAAAAGGGGCGTAGGACGGTTGAGGGGCGTGTTTGGTACGTGTGCCTGCCTTATTGTCGTCTCATCGAGAACCTGACAGCAAGTTGGGCTAAGACTGACAAATAAAGGTGACTTTATCAGTAGCAACTGATGGCAGGGCTTAGCTTAACAATGGCGGAGGGGGTTGAAAACAAGTGTGAGGATTTGAGGGAGAAACTAAAATAACACCTTAACCTAGACTAAGGTAGTGTGATTTTAAAATCAAGAAGTGTTTTTAAGATCAGAGTAAGAGAAATAATAAGAAAACAGGACTTCCAAGGTGTAAGGATTAACAATTAACTTTGTATTTCAGTGTTTAATGTTAATGCGGGAAAATTTCGTTATAATTTTGGAAAGTTTAAGTTCCTTTAAAAAAGAGATTCATTATACCCTAAACCCATTAAAAATAGGAAAAAGGGTGTAATGTTTTTGTGCAAAAGTATGTAACAGGCAGAAGGAAGCATCTCCGACCCAATAAAGTATATATACTCTTGATCAGTATCAACAGCAGAGTCGATATAGCCATGTCCGTCAGTCCGTCCGTCCGTATATATGAACGCGTCGATCTCAGAGCTAGAGACTCCAGATTTGGAACATAAGCTCGCCTAATCCCTAGGCAGTACAAGTTTGTTTTCGATTTTCGATAACTTATCTAGTTTTCGTTACACATGGGATCGATAACAACAAAATCTTGCATTTGGAAAACTTTGAAATGGCGTTTGAAACATTAAACAAAATAATGACAATCTGTGAAATTTTTATTAAAATTGGTTAAGAAATACCGGAGATATAAAACATTGAAGTTGAGTATGTGGTATGCGCGTACACACATACACTTACACAAGGTTCAGGGTATCTTACTTGTTAATATTACGCTGAACGTGCATAGTTTCTTTTCTGGATTAACAATAGATGTACGTACAAAGCAAACATAATCGAGTATAATTAGTAGTTATACATAATATTCGTTATTCCGTTGATTAAGCACTTTTGTCCTCGTTGCTCAAGATTGAAAGCTTTGCCTAGCACTCAACTCATAATTCAAGTTTACTATGGATATGAAAGCGCACATTTTGCTCATCCTTTAACTTATATTGTGCACACACAGACACATAAATCAAACAATAAGTACTCTTTATTATTATTATTTGCACTTTTTGCATATACGACGGCACACGGTATTTACTTAAGCAGCCGCAACAACAACAATAACAACAACAAGCTACCATTGGGGCATACTTCAACTTGGCTTATTGAATAAGTCAGCGGTGAGCAGTCAGGCATTCAGGCAAGGCAGTGAGAAGACGCCCAAAAACTTCAATAACAACACCAACCAAACCCACTTCAACAACAACAACAGCTACAAAAAAAAACTTCAACAACGACGCCCCGTCGCTATATGGGCTGCAGCCACGCCCCCCTAACTTTCACACACACACACATACACAAATCTACACAGCAGCCAGAGTTGAAATAACATAATTTGCATAAAATTGACGTTAAAGGTTGAACTCAACATTATGAAATGCCAAACATTTATTTAGGCAACGCCAGACCAGGAATTTTTTAGCCAAGTCCTGTGTTTCACATTAATAACCTTAAATCAATTTCATTATACGTAGCGGCAAAAAAAAAAAACACCGCTACATGAAAAACATGCGTTAAATTAATTTTTTATTTGCTACCCAAAGTATGTGAAAAAGATCCCAAAAAAAAAAGTTTCCCAAACAACACCCAAAAAAAAGGGCTGCAAATTTCCAACAAATTACATGCGTGTTAAAACGCGCGCGTTTTTATGTTACGTTTTTAACCGCTCTGTGGTTTTTGCCGACTGAGAACTTACTCATAAACACATTAATAACGACCCGCTGTGTTGGTATTCCGTTGGGTTATTGTATTTAAAAGATGTGGCACTGATTTTGAGTTTACAAGTTATATTAAATTAGGGAAAATTACCTTGATTTTACTTTCTCCCTCTTTCAGTTCAGACATATCACATTTTTACACATTTACCGCACACATTTAAACTAATTAATTAGCAAAAATTTGCAGGCGTTAAAATGTTCAGCGTCAAGAAAAGAAAACAGACATAAATCTTGTCGCACACCAGGATACCAGCACACTCAAATAAAAACACACACACGCACACACAGGGAGACACAGACACATCTCAAGTAAACACTTGCCCCTGGGGCGTATGAGTAACTTATAAATATGCATGTGAAGGGAGACAGATTGTGCACTTGCCATCAAGCAAAAAAAGGGTTGGTTACTTCCGCTTAGGCTGGTTAAATGCCAACAAGCAGACATCGAGTCAAAATCGTTAAGAGTGTAAGTTGGTAAGAGAGTTAAAAATGTTTTGAATTGAAACAAATAAAAATTTAAAACGCAGCCACTTTATTTGTTAGGTAATGATGAATAACTCTTGGATATAAGATGTTAAATATTACGTATACGATACAAATCTTTTGGCTATATATGTTTGTTGTACATATTCAGTCTTAGTTTTATACATTTTAGTTATCTTGTTTTCAAATAAAACCTGTCTCAAAATCAAATAATATTTAACCCAATTTAACTTGCAGTTGAGTAAATAAATGCTTTTTAGATATGTTTAATTTATTTTCAGGACCCACAACAACAACAACAAAAAAAAGAAATACTATCTAAAAGCCCGCAGCTAATTCTGTTTGCAGTCAGGCGTATAAAAGCGATTACGAAGACGATTTTAAGCGAGCGTGGCAAAAACAGCTTTTCGCAAAATCAACAACAATAACAACAACAACAAAATAAACAACAACAACAACAATAATAACATTAACAAAACAGATAAGCCAGCATAAAATAAAAGGCAACCAAATAATAATAAACTCACTGACCGCAACTGAAAATCGCTCAAGAGTGAAAAAAAAAGAATGCGATGATAACGCGCTGATAATGTGAAAGGGATTCGGCTTGGCGCTGAGATGCCATAAGCAGCAGTTGCCGTTCCTTTTTGGTCAGTTAGAAGAACTCCCTTGGGTGCCATTGCAGCCAATTAGGTGCGTCTGTTATGGTTGTTGTTGCCTTGTTGCCGCTTGTCTATGCAAATGTTTCTTTCTTTTTTTTTGGGTGCTCCCAAGTTTAACCCTTGTGCGTGTGCAGATTATCAAATTAGCGTAAATGTTATTGGCCCAAAGGCGGCTCGTGGTGGCAGTGGAATCGCTGACATGCCACACATGCCACGCACACACCCTTTCCCCCTCACACTTGTGGAAATTTTCAATTTCCTGACTGTCTCCTCCCAAAACCAACTAGCTTGGCTGCTTCGCGATAAACGCAAATCCTTAGATGATTTAGTCAACTGCCACTGAACCTTGTTAGTTGGCTGCCATAAAAATACGCAAACAAAAAAAGGTTCTTTCATTTGTGTCTATGAAATATATATTCATATATATATATGTATATTTATATGAAATTCATTTGCGTAGTTGGACATTTCTCATCTCTTTTTATGGCTATCAAGTGGCGAGCACAACTTGCGCAAAGCTGCTTAAATGTTATAGTTACTATATCACTGGTGACTCTGGTGGTCTAAAAACTGGGATTGTGTAAGCTTTGTGATTGTGACAAAGGTCGTCTACATACAACAAATGCGTATGGTCGCGGGGGGGAAGTGAGTGTGTGTGCGGGTATGTTCTTAAGCTGGCCAAAACTGAAACTAGACGACAGCGTGTGACGGCGTTGATAGCAAATATTATTTAACACACGCCGTACATCTCATATTCATTTTTATTGTTCAACAACAGAAAATACCCAAAACTAAAAACGAGAAAGCGCAGCAAAATCGCTTTAAATTCCCTGACTTATAAAACTTAAGTTATTTTATCTAAATCCATTAAACAGGTTAATTTTTTAGAATTTCGTCGATTTTATACCCTAAACCCATTAAAAATGGGAAAAAGGGTATAATGGTTTTGTGCAAAAGTATGTAACAGACAGAAGGAAGCATCTGCGACCCCATAAAGTATATATATTCTTGATCAGCATCAACAGCCGAGTCGATATAGCCATGTCCGTCTGTCCGTATATATGAACGCTTCGATCTCAGAGACTATAGAAGCTAGAGACTCCAGATTCGGAACATAAGCTCGCCTAATACCTAAGCAACACAAGTTTGTCTTTGATTTCCGATAACTCTTCCCGTTTCCGATACACACATGCGATCGATAACAACAAAATCTTGAACTTGGAAAACTTTGAGACGGCGTTTAAAACATTAAGCAAAATATTGACAATCTGTAAAATTTTTATTAAAATCGGTTAAGAAACACCGGAGATACGAACGTTGAAGTTGAGTATGCAGAATGCAGTATGCGGTTACACACACACACACACATACAAAAGTATAAGGTTCAGGGGATCGTCTAGTTGGGATTTCTCGAATAGAGCCTTCTTACTTGTTTGAGTTTGGACTCTTGTAGAGCTTTTATTCAGTATTCATATTATTTTAATAGCAAAAACTACTTAAATTAAAAAAACTACTTTTTAATAATTTTATTAATTGTAAGAAATTATAAGCCAATATATAAAAAAACTGTACACAAAAAAAATGTGTGATTTAATTTTTCGTTTATACTTTTAATTATCTTAAGAATTTTTATATCTTAATCAAAAACATAAAACAATGTTAAGAAGGGGAAAACTTTCTTTAATTTACCAAAATCCTTGCCACTTAAGCTTTTGAAAATATAAATTCCCCGTAGCTTTTAATGCGCTTAAATGGTTTGTTGTTATTGTTTTGGCAATTAGGAAGTCGCAGCAACGACCACAAAATTCCACCAAAACTGTTGCCATTAAAAACCAAACTTTAAGCGTTGTAACCCCCACACCTCTGGACACATGCCCACACCCCCACACCCCATTTTGCCCAGCCCTGTTGCGAACGGGCAGAACAAAAACCATTAAAACAAATTTAATCGCACTCGAAAGTAGCGTGAAAGAAATCTGCGCAAATATCAAAAGTCAAAATACAAAATGCAAAAGTTTTATTTTGACGCTGGCGCTTTTCGCTTGATTGTAAATCGTTAGTCGAGAGTTCCCCGGAGACGCCTCGCCCTCGCCCTCATCCTCGGTGACGGTAGGTGTTGCTCCAGTATCTTGCCAAGCCGACAACCAACCGCAAGTGAATCCTCCATGGAGGCCTGTAAGCGTTTACAAGTTAATTTTCACATTGGGACATGACTGACACACCCTCTCTCCTTTCACCTCCCACCTCTCTCCACTCACCTACCGTAGACTAAGGCAATTTCCTTGGCACTTTTGTTTAGTTTTTGATTTGACTTTTACATTTTGTTTTGTTTTTTTTTTTGGTTTGGTTGGCTCTGGTTGGCGCTTTTTTGGCTAATTATCATCATTTTTGCAAAATGCCTAAGGCGAACTCAGTTTTTCTGCTATTTAGACGGCTAAAAGTTTCAAGGGGAAAACTGCGGGCAAGGAGTATGAGTCTTGGCTATTATGTAGCCATCAACATGATTTGTTGTTTTTTGTTGTTGGTCTTGTGACTTGTGTGATTGTTGAAAAACTTTTGCTGTGATTTTTATGACCAAGAAACAATCAAAATTTAATGAGCGGCGCCAGTCGTTTTTGATTCTTATATTTTTATTCGTATTGTTGGTGTTTATTGAAAAATAAAATACTCAACGTAATCAAAAAAATGCACAAAAAAATGCAAAAAATGTGAAAAATAAACTGCTTGCTCATTGCTCATCGCAGCAAGCATTCCGATTCCACCCGCATTTGCACGATTCGTTAAACAAAGCACACGTTAAAACAGGCGAACAACCGGAGAAGAGGCGAACATCCAAAGGACACAGACGGTAACAAACGGTCAGAGAGAGAGAGAGAGTTGCCCTGCGGCCAGTGTGACCATATGAGACAATGGGAAATGATGCTTGCCACCCCAACATTCAACACACTTATTTACCATACGTTGCAAAAGTGTGCGAAATTTTGCAGTCATAAGGGATTGAGTATATTAACTTTATGATTCGATTCATCATGACTTGACTTGACTTTATTTAATGTATATCTTGATCGTGTGAGTGATTGAACTAGTTTTCTTCAAGCACGGATATAAGTTAAGGATGCGATGGTTTTATAGCTTTCTTAAAAATAAACAGATTTTTTCTTGAGAGAATAAAAATAACTAAAATTATTGTTGCGTACCAAATTATACAAGGAATAAAGCTTAAAAATAATTTTTCTTTTAAACTCAAGTAATAATAATAATAATACTATCCTATCCAATTTGGTACGATTTTCTTCAAAACAATTTTCCGACTTCCATTTAAAAGGGTAATCAAAAGCTCAACTCGTATTCTAGTTTTCTTTTATATCTGTCAAATGTGTGGTGCATCAAATGCTTTTAACTTTTATTTGGTTTACACTTTTTTGTTTTTTTATTTTTGGCATTGTGCTGTTGTTATTGTTGTTGCCTTGTTTGCTTGTTACAACTGTCGTTTCGGACATTTGCAACCAAAAAGAGCACAAAAAAGAAAGAAAAGGACGTTGCCAAAAAAAAAAAGAAGCAACAAAAAATGCTTCAAAATTGTTGGCAAATATTGAATTTGCAACATATTCGACTCATATGTCACAGCACTGTTAACAGTAGGTAGCTACCACAATGGAAATATGGTACTCAAAAACTGGGGAGATGCTGTCGCGAGTGAGTTGCAAAAGGTTTCTGTTTACCAACTGTGGGGGCAAATGGAGCTACAAAACAAAATGATTGCATACCTTTTTTTCTGTGGGAGTTTGCCAAATTTGCAAGCTAAATAACCAAATGTCGTGTTGCAGCTGTTGTGCAAATAGTGAACCATTAATTTTAAGTGTTGTATGTAAAAAATTATATATATATATATGTTTGAGTTTCAAATTAAATCAAAGACACTCAAATGTTTGAAAATATTGTGAAACTTGGACAAAAACCTGTAGAAAAACATGTAAGAAGGCTCTAGTCGAGAAATCCCGACTAGACGATACCCTGAACCCTATACTTGTCTATGTGTGTGTGTGTGTATACTGCATACTGCATACTGCATACACAACTTCAATGTTTCATATTTCCGGTGTTTCTCAACCGATTTTAATAAAAATTTCAAAGATTATCATTATTTCGTTTGATGTTTATAATGCTGTCCTAAAGTTTTCCAAATTCAATATTTTGTTGTTATCGAACCCATGTGTATATCGGAAACGGAAAGAGTTATCGAGAATCGATAACTAACTTGTACTGCCTAGGGATGAGGCGAGCTTTTGTTCCAAATCTGAAGTCTCTAGCTTTTATAGTCTCTGAGATCAACGCTTTCATACATACGGACGGACGGGCGGACAGATGGACGGATAGACGGACAAACAGACGGACGGACAAAGGACATGGCCACATCGACTCGGCTGTTGATACTGATCAAGAATATATATACTTTAGGGGGTCGAAAAAGCTTCCTTATGCCTGTTACATACTTTTAATGGGTTCTGGGGGTATAAAAATAAAACTTCAACAAACATTAACCAAAATGTTTTTAAAAAAAAACTAAGACTATGTTAGTCTAATTGCAAAACATAATTACATACATTTAATACTGTAACTAATACCGTTTGGTCTTTTATTGCATTATTATTCTTCTGACCAACACAAAAATATTTCTCTGTTTCACTTTTCATCCCTATGCTTATTGTATTAAACAACCCTTAAGAGCCAAATAGCGTCGCCAGAAAATGAACTTGTCTCTTAATTAAAGTTAAGCCCACAACGCAGCGGGCAAAAGAAAAGCAAGCAGCAAGTCAAAAGCGGCCACAGCCAAAATTAACAATTATGAGTTTAACAAGAAATTATATGCAAGTGGCATGAACAAGAAGAAGAAGTAGAAGAAGATGATGATGGGAAAATGCGAGATAGTCAAATTAGATTTTTATTGTTTAAAGAAAATTATGCAAATGTTGCCCGCAACACAAAGGCAATTAACATTAGCCGCATTCTATTTTTTATTGAGCTGTCAGACTTTGCAGCTAAATAATGAATGCTAACGCCCGGCAACCGTGCGTATGAGTAATCTGCGTTTAAAAACTCCACACAATGATGATTATTACTTGACTAAGGGAAGCATGGAATGGAATGGGAAAAATCTGTGCGGCATCTTCTTCTTCGACTTGTTGTTGGCATCCTTGCGGTTTGTCTCAACCTTTAGCCAGCTGGTCAAAGTTTTTGCCCATACAGACTGAATTATTCATAACGTTTAGGTAAGGAAGTTGATCGAAGGGGAGTGGGTGGATTGGAATGGGATGGCATCAGGCACGCCTCGAGCGTGTAGTAAACTAATTACCCCCGCTACAGCAAAACATGTGTGTGTGTGTGGGACAATCTTGTCGTTTGTTGTCATAGTTGTTGTTGTAAGGGATACTAGACAAGGACATGTGTGGCATTCTTGTCTGTGTGTGTTTTAATAGTTTCATAAGCTTCACTTAAGATTCGCTGACACATGTTCCAACGGGCCAGTCAAGTGGCTGCGCATATATTAAATGGAGACTAGAGAACCCGCACAGTTTCACAATCAGACCCATTTACGTTGACATAAATTGATATCACGGCGTTTATGTTTCCATTGAGATAAGAGAAAGAGACCAGCAGCGGCAGCAGCAGCAGCAAAGTATTTCTTTTGTGCCTGGGCGTGCCATTAATTGACATATTTATGAGGGTATCTCTACTACTAGCCATTTAGCAGCAACTGATTTGATTAAGACGTTTTCTGTGTGTTTCGGGTTTTTGAGTAGAGCGAACTTAGGGTTTAGCTATTAAGTTATTTAGTTTTGGCTTCAAGGACATGCAAGCGAACCATTTTTGGTCTAAAAAATCAAGTGTTTGATGTTGGAACTATTAGGAAGAAGTTTATACATTAATTAAAGCAATTACTACGTTAACAATGGAAGTTTATACAAATAAGTTATCGTAGTTTGTTGTGAAAGTTAAGTTTGTTTATAACATAGTATCGATAAACAAAATATTTTTCAAGCCATGTCCAAAACGCTAGTGCTTTAGAAAAATGGTTCATTTTTCACAAATCCTTCTCCATGTGTAATTTTCCAACTATTAATGGAGTAGTATTATCAAAATCAAGGAAGGAAATTTAGATCTCTGTACTACAAAGAACTTAAATAACAGATTTACATAATAAAAAGATAGTATTGTTCTTTGACCATGTTTTTACCTTGTTTTCTCTTCTCTTTTTATGCCCTGAGCCCGTTGAAAATGGGTAAAATTGGTTTTGTTTAAAAGTATTTAATAGGTAGAAGGAAGCATTTCCCACCCCATTAAGTATATATATATATTCTTGATCAGCTTCAACTACCTAGTCGATATAGCCATGTCCGTCTGTATGTATGAACGTGTCGAACCCAGAGTTTGTTTTCGATTTTCGTTAACTTTCCCGTTTTCGATAAACACATGTAATCGATAACAACAATTTCTTGAATGTGAAGGTATGGACGAAATAATGACAATTTGTGAAATTTTTATCGACATCGGTTGAGAAACAATATAATAATAATGTATATATAATAAGCGTATAGTAACAGGGTATCGTCTAGTCGGGCCTTCTTACTTGTTTTTTTAAAGAAACAAGATAATTTTTTTTGTAAATAAATTTAAAATAAGAAATTTCACTTACGCTTTATATGTATTAACTAAAAATATATCTTCCAAAGGTACTATCTATCTATAATAACTCGTATTGAAGCTTAGATTTAATACGCAGAAGATTTCTAAAGCTGTCAAGGCGAACAAATTCGATTGTCACCCAAAAGACACAAGCAAAGTAACCACAACTCCAAGAACTTTTTTATTTGCTTAAAGGCTTTTTAAGCCAGTTGAACGCGCGTTCATAACAGATGACCTCATAAGTTTGATTTCTAAGACTTGTATTACATTTTTTTTGTTATTGTTCTTGTGCTTTCGTTTCTTTATGGCATGCACAAAAAGCCAAAAGGCAAACACACTCGAGTCATAAAAAGATGCCTGCAGACAAACAAAGCGACACAGTCAACACACGAGTGCTTCGCATAGGGGGTATAGTATAAGAAAAAACCCCACCATAAAGATCAAATGTCAATAGCAAAGGGGAGGGCAGGGCCACGCTAAATGTGACCAAAACGCAGCTAAAGGAAAAGACAAACAGGCAGCAGCCAGCCAAAATATATACAAAAATGTCTAAACGTTGTCATAAAAAATGAAATGAAAACAAGCAGAAGGCAGAAAAGCTGTATATAAAAAACTTAAGACATTCAATAAGTTTACTCACAGGGCATAGAGCACAATGGTCATTTGCTGCGCGGAAAGAAGTGTGAGAGAGCTACGAGTGTATAGTGTGTGGAGTGAGGGAGGGTTACGGGGTTCGGGGTGCTGACCTTTTTATCGCTCTAAATATGTTTATGACTCGTTGGGGGGGGGCTTAGAAAGTTTTCCTTTGACTGCTGGCAGCTTATAAATCTCTGAGGTTTTTGTGTGTTCCACACACACACACACACACACACATGTGAAATTGTTTTTAACGACAATATATGTCCGTTGAAATTATTAGTTTAATAACCGTTAGGCACACAACAAATTATTGCTCGAAAGGTTCAAGGATAAGCCAATGGCAACGGTTTACAGTTGGCAGCAGGAGAAAAGATCTTTAATTTTTAGAGCTTCAATCCTTAATACCGTTTCCTATTAAACAAAGTAACATATACAAACAATAAAAAATATTCAAAAACAATCGAACAAAAAATAAAACCTAAAAAAAACGAATGCAAAGAAAGAAAATGAATAATTCATAGCTTTAAATTTTAGTTTATTTTTTTAGATTTTGTTCAAGATTTTTTTAAATAAGAGTTTTTTTTAAAGAAATTATAAAATTATAAGCTAAGATTATGGTAAGATATATAGTAAACTATTATTAAGCAAGTAAGAAGAAATCCTATACTTTACGCGTACAGTCAGTGCTTGGATGAAAGTGTGTGTGTGTGTTTTCGTGTGTATACACATATACTGAATACGATACTTACCTTCAATGCTCCATATCTCCAGTGTTTCTTTACCGATTTTAATAAAAATTGCACAGTTTGTCATTATTTTAACTAATGCGTCTCAAAGTTTTTTAAATTAAAGATTTTGTTGTTATCGATCCCATGTGTATATCGGAAACGGGATGACTTATCGAAAATCGAAAACAAAAAACCACTGCCCAAGGATAAGGCGAGCTTACTTTTAAAATCTGGAGTCTCTAACTCTTATAGTATCTGAGATCGAAGCGTTCATACATACGGACAGACAGACAAGGCTATATCGACTCGGCTGTTGATGCTAATCAAGAATATATATACTTTATGGGGTCGGAGATGCTTCCTTCTGCCTGTCACATACTTTTGCACAAAACCATTATACCCTTTTTACCCAATTTGAATGGGTTCAAGGTATAAAAATAAAAATAATAATAATAATAAAATTTTCTTAAGCAAATTTCTAAGTAAAAACATTACTTATCTTAAGATGCTGCCGTCTTGAAAACATTCTTAACTCGTTAACTCTTACCTTTTATAGACACACGCAAGCCCTTTTTTGTTTTTGTTTGTAAAGCGGCATAAGGAAATTTATTTTTCAATTAATATGAAATCAAGCATTAAAATTGAATTAGCAAAGCCAAAACTAAGCACTGGCAACGAAAAACTTGGCAGCAACTTGCAAGCCAATTAGAAAATTACGACAACAGCCAAGGACAATATGTTGCCTTAGTTTTGTGGCAGACGCACAGAAAGCATCTTGAGCATCTTAAGGATGTACAATGTACAATGTACATACATACATAAACTGCTAGAAAATATTGTTTAGTAATTTTGGGAGCGCTAATTTGGTATGTTGGCCGGCGGGCAACCGAACAAACCTGGCAAAAGTTCAACTAACAAACAAAAGCGATAATTACAAGAAAACAGGACCAAGGAGCAAGTAGCAAGGACCAAGACCAACTAACCAGGAGTTCGAGTCGCGAAAAGTAAACTTGGTTTATGCGAATGTAAATAATTTTACAAAAATTAATCGCAGACGACAGGCGAAAAAGTTTTCAACAATTTTTGAAATCTATCCGAATATGCCAAGAGTCCTGTCAGAAGCGAAAGGGTACCAACTTGTTGTTGTTGTAGTTTATGTGGCTGTCTAACGGCATTTAACCTACGCTACTATAATTCACGCCATTTTCAACGGCATTTAAATGCAGCGCGCGCAATTCTCTAACATCCTCATATCCTGGGCGTCCGTGGGCATCCTGGGTTGCCGCATCCTGTGCTCCCAGGGCTCTCCCCAACTGGGATAACGATAAGCCAAACATGATTTTACGACAATGTTATTACCAACAGAAGCGTGTTGCGTGTGGGGGGGGGAAACACTGGATCCCTTGTATTGTGTGTTTGTATTATGTTGTTTTTGTTGTGTTTGTTGAGACGTGAAAGGCATTTTGTGTGTGCGTGTGTGTGTGTGTGTGGGCGGGGGGAGGGGTGTAAGCCCTGCGGGTTATATGGCATGACGCTGACGTCGCTGTGATTGTTTAAAGTTATGAATAATTAAATATTTGAGCAGGTTGCGAACTGCGAGGCATTCTGGTTCCATTAGGTTAATGGCAGTGGCCAGGAGCTGTGCAGATTGTCAAGATATGTTAAAGTGTGATGTTAAGATAGATCTTTGATAGGTAAGAAAGTCGCTGGATATTACAAAATGTTTAGTTAGTTTGTGGAAATTCTTTAACTAAGCTTAACTTAGTTTAAGTTTAGGTTCTTCACAAGAAAAGTTAGGAGTTGCGAACATTCTTTAAGTCCGATCTATGAACATTATTCCGTTCTCTTCAAGTATTCTATTGCAACATTCTCCTTAGCTTCCATTAAATTTTCCACCCCTTCGGGGCTATTCATTCGCTTTGTGGTCGGCCACAATAACGTTAATGCAAATAATTGCCGTCCATTTCGAGTGCATTAAAGTGGAAATTATGTGCACAGCCGCAGTTAATTACACAAAAAAAAAGGTAAAATAATTAAACACAAAAAGATTATAGACAATAGTCTTTGGAGATGCGGGGCATCGATCCCCGTACCTCTCACATGCTAAGCGAGCGCTCTACCATCTGAGCTACATCCCCGATTAAAATTCGACGAAATAAAAGACGTATTTTTAAGCTAACAAATGCCATTCTGTGATTTATAGGTTTTTTATGCATTTGACATTGAAAAAACTTTCGAAAACTAAAACTGGTTGAATGCATAATAAATAGATATTTTGAGGTTTTTTCGACTATTTATAAAATCACTTAGTTTTTGGTAACTTAGAAAGAGTAGCTGGCCGTCGCAGGTGCATGAGGCTCAATGGTCTAGGGGTATGATTCTCGCTTTGGGTGCGAGAGGTCCCGGGTTCAAATCCCGGTTGAGCCCAGTTTACTTTTTATTGTAGGAATTGTTTTCTTAATAATAACATATACCCTATCTTATCTTACCACTTCTTTGTATAGCTATTAAAATGTGCGTAGTTTCTTGTCTTGTCTTCAAACCAGTTTTTTCGCTTGGCAAACTGGCCCAGTTTGTAAAAACAAAAATGCTTTGTTGACATTTCTTACATAATAAAATCGCTTGCGCATGTTTGAAAAAGCCTCGGGCGCATTTTCGAATGGTATTCGGCCCATAAGAAACGTGACTAATTGTTTGTATATTTATACACCCTACCATAATAAAAGTATTTAAATATATTTATCATATCGTAATATTTTTTTACAATGATATAAAGATTAGTTATTATTCAGAGAAATATAGCTTTAAGTCTACTGTATCTCCTGTTCCTAAGAGTTTCTACGGTAACTTAATTAAGATTATTGATTTTTAGTGCCATCTATTGATTTTATGATATGATCTTATATTCAGTTGTAAGCGTTACAAGACGATAGTATTCCCTAAAGCTTTAAAATTTTTTAAATCTATAATTTTTTCATCTATAGGTGTTTTGAAAGGGTATTTTAAGTACACCATAAACAACTTTTCTTTATTTTTTACGAATCGCAATGTCATTGAATTCGATTTCCGTTGGACAAATGCTGATCATGGTCATTTATTGAAATTAAATGCATACCAATCTATTTTTAAATCGATTTAATTTGAATTTTAACACTTGTTGACTACCAAAACAGAAATCGTCACAACGGGGATGTAGCTCAGATGGTAGAGCGCTCGCTTAGCATGTGAGAGGTACGGGGATCGATGCCCCGCATCTCCAAGGGATATCCAACTTTTTTGGGAATATGTTGAAAAATTTCTTATTTATTAGTTATTAAAATATTAAAATGCGTTTCTTTATTTAAGAATAAGTATTTTTATTTCGATATATTTTTTTTAATTATTTAAAAAATACTTTTACAATAATTTAATAAAAATACTGCTATCTGGAGATGCGGGGCATCGATCCCCGTACCTCTCACATGCTAAGCGAGCGCTCTACCATCTGAGCTACATCCCCTGGTGATCATCGCTGGCCCAAATCGCATCAGGATTCGCAGGGTTGCACATTGTGTTCCTTTTAAAACGATCTGGAATGAAGCAGGCCACATAATCGACCATATAGCAAGCACCCTTAGAGCACAAAAGAAATGAATTTACGCATTTTGTTATTTGTTCTGTTGTGTTTACGCTTTATTATTTATTCGCTTTTAAGAACTGTCAATATTTACACTTTTTTTTACAGGTTTAGTCTGGCATAAAAATTACAAAAAATACACACTTGCGCGATTTTGTTTTTATTTTGTATTGTTTGGTTTTCTTTGCATTATTGTTTTGCGCATTCTTTGTGCACAACCGTCTTTAGGATTCGCTCCAACCACCTGCCATCTGATGCATATAATTATGGAAATTTCAAAGTGCGTTAAAGCCACCCACCCAACAACAACTACAACAAACAACAACAACAGTAACAACGGTAGCAAATCGTATACAAATGAAAAATCAACGCCAGCAGGCGTAGCGATTTTGACAATGTAAATAAAAGTTGCGACAAAACAAAACGATAAAACAAATGAAAATCTCAAGGGAAAAGAAATATAATAAGCAAGGCAAGTGAATTTGCATAAACTCAAAACATTCAACAATATTGATTGCTCTCAGATTCAACATTTTAAATTTGAGCCCTTGCGCGCTCACTTTTTCATGTGATGTGGCAGCCCTGTCACACCTGAAGCAACTCTGCGAACAGCTGTGCTACTCAGAGTTCTGGCAGACGCAATAAAAGTAAAAGATTCTTAGCGCATAGTTTTTAAGCGTTTTCGCGTATTTTTGCTACTAATATTAATATAAGTGATAACAATTGCATAAACAATAAACAAGCAAACATGCTTTTGCATCTTTGATGCGTTTGTAAACGGCTTCAAGCAACAACAACAAAGAGTACAAAAATGTCGTGCAACTTGCAATTAGTTGTAAAAACGAAATCAGGATACGTGCCTTAACTAAAAGATAAGTTCATATTTATACATAACTAGTGTATATTAAGATATATTGTTAAGTTTTGTCATGAAAGAATGTCGCGAAACTCCGCCCGCACCAACAGCTGCTGCTGCTACTGCTACTATAGAATCAAACGAAAAAGCATTAGCAGCAGCAGCTACAACCACAACAACAACAACATCATCGACAACAACAATTGCCGGCACCGAAGCAGTGTCGGCTTCTTGTTCAGCCAACGTTGCTTTATTGGAGACACCTGTATGGTATGGTGGTCAACATCGCAACCATCAACAACAACAACAACATTGGCAACACAATGGACCAACTACCAACAATTGGTGAGTTATAATTTGAAAAATGCAAAACAATAAAAAATTAAAGAAAATTCTTACAACAAGTAAGTTGTACTGTATGTATATAATAAGTGTTATCATTTTACACACATACATGCAAGAAAACAGGCTCATGCAACGCAGGGACATCGTTTAATATGTACATTAACCCCCCGTCCAATGCGAAATATATTTCACAAAGTGCCAACGTTTGCAGAAAATGTTATGATAATGAGGTAGGCTATCAAGCACAGCGATGCTGTTGTTGCTCTTACGTGCTTGCTAATTTTATGTGTTGCCATCAACGCAGGATTTTAGGGTGGGACAGTCGTGGTCTCATGGCATCTCATCAGCCACTAACGCTGCTTGCCGCATAAGCATAATGTGTTGTATATGCTATTTTTTTATGCGGCATGCCACACGCGTCCTGCTAAAATAGCTTTTTCTTCTTGCCTCAGTTCTGTTTTGCATACACTCAAAACATCTTGTTGAGCTTTAACGCGTCTATATTCTTTCTCCATATTCTTGCTGTTGTATCTTTTGATTTTTATTGTGTAAACAAAGTTACCAATTGGGCTTTAATTCCTTATAAACAAGGAATGCTTATCTTAGGTTGTGTTAAATTTTGAAATTTTTAGCTATTTTTTTAAGCTTTTTCTTATAAAGATTTTGATAAAACATGTCAAAAACTTGTATTTTGCGGTTAAAAATAATTGTATTCAAAAGATTATTAGAACACTTATTTTTCTACCATTCCTACCTACTACGTCTATCTTTATCTTTCTTTTATTGCATCTTTTTTGCCTTTCTAATAATTTATTTTTCTATTTTTCTTAACAGTTCCTTAAACTTTTGCTACAATTCTCACCCCATTCGCAATACATACATGAAATGTTCGAAAATTATTTGCTTTTATGGCAACCCCTAATACCCTACTCCAATTCTTCATAGAGGTTTCTGCCACATCTGCCAACAGCTGCTGAAAACAAAAAATAACAAAACAGCAACAAAAAAAATGAAAAAGAAAAAAGTCGAAAATGCTCATAATAAATATAAAATGGGAAAAACGTGTCGATATCGTATAACAACTTGAAAATGATTTGTTTCACAGTCTGCAGCGCATATTAACTTCGATTTTCAATTCGTTGCATGCCACATGTGTGGCAAATACCTACACCCCTCTTGCGCCCCATCCAGCTGCTTGAGCAGCTTTTTTGCCCTTTAGACAACGTCAAATTCCATTAGGCCGCAAATTGTTGCTCAACAACAACAAACAGAAAGTTGCAGTTGTTGTCTTTTGTATGTTTGTTTTTGTGTGTGTTGTTGTTGTTGTTTTGTATGCTATGCGCTTGTCTCAATGACGTTGTCCTTGACCATTGCCTGCAGCTTCGTCAGCTTCATCTTGTTAACCAAACATGGCTAAGACAAAGCCTCAAAGACCAATTTTCAGCATATAAAAAAGTGTCTAATTGATGGGCTGGCTGCCTGCTAGCCTTAATGCTTCTACTCTTTTGCATCTTGACCATTTCCGTTGGGTCCTGCACGGATATCCATGTCTACCTCAATTTTTCCACACAAATGATTGGACATCATTTCGTCTTCGTCCCTCAACCTCTCGAGAAGCTACCAAAAAAATTGATTGGAATTTACAACATGCAAGTACAGAAGTTTCATTTTTCGTCTTTTTTTTTCGTATGGTATGTGTCTTGTTACCAAAACTCGGTAACTCATGAACTTGTTTGTGGACTTTACTGGTGTGGTATGGTTTTTGCCTCTTCCCCTAGTCCGCCACATTGTAGTAACAATCATAAATGTCTAACGTTGCTCTTAGTTTTCTAAAGGTTCTTTTGACATTTCCATGAAGTTTGTGTGTCATTAAAAATATAAAATAGATAGATATAATAAAAAAGATAATATAATAAAAGCAAAATGTTCTATCTTCTTAGTCCTTTACCAAATAATCAAATCACATAGTTAAAAATATGTTTTAAAGATTAAAATATTTAGTTGACTTGTTTAAGTATATAAATCAAATTTTGGGTTTGTTCCCCGGGAGAAGAAATATCTTATTTGAATTAAAAAATTTAAAAACTCTTTTTTTTAAGCCTACTCACACTTCAAGAACCTTTGGAGTTTCTAAAAAATTCCTTAAGAACCGTTAAGAACTTTTGGAGTTTCTATAAAATTCCTTTTCACATATTTCCATACAGTTAGAGCAAATAAACTTCGTTCAGTTTAAGCTTCTGGGTAATTGCTATTTGCTATTTCCTTTTTATACCCTGAACCCATTTAAAATGGCTCAAAAGGGTATAATGGTTTTGTGCAAAACCCCATAAAGTATATATTTTTGATCAGCATCAACAGCCGAGTCGATATAGACATGTCCGTCTGTCCGTCTGTATGTATAAACGCGTCGATCTTAGAGCTTGGCTAATCCCTAGGCAGCACAAGTTTGTTTTCGATTTTCGATAACTCTTCCCGTTTCCGATATACACATGTGATCGATATCAACAAAATCTTGAAATTGGAAAACTTTTAGACGGCATTTAAAACATTAAAAGAAATAATGACAATCTGTGAAATTTTTATTAAAATCGGTTGAGAAACGCCGGAGATATGGAACATTGAAGTTAAGTGTGCAGTATGCGCTTACACACATACACAAGTATAGGGTTAAGGGTATCGTCTAGTCGGAATTTCTCGACTAGAGCATTCCTATTTGTTTTTTTTAACCGACAGTTAAAAAATAGTAAAACAAATATGCTGACCAAAGGTATTAACGTAATTAATTTCCGCGCCACATGTTTCGGACCGGTACAAAAAAACAAAAATAACAACATTGTAGAAAGAAAAATTAATTATAAACAAATCTTTTCATGTCAGCAACGGAATTTTCGACACTTTTGCGCATTTTTCAGCTGACCGTCGAAAACAATTTTTTTATTTTACGTTTTATTTTTACTCAATTTTACAGCTTCTAAAGAGAGAGAGAAAGGGCACCCAAACCAATTCCAGCGCCATTGTTTAGGGTCACTCAAAAGCACATTTCGCATATTATTAGCTCATTTATTACCACCAAGTGCTGACCCTGGCAGCACCTGGACCAGGATGCCTCTCACCAACCCCAAAAATAAAGGAAAAACTTTTCCTTTTTTTTTTTGTTAAAAAAAATGCTGTCCCATCCAATACAATAAAAAAAAAAGAACGAACCAAAATGGTTCGCGGGGCCGTCTTGAAATTAACACATAAATTTTAAGTGGGTGGCTTGGGGCAGATCCTGCGGCTATTCGTAAGATACTTTTAACTTACGCTTCGCTGACTTTGGATACGTCTACGGGTAACGGGAATTCTCTGGCCATTGTCATTGAAATTTCCGTGCGAGTGCGTCCTGTCAATTCACCTAGGCAATAACTTTTTGGCCAATTGAGGTTGTGAAACTACGTGACATGCTGCCGAAGCGAAAAGTATCTGCCAGATACTTTTTATTGGCCACAACTAAGCTTTGACCGAAACGGACTTCTTTATTGTGTGTAAATTAGTCTTAAAAATTGAGGAGTTGAAGAAGCTTCACGCGATTCTAATTATGCGCCAACAAATTAAAAACCCACCAAAAAAAAATATAAAAATAAAAATAACGAAAAGAAATGCTTCATTATCAGGCCTTAAGCTTAAGAATCGAACTCAAACCTATATATACTTTTTAACAATGCTGCCAAGGGACAATACTGGGGGAGAATTAAGGACCGCTGCATTGCGGAAATAAATAAACGTCGCGAAATCTCAGACGCACAACATTTTGAATAACAAAATTAACAGCAGCAAAAAAAACCCAAACTCCGAATTCGAACTCGAACTCTATTTGTAAGATTTGTTCTGTTTAGTTATGCATTTTCTTTTGTTTTCCCTTTCTCCTTTGCCTTTTCTTCATTTTTATTTTAATTTTGTATTTCTTTATATATTTTTTTGTGTTTTTTTTTTTTACTTTCTACAGGCGCCAGTTGAACTCAAGGAATTATGATGGCCCGCCCTGGCAAAACGGACGCAGGCAAGTTTTTTTTATAAATTTTTTTCTTCGTGTCAGTCGTTTGTTTGTTTGCCTTTGCTGTGTGTGTGTGTGTGTGTGTGTGTTTGTTTTAGTGTCTGTTTCTTTTGCCTTAACGCACGCTTGCACCTTTTGCCCAGAAAATTGATGTGTATGAGTGGGTGGTTGGTTGGTTGAGCTTTGGTGCTTTGGTTAGATTGCCCCCAGGGAAGGCAACCACATTATTAACACTTGACTAAATATGCATTTCTTGGGTGGACGCTTGTTGACAGCAAGAAGCGTTAACAAGGTTTGCGTTAAGGGTTTACAAAAAAAAAATAGAAACAAAAGAAGAAAAAAAAAGCTGCGGCTAACTATTAAGTGTTTGGAATAAGGCCTTTGCAAAATGTGACCAAAAGTATGCCAAAATTAGGATTTTATTGCAAGCGAATTCAACGATTGCCTTAAAATGTTAACTCTTTATGAAGTGTGCAATGTGAAATAAATAAAATTATAAATAATCGTGCAATAAAAATATAAATCTAATAACTTACATGAAATCCTTAATCTTTATTCAAACTCATCCATTTTTTTACCCTGAACCCATTTAAAATGGTTAAAAAGGGTATAATGGTCTTGTGCATAAGTATGTAACAGGCAGAAGGAAGCATCGCCGACCCCATAAAGTATATATACTCTTGATCAGTATCAACAGCCGAGTTGATATAGCCATGTTCGTCTGTCCGTCTGTCTGTCCGTATGTATGAACGCGATCTCAGAGACTATAAGAGCTAGAGACTCCTGATTTGGAGCATAATCTCGCCTAATCCCTAGGCAGTACAAGTTTTTTTTCGATTTTCGATAACTCTTCCCGTTTCCGATATACACATGAAATCGATAACAAAATCTTGAATTTCCAAAACTTTGAGATAGTATATGAACTAATAAGCAAAATAATAAAAATCTGTGAAATTTTAACTAAAATCGGTTGAAAAACACCGAAGATATGGAACATTGAAGTTGAGTATGCAGTATGTGCTATGCACACACACACACACATAATAGCGAGCACTGACTCTGCGCGTAAAGTATAGGGTTCAGAGTATCGTCTAGTTGGGTTTTCAAGACTAAAGCCTTCTTACTTGTTTTATAATGATAAAATAATCATCGCTGCAATATACCTGTTCTTGATCAATTTTTGTTAAAGTTGTTTTAATCGTACTCAAAAATAAAGTAAGAAATTATTTACAAAAACATAGAAAAGAAAACAACGATGCAATAATACACAACTCGGACAACATGCCACATGCAACATGCAATAAATTCTAAAGCAATAGTTCTTAAGATACATATTGAGTTTTTTTGCGGACGCTATCCCAACGTGTAACATCAATGTTACCCACCACCCGCCCAACCGACGCGAGGGGCGACAGCCGCATGACGCACAGCTCGAAGAACGCGATACGGCAAAGGTCCGGACCCTGGCCCCCAAACATATATATATATACTAGCCGTCGCGCACGCGTTTTTGTAACGTCAGAAGAACCTTTTTATATATAAGCATGGATAATTTTGTTAGCTGGATGTTGATTGGCAAACAGAACACATGCCCCGGATAGATCGGACTTAACCAATGTTTAGCATTCGTTGGGAGAACAATTTTTATAAAGATTTTAAATCGTACGAAACGTTTTGACATACTCATTTTGTTCGTTGTATTCGGAGTGCTTCGTTAGGATTCGACACAGTACATTATAATATTATTATTTTCGATGGTTTATCTTAAAAACTATTACCGTTAGCCGCCTACCTATCCGCATTGCTATTTATTCATCTATGTTTTTTTTTTGTTGGCGTATCTATGCATGTGGTTATTACATATAGTATATTAATTTTTGGCTACATAATTGCCCTACTAATTGGTTACATATATATATTATTTATTTTATTTGTGGATATTATTACTTTGATGGTTGTATTCGTATTTCGTTCGACTTTTATGGGAAATTTATAACACTGATACTTATTGCGACTTTGGGTCTTTGTTTCGACGCTATAAAGCGTCCATCATTGTTTATTATTATTCCATTCTTTATCATCTTCTTCTTCGCTTCCATTATTATGTTGTTCTACTTACAGTTGGCTCGCTTTATGCGAACAAACGTTGGTCACACTAAAAAGTTTGTGATTGGCCCTTAAAAGGCTATGCTATAATCAGTTAGCACTTGCAGTTGAGATTGATCTGTAAGAAAGCAAATCAAGCATCAAAGACTTAAAGAAAGTTTATATATAAGATAGGAGTAAAGATTTTTACTTAATATTAGAAACTGATGCGTTGGAATCTATTATAAAGTATCTTATCGTAACTGGTTACGATAAATTGAATGCAGGAAGTATTAAGTTGGATAAAAGAATGGTTTCCAATATTTTTTAGGGGGTATTTAATAGTCGAACACATTTGACTTACACATTGTAATGTTATATTAAAATTTATTTGAAGTCATGTTTATATATTAAAATTTAAGTGTTTTCTATTTGAGAAGTTTACTTTATCGGGTATTCACTATATTTATCCAAAATGTATGCTACAAAAAATATATTATGTGCTTAAAATACACTTAAACTATAAAATTTCCAAAAACAAATTTGTATATCTTAAATGAAAACGTATACCAAACTTTTTTTTCAAATATATAAGAACTTAACGACAGAAATTAATTGATTTGGGGTAATCACCACTTATCACTAACATATAAACACACACACACACACAATTCCACACAATTCACAAATTTATGTCCAAGCGCTTTTTCTCACACTTTTCTTACTACGCACCTCGGTAAGCCAAAGGCTCTCGCAGGGATCCAAGAGTTTTGACCGTTTATTGGCAAAGAACTCGAAAAACCTTTCCTCTGGCGCTTTGATGATAATCGTAATAACTGTTGTTTGTTTGTTTGTTGGTTTGGTTTGGTTTGTTTTGTGAACGCTCAAACGAAGTCCAAAGGCTGGTAGTTGAAATTCAACTGAGCTCAAGCACATAGCCTAACTGACTTTTATAGGCAGGACAATCAAATGCCATGCGCCGAAATTTAGCTCACACTATGTACTGTGTGTTCAAGTAAACGGGTGTTGCGTTTCCCATGCCAGTTGCATTTCTGTCTCCTTACTCCATGTCTTGCTTATTGTATTGTTGTATGTAGTTTACAAACAATAATGCCAACACTCACACCATGCCAGCCTAGAAGTATGCAACAGCCAACCAGCAGACAGGCGCTTGCACTTGCCTACCTCTCTCTCTCTCTCATTCACTCGCTCTCTGTCACTCTTGGTTTGGGTGGCATTAATTGCACATTGCTGCAGTTGTTGCTGCTGTTGTTGTTGCTATTGCTGTTGGTGTTTATGTTGTTTTGCTTGTATTTTATTATATTCCCAACATGTTTTTTGCTCCATTTTTCATGCGCACTCACTCGCTCTCCAGCCGCTCTCTCATTCTCTCTCTTCCTGGCTGTCGGCTGCAGTCGTGTCAAATGCCGAACGCTTCGTGGGTTGACGATAAGTACGCTAACTGCGCTACTCCTTTGCCTTTGGTATGCCGTCAGTCTCGGTCGGTCTTTTCAGCTCGCTCGTTCGTCGTGCGCTGCCGGCAGCAGGTGGCGTGGGCGGATGGTGGCTAACCGGCCTGCCCCCCTCCTCCTTCGCACAGTACCGTTGCATCTTGTTTAGTTACATTTTGTTGCTGCTGTTGTTGTATTTTGCATTGTTTTGTGCTGTGTTTTGTTTTGCTGCTGTGTGTGCAGCGGCCGCCTCTCGGGCCGTGACTTCGTGTTATGTACAAGTCGTTATGATCCTCGGCTCGTCGCTCGTTCGTTATATATGAGTTGGTTGTGTGTACGAGATTGTTGTTGTTCTTGTTATTGTGTTGTGTTATTGCACTTGTTGTTGTTGCTTTTTGCATTCCCATATACCAACGAGACCCCTGTTGTTGTCGCTGTTGCTATTGCTATTGCTATTGCTGTTGCTGTTTTGCTCTCTAAATTTCTCCAACTGCCAGAGCGTTCCCGTCGGTTAACGGCATTTGGCGACACGACAGCCAAGCAGATAGTTCTCGGGTCCCAGCCTGTTGTGTAGTGTTGTGTTTTTGTGTATTACGTGTTGTTGTCCCGGTCATCAATAGCGGTTGAACCGCTTCTACTTATTGAAAATGTGCGATATAAATGGAAAAACCTTTGAATAGATTCTTAAGTATATGAGTGTTTAAATGCAAATATCTAAAAAAAAAAAAAGCGCATCTAAGCATCTAAATATTTAACAAAAATATATAAAAGACTTAACCAAACTCTGAATTTATAATTGAAAATAATTCAACTAGTAAAACCTTAATTTATAATATAAAAAATAAATAAATATAGATAAATAACAATACATATACAAATTAACTCAACAAAATTCAATCGTCTAATTAAAATATACAAAAATATCACACAAAAAACTCGTAAGGGAATTCCACGCACAAGCTATCGCTTCCGTTTCTGCTCTGTCAACCTTATAACTGTGAAACGTGTTGACAACACCAAAAAAAAAACGTAGCCTAACACGCAGGCTGAAATATAAACACACCCTGTGAGGCAATCCATAAACAATTAAGTACCATTACAAGTGACAGGACGTGAGTTGTATTTGGAATGTGAGTTTTTTTTTTGCTTTTGGACACGGTCAATGTAACGTGTGAACATTTGACACCAACTAAATTATTGTGATTGAGTTAACTTATTGGACTTGAGAGTGTGCTTAACTTCTACAATCGAATTGTTTAAGTTATCAACAGACTGATTTAATTTTGATTAAATACTGAACTTATTAAGTGTTTAGTGTGTAAATGGCAACCAAGTTGTTAATTTCGAAGCATTATAAGCTGTGATTTGATTTTTGAGAGCATATGTCCTTAGAAGAGATTAAGACGAAGCAAGATCTTTTAAATTTTAATCCTAACACGAGGTAAGGCTTAGTTTAATATTAAGTATTTAAAGATTATATAAATATATTGTTTAAATATATGTTTGTTTTCTATCAATTTTAATCCTAACACAAGATAAGGCTTAGTTTAGTGTTAAGTATTTAAAGGCTTGTTTAAATATATTTTTGTTGTACTCAATAATTCTTAATTCATTTGTTTGTATGACTAAAACTTATTTTTATTGAACTTTTAAGTTTTATTTAACTAACAACTTTTATTAACTTTTATTAAACTTATCGTTATTTTAAAACTTAATTAACATACAAATTTCGATCGAACAACTTTTTCTGCACAGAAAGTCAAACAAATTGATTTTAAATCATTTAATTTTTGATAAAATTGTCTCGATTAAGTTAAAATACAAATTTCAACTAAAACCGTGATATAAATATTTTTTCTTTAACCACAATTTGTTCTATTAATTTAATCTTAAATAAAAATACGCCGAATCCTTGTGACAAAAGTCATAATAATAATACTCAACAATGATTTTATTTTTTTGCCCATCAATTGAGTTTTGAAATCCCCCCTTAAAATCGTTACAATTTGATGATTTGCGCTATCTTTTGCCATCCGCTGCGCATCCATCTAATTAACTTAAACAAATTTAAAAGTAGAAATAACAATAAATGTCTGTTGGGCAAATCCGCTTAAGCGCGACGCTTCGCATCTGGCAATCGAGAAAAGTTTGGCATTTTCATTTTCATCTTTTCTTATTCTTAATTAAATCCAAAACACTTGCATCAACTTTTATTATGGCCAAGACAGTGCCGTTAAACCCCACCAAAACTCACCCACCCTATCATTCAAAATCCACCTTCTCCAACTTTCTTCGGCACATTTGTCAATGTAGCAAAAAGTGAAAAATTTTTCATTTTTCATTATCGAGCATTATGAAAGCTTTGCGAACGAAAGAAAAAAATAAAATGACAGTCAGCCAAGTGTCAGGAGTGCTCCACGTTTCTTATCACTCCTCCCCCTTCTCTCCCCCACTCACAATTTCGAGTGTGCTAAATCATAAATATGCATCTAACGTTTATCTAACGTCTTTATAGCAAACCACTCTATTGCCCCGTGCGCGACGTCTTGTTGCCATTGTTTAAAGTGTATGGCATACGACGACGAGTCGGCCCCAACACAAAAAAGTAGACTTAAAAGTAATTTTACGTCTGACTAAACATTAATGTGCTCAATATTTTATTGTTTGTTTGTTGTTTCATAGACTTTCGCTCTTGCCAAAACAAAACGACAAACTGTTTCACAAAACAAATGACAAAAAAATGCCAGGCAGTTGATTATGCGGGTTTACTTTCAACTGCCATAGAAAAA
This sequence comes from Scaptomyza cyrtandrae, assembly GCA_035044605.1. Lineage (NCBI taxonomy): Eukaryota > Metazoa > Arthropoda > Insecta > Diptera > Drosophilidae > Scaptomyza > Scaptomyza cyrtandrae. The sequence goes on along the minus strand of JAWNNS010000640.1, from coordinate 4,928,052 downwards.
TTCGATTCTTAACGCACAGTTGAAGACAAATAGACTTGAGAATATAAACTTTGTGTGTGCATTTATTCATGAAATGGGAAGTTGGAGCATTTTTGAATAGCTTTCTTTTAGCGATTGCATTTAATATTGCCTTAGAATGTGGTGAATTATTTGTAATGTTTTCTTTATTAAATAAAAAAAATTCAAATCAATATTATGAAATATATATAAATATATACGAATAATAATAATAATAACAGATTCAAAATAAAACAGTTTCTATATTATACAATAGTCGAAAATTATAAAACTTATCTAAGAAAATAGTAAACATCTAAAAATAAAGCTTCAGTTCTATTTTGAAATCAAAATAAGAATATTAATACCAAACTTAGGCTATTAATAAAGCTTGACATTTTAAGATCAATTCAGCAGTCTTTAAACTAATCCAGTATAAGAAGGCTTTAGGTGAGAAATCCCGACTAAAAGATCCTGAACCCGATAACTAACAAGTACACTCAGTGCGTGCAAGTATATCTGTGTGTGTACTTAACTTAACATCAATGTTCCATATCTCAGATGTTTCTAAATCGATTTCAATTCAAACCCCACAGATTTCCATTATTTCGTCTATAGCTCTAAGCGCCTTCACAAATTTTTCCGAATTTAAAGTTATATTGTTATCGATCACATGTGTATATCGAAAACGGAAAGAGTTATCGAAAACAAACTTGTACTGCTGGATAAAGCGAGCTTATGTTTCAAATCTGGAGTATCTAGCTCTTATATACAGACGGTCAGACGGACATGGTTATATCGACTCGGCTGTTGATGCTGATCAAGAACATATATACTTTATGGGGTCGGAGATGTTTCCTTCTGCCAGTTGCATACTTTTTCCCAAAACCATTATACCCCTTCTACACATTTTTAATGTGTTCAGGGTATAAATACTTAAATCACAGTTATTAACTTATCTTAGGTGAAATAGGAATAAAAATAGAAGTGAAACACCAAACATGCCAAATTAGCTAAGAAAGACGTTTGAAGCAAATCAATAAAAGTTTAGTTTGCCAAGTGTTGATGAAGCCTGAGCCAAAACAACTTTCGCTTCTTTTTTGTTTCGCTGGCATTGCACTTTGTCAACACTTTTGGCCAAGTTAAAGATATATATGCGAATTGTTTGGCTGTTAGCATATATGGGGATGTAGCTCAGATGGTAGAGCGCTCGCTTAGCATGTGAGAGGTACGGGGATCGATGCCCCGCATCTCCAAAAACCCGGAAAGAAATTCTTCTCTTTTTTTTTTCGCTATCCTACACTGTCGATAAATATGCAGACGTCTGCATTTTTCGAGAAGATGAAGGCGCATTAATGAATATTCAAAGGCCGCTTTGTAAATGGCAAACGACTTTGGCTATTGACACCCCCACTGACTAGGCTGCAGCATGTGGCTGCCCCCATGTCGACAATCAAGTCGCGTAATTTGATTTGGCGCCCTTTGCGAGAGTGAGGCATGCAACAACACATTACAGTACACATTGTCGCACATAAATCAGCACAATATGCCAATGTTTGTTTACTTGCCTGCATTCACATTCGCATTCGCAGAACTTTGTGCCAGCAATTAAACAGGCAGCCAGAACTCCCAGGACAATCAGGACGAGAGGACGAGAGTTGCCACAGGCGAAACACACACACACACACACACAGCAACCAGGAAGCAGCAAGCAGGATAAACTCCTGGGGAGTGTTTGGCTTGTTGTTGGTCTGGGTATTGTAAATGATACATGATGTGCTATTTATGAGAAGCCTTTTGTTTTAATTTTTCCATGGCACAAACGACGAAAGGACGAAGTTTTACTTCACGACACGAATGTTGTTAAGCTAGTTAAGCTGCTGTTGTTGTCCTGTGTGTTACCCCAAAATTTATGTGTTTTGGCTATTTTTTAATTGTTTTAAGTGTTTTGTTAGGTTATTGTTCGTTCCGTTTCGTTTCGTTACTCTTTTCATTTATTATAGTTTGACTATAGTTGTTTTGTGACAAAAATAAATAAATAAAAAAACTCCTAAAAAATATATCTTTTTTGGAGATGCGGGGCATCGATCCCCGTACCTCTCACATGCTAAGCGAGCGCTCTACCATCTGAGCTACATCCCCAGGTGATATATTCATTCGCATAACGGTATTTTATTTTTAAAAGTCCACAAACTAAATCCAATTACAATGCCATGTAGATTTATTTTCAATTAAAATGCATGTCGTGAATTGACACAGTTGTTCGCTTTTGAGCTTGGCCTGAACTGGTTTGTTGGTCAGCTTAAGGTAGATCGGTAAATTGTGGTCTTTTGTGGCTAAGCTGAGCGTGGCAATCAAATTCAATCTTGACTTTTAAGCTTTAGTAATATCACAGTACACTTTTACTAATACATCTTCCCTCGCATTAATCGTAGAACAATGCTAGGAAAAACCTTTGTAAACTAACTAATAAGCAGTGAAATAGATTCCTCTATACTAATCAATCAAATTAACTTTGCAGTACCCATTCGATAAACTAGAATTTTCTTTTACCTAAAGCTCTTCAAGCTTGTTATCCTAACTATGCTAAACATAACCCTCTCTTCGAATCTTATGTTCAATAAATAATGATATTTCCCAATTATTATAATGAAAAAACTTGTCTTGCGTCATCTGTCTAAATGTTCGCGATCCGCTAAGCTACGCGGTTCCACCCCTCGGTCAGACGGAGGCGGGAGGTGGGTCGTTTTATGCTTAATGCTTGGGTCTGCGCGTTAACAAGCCAGTTATTGGTATCGTTGGGCCAATTGAATGTACTGTCTGTTGGTAAATCCAACAATAACGTATTTTGTATTGCTACCAAACACAAACAGTTTTCAACATTTTCCTTTTTCTCAAAATATATATTAAGAACTCAAAAATATTTCATTTATTAAGACATCTGTTAAACTTATCTATGGCTTATTCTTAAATTTTAATAAACAAAAATTCGCAATTAAATGTTAATTCTCGACAATGCTTTTTGATTATGAGAAAGTCGCCCCTTAAGAGGCAAATCTTATGAGTACGAGTGTAATAGTATCTTGTACACATAATGTGTGTGTGTGTGTGTGTCTTTTGGGCTTTAATTAAAACCAAACAAACCAACAACAGCAACAAACAACAACAACAAAACGCCCTGTCAACGAGTCGCTGAGTAAAAGTTGAAAATTACCTCAAGCTGTTGCACATACCCAAAAAATACAGGGTGTACCACCACAAGCATCAACCCACTAAATTGCTATTGTTGTTGTGGTTGTTGTTGTTTGTTCTTGTTTTTGTTGTTTTATCAGCGAAAACATTGTGAAAACATGTGGGAATGCGTGTCTTCGCTTAAAAAGACATTACACGAGCAAAACGCGTAAGCAGCAACAATTAGTTTGTCTCATATACAATGAAACTGTTGTGTGTAGGTGGTGGCAGTGATGGGGGGGGAGAAAGAAGGTTGTCTTGTGCAAGAGTTAAACGTTTTCATATTTATGAGCATCGTTAAACTCAATGATATACAAAATTAATGACAAAACTCGCAACGAGTGGCACTTTTTAGCCCAACTTACTTTTCTTGCTTACTTTTTGCTGCTGGCACCCATGCGAATCGTAAAAGAAATGTTACCTCAAAACTTTTCTTACCATTTACTTTGCTCTCCTCTCTCTCTCTCTCACACTCTCCCTCTTGCACCTGTCCGTGGGGCATATACTACATCCGAAATTCATCCAAGCGTCTTGTAATTTTAATTTCAAGACAGTCTGCGACTTTTTAGTTGCTGTCTAGAAAATATTTGCACATACACCCCAAAAACTCCTAAACTCTTCCTCCTTGCTGCTCCTTCCTGCTGTCTATCTCAAATGTCACGTACTTTTTTGCTGTTGTGACTTCTCTTTTCTTCTCTTTTCTTTTTTTAATTGACTTGCCTCCGTTTGTCACTCCCCACGCTCAAGGTTCATTAGTTTTAGATGGAGGCGTAGCGGGGTTGGCTTGATTTGACAAAATACTTATGTGTAGGTGCCATCTTAAATTTTCTCTTCCTGCTCATTACAGGCACTTGTCACACATACGCCCTGTGTGACATTTGACTTTATCCCCACTTTCCCCATACTTTCAAAGTTTCCGGTAAGGCTTTACGTTGTGACTGTTTTTTCGAAGTGGCATCCTTTTTCACTCATCACTGCATAAATTTTCAAACATTTTCTTTTTTTTTCTTGCCGCTATGCGTTATGCATATTAATTTTTATTTTGATTCCAAGATATTTCCACTAGGCTTTGGTTTGGCTTCCTTTTTTTTTTGTTGCCAGAAAAGGTAGCTCAGAAAATATTTACTATTATTTTTTTTTCTGAAGAAGCAACTTTGGAACTGGTTTGTTTCCTTTTTTACTTTTAAACTGATTTGACAGTTTTTTTGTTTTGTATTTTGGGTGGCTAAGCGAATTTTATTGCCATATCTACTTTTTATTTATTTTATTTTATTTTTTATTTTAATCAAATACGAAATATTAACTTAAGAATTTATGTAAAAAGAATTTAATTTAATATTATTGATTTATTATTTAATAATATTTAAGGCTAAAGTTAAATATTTTTTTATACCCTGATCCCATTAAAAACGGGTAAAAAGTACAATGCTTTTGGAAAAAAGTATGCAACTGGCAGAAGGAAACATCTCCGACCCCATAAAGTATATCTGTTCTTGATCAGCATCAACAGCCGAGTCGATATAGCCATGTCCGTCTGTCCGCATGTATAAACGCGTCGATCTCAGAGACTATAAGAGCTAAAGACATCAGATTTGGAACATAAGCTCGCCTAATTCCTAGGCAGTACAAGTTTGTTTTCAATTTTCGATAACTCTTCCCATTTCCGCTATACACATGTGATCGATAACAACAAAGTCTTGAATTTGGAAAAATTTGAGACGTTTAAGACATTAAGCAAAATAATGACAATCTGTGAAATTTTTATTAAAATCGGTTGAGAAACACCGGAGATATGGAACATTGAAGTTGAGTCAAGTACGAAGTTTGCGTGTACACACACACACACTTACACAAGTATAGGGTTCAGGGTATCGTGTAGTCGGGATTTTTTGACTAGAGTCTTCTTACTTGTTAACTTTGTTATTTAAAGAGAGAAAAAATACACTTAGTATAAAATTGTGATAAAATTGTTAAGCTCACTTTGAATTGCATGGAAATTCGCATTGACGTGCGACATTTTAAATTTTTAATTAGTTTCAAGTTACAAATTACATTAACAAAAGGCAACAGCTACAGCACAAGATTTGTGGTCGTATATTTTAGCATTTCTTAACGAGATTTTCAAGCTCAAAAAAACCAAAACAAAACAAAGCAACGGACATGGCGAAAAGGAATTTGCACCTTTGCATACACAAATAGGGAAGAAGAAGAAAACTGCGAAGAGGTGCTTCTTGTGGTTATAAATTTTAAATCTGTTAAATTAATGGCACAAAGTTCTTTCATTCATTCTCACGTTCCACAAAAGTTGAGTTGAAGTTGAGCACGTTGCTTGATTACATTAATTATTCCTTTATTGTTTTTTAAACTTAACATTTTGGTTTGCCTTGCTTTTCTGTTCGTTAGTTATGTTTTTTGTCAGTTTTTTTTTAACTAGTTGCAATTGACTAATATTTATAACTAACCTTAGCAACTTTTCTTTTCATTTTCAGGATTCAATTTTATAATAATAACTACGGTCCGAGACCATATTATTCCAATTTAAATAATCCACGCAATCGGGATATTTATTCGATACAATATATAAATCATAATTTGGAGATTAAAGAAGATCATAATAAGCGTCCATTGAGTAGAGAAAGAACTGATTTTAATCGAAACAACAACAACTATCATAAATCACAAAAACCCGAAACATTCTCAAAAACCAGACAAAAATATTTTAATCAAAGATACAGGACGAATCAAAGTGATTCGTGGAGCAAAACCGCTGAACCACCAAAAGAACAAGACAAAGACAAAGAACAAGTCGAAACAATTCGAGAAGAAAGCCAAAAGAAAAACGAAGAAGAACAACACATTAAATCTAGTTTGATTTCAAATCAAAAAGAAACGGATAAGAACGAATTATATTTAAGATCAAATTATGAAAATATCAAGAGTGATATAAACAAATCTGAAGAAAAATCCGAAATCAACACCAGAGATCAAGAAAAATCTATAGATAGCTTGAAACCAGCTACACAAAGTAAAAATATAATTAAAACTCCACCAAGATCAAAGCTATTACGAAATAGTATACCAAGTCCTGTCAAGAAGAAGATTAAAGAAAACCTTAATATAAAGAAGGCCATAGGATGTGCACAACCAACTTTTAGCAAGGAGAAGGAAAAGTGCGAGACACTTAAATCATATCCCAGTATACAGGTGCGACCTTTAGCCGAGCTGCTTAAGCAAGAAATACTTGCTGTAACACAGGAACAAATATTGGAAAAAACGGGAACCCAAAACGGTGTCAAAGAAAAACTGTCCTTAGCTTGTCCAACAATTCGAACACGACGTCGAACAACAAGCTTTAGCAATGGCAGCAATGATTTCAATATCAATTATCAACTGGCCAATATGGACAAGGAGAGTCTCAAGTATATAATCAACAATAGCGATACAATATACAACGAGCATTTGAAGCATCAAGCACGAAAACGTCTGCGAGACGAAGTACGACGTCAATTGAAGGATATTGAGCTAGATCAGCCAAGGGATAAACCATCAAACAATCAGATCGAAGACGAAATCGTTGATTCCATCAAGTTGCCACAACTCTTACTAAAGGAGATCGAAAAGTGTTTGGGAATTGACATATCAGTGACTGAGGCGAAAGAGCAGTGCAAAAAATCAAGAACTTCAAGGATCGAAGAGAGCAAAGCAAGCACAGAAGAGATCAAAGAGAGCAAAAGCACAGAAGAGATCAAAGAGAGCAAAAGCACAGAAGAGAGCAACGAGAGCAAAAGCACAGAAGAGAGCAAAGAAAGCTACAGCACGAACACGACCGAAGGAAACGAACTAACAAAAAAGCGCAAGGCAAGCAAAGACACACCAGAGCGAAAATCGATCAAAAGCAAAAGCAAAAAGGTTAAAAAAAATACCCAAACTTTGAAGAAAACCCAAAACAAAACAATGGCAAACAAAAGACCCAAGATTGAGGCGCTTAATGAAAAGAGCATCAAATGCAAAAAACTTGACAGCATTGCCAACATAAAATCGCAAACAGAGAGAGCTGGGAGCAAACATACAAAAACGGAAGTACCTGTAAGTGAAATTAATATCGAAGAGAAAACGAATTCAATCAAACAAGAAATTCAAATGAATTCAAGTCCGTTAAAAGATGACATTGTTATTGTTGTCAGCTCCTCTGAAGACGAAAGCGAAGACGAGACTGCAAAGAAACTGATTGATATGAATGAAGACAGTGATCATTCGACAGCATCAAATTGCAGTACAGAGTCCACCAAGTTACGCTATCAAAAGAAACTTGCTAGCGATGCTAACAATATTGTCGACAGTTTTGATAAATTAATTTTGCCCAATCTCAAAGAAACGCTTGCGGAACGCTATCGTAACAACCATTGCAACAATCTGCAGAGTCGCCTTCACTTTATATCGTGTGTTGTGACCAGCAGCGAACATAATTCGCAAACATTTAGCAAAATTCAAGTGGCTAAAATGCAACAGAATCTTAAGGCAAGCGATAATCGCGTAGGCATTGAGTTCCTTTTGCGTGAAATTGTCAATGTTGTAAATGTGCAAAAGCAAGCAGCTGCAGCGCGACGCAAGGAACAGAAGGAACAAAAGGCATTGTTGGAACAGCATAATTCTAACAAGCTTAACATTAGTTCACCCTTGATGCTTAGCTCAGAGCTGACTACTGAGCAACATCAAAGCAACTGCAGCAGTCTGCAGGCTGAGTCAGCAGTTGAAGTTCCAACACAATCATCATCGCACTCATTGATGCCACCAACACCACCACGTAATGGAACACCAACGCCGAATCGTTCCCTGCACACTGTGCCCATGGGCATGAATTATTTGGGCTTGGATTCGAGTGTATCGCGTCTTTCACCAGGCAGCTTTGCGTTGTCAACCTGCGGACTGGATAATAGCGAGCCAATTGTCCTAATGGGCGATTCCATCACTCAAAGTCTACACGACATCGATCGTCGTTTGGTAGAGAATCAAAATCGACGTGGCTTTCTCGACGAAATGATCATGAAGTTTCAGCGTGAGAAGTCCGATTTGGAGTTGCTTAGTTTAGAGCTGCAGAGTCGTAAGTTTCTGTTGCTCAATACGGTCTTTGCGAGAAATCATTCCAACCAACTAACGCCTGCATCAACTGTCACGCCCACAAACTCACCGCCGCCACAGCCATTATTGCCAGCTCCTATCTTAACGGCACCGGAAGTCAGCAAGCCCAAGTTGCGTCAACGTCGTGCTGTTGTCGTCAAGCGTGTTAGAATTTTGCCCAAACGCAAGCTTCGTGCTAAGCGAACAAAAGCAAATCCAACAAATGATGCTGAGGAAGCTGCTACCGAAACACACGAAGATGCAACTACAACGGCAGATGTTCCGCAACCTCGAAAAATCAAGGAAGAACCTGAAGAAGAAACTAGCAAGTCATCAACAACTGTTACTCCAAGTTCACCCAAATTTCAGCGTTTGACTCGATCCGTTTCAGCGCTGGCAGATGTACCACCGCTACAGCCACCACCTCCACCGCCGGAACCCTTTGCCAACATGACGTATGAGCTACCACGAATTCTGCTCAAATCCACCGCTCCACCACCACCGCCGCCGCCAGCACCACCTTCTACGGTAACTCCAAGAGTTTCAATCATGCAGAATTTCAACTATGGCTATATACCAATCGGACGATTGCATAACATTACCAGTCCTATCACTCAGATACGCATCTATAAGGTGTATATCGTTGCCGCATCGGAGAATGGTGATGTCTATATGTTTAACATCGGTAATCATAAGCTGGAACGTCAGATAACCAAGCACAGTGAGGCAATAACAAATATGTTCCTCTGCGAAAAGGAATCATTTTTATACACCACATCACTGGATGGTTTCTTAAAGAAATCCTCTCTGGAGGTATGTCACATAAAACTATATAGCCCGAACCGATTATTTTCTAATTTCTTCTTTATTCTCAACAGAATCTGGAGCGCGTAGCTCAGACAGTTTACCTTAAGGAACCGCTGCAGTCCATTGATATCGAGTGGGGCGTTGCATTCATTGGCAGTCGTTGGGGCAATGTCTTTACATATAATATAGCGGTAAGTTTCATTAAAAAGTACCTCAAACTAGTTCTACCTAAATACATTGAAATTTGGGAACTTATGAAGTTTTTTTTATGTCAATTTTAAGTAAAGAACGCGATGAGTACTAAAATTCTTTTTAATTTTTCATCAAAATTTCAGTTAACAAGTTTTCAATGCTCAACCTTTAAATTTTCCTAAAAACTCCATTTTCCCTTATTTGTGGGTAAAGTCACGAGTACTACCAAAAGATTTATGGGCTGCAATTTCTCAATTGTTTTGTCTTATTGCCAAAAAATGTGTTGCATACATCAAGGCGCATATTATGCACTACGCACTTAGACATAGCTAAGGACATGTTTGTGTACATTTTAGCCATTTCTCTACCCAAAAGATGTCTAGAGATCCCAAAATTGACTTGACATTTAATTAATGTGCGGCTCATTAAATATTTAGCTGTCAAATAAACACTTGAAAATATATTCAATTAAAATGAGAGAGTCCACTAGTGATTTCTCACACACCCTCACACACACACACACACACACACATACATAAAATTGCACACCTTTGTCCATCGTCGTCGGGCAGTATGAGAAGAGTGTGAAGAAGAAAAAACAACGAATTGGCATTAAGCAGCAGCCATCGAACGAACTCAATGTCTAGACAATGAAAATCAAATCGAATTTATTTTTTCTTTCGCATTTCGCTAGCGATATACGCAAATTGGATGGGGCGCGATTTGATGCGCCAGTTGGTGGCATGGTTTATTATTGTGTGTGTGTGGCATGATGGCTGAAAAGCTGGCACTTCATTACAAATTTTGAACTGAGAGCGATAAGTCTTAATTTTAAGCAGCATTCGATTTATGGCTGCGACGTGCGGATAATTCACGGGTATTTTTCTTTTTCGCCCAAAATTATGCTATGCTTTTTTGTAAAATGCTCAACATGCAGCAGTGGCAACTGTACTTGTGCACCAGTTAGCTATTTACTAAATATATTTATGTGGCAACTACCTAAGCAACAGACACGCCCCAACTGCAGAAGACCCAATTCAAATAATATAGATATATATGTATGCACACTATGTAGAAGGCGTTGCTAGTTTTGCTTTGCTGCTATTGCTTGATATTTTGTTGTGTGTTTTTATTTTGTACATGTTGGTGTATGTGTGTGTGTGTTTGCCATTGCTGCATGTTGTTTGGCCAAAAACCTTGTATATAGCCAAGGCTGGGGGTTAGTTGCAACAAACAACAGCAAACTGCAGCGCAGCCTCCTTCCAGCAAAAAACTTTCATTCCACTCTCTCTCTTTCTCTGTTGCTCGTTATCGTTATCGTTTCTCTCACTCACACACAAACGCCCTCTATTGTTGTTTATTTAAGTTTTTATGTGTTCATGTTTAGTTTACTGTATATTTTGCTGACTCACACTTTCTTACACAGTGCAACAGCAACAGCAGCAGCAGCATCGTTCATTCTCCGCCCGTTTTACTCTCTCACACTGTCTGTCGGTCCTTGCTTACGGTACGAACACGAGGCTATTAAGCGTTCGTTACTCTTCTCTCACACCGCAATGCGCATGTCTCTTTCTGCTGCAGTTTCTTGTTGCTGCACAAAAACGTTTGCAGTTAGTGTTAGTTTTGTTTTCCTTTTTTTATGGCGTTTCTTGCGTTCATTCGTTAAATTCGACGTCGACGTTGGCATCGGCAATTTTGGCAGCAGCAAATAAAATGTTTATATGCTATTTACACAAAACAATTTTTAATAAAATACAAACTATATACTCACAATCTCGCTCACACTCATTCGCTCTCTGTTATACGCCCGCACACTATGCTCTCTTTCTCACTGTCGTATTGCCTGGCAATGCCTTCCAAGGCAATGCAATTGGAATGTCTTCGTGTCTGCTGCTATTGTTGTTGTTGTTGTTGCTACCCCTCCTGCCGTTCTTGCTGGTTGGCTCCTGTTTTGTTTTGTTGTGTCTTTGGAATATGACGCCGCCTGTCTGTGGATCTGTGTTAGTATGTGTATGTGTTTTTTTTTCTGCTGTGAGTGGCAACGCCGTTTTCTCATTGGCTGAGCCTGACGAATCGGGTTGGTTATTTGCCGGCACCGACTCTGTATGGTATGTGTGTGTGTGCGTTTGTATGTAAGCAACAGTTACTCTTTTCTGTTGTTATTGTTGTTTTGTACTAGCAGCAGCAGCAAATTGCATACGTCCATGTGGGCCATTGTGGGTGTGGCAGGGCGCTATTGCAACCACTAAATAAACAAAGCAACGGCATCGGGCATTTTGGATGCGCCTCCTGCAATTTTCAACTACAATTTCTGTATTTGTTTGTATTTCTCGTTGCTTCCTTTTCTTGCACTTTTGCAACAGACGACGCCATCTTGCAAATGCTTCATTTTATAAACGGTACATAGATATATACACATAGTTATATGTATGTATGTAGGTACATTGCAGTGCCTTCTGTCTCTCTCCGTCTCATTCATTTTTAATGCTGTTTATTTTAATAGTCATTTCATGTTCTATATGTTTGATTAGTGTTTGTTCTATGTGTGTGTGTGGTTGTGTGTGTGTGTGTGTGTGTGTGAGGGTGGCAGCAAGTAAACCCCATTAATCATAGAAAACACCGGTAGAACCTCCATTTGTTTAGTTTTTAGTTTTTGCCATGGAATTTTCTATTTGCAGCTAGTTTAACTTTACTTAACGCTAATGGCTTTTGGTAACTTTTGTTTTCTAACTATTTTCAACAACATTTTGGATTTAAACAAACTGGTCGAAATGGCTTTAACCCTAACATTAAGCCAAATCTTAATACAAGCAAATAAAATAAACTTTTAGTTATTTTATTCTTAGTACATACTAGATCATATTATTTTAGCAAAGATTATATAAATTCATCAAACAGTTATCAGGCTTTCAGCTTTTAACCACTTTCTTCTTTTATTGAGACTCTTAAGTAAACGCGGATTAAAAAATGGCTAAATGGTTTTGTGCAAAAGTATGTAACAGGCAGAAGGAAGCATCTCGACCCCTTAAAGTATACATATTCATAATCAACATCAACAGCCGAGTCGATATAGCCATGTCCGTCTGTCCGTCCGTCCGTTCGTATGTATGAAGACTCCAGACTTTTGAACATAAGCTTGCCTAATCCCTAGGCAGTACAAGTTTCATTTTGTTTTTTTATCGATTTTCGATAACTCTTCCCGTTTCCGATACACACAGGGGATCGATAACAACAAAATCTTTAATTTTGAAAACGTTGAGACGGCGTTTGAGACATTAGACAGTCTGTCAAATTATTATTTAAATCGGTTAAGAATCACCGGAGATATGCAGCATTGCATTTGTCGGGATTTCTCGACTAGAGCCTCCTTACTTGTTTTATTATGCTTTTTTTCGCTACTTTGTTTTTGAGAATAATTTCTTCAAAGTAATTATTTCTTCAATACTTTCTGCTAACAAACATGCTAAGCCAAAATTTACTTTGTTTAAAGAAAGAAAATATTATCTTATCTAAAGTTTAAATGCTGCTCACGAACAATACTTATTAATTGTGCATTATAAAAATAGCTTTTCACCTACAAAACTATTTATAATCGTCAAAAAAGCTCACTGCTTATGTGGACTACTTATAAACTTATTGTATATAAATGTTAAAAGAGCGTTTTTTATGACGTTGCACATTCGCAATGACAACAAACAGACAGAAATTACAATGCAAAGCACGTTCGTTAACATTCGATTCGATACGCTTTGAATTTGGTTAAAAGTAATGGTCAACACTTTTAGTGGCCAATAATTGTAGTGCCAGATACGTTGGGGATGTAGCTCAGATGGTAGAGCGCTCGCTTAGCATGTGAGAGGTACGGGGATCGATGCCCCGCATCTCCAGGATATATTTATATCAATCTTTTGTTATAATCACCTTTTTTTTTGCACTTTCAGGCGAATAAAGTGATGGATATGCCATTACTGTCGACTGGACAGTCCGTTATTGCTGTCAAGGCGACCAAGGAGGGCGTACGAAAGATCATTCTGTTGGGTTGCAAGGGCAACTTTCTGTTTTTGCATGATGCAGCAACGGGTTTGCTGCTGCGAAGCTTTAGCATACCCGATGGCCTCAATGTTTACAGTTTACTTTTGGTAGATGGCCATATCTATTGTGGCACACAGAAAAACGAAGTTTTTCGTTTCGATTTCGCCGTGAGTAAAATCAGCAAAAAAAAAAAAGGATTTCTTAATGGTTGGACAATTAATTGTTGATTTTGTATTACTTGCAGAGTGGTTCCATGACGAATACGATGAGCTGTGGCAATGGTGCCGTCGCCCTGGCCAAATATGGTGAGCATTTTTTGCTTGTTGGCTGCTACGATGGATTCATCTATGTGCTGAACAAGGAAACCGGCAGGCAAATGGGTCGTTTTAGTGGACCCGGACGTTTAGTGCTAGCGCTGGCCATCGCCGGCGATAAGGTAGCTATAAAAACGAATATTAAAAAAGAAATATCTTTACTAAATAACTTCAATTTTTCACTTAGATCGTTACTTCATCGAAGGATAATTCCTTGGAAATATTGGAAATCCCGTCGCATTTGTTAAATCTTAATCACTCAACTTAAAAATTAAACGATTAGTTTTTTAAAACATGTATTTAAATAGTATATTTTTGCATTACCAACTAAGTTGTAATTTTAACATTAAGTCATTTTTGTCATTAATTTTTCTGTATTTACAGTTGAAATTATTATGAGTTAAAATCTTAACACAACAAATTATGTTTGAAGAATATTTCTTCGCTGCGTAAAATACAATTAAATAGAGAAATCGATATGAGAAAACATGTATCTATATGCGAATTTAATGTAGGATGCAGATGCCAAGGAATACGTATTGTCTCAGCTCTTTGATGCTTAAGGAATTTGTGGCACACGCATTGGACGCACATTTGTTTGCATTTGATGTAGCTTCTGGTTGAGCTTGTGAGTGTGATCCCGCAAATAGGCAATTAGATCGGCTTGCTTATCGAGTAGCTCGGCTGTATCGCCGCCGGGTTGCATGAGACCCAAAGAGCCACCGGCACGATCAGCGCCACGTAAAACATCTGGCGACAACTTGGCTTTGTTGAACTTACGCACTTTATCTGTGGGAGGTATGTAAGAAATAAGTTAAAGCAAAAATTATATAAGCTATAACGAACCTATATAGCAGCCGTGGGTGGCAGCGAGCACCAAGTTCTCTGCCACATTAAATGTAGTTATGTAACTAATTGGTGAAAGCCAACCGGCGGCACAATGCTCAAAAAACTCATTGCCATAATAGTGATGAATCAAAGCTTGGACGGCCAACAGCATGGAGTTCCAAAATGAAACAATTTGCAGGGGAATGCCCTTTTGCATGTTAGTTTCACGATGAAAATCGTGATAGCCTTTCATGCGCAAGTCATCATGTTGCTTTTTCACAAAATGATCGAAAAGCTGCAAGGATTGAGATAGGTCACGGGCATGAATGGAATATATACAATAAACTTTTGCATTCAATACTTACGAAAGTGATTACCCAGAATGTGGCACGTAAGTAGAGCATTATAAAGTAGGCGTCGCAGCGTCGATCCTCGGGCCACAACGCTGCTAGGCCGATGCCCACAAAAGAAATGACCGACGAGATAAGCAAGTGAATGCTATACGCGAAATACACATACACAAATGTACAGCACAAATATATATACGTAAATAATTCATTGGTATATGTTAATTGAGTTTCGCTGCTGATATCAGCAAACGCATCACCCTTTACTCAGCTTGTGATTCATAGCTGCCGGCAGAGTACATACCTAAATGCGGGCACAGTTTTCAATTTAAATGCACCATTGTCGTCGGAGAATAGTACAGGATCGAGTAATTCATCGGTGTCCTGGGTGTGGGCATGTGTGCCACCTGTCTGTATAGCTGCACCTGTTTCCTCGTTATCCATTTTCGGTTGTTCGCTGCGTTACTTTTTGTATTTTGGTCCCCAACTGCGCAGCACTCAACAAATAGTTCGCTTTGTTTTCTGTTTGTTGTCGGTACGCTTTAAGAACTGAGATTCGGTGCTGCCAGATGGTAGTGAAAAAATAGATTTATTCGATACTTCCACAACAAAGTTATCGATTAATATAAATAAAATTTTAAACGCATCATTTGACTTATTTTAGTTAACAGTATTACAATTAAAATTAAAAATAAACATTAACTAACCATTTATTTTTTTCAATAAAGAGAGAATATAATTCTTGAAAACAATAATATATCGATAGTCTTATTACAGCCCTAAGCAAATTGAACAATTCAGATGCTTGTTGTTGCGCACATTCAAATTTAATTTATAATTGTAAAAGAAAAAGAAAACAAAAATTAGAAACAAGTAAAAACCTATTATAAATGAATACACCTGCACCGCGCCATGTTAGAGATTTGTTGGCATTTGGTACGGACTCGGAAGATGAATACAGTATATCGCCAAGAAAGCCGCAAAAAGCAAAGGACGCGTCTTCAATGGACAACAGGCAACAGGAATCAAAGTTAGTAAATATAAAAAAAGGTTTACTACTAGCTGTTCAATTGTGATAATTGCAGGAATAAAGCCAACAAGGAGAACATGGGACAACCCAAAGAAAACGGATCCACTCCGCCGAACCACAAGATGTTGTAAGTGAAGCTAACTGGGATTAGTTAAGAAACCGAATAAATCATTCAAATTACAGTCCCCGACGTCCATCGGAGATGCATATGCTGGATTCGGACAGTGATGATGAGGATAACAAACATGATGACAACTTAAATTGTGCCATTTTAAACGATTCCTTCGTGCTTAGTCCAATGCATGAACTGACAACTAGTAACTCCGGAGTCTCTTCCACAGCAGCAGTTCCATTGCGTGCCAGCGACTCCAATTTGTCATTTTTGGGTCGATTTGGCAACATGGGAATCAATTGCAGCAGCACCAGCACCACCCACAAGTCACCTAATCAGCCACAACAACAACCACATCCAATTAAAAAAGCTCCACCTCCAACGCTGCAAATCATTGCAAAGCAACGAAAGGCAGTGGATAACGAAACGCCCTTACGTCCTCTCGGACCACCCATATTAAAGTCTATTGCCAAGCGTGAAACGGAATTCGTGACACCACAGGTGTGCAGCATCGCCACAAAGCAAACCACACAACAAAAGGCGCGCAACGAACTGGCAAATGAGTTCCGATCACAGAAAGTCCTCTTCCAGACGCCAATGACGGTTAGTCGAGGCGCTCCGTTTGCAAGCGATAGTATTAGTTTCTCGCTGTGCGACACTATCAGCGAAAGTCCGGATACACCGGCTCCGCCAAGGGAACCCTCATACAGCAGCAAATCGAAAAAGTCTCTCGAATGTGCCTTTCGCGCCACAGATCTAATAAAACCAACAGTGTCAGAATTGCCAGCACCTGTTCCTGTGCAAGCAGCCGTACCAGTGCCAGTGGCTGCACCCGTGCTCGTTCCCACAGTACCGGAAAAGCTTGAAACCGCTGCCAAGTCCAGTTCCAATATGTTGCAAATAAAAGGACATGAGTATATAATAGTTAAAAAGCTTGGCTGTGGCGGCTCCAGTTCTGTTTATTTGGCGCGACGCAAGGAAACGGGTCAGGAGTTTGCTTTAAAAGTGGTTGATCTGCAAGCCGATCCGGTAGTGGTGCAGGGCTATCTCAACGAAACCAAACTGCTCGAGAAGCTCCAAGGCAATGTGTGCGTTGTGTCGCTCTACGACTAGTAAGTGTACAAGTCCATATTGATATGTAATTTTATAATCAACTATTATTTATTTCAGTGAATTGTTGCGTCAGGAATCGAAGCTGTACATGGTCATGGAGAAAGGGGATTGTGATTTAAATAAGATCTTGCAAGGATTTACAACAAACATACCGCTTTATAATCTAATGAACATTCTCTATCAAATGCTGCAGGCAGTCAATTATATACACCAAAATGGGGTCATTCATTCGGATTTAAAGCCAGCCAACTTTTTGATGGTCAATGGACGATTAAAGCTCATAGATTTTGGAATTGCTAGCAACATTTCTGTCGACTCGACAAGCATTATAAAATTCTCACAGGCAGGCACATTCAACTACATTAGTCCGGAAGCACTGACCGACATCTCAAGTGGCACAAGTCCAATGCGTGGCAGCAATCAGCCCAAGATAAAGATATCCACAAAATCGGACGTTTGGTCGCTCGGTTGCATTCTCTATTTGTTGCTGTATCAAAAGACACCGTTTGGCCACATTAGAAACATAAATGCCAAGATGAATGCGATTGCCAATCCCAGTACAAGCATCAATTATCCAGCTATACCAATATACTATCCACTCATGCTAGTGCATGTAAGTAAATGATAAGCTTATATAACATTTATGGAATATTATTTATTTGAATTCCTTGCAGATTGTCAAGAATTGCCTGCAGCTCTGTCCAAAGAAGCGTCCATCTTGCATCGAACTGCTTCAGTATCCATTCCATATGGTTATACCCTTACAGAATCTTCAACTGGCTGCCAAGCGCTGAGTACAAGAACATTTTCCACAAAAAATTCAATTAGTATTAAGCTCCCGCAAACGTTTAATAAGATTAAAACGCAGATAAATAATGCAATGAAATTTTTTTCATATGGGTTTTTTTGTGTATTTAATTCTCGTTTAGCATAAAATATACATCATAAATTGTTATATTGCAGCGCCTAGCTTTTAAATCAATACGCCAGCGTTAAGTGTTAATCTATAACAACGCTGTCTTTGCGACCTGGTTTTTTGTGTATTTTTTTTTTTGTCGTGTGTATTCATTCAGTTTCTTATTTTGATTTTTGCCTAATTTAACTTTTATTGTAACGCAACAAAGTATTGACATTAATTGCTAATTCGCTTTCCTTTAACCATCCTTTCTTTGTCTTTGCACAACAATTTCAACGTCAATGCGTTTGTTATTTGCGTTTACTTATCAATTAGGTATATGCGTTTTTTGATTTTATTTTAATATATTTTTTTTCTATATGTATATAAAAATAGTTTTTTGTTGGATTTTTTTACGTTTTTTTGTTTGTTTGTTTTTGTTGTTATATATATATATATATATTTATCATATTCTTAATTAAATGTTGCTGTTGTGGGCTAACCATTTGCTCTACTAACATATGTACTGCTGCGGCTACGTTAAATACTTTACGCTGTTTTACAAAAATTAAATGGAACAAAAAAAACACAATGCACATACATGGTATTTTTAACAAACGGATCAAAAAGTATACTTATACGAATTGGTAACAATTGTTCACTGATTTTTGCATGTTTAAATTGAAATTGTTTTATTGATTAGTTGAACAATTCAAGTTGCTTAACATATTAAAATAAGCTTTTAGTGATTTTAAATGCAGGTAAACACAAATAATATAGCATAAAAAGCATATATAAATATATATATATGTATATATGTGTGTGTGTATGTATGTATATAAATAATAATAAGAAATTATATCTGTATGTGTGTATATATGCATGCAATGTGCAACAGCAGCAGCAGTAAGTGTGAATTGTGGGCATTTATTCAATTTGCATGCTGCCAAAAAGTCCTTAAAGCAGCCGCGCACAGCTTACAGGTCCTTCGATCGCCAGCCACTGGCCATACTCATTTTGAATAATTATAATAATCATTCTTATCTATTTGCTTCCTTTTTTTCTTTCTTTCTTTTTTCGCTTCACATTTAAATGTTCAACATTGCACAAGTTTTGTTTACTTTTTTTTTTTTTTAGTTATGTATTGTATATATTTATATATATAATTCTTTAAAGCATTACTTAATTTCATCATTTTCTTTTTGCTACTTTAAAATGTTAAATGTTGCTGTTGTTGGGCTCGTATTTGTTTCTTGTTATTTTATTTTTTGTTTGTTTTTTTCTTTTTCTTTTATCTCACTTTTTTGTATAGGTTTTTATCAATGTTTTTATTTTTCATAATTAACTTTAAACTAAGTAGATTGTTAGAATTGTTGTTGATGTTGTTGTTGCTGTTGTTTTTGGAAGTTTGACAAACTCTTAAATAGCTGTCCATTATCGTTGTGGTTGTATTAAGGGCGGCGTCTTGTTACACGTCGCCATTAAACGTCCTGCAAAAAAGTTGTTATTGAATCAAATGTGATGTAAATAAATAAACTTAACTCACCTGTTCACCATTTGAGGCATGCTGCTGCAGCTTGGATATGAGCTGCTCTTTTTGACTAACTATGCCGCGCCAATGCTCATCCTGTTCGCGTGCACGCTGCTCCAAATCCACCAGCGTGTTGCTCTGCACACAAAATGAAATGAAATGATTAAAATATTTACATACTGTTTATTTTTTGTTAGTTAGCTAACTTACCGTCTTTGTGACCAACTGTGTGAGTTCATCGTTGCGTTTGCGCAGCTTTAGGTTCTGTGTATGAAGCTCCTGCTGCTCGGCAGCACTAGCGGAGGATTTGCTATTCAAATTACTATTATTGCTACTAATATTGTTGTGGGTGTTAGTGCTATTGTGGTCGCTGCTGCTACTGCTACTGCTACCGGTGCCGCTGTCGCTGCTGTTGCTGTTGTTGTTTGATTGTGTGGACTTATTACTACTGCTCTGCGCAGCGAGCAGCTGTTGCTTCAGTTGCTGCTGCTTGATGTGTGTGAGAAGCACCTGTTCCAGCCATTCATCGAATGAGACATTCAGTGCAGTGGCTGCTTGCGCCTTAACCGCATCTGGATACAAACGCTGGTACAGCTCACGTATACGCTGCTGTTCGGCCTTAAGTGTTTTGGTGGCAGCAATGGCGCTAAGTTCGCCCCCATTGGCAGCGGCTGCCTTTTGTTGCTGCTGATGTTGCTCCTGCTGTTGCTGCAACTGTTTGTGTTGTTGCTGTCAATCAAAAGCAGATGTTAACTATTAACTATATGTTTGTATGCAATACAGATAACAAAAAATAATGACAGTTACGTATAGAAATTAGGCAGATTGAAAGACAAACAGTTATTGGGAAAAGGTAATGTTAAAATCATTTGCGTTCAAACTCCTTTCACAAAGTCTAACAAACATAAATACTTTAAACAAATAATAATCATCATTTTGTTTGTGCATGCACTTACGACTAAAATTTGCGCTGTATTTGTTTTCGTCTTTGCTGTTGTTGTGGTTCTGGCGGTTGCTTCGGCATTTTGCAACGCTTCAATCAACTTCCAATTTTTCATACGAACGTCCTGACGAAACACAAATACATTCAATACGTGGCAATTAGTAACAAAAGTGGGGGATAAAGCATTAACAAACAATAAAGAAGTCACTCTTAAACATAAACGGAAAAGGTTGGAAAAGCTTGTTAGATCTGTCGATTTATAATACAATTTCTAGCAACTTACATTATTTTTCTCGCGCTGCTCTTGCAACTCTTGCTGCAGCTGTTGCTCCTTATGTTGCAATTGCTCGGCACGTTTTTGCGCCTCTTCCAGCTGGGTGCGCAGCACGCCTGTCTGTTGCCGTTGCGTGGCATGTGCATCATTGAGAGTGCGCAGCTCAGCCTGCAAGGTGGTCAGTGTCTCAGTTTGTACCTGAGCCTGTTCTGATTGCTGTGCAGATGCCTTCACAGCGTGACTGTTGGCCTGGCTAAGCTGTTGGTTAAGACTAACATTGCTGGCTTCCAGGGACGCCGTCTGCTGACGTAACTCCTGCAGCTCTGTATTGCAGACGCGTGACAGCTCCGACTGTGTGTGGTTCAGTTCGGAAGTGGCCGATTCCAGAGCATTATGCAGGTTGCGCAACTCAACTTTGAGTTCAGAGTTTTCATTTTCGAGCTGATTACGCTGTTCCAGCTCAAAGACACTGTTATTAAGGCGCGCCTCCAGCTCGTCGCGCTGCTGCTCCAGTGCCATAATCTGCTGGCTCTTTTGCTGACTGAGTTCGTTCTCGACATGTGCCTCGGCATTCACAAAATTGGTCATGTCTGCGATAACCTTATCCTTGTGAGCGATATCCTGCTGCAGATGCTGTAGCTGTGGCAACATGTCCATACGTAGCTGCTGTTCGCCCAGCAGTTTTGCCTGGAACTGTTGACGCTCCAGAGCCAGCTTCTCGTTGGCACTGGCCAGCTCCTGATTGAGAGCAGTCAGCTCTTGATCTTTACCAAGCAACTTCTCGTTGTAAGCCTGGCTGCGACTGTGAATTTGGACGCGTTCCATGTTAATCTCTTGGCGCAGTTCACGCAATTTAGCCTGAATGCCACTAGATGCCTCCTGCTCCTCGGCCAGCAGTTTCTCCTTCTCCTCCAGCTGACGCTTTAGCTTCTGGCATATGTCATCGGACCAATCGCCATGATTTGCTGGCATATCCTGCTGTTTGTTCAGCAGATAATCAATGAGTATTTGTATCTCGGAACGATTGAGTTCGGCGCGTGCAAAAACATTCATCAGCGCAGAGACACCAACTGTCTGGTGCTCGGCCAGCTTGTCAAGTGCCAGAGCCAAATCCTTGGCGGTAAGCGCAGTCTCCTTTTGCTTCCTATTTCCATGCTGTTGCTGTTGCTGTTTGATCTGCTTGTTGCTCACATTTGTGGCCTTGGGAGAGCCAGTTGGCTGTTGCTGCTTGAGTGCAATCTGTTTGGGCACATGAGGTACCTCGACAGCCTGTTCAAGGGCGGCACTTAGAAGTGCTGGAGGAACGCTGGCTGCTGCTGGCTTCTCCTTCTTGGCGGGGCCAACATTCTTCTTTTGTGCCTTGTTACTCTCCTCTTTGCGTTCCTTTTGCTCCTGCTTCTTCAGCTCGACCACATCCTTGGGAACACGCACCTCAAAGTTGTTAAGCACGGGTGTCTCCTCCACTGAAGTTTGCCTTACAGCAACTGCTTCGTTCTTGTTCACCAGAATGCCAACAGTGGTTGCCTTGGGTCCAGCACCGTTGCGTTTATCCTTTTTGTTCCTCTTGCTGCTGTTGGTGTTGTTATTGTTGTTGTTGTTATTGTTGTTTGGCTGGTTCTCCTTTTCGGCATTGCTCGGTCGTCGTTGCTGCTCAGTCATAACCTCCGGATCTGGATCGAATTCCACATGCTGCTTGGACAAACCTGGCAATTCCTCCTCTAGCTGGACAGAGCCTCGCTCTTCGGAATGCCCATCGGAAAAGTCATCCTGCTCCTCTTGATCATTGGTGGCATTATCCTTTTGCTGTTCGCGCTGACGTTGCTTTTTCTCACGCTTTAGCTCCTTCTTTTTGGGTTTGCGCTGCGATCCAGAATTTGAGCTACTCTTGATTTGAGCATACAAATTGGCGCTCAATGCTCGCTTCTCGGCCACCACCTCCTCGAAGGTCTTGCGTCTAAAGATCTTGTTGAGGAACAGAAATGAAAGCAGCGATGCGCCGAACACACAACCAATGACAATCAGTATGTGGAAATCCATATTTGCATAGTTTGTTGTCGCCAGCAGTCAATATAAGTGTGTTATGCTGTTTTTCTTCTTCTAATTCCCTTGTCAGTGTTACTGTAACAGCAAAAATACATGTATATAATTAAAATAGACGATAAGTGAAAGCTGCATGTACAATAAACAATTATTGAGATAAGGACGCAAGTAAATTCTCTACAAAATCTTTTGCCTAACAAAATAAGTAGAAAACTTTCAGAGGTTCTGCAACTTTTTGGTGGTGTCAAAAGTGCTCGGCCAGTGATAATAAATGATTTCGTGTTCGCCTCTCGATCAGTACTTGTAGAGAGAGAGAGAGAAAGAGCTTAATGGTTGGTATTACCAATGACGTGTGGCTTTGCGGTTAGTGAACGACGAAATCATAAAGCAAGATCAACGCCACAACGATTAAAAGCAATTATTATTTTCATTCACTTGAACATTTTCAACATACACATATGCACATATGTATATATGTATGTATGTATGAGTGGAGAATGATACGTGCTTATCGGTTAGCCGGCCGGTGAATGGTACAAATACTCAATACTTGTATGTATGCAATTGTTATCGTTATTGTTGTTTGATGTGCTATAAATATAAATGGACTTGTTTATATATCATGTTGTTTATTATGCTTTCGTTTATTTATTTTTTTCTTAATCATCAGACATCAGTTGCACCTTAAACCGTATGTATGCACTTGATCAAAGTTTAAATATATATATTTTGAGGCTATGATCGATGACAGACTTTTATCTAGTTCCAAGAAATACGCGAAAGCAAATGAATAAGCAAACAGCAACTTGTTTTGTACCATCAGGTGTTTAGCACCAAACGCTTTTGATGAATAAACAAGCAAAAGCTGCCCATACAAAAAGACAACAACAACAATAATTTCCAAATAAAGACTTGCAAATATAACAGGAAATTTGCATACACACAAATATGAGCATCACTTTCTGACGCACACGTATGCAAAATATTGTATAGCACTCACTAAACCAGATATGTGGGATCGCCTCTACGCCGTTTTTGTTTTTTCTTTTTTTTTCACAAAGCACTCGAATCGTCTCTTGTGCAGAGCGCTAAATGGACACAACACGAATGACACAAGGTGGCGCTGCCAGCAGCGACGACAATGACGAAGCTGACGCTAAAGCTCAGCTCAGCTAAGCTCAATACTCTCTTGTTCTCTGCCTTTGTCGCTCTCACTCACTCACTCACTCTCTCTCTGCAAGTCTATCTCTGTCGTACAGGAATAGTTGGTTGGTTGCTGTCATACAGTTAGAACTTGAAATGTTAAGTGTGCTTGCTCCATAAGCTTTGTTTGCTGATGATGCTTCTTAGCTCCGTTCAAGAATTCACAAATTGAAAATTCAATTCAAGGTTGTTGCTCTCGCTGAGCAGCCAACAAATGACTGAAATCAGCGTCATGTATTTTTTTGCTCGACTCAAGTCTGGCTCTTGCTATTGGTTGAAGAATTTGCGAAGCTTATTTAGAAGCTCTATAACTTTTATCTTCTTCGTTACTTATACATTTTACTAATACATACATTATAAAAGTATACAACTTTATAATATACATACATACAAACATTTTAGGTTTAATTTTGTATTTACTTGGTTATGTATAAGGTAAATATGTTTGTCTTCTTCGCAGTTACTATGTTTTCACCTTCGGCTGGGAATCCCAAGAGTTAATATATTTTTACTTTCTTTTCTCTCTTCTTTCCTCCTTTTTTTATATTTGTTGTAGCGTTACCAGCTTGCTGTATTTAAATTGCCTTGTTTACACGATAGAAATTCTAGTTAATTTTGATGACTAATCTTTAGTTTGGGTGTGTAAAATGATACCAATTTGTCATTAGGAAGTCAAACTCACTTCATAGCTACATTTAGTGTAGTCATCTATAAACTAATTAACTCGGCGAGCTTATAATATTAGCGAGAAGGAAGCTTTTATCCTTCAAATGTGGCAACACTGGCAAAAAACACAACAATGAGGTCGGCATTGTTGTTTCAATACATCGAATTTAATGAGTATTTGGGAGTTAAACATTTAATAGCTCTGTGCCCCTAATATCTATGTCAGTCAATGAGTTTTTTTGGGCTTCAGTGTGGTTGTGTTTTTTTCAACTAAGCTTCAAAGATTCCAAAACATTTCTTTGAGCGTCCAACGGCCGTAAAGAAGAAACAACAAATAAAAGCCGGTAAAGGTCATCAACCGGAAGAGCGCGGCTGCGGAATTTGCTCAACTGTTCACATACACACATAGACACACACGCAAATACTTGCACAGGTAGACAAACGGTACGTTTATGTGTGCGGCGTCTATAAGAATTATTATTATCGGCAAAACTATAAAATACAACTGCAACAAGTACACACAAACACACACACATACAAACAGACAAAACGGTACTTGTGTGTACATATGTATAAATGTTCATGGCTGAGTCGTTTGCTAAATTTACTGCTGGCCTGGTTACAAGCTGCGCCAACTGCAAATTTGGCCCAATTTTGTAGCTGCTGTTGTTGTTTTTGTTGTTCAATTAGGTGGAAAAGTTGCGCTGTTGATGTTCATATGGAACTATTCACTCAAAGCCAATTGCTGCAGCGGCGTAACGGTTTATGTCACTCTCTCATTCTCACATGCACATTCACTCATTCAATGCTTTTCTTTTTTTTCGTAGTCTCTTTGTGTTTGCTGCTGTTGTTATTCATAAATGCAGTTTTGCTTTTGCTATTTTTGATAGTCAGTCAGGCCGCATTGGGTAAGTGTTAATTATAGAAAGTTCTGTGTTCTTTATTTTTGTTTATGCAATGTGCAATGTTTTTCTCCCAGTAAAGAGTGCGTGTGATAAGAATAAGATAAGAGTGTTGCGTTGACGACGACTCAAGTTTGTTGTCATTCATGCTTCTTCTGTTTCTTTTTTTTTTCATTATTCTTTTCTTATTGTATTCTATGTAGTAGGTCACAATAATCAACAGGATCAAGGGAATGTGACATTTCAAAAATGACTCATTCACAATTGAAAGCAATATTCGATGTCTAATTAATGATTATTGATTGCTAACGTACACGAGCCACATTCTTATTATTATTAATCGTAAACATTAAAGCAATGTGACTTTAATGCTTGCTAACATGAATGATGGCTCTGTACATTCAGTATTTTTGAGCTTGATGAGTACGCAAACAAAATGCATTCTATTTGCTCATGATGCGATAAGTGCTCAACTGAGAGAGACCATGAGTGTAATTGAATGAAGAGTGAGGGGAAGGCGTATCTGCTGCTTGACTGCGAGCAGCAATGTGTAAATGTCAAAAGAAAAGCCCAACACAAATGCATAAACACACACACACACACACTAACATTTATGAGTGCAACAAATAGGGGCCAAAACATCAATTATGATTTTTTTTTTTTTTTTGTCTGTATGTTCTATAAAATCGCAACAAAGGCAGACATAAATGGCAGGCAAATAGCCAGCCAGCTAGACAGCCGGGGGCACACTCAGACTGTGCCACACAAATTCTTGGCATATCAAAAATTCTCGCGTGTAATAAATATACTAAACATATTTTGTCAGCTGCTGGCCATTGGGCTTTACTAAAAGTTTGTAACTTTTATGACATTTGCATTGGTTATAAGTATGTGTAGAAAAAATATTCAACGTGGCTTTTTAAGCGTCTAATTAACAAGAAAATAATCATTTAAAATATGTGTATGTGAAGCGCACATGGTAATTTTTTTGCTTGTTGTGTGCGTGTGTGTGAGTATGCATAAATATGCCTGCCAAGTGACCTAAACCCGATTTTGATTGTACGGCTGTTTGTCTTCGTCTTTCGTCTAATAGATGTGGAGCATTTACGACCACCAACACATGCACACATTCTCAATTATTCACACATTCAAAACGAAGCTCTGGCTTGATTTGTTGCGAAGGCGGGGGCAAAGTCAGCCGAGATCCATGCAAAAGGGCGACGTACGGAAAGCTCAAGACAAAAGGGCGTCGCTGTCGCACAAAACAACAAATGCACTGCCCTAAACACACACACACGCGCACACGTTCAGTAGGCAGATATAGAGCTGGTTTTACTTCATGCAATTACCGTTGCTTTTTTCCACACCTCCAACTTCTTGCAACGTCAACAATTTTACAACTTTTTCACTTTGAAATCACAGACCTTAAACTACAACTACACGCACACAGTACATGCAGTTTTTGCTGTTGAAACCATCCGCCATTTGCAAGCTAGTGTTGTATACGTGTATGTGTGTTTGTATGTGTGTGTAGCGTTGTCGCGTCGGCAATTTTTTTCGTTTTCGGCATCAATTTTCAACTGGACTTTCCTATCCTTTTACATAATACTAACGTTAAATACTTAGCTAAGCCCAATGTGCATTGAAACTTACAATTTTTTGAGCAGGAGTTGGTGTTAATAATCAACTTAAAACATTTAAATTAAAGATTTTTCTCCACTCGTGTTTGTATTATTGCTTTGCGTTTGTTTCACTACAAAGTGTGGCGGTCGTCATTGCATGGTCGATAGAACGTGGCGGTATAGCGATTAGTTTCTGTTGCAACACTAAATAGATAATTATATCCTTCACAGGGGGGGGTCATCAATAGATGGATGAAGATTACAGAATAAAGCGTTGCTAGCTTACCTCTCTGAAAACCTTTTTATAATTTTCTTATTTTAACAATATTATTTATATTACGTAGAAATAAGATTTCTTTGAATGTCTATTAGTTCTGTCTTGGCAAATAAATAGTCATACAAATAAAACGAATGAACAAAATGAACGAGCTTTCATGAACTAAATTCGTTCATTGAGTCGGCTGAAGCAAGAAGTTTTTTTGACATGGTCAATTCTGTTTAAAAATTATCACACCAAAAAAGCAAGTTCACATAATACGAAACTGTAAAATTTGAAAATATCGCCGACTGTGAAGGCACTATGATTAGCAAAATATCTGCGTGGTATCGTGATAATGTCTCCGAATCAGCCGACTGTATTGCCTGCCGTCTAATAAGCGGTTTTGGCATGATCGGCATCGGAGCTTTTCTACTCTCACAAGCAAAGCGGCGACGCTCTCCTGTGGAGCACTATGCAATGAAGAGCATTGCGGCTGGTGCGTTAAATTCAAAAATAACAATTGTATATATAACAGCTTTGGTTTCATTAATAGTTGCAGGGTTTCTGGGAGCAGCCCGATTGGCAGATGCAGATTTTTTAAAGCCCAAAACGGAACCTGAAAACAAACAGAAAAAAATTACGGGAGATCATCCATTCTTTAAGCGCTGATGTAATTTATTTTAATAGATTTGTAAATTTTATTTGTTCAATAGAATTATAATTGTTCAATGCACGTGTAGACCCAACGCTTACTTTAGCGTCCCACCTTGCCCAGCTTGGTATCAGTCTTGGGATTGGCCGTCAGCGTCTGAACGGAGACGATTGTTTCGTTGATTTGAGTTTGTAGCTGACGCAAACTTTGGATTTGCAGTAGTCGCAAGATCCGCATCGGATAATCCAATACGGGATCGTTAGCAGAGACCACATCATTGCCCTTGTCAAAAGGGAATGGTTTGCCGCTAATCGCTTTTCGATTCTTTGCTGCTGGTCCAAGGCGTTCGTGAACGATGCGTGCTACTGCTTCCAGTTGAAGTAAATGATTAGGATGATGGGGAACTTTCAGCTTTGTGGCTAGAGTGCGCACGCCAGCTATAAAGTCAATGTCGTTGACTGTTCGAAAAAAAATTATTATTGATGTATCATTAGCATATAGCCAATTTTAATGCACAGCTTTCCATCTGCCCATGTTGGCAGCGAGAACTCACCATTTATCTTGCCCTCAAAAATGGTTTGCACTTTTTGTTGTATTTGAGCGCCGTTGTTCTTGGGCTGGCTGGAATTAATACCATTAATCGATTCGTATTGGGCCGGATCATCGAGAAATTCAAGGCGCATTGCATGTCCTACCATCCAGGTTAATTGTTCCAACTGTGTATCATATGGGGGCATGTTCAGGTCAATGCAGTATTGCTTATAGCCTTCCTCCCACACTGCCATATTTTCTAGGTTTCGCAATTTCTCCCGGTCCTCAATGGTATAAAGACGTATCTTTTGATCCTCTAGCCAAAGTACTGTGCTTGCAAACTCCTTGCGATCTATAATAATAAAGATTTAGTGTGTTTCTTTTCCAGCAGCGATACTCACTGCTTAATGCCACATTGTCAGGCGTTGGGTGACCTAACGCCTCTAGTTTAAGCTTAAGCATAATTTTTAATATTTAAATTTTAATAAATAATTCGATGGATTAACAGTTCTGGCAGCTATCCGGCCGGTTGCCAATTATTAAATGAGTTACCATATACACTTTTATTCAACATTAGGATGGTCACTCTGTCGAGCAGCTGAGAGTTATCGATAACAAATAAGCTTGTAATCCGAATAGAGTTTGTTTTTAAATTGTGGAGTGACTTCAATTAACAATGGATTCCGAAACACATGAAAAATGCTTAACATATATACGTGGCCAGGTAGAGCTGTGCATGCTACCTGCCTTGCAGGAAGATCTAGATAATGTACAGTTGTTACAGGCGCATTTTAAATCGTATCATTCTTTGCTCAGAAAAGAGCTACCAGAGTTATTTGATCTATTAAAGAGTAACGAGGATCTTCTTTTCATTAAAGAAAACACACATAAGGTTTGATCTAAGATAACGCTTTTGATATTTACACTAACAATTATTATTTTAGCTGCGGGCAGAGCTTCTTTTGTTTCTCTGTGAACTGACCGCATCGCCAACGGTTTACAGCCTAAATGACAACTCCGCTAGTCTATTGCGATATGCCGACAAAATCCTAATGGAATTAACGTCAAAGAGTCAAAAAGCTGAGGAATCGTATGTCTTTAACTATTATGAGCAGAAACTGCATAAGGATTGTTGGAAGCGTCAGCTTGGCGCAGTTCATGGATTTGTTACATACTTGGAGGTAGTACAGTTTAATTATTACGAGACTCCAGTCGTCTCTTTACAAAATTATAACAAACCTTATTTTTTTATTGCAGAAATGTTATTTAAACGATGTCAAAATGTCAACAAAAATGATAACATTCAGCGTAGCTGTTGGTCTAAATTTGCACCAAGTCTATCAGTCTGAGTACAAGGAGCTTGGCATTCGAATCTTTTCGCACATTTTAAGACACAGTGTAAGTGCTCATTTAAACTTTACGAATTCGGTTCATATGCTCATCAATTGCCTTGAATTTACAGCGCCCAGCTGATATCCAAGATATGAATATCCAAGGAGTTATATATGAGCATGTATTTAGGGATGCGCATAGCCTGGATCCAGTGGATGAAACAGCGGCCAAATGGGATTGCCTTTTTCTGTGCTTGGAACATTTCCCAGAACTGGATGGGATAACGGTATTATAGGAAATATCATATAATAAACACAGTATCATATTTGCTAACGAACGCTGTTACAGTGGAACCAGTGTGATGATATGCTCGAACGACTTATCCAAAATGTGTCGTTATCATCAAATACAGAAATGTCAATTTGTCTGTTAAATTTCATAACAAAACTGGGCTATTACTTTACCCTGAACAAGGATGAAATCAAAGCAGTATTGGATAGTGACTTTACTCTACCAAATCAAATCTCTGCTTGCTTAAATGTGTGTGCATCGCTCAATGTCAGCACCAGTTATCGATGGGCCAAAAGTATTCTGCAAATGCTTCAACTGGAATCTGAAAAGCTGTTGCATAGCTCTGAGTCCTGTGCCAAAATGCTGGTTGCAATGCAACGTTGCTATTTAGTATGCATCCTGCCAATTCCGCTTCAGACATTGCGCGTGCACATATGCGAATTTTATACCAAGTTTGTAGCTGTGCTTTTGGAGAGCCTCTCTGTACACCAGAAATCTCAACCAATTCTAATGGTGAGTTGTTCCAAATTTTCTAAATTCAAGCTTTTATAAAAAATCTTTTTTCTTTTCGATAGCTTACACAGCAGTTTATTCAATTATTTATTTACCAACTGAAAGACTTTCCGACCGGCCATCAAGACGCAAGAAGCATCCTAAAGGACTTTTCCCCCGCACTAAAAGGCATAATTGCTATTATATCCAAATAAAATTCAAATGTTTTTTATATATATAAAATTGCTTTATGCTTTTATTATTCAAATCTTAAAGTTTTAGGCTTTAGTCACTTGTTCGTACCTTTTGGATGTGCGCTATCAGTGTGACCAAGTAGGGAAAATACCCGCAATTAGTGCCAAAAATAAACTGTTCAATTTACAACAGCTGACTAAAATTGGATGTGTGTTTGTGGTTTGCACGTGTTTAAGACTGCACTTGTTTATATAGCATTTCGTTGATAATTAATTAAAATTATGGCATTGCTTTCCGCAAAACGAGCAAAAAAGGCGCCACCAACTGCCTCAGAAAGTTCCGAAGAAAACGAAAGCGTTGCCAGCGACAACGAGGAAGGCAACGCCGGCTGGGCGAACTCGATTTTAAAAATGCTTCATACAACAAAACCTGAGACAGAAAACGAACCGGTGCTCTGGCGCGCTAAAAAGATCAATAAAACCACCAAGGGTTCAAACAAAAAAGTTAAACAGAACGATTATGACTTTGAGATCGATGGCAGTGGTGAGAAAAAGCCCAAGGAGGAAAGGGATGTTAAGCCCGAGACCTCCGCCTTAGACACTGAGCTGACGCGGCAGCATCGCAAGAACGTGCCGCTGCAACTGCGAGTAAAGCCCAGTTTCCGTGACATGGAGCGCGAGCGCAATCTGCGCAAGGTTGCCACACGCGGCACAGTGCAGTTCTTTAATGCTGTGCGCATCCAGCAGAAGGATCTAAAGCAGCAGTTAGCTGAAGCAGGACCGCTCGATAGTCGCCAAGATGCTGTGCTCAACAACATTGATAAGCGTAAATTTCTGGATGTGTTGATGAGCGGTAAGCGTGCTAAGTCCTCAGCGATAGACAATTCGGTCAAGAAGGAGGAGTCGGAATCTGAAGAGGATGACGATGAGGATGAGCCCACAGATGATGAACAGCCAGCAAAATCTGGCAATAAAAAGAAATCTGAATGGAATGTGCTGCGTGAAGACTTTATGACCAACAAGAAGATCAAGCACTGGGACGAAGAAGACGAGGAGCAGGAACAGGAGGAGGGGCAAGGCAGTAGCGAAGACAGTGACGAATAATTAAGATACACGTTTTAATGTACTAATTATAGTTTTTGAATATTATAAGGACTTTAACATTATCATTTCTGCATGAGCTGTCATATAAATGCCAACAATTAATCCAAATAGTCCAATTGCCGAACCAAAAATCTCGACTACCAGAATCTTGACGAACAGCGATGCATTCGCGGCATCCGATAACGCTGCCCCTGAGCCCACAATCCCAACACATATGCCGCAGCTGAGATTGACCAAGCCAACAGCAAGACCGGCGCCGAACGTAGCATATCCTGTAAACATATTCTGGTTCAAAATTCTTCGATTGCTGATCAGATTTTTTAGATGATATATCTGCAGATTTCCCGAGAGCACAATGGCGCTGATCAGGCCATAAATCGCCACAGCTTCGCAAAATATAACAGAGATCAGATTCTTTGTTCGAATGCGTGGCGCGCGAACGCCTCCTCCAACCATACTAGTTCCCGTCGTATATATACCTATAGCAGCACCAAAAACAGACAGCGATACACAGAATCCAACTCCAAGGCCACACCACAAATACGGATCGCTTGAGTGCAAAAACCAGCTGAAACCAAGCCGCTCTCCCTGGTCAGTCATAACATAGCTTAGTATGTAGCAGACAAAGGCGAAAGCCACTAGGAGATAGAATATCCCAAAAATTAAACGTACGCCCATAGATATAATTTTTTGTTTTGATTCGTTTTAGAGTTACGTTAACGAAATAATATTTCCTGTCATTAAAGTGAATTCGGGGAAACACAGTTTTAAATCATCAGCTCCTTTAGTTTAATGTCAGCTGAACTTTGACGTCACTAGTTCTTTTTTGTGTTTTAAGTTCATAATATTCAAATATGAACATATATTTATTTGGAGCGTATTTCAAGAAATATTCGTCATTTCATTTAACGTCAACCTGTGACGTTACAAATTCATTCGTTTTTTGGCTTGCAAAACTTATTGCTAACTTAATGTTTCATTATTGTTTTGTTGTTGTTGTTGTATTGAGTTTTTAAACTGTTTTTAGCGGTTGGACTTGGCCACACGCTCGAGTTCATCCTTCTTCTTGATGGCATACGAGTTAGATGAACCCTTGGCAGCGTTAATCATCTCATCGGCCAGGCACTCTGCGATGGTCTTGATATTACGAAAAGCAGCCTCACGTGCCCCAGTGCAAATCAGCCAAATAGCCTGCAGGAAACACATACGATAAGTTTTGTTATCGAATTGTTGGAAAAATGTTTGTGTGGTTTCGGTCACACTATTGCATATAATTGCATTTTCACTTCACTTATGTTTATTAAAATTGCGTCAATGCCTACCTGATTGACACGACGCAATGGCGAAACATCAACAGCCTGGCGACGCACAGTACCAGCGCGACCAATGCGTGTCGAGTCTTCGCGCGGTCCTGCATTGACAATTGCATTCACCGTAACCTGCAATGGGTTCTCCGAGGTCAGCAAGTGAATGATCTCGAAGGCGTGCTTGACAATGCGACAGGCAAGCAGTTTCTTGCCATTGCTGCGGCCCTTCATCATGAGGCCGCAGGTCAGACGCTCCACAATCGGGCACTGGGCCTTGCGAAAACGCTTAGCCGCATAGCGTCCAGCTGAATGTGGCAAATAGCGTGCGAATTTCTCCTTTACGGCAATGTAGTCCTGCAGTGAAATATCACTAATGGTAATATCATCGCAGCTCCAGCGACCAAAAATTTTAATCTCGGGCCACTCGTTGCCGGCCGCAACCTGCTCGTTCACAACAGCGCTATCATCTTCCCAAATGGCGTCTTCCACTTGATGCTGCTCGGCCGGCGGCTGTGGCAGCTCTGCAGTCTCGTATGGGGTTTCAGCAAAGTCAGTCATGTTTTTAAATACTTGCTGTACAAATTGAAATGTGTAAATTATTTTCTTCCAAAAAACTGCAAATGTTTTTGCAAAACATACTGTTTGATTTTCGGTGGAATGCAGAAAAGTGCAACTGCCTCGTTTGAAAGCAAAAGATAAAAGAGAGAGCCTTGACTTTCAGTGTGACTGTGCTCGACAAAGTTTTCACCAAATTTCAAAATATGGCAGCTTTGCCAAATAGTGGTATTCCTGAAGCTTTTTAATTTTAAATGATGGCACACTTGAAAGTTTCAATGACAATTAGCTCAGTTCAAAAAATATAAAGTGAAATAGAATGGTGTTAGTAAAAGTATTTACAAATTAGCAAATCTTGCTGACATTTTATAAAATGAAACAGTAAATAGTTTATAGTGTGTTTATATGTTTAATTCCAAGCTTGATCGGGTTTTGCAAGCTAACTGTTAACAATTTTAATGTTTTCTCTATCATTATTCTTGAAGTCTTCAGTAATTGATAATACATAATATGAATGGAAGGTCTATATTATAGACGATGGGCGCGTGCAGCTGATTAGAGTATTGGTTATATTGGGGATTGTTTTAACAAAAAACATGTAATTAATGTATTTAATATGTAATAGTTTCTTTAGTTTATAATAATAATGATAATATGATTTGTGTACTTTCTATTACTCCTGCATTAGCAGTAGCATAAAATATACAGTTTTTATATTTTTATTATTTGTAATTGTAGTTAATATAATACATTTTTTTTTTGTTTTTGAAATACAAGTGCCAAAAATGAACAAATCATATAAATAAACTACATACACTATGTTTATCATAAACACACACACTTTTCTCTCTCTTACACATACGAATAAAACTGATATAACTAGTACAATAAAAACAAATCGAACACAAATTTTTACACAACGCACATTAAACGCACAATTGTTAATTGATGCTGAAAACATGCGCAATGTGCGCAGCGTAAAAATTCATTATATCAATATATATATATATATATAACTTTTTAACTTAAGAAGTAACTTAAGTCCCATGTTGTCGTGATCGTAGCGGGCCGTAAGGACTGATGTCTTCCATATTTGTAACTGCGTATAACAAATTGTAATTTCCAAAACACAAATTGGTAAATAACACTGATGTTGTTGTGCTTTAGCTGTCGGAATGGCTTGATAACTGATTGTTGTGGTTTTTTTTTAGTAGTACTTTTTTTTTTTTGAATGGGGCGCGTGACACAATTGCTGCAATAAGTTTTTTATATTATTATTATTAATAATATTTTCTGTCTATGTGTTTAACTAGATTATTGATTAACACTCACATTGCGAACGAGCTGTAGCGTCCAATTTAATCTTTATCACCCATCTTTGCCTTCGAAGTCATATAAATGCCCACAATCAGACCAAAGAGACCAATGGCCGAGCCGAAAATCTCCACAATCAAGATTTTGACAAAGAGTGCAGCGTTAGCAGCATCCGAAAGCGCTGCTCCGGAGCCAACAATGCCGACCGCAATGCCGCAGAACAAGTTGACAAGGCCGACGGCAAGGCCAGCACCAAAAATTAGATAGCCCGAAAACCAATTCTGATTCATGACACTCTGGCTGGTGAGCGCTGATTCCATTTTGAACTGCTCCAATTGGCCGGAGAGTACAATGGCAGTGATCAGGCCGTAGATGGCGACAGCTTCGCAGAAAATGACCGAAATCAAGTTCTTGGTCTTAATGCGTGGCGCCTTGACACCACCGCCCACAATGCTTGTGCCCGTTGTATGGATGCCAAGGGCAGCGCCAACGACCGACAAAGAGACGGATAATCCGATGCCCAGACATGCCCACATGTATGGGCTCGATGAGGTGAGGAACCAGCCAACGCTTACGCGTTCGCCCTTACCCGTGAATACAAAGTAGAGGATAAGTATGGTGGCCGCGGCGAGGAAGAGCCATAGAAAAGTTTGAACTACGACTGTGCGTATTTGGGGCGCCATCTTGCACGGTTTTTTTTGTCTGTCTAACGTTAAAAACACTTTATAATTTGTGATTTTGCAATAATTTGAAGTGGTATTTACCAAATCGCAGGCGTAATTGTATTTTTCTCGGCCGACAGGTGACTGCTTCGTGCGAAAAAAAGAATCCACAATCACATGACGTACATTTTCTCTATCACATAGTATCGAGTAAATCACGCTAATCGATAAGTATTCGATGAAATGCAAATGTCAAATGACGAGTACGACAAGTCGTTTTAGTAGCTGACGCAAAGGTGCTCGCTACACAGCTAAGCGAGTAAAACTATCTACCAAAAGTTATCACCAGATGGCGTCAGCATTCAGCGCGCGCACTTTTAAATTTGCAAAGGTCATAAAAGTTAAGTTTAAGTTTACAGCTAACATGTTTACATGCAAATTACATTTATCCGTATGCTGTTTTCACACACCACTAACAAATAACTTATCATTGCGTTTGAGAGAGAGAGAGAGAAAGAGAGAGAGAGAGAGAGAGAGAGAGAGATGCACATACATCTTGATAATAAATGTATGCTTTTCACTTGAAAAATCTTGCATTTAAACGAGGAGAATAAAATAAGAAAATAAAAAGACAAAAATTTTCATACACCGAAACAAATAAAGTTGCACTCTAAGCAGAAATATTTTTTTTTAATGAATTTCAACTTTAAAGGAATTTAAGAATACTAATGAAAAGAAACAATATATAAAAAAAAATCATTCTCATTTTTCTTATTTTCAGTATTTTTTTTAACAACATTAACATTTAAGAACATTTAATAACAACGTTTGAATTCTTGTTTTTTTTTTAGTGTATTTGGAGAGGAAGGAAGAGAAAAGAACCGAAGGTTTGGGTCATCCGCCGTGTGTCTCAAGTCAAATATCACAAGAGAAAACCATTAACCTGCGTTTTTTCCTGTTCACTTACTTTTGTGTGATGTTTTTTTTTAATATTTTTATTTTTATCTCACACTTTTATCGTTTACTACGCAAACATCTAAAAGCACAATTTTTACTAGCTTTAAGGTAAGGGATGAAATGAATTTTATTTATAAATTTTAAAATTTATAAATAAATGTCTATGGCAAACGTAAATCGTTGAAGGTTTGGTCAAATGTTGCAAAGTAAAGTCAAATTGCGATAAACGATAACAATTACAAATAAATGTCTATTGTGAACATTAATCGTCGAAGGTTTGGTCCTGTGTTGTAAAGTCTTAAAGTCGTATTATTGTTGCGCTGCTAAATTCTGTTCGTGCTTTAGTTTTTGCATATCACTAATATTTTCAATGGTAAGAACTAAATTTTCCAACATTGTTTCAATCTGAAGAGACCGTTCCGTATAGCTATAAATACAATTCAAATGATTATTAACTTTCAGATAAAGTGTATATGAAAAACTTACATTGCTAACTCTTCACGAAGACGCATTATTGGTTCTTTTTGGAGTGTACGCGATTCCTTAATCTCCTGCTTTCCTTGTTTCTCATTGATAATGGGTTGCAATGAGCACGTCTCAATCTCTGTGGTTAATGGCTTGTGACGGCGCCAAAATCGAAAGTAATTTTTAATGCCACGACCAATCATTTTTAAAACTAAACGATCTTTAACGATCATTTTTTCCTTAACATCTGAATACGAGCTCAAATAAATGGCCACAAATAAATTCTATTGACATCGAAAAGGATTCGAAAAATTTTTTTTGTCTAAATAAAATTAATTATATTTACCAGGGATATTCCATAGATGGTCACAATAACGGTTACAAAGTAAATTGGCGCCAGTGTTCGTTGTGCCTCCTGCAGGGGCTTATAGCTAACATCAGACATTAAAATGCGCATTAACGTTAGGATTGCCACCCAAGTCGATTTAAATTGTTCAACTTGTTCACCAAATATTGTTCTACCCAGTTGGGCACAGGCAAAAACAAATATAATATATATAAAAAAGAAGCCTAAAACGTTTTTCCGCGACTAAAAATAAAAATTTCATGAGAAAAGGAGGATAACATTTGCTGTCTATTTAATATCTAAGACCTGTTTGTTGCTCATCACGTTAAATTAAAATTAAAGTGAATCTATCGGCTTAAAAGTTTTCGATAAAATAAATCAATTAGTTTTTGTCGTTCTACAGCTCAACAAAAACAGCTGTTTTAAGTGGCAGGGCTGCAAACTATTTCATTGTTTTTGATAGTAAGCTTATGGATGAAGAAAAAAAAAGGATTAACGGCAGACTTTTTTTGTCTCAATAAATCGAAGTATTCTTTAACTAACGGACATTTTGTCGACAAGAGCAAGAAACGGGCTTAAGTTAAACATTTTAAAAATTAGATTTTAGATACATACTTAGTTTAATTTTTGATATGCTAGTGAATACTGTAGTTAAGCCTTACCTGTCCAAGGGTAGCCGAAAGTCGCTTCGGTGTTCTGTGAAATGACATAAATCGAACAAACTTAAGCCAAACCGTAAATGAGACTTGTCCTAATATGATCGAATAGGTTTGCCAGCCCATCAATAAAGTATCAACATTAAGATATGCAAAGCGATTTTTATCGAAAGCCTTATAGATTTTCTCTACCTCAAATTTGTGCCAAAAATTATAGACAAAAATCCAGTACGAACACTAAATATTGATAATTAGAAACCTTTGGAATAAATACAGAATAATAATACGTACTATTAAAAAAAACAAGTCTGGATAATTTTCGATGGCTTTGAAGTACGCTTTTGGTTTCACTATGACAATTTCGTTGATTTCTTGGTATGTGTAGTATAAAACAATTACATAAAATATGGCGCCCACAGTAAT
Organism: Scaptomyza cyrtandrae; assembly: GCA_035044605.1. Taxonomy (NCBI): domain Eukaryota; kingdom Metazoa; phylum Arthropoda; class Insecta; order Diptera; family Drosophilidae; genus Scaptomyza; species Scaptomyza cyrtandrae. Next base: position 4,889,315 of record JAWNNS010000640.1, on the reverse strand, counting down.
GCTATAGGTATTTAAGCTTAGAAAGCAATCCAAAGATATGCAAGTTATATACGTAGTGGGCACAACAAGACCCGTTGGCATTATTTGAAAGGCAAGCCTAAAATCAGTGGTTTCAATGAAAAAATGAAAAAAAAAAATGACTCAAAGCGAATAATTGTTATCGGAACTTACTTAATGGCTTGAATCATATGGGTGGCATCGTAGATCATACCGAATTCAACTACAACAAGTCGTGTGGCTCGATCAATCCAATTCGTGGCATAAAGGTAATTAATTAATTCATCATTTTTAAAGGATTCTCTAAACATATTCACGGAAAATCCGCCACCGCGGTATCTGTGAAAAGCAGCCCAAAACGGTAGAGCATCGCTCGTGTAATTGACGCTGAAATAATAAAAAGGATTTACTTAATGCTGTCTGTAGCAGTAAGCTATCGTTAGGGAACAGTTATTACATCACTATGGAATCGATTACTAGTTTGAAAAGCTGCATATCAGACTTACCCTTTATAGCGACCTGTAAATTCTATACTGGATGAGTACTCAGCATAACATGATCTTTTATCGAGATTGTCAATAGTGATGTGGTGCAGGCACTTCTTCATTGGTTTGACGCGAAGCTGTCGTATCCTTGGTACACCTACAATTAATCCAACATACAAAGGATGTACACTTTCGGTGTCATTGCGAGTATTCCCATGAAAAGTGTCAACGAAATTGTTGGCAAGATAACTATACATTATTTCTATCGTAGATATGCCTTTAAAGGATGTTGAATCATATTGAAATTTTCGCAAATATGGCAATTGGTCCACAAATATCTTGTACATTATTGTGTTGCTGTAATAAAAGTATCGCGAATGTACATCTGTCACTAAGGGGAACAGTGGAAGTTATCAGTAATTCGTTGTATTCATTTATTTTTTGTGTACTTACGAATTTGCGTGCATATTACAAGTATTACGTGAATCAAAAATGCAGTTATGATATTACGAATTTTCCTTTCACTTATAGGATTGTAGCTGACCTTCATCGATTTTGGATGCGCCATTTTTAACTGCTGTACAAAACAACCTTCCTATAGTACTTAAAGTTGATACATTTTTTGTTATGTTTGTTAAACAATCTCCGGGCACACTTTAATCTACAAACAGTCAATCTATAAAGTGCTGGAGTTAAGAGTATTCCTGTATAGTCTTTCTTTTCTCAACTTAAGAGCCAAGCCTCTTATGCTTTGTAGATTCTTTTCTGAAGATCATGCACATACTGATGCACACACAATCGCTCGCTCTCTTTGCTTAGCAACGGACGTGTTTTTTTTGTGCTCTTCGTTTTTTTTTGATTTTGTGCGATTTACGTTTGCTTTTAATTTTGCGACTCTGCAAATAAATAGTTTTGTGACTTTGGGTTTCATCGGTTTTGTAAACCCAAGTTTGGAACATTAATTTAAATAATTTATTTGCATTTATTTTGCAAGTGCCAAAATACAACAACGAACTGCAGTCAAAGCTCTTTGCTTAAGTTGCTTAGTTTGCTTTGCCCTGCTAGTATTTTGTTTTTGTATTTTCATACTTGCACTCTTTCAGTTCTTCAGTGCTCGCTCTCTGTGCATAAAACCGTTTTTGGCTCTCACGCGCTCTTTTGTGTTGGTGCTGGTCCCGGTTTAAATTATTCCGTTGTTGTTGCTCGTGACGGTACGTCACTGAATTATTTGGAAAATGTCGAGTAAAAGCGGTTGGTGATTCAATTTGATTTACGTTACACTTACATACATCAAAATCTATAACATCAGCTTGTGCACCATCTGGCGTTGACATTGGCAACTTGTTGCTATTACTGCTTTTATCTAGTAAGTACTCAATGTTATGGCTAAAATTATAAGCAAATAATACCAAGCAAATTAAAAACAACAACAATGACAACAACAACCTTTGACAGTTGGCGACGACATAAAATGTCAAACTGTCGATCAACATCAATACGAAATATGCAAGATGCGTGTCTTAAATGTAAAAGAGGGCGCTTATGCAAAAATTTGTGTGCATGCATTTTTGCAAGCAGCCATTTATGCAATGATCACACACACACACACGCATAAACACATGCACATCGACTCTTCTCCTGCCTTTCTGCTTCGCTTCTTTTAATCTTGGTGCTGATCTCTCTTTCAGCTACGCGATTTGCATGCCAGCTCGTTCCATTGCGTTGCTCTTCACTGGAATGCGTTTAATTCGAATTTGAATTTCATCGTTTTTCGCTGTTTTTATTTGATTCGTTTTCTGTTTTGGGACGTTCGCTCGCTTGTTTTTACAACGCAAAACACTTGTTGTGTGTTGTTTGCGTGCAAATACACATATTGTCCAAAAGGGAAGAAATCAAACTAAGCGCAAACTTTAATTAATATTCCACGCACACCCACACAATCACAATACCTCTCTCCTTCTTCCTCAATCTCTTTTAGACAGTGAAACAATGTTGTTATTGTTGTGCTCGCTTTTATTGTTGTTGTTGGCTAGTTATTGCTGCTGGTATTTGGTATTTGATTGAATTTTGCGCATGCCCAACACATTTTATGGTTAACGATTGCGGCACACGCGTCTTCTCAGCCCTAGCTAAAGGTAAACTCTGCAGCTTTGGGACTGGAATTTACGATCCATTCCTCTTCGCTCTATTTATAGAGTTGCCACCTTGTGCGATGTTAGTTTCAAAGGAAGATATTAGTTTCAAAGAATTTGAAGTGTAGTTGAATACATAAATAAACAGGAATTTTTTTTTTAAAAAAATCAAAAAAAATTTTTGTTAGTGTAAAAGTTTTATATTAGTTTGCATTTGTACAGCATTTAAAATGGATTCAGTTTACTTTTAAGTTGAAGAAGACGGGCTCTTAACCGTTTAAAAAATTTTGAAATCTTCTGGCGTCGGGAGATTCTAGCTGTAGTCGTTTCAGGTACAGCAGTGGTTGTAGTAGTAGTTGTTGTAATGCACTCGACATTTGTGGGATTAAGGACGCAGTTAATACAGTTAGGATTCGATGGTGCTACATCACAAGTTACAGCCGCAACATCATCCAGCAGGCAATATAAAATGCCAACCAACAAGATCAAAGCATTGACACTTCTCATATTGAGGCCTTACAATTAACAACTGACGAGTAGTTGCCGAAATTAACTGATTTTTTTTAAAACAGCTAACTTTACTCAGGTGTTATTTATAAAAAAAAATAATACGCTCTAAACTGTATACACTGACGAAAAAAACTGTTTGAGTTCATTAGTTTGATTCGGGATTTAAAAACATTTTTATAGTATAAGGCAAAATTTACCTGCTTAAAATGGATCAAAAGTTTACAAAATGGGATATTTCTTGATTTACGTTAAAACACAAAAAAAAAGTTTTTTAAAATCGCGAATATTGATGTTCCCAATTACTGAGTGAACTAAATTTCGTTACCCTCTTAAACTCATGTGCTATTATTTACCCATCTAATGACGCAAGTCAAAGTTGTTGACTTTATTCAACAAAACAAAAGAATATATATGAAAAAAGATTTTTGTTTCGCATTTCGAATAGAGCTGAATAAAGTTTATTCAAGTGTTTGATAGCGAAAAAATGCGCGAGGCGCTATTAAGCTCTTAAGATAGAGGAACCAACATATTTTAGATACCAATGCTTTGATATCTTATAGAAATGCATGAATACATAAACTTGATTATACATAGCCAAGAAACCCACAAAAAAAACCAAATGCAAATGGCATATTTAACAAGTTGTGAATGATGAGACGTTGACAAAATTGTTACAATGGCAACAATTGAACTATATTTTAATTTTTTAGCCGTTTTGCATATACAAGCACGTTTGTCTCTGTCGTTTGCGTTGTTTTTTTATACCCTGATCCCATTAAAAATGGGAAAAAAGAATATAATGGTTTTGTGCAAAGTATATTCTATATCAGCATCAACAGTCGAATCGATATAGCCATGTCCGTCTGTCCGTCTGTCCGTATGTATGAGCAAGCCGATCTCAGAGACTATAAGAGCTAGACTCCAGATTTGGAACTTAAGCTTGCCTAATCCCTAGGCAGTACAAGTTTGTTTTCGATTTTCGATAACTCATCCCGTTTCCGATATACACATGTGATTGATAACAACAAAATCTTGAATTTTAAAAACTTTGAGATAGCTTTTGAAATATCAAACAAAATAATGACAATCTGTGAAATTTTTATTAAAATCGGTTAAGAAACACCGGAGATATGAGACATTGAAGTTTTCGCGTAAAGTAAAGAGATCAGGGTATCGTCTAGTCGGAATTTCTCGACTAGAGCCTTCTTACTTGTTTTAATTGATTAAAGACCTACAAATTCAACAATTTGACGATCTCATTGATGTTTTAATGCGCTTGTCAGACATCATATATGTATAAATGTAAGTATGTATGTATGTTTGCGCATCGTGCGAAGATCGGGGATCGCAACGTGAAACATTCGTAGCTACTGTCAGCCAATGTGGTGGTGCTCGTTGTCGTGCACCCACATGAAACATTTTTTTTGGCACAAACAACGACAACGCGAAATTCGGTTACTCAGCAATCGCGATAAGCGGAATAACATGTGAAAGTCGCTAATGCCAATCTTGTAGAACTGGGCTAAAACTAAAAGATAAAAAAAATATGAAATCAATCATTTTAGTAACGTCGAAGATCGAATTTCAGCTGTTTTGCAATGATGTTCAATGTTCTTAAAAAAGAGTAGAGTGTGCTTTCTCTGTTTATCTTAATGATATCATTGTGCCTATTTAAAAAGATTACTCGTTTTAAAAATGTCATATTGAAATCCATCACAGTCCGGCAGACAGAAATACTGCTTTGGAATGATTAATAACATTTTAAATGAAATGCAAAAGCCAAGGAAGAAAATATATATAAATGTGTATGTTAGTGTGCTATGTGTTTTTGGGCGATATAATGTGGATCAACAACGGTACAACATTGCGTATGAGTGTTAAATGTTGTTTTTTACTTGGCAGCTGTTCTAGCCGTGTCTATCTTTCTATCTATTTCTACAGCTCAGCTGTTTGCTGTGCTACATTTTCCCTACTCGTTTTTCTTCACACTTCTGTTGTTGCTCCAATTTTTCTCAAGTAAAAGTTTTCGCATTCTCATTCTCGGTCAAAAATACACGAATTCATTTAAAACACATTGTGGCTTTTCTTTTATTTATAAATAAATTAGCAATCGAGTGCTCCATCTCTTACGCTCTCTTCAGCACACTCTCTTATTTCTTTCTCTCTCTTAGTGTGTGTGCTCTTTCTCTCTCTCTCTTTGACATTCAATTCAATTTGTGCTTTGAGCAAATTATTTTATTCGTTAACATACTACGAATCTTTAGCGTTACGGCGCACATTAGTTGCTTCTCCGATGTTCCATCGAATACTGTGTTTCATTTTTATTGTTATTGACCAAATTTATTGGGCAAGCGGCAAACGCGATTTTAGTTTTTTTTTCTTTCAATATTATCTTTATTGGCCGTTTGACAAATTCAAAAAAAAAAAAGAAACGCCTCAATTGATTTATTTGATTTGATTCTGTGCGCACGATTGCAAAAACATATTGTATTGTTCATCAAAGTGTGTGTTTTTTTTGTTGTTATTCTTTCAAATATCGTAAGTATATTTTCAGTGAATCGCTTCGATTGCATTTTTGGCAGTTTGTAAGTGCACATTGAATGTGATTTTTACGTGCCTTATATTCGATTATTTGCAAACTGCTTCTTATAAAGAATTATATGGGGCGGACATTCACTTGTTTATATATGGTTCGGGACCACACGGAACAATAAATGTTGCTTTTTTAGAAGGTAAACTGATCTTGAAGTGTAAGAAGAATCAAAGAATAAATACACTGTAGAATACAAGGACCTTATGAGCGATGAAGTCATTGGCACAGTGTATCTCTTAGTCTAAAACTCTCTTTGACTTGTTTTTATATCGATTTGCTTATTGGCCACTGCAATAAATGAGCTTAACCTGACGTTTGTCTGATTTAATTTTACTCAGCTGATTTTTTTTTTATACATTTCGAAGCTTTGTTCAAAATCATTTAGTTTCTTTTTGTTTCTCTGTTTGGACAAGCCTCCATTATGCTTTATTCTTAAACCCAGATCTCCCCTGTTTCGCTCCAACCTGCATGCTCCACTTGATCTTGTTGCTGTTTCTGTCGCTGTCGCCAGGGGTATACTGTATATTCTACATATACATTAATCCCGTTTCGTGCCGACTGCTGTGCCTGTTGCCGATGTTGCTGTTGTTGCTGGTGTTGTTGCAGTCAACGGCGCATTTACCTAAATTGGAATTTCCGGTAAAACGTTTTGAAAATCGTAGCAATCAAACCGAAAAAAACACACACACCGAAACACTAAAAAACACTGCCACAAATGCAAATAAGTGAAAAAAATAAAAATAAATGCTCGACCAAAATATACCCAAACAATGTGACTCCAAGCTTCAAAACATGGACAATAACTTTATGTGCCTTTAAGTCTGCTCTCAACTAAAAATATATGTTCTTACAGCTTAGGAAACGGCATATACTCTTTGATACCCTGACCCGACGCACTGATATGCAAATGAATGTCACCATCTTGAATGAAATAATCGTCTTAAACGAACGTTCGCTAAATCGCTCGACTTAATTGCTTTTCTCCAATTATTTTCAGAGAAAGGAAAGAGCTGAAACAGTAAGACAGTAAAAGAGTGAGGATCATAATGTTTAAGAGCTTATATATTTATGTTTATGATTATTTTATTGCTTATCACAAAACGATACTCAAAACCTTTCAATGTCATTCACAGCGTGTTGGGCGTTGAAAATCAAATAACTTTTAAGATTCCTTTCCAAATTTAGATATAGTAATGTAAACATTGAGACCAAAACATAGCCACAACTTTGAAAAACTTTTTTTTTGTAATTCTATAAACAGTTTCCTTTTTGAAAATTGGGTTACACTGTTGTAAACAATATAGACTTTGGATTTTTCTTATTTCCTTATCCCCAACTTGTGCATCAATTCTGAAAAAATTGTATATCTACTTAATGGTTTTTGATCAATTGTAAATTCAATGCTTCGAAGATATTCAAAAAATCACAGATATGTTGGGCAAAAATTATGATTTATTTACTATAATCAATCGTGGTTTGGGATCAAACATGTCTCCCTTAAGGCGTTACAAACTTCATGTCAAAAGCATAATACCCCCTTCAGAAATATTACTAAGCAATACAAATCAGATCAACTATGTCATCAGGATTTCGACAACAAACAGTTCAAGATGGTAAAGTGTAGCTCTTTCAATCTTTCATATCTCTCGATATTCCGATCTTTACCAAATTGATAGGTGTTGATATGTGGATGCCAAATGATTGCGCAAAATTGGTTTGGCACCAAATAAGAAACCGATTCGAAATTGCGGCTGGTTGTGCGGCATGAATATTAATTGACTTGTACAAATAATAAAAGAAATGTATGCCAATCAAAAAAAAAATGTACGCAAAGTATTTTTTTGATGAGAGCCCGGCGTCAACTATAGACAAATATGCAATGAGGCTAAAATATATTTTTTTTTTTATTACTGTGTACTTATTAATTTAATGTACTAATTGCGGTTTGCTGCGGCCATCGTTTGAACTGGGGCTGTGGTTGCGACTCTGCGGTTAATGTTCTTGTTGTTGTTGTTGTTGTTATGGGGCTGTGACGTGAGGAAGTTGTAAAAAAAATATGCGAGCTTGTGTGTGGCACTTGACTTAACAAAGTATAAGCCATATAGTGCTTAGCACATGTGCTTGTTAAAAATCATTTTTAGGCAACAGTTCAAAACATTTTTCCCTCCCCTCTCTCCCCTCTTTAAGAGTGGTGTAACGTTTCCGGCCACAATATCCGTATTTGTCTTCAAAGCTTGTGTGTAAACTGGGGAAAATGTTGGGAAAAACTTTGTTTGCTTCCATTAGAAATTTGTCGAAGATTTTCTATTTTGTATGCAGCGTACCGTTAGACATAATAATGTCTGTACCTGCCAGGTGCCTTGTTAATACTTTAGTTTTAATTTTTCTTTACCACTTTTTTGCCCACTTACCATGCGCATAATTAATTAAAATTTTGTTTAATAATTGCTATGCTTACCTTTTTCTATGTTTCGCAGGTTTTCAACACTGCGTGTCCAAAAAACATTGACTGGCCATATCCGCCGGAAGCACCTTAACGGGCCAGAACAAGTGCAAAGCCCCTGAGTTAAGCTCTCTTCCCTTCCTATACATGACATTAGAGTAGTAGCTCTTAACTGAACACTGAATATATTGGGCAAGATTTTTTTAAGCACTTATCATCATGTCATTGGGTAAGTGATCACCAATCAATTTTTATGCCCCTAAACAAAAGTAAGCAAAGTCGTAAAATCAATACAATAAACTTGTGTTTTATAAGTTTTTAATGATATATCTGCAAATTACACATGTTTAAATTAAATAATATTTTAAAGCTGTCAAGTTTGTGAGTTTGTTTGGACTTACTGAACCAGTTTTGAAAGTTCTTAGGCTAGTAAAAAGCACCATAACACATTACACAGTAGGTCGGAGAAAAAGTTATGACTTAATCAAATAAATCTATCTATCTAAATATCAATATTTCTTACTGGTCCTAGTCAGGTAAAAAAGAATTTAAGTTCTTATGGCTGTATGTAAGATGCCGAATGACTTACTAGACTAACCCCATTCGAATATGTAGTAGCTGCAATGTTGCATGCCACGTACATGGCATAAACATGACATTCTCGTTCATGCCTCGACATAATTTGACACCAAATCGAGAGAACAAAAGTGAATCGGCCTTTCTTGCTGCTTAACACGCAGTACTTCTGGACAAAACTACTGAAAAAGTGCACGACAACAATAACAACAACAGCAACATGCCACATGAACATGTACATTAGCAATTTCCCAGAACGCCAACGCATTTATCTTGGACTTCTACGGCTAGTCTTACACTTACACTTACCCTTACCCTTAATCTGATGAGAAGCCACGCCAACGATTAGTCCAAGCAGCCCACTAAAAGTTTGGATCAAATTGAAATGCAAACAAACAAACACACATTGTAAGAGCAATGGGCGTACTTAGAACATGCAAAGATTGTGTACTTGGCACGCCTTGGAGAAGATAACTGGAGACATTGAACGCCACCTACAAAGTACAACTGCAACTGCAAGATTTTCCCAGCATTGCAAATGATGCGTAGTCAAGTGAGACGCCAGTTGTTCTGTTTTGGGTTGCCTGGGAAAAAAAAAGCTGTCAGAAAGATAGACTTAAGTATCTAGGCACTGTAGCACTTATCCAATAGATATGCGAGAAGCAGACGCTGTTGCAGACAGAGTACGATCAGAATTCTCTGACTCACTGACGAGGTCACCCATCAATTTGTGAACAAAACAATAATAATAATAATCACAATACGTAATAGTAAAAAGGACAAGCCAATGATAATAAATAACAAATCAAATGTCGAGCAAGCATCTAATTAGTCAGATTTGTGGCATGAAGCACGATTGTTATCGCATGGCCAGGCATGGATGCCTACTGAGTGTGGCGTGCCCCCAACTCTCTACCTTGGCTGCAATACCAACCATGTCCAGCAGCAGCCGCAACATTTTTCTTATATACATATATGTTTTTGTTTTGTTTTTTTTTTATTTTTATTTATGTTGACTAGAACAAATAATCACAGCGCTGATATGGGAAATGGCGCAATTAAAACACAAAACTCTCGCGTCGCACGCAGTCAGCCAGAGATACAGATACAGATACAGATACATATACACACATATACATACTTGTATAGGCTTAGGGTATAGCTAATATAAGCTATTGAGCCACTCGTCCATTCGTCAGTCAGACACCCTGACTGCCTGCCAGCCAGTTTGTCAGTCGTTGAATTTTATTTCAATACACATATATAAATAGTTTGTTGTGATTGTTGTTGTTATTGTTATTGTTGGTGTCGCTATGTTCAAATCGTTCATATAATACTGCATTGAATTTCATTCATTCGCGCTTTTTAATTGCACTCATTGAGGTCGGTGCATTAGCTGTTTGAAGTGTCTATATTTATCATTTACCATTCAGAGTCCACAGAGTTTACCCCCAAACTCATTCACAATGTTTTGAAAAGGTGACTTTTGCTTCATAAATATTTAAGTTCAAGTTAAGTTGTGAAGTAAAATAGGTTTAAGTATAAAAGTTTGAAAGCTTGCTTTGCATCATTTATTTATTAGAATTCTTGAGAACAATGATTCCAAATTTAGTATTTCTTTTAAATTTTAATCATCAATTCTCAAAAAAAAAAACATACTGATTATATAGTTCACAAACAATTTAGTAAGGTACATAATTAAAAGTCCATACACACACATGCTGCATATACATATACAAAAAATTTCTCTCACTGCCGATTTCAAGAATACTGCCCATAATAATATGACTCAGACGAATTTCTCGATCGAGTTCTGTGCAAGAAAGGCTCACCTTTAAATATTAATTTTAATGTGTTGTAAACATTTACAAAAATTAAATATTTTGCCACAGCTGCAAAATAAAGTTGCCTTTTGTTTTGGCCCCTTAAAACCGCCGACAAAGAGACCAACAGAAACCTAGAGAACTGAACAACCAGCAATTGGCAGCGATAAACAAATCTATCAGAGAAATGTGGAACAGTGGCCCCAATTGATTCGGTAGACAGCACTGTTCCATTGCCAATGACAACGTCATAGCAAACAAAAAAAAAAAATATATATATATATATATATTTTCCACGTCATATGCTTAATTGTTGGAAGAGCGAAGTAGGTTTTTATAATGCATTAAATTGACATAAAAGTCGTTACATGTAATTATTTGTTTACTTGTTTATGTCTTAATATTGTTTCTACTAAAAATTAGCAATTACTTTACAAGACACTTAGCTCTATGTACTATATATACTTATCTTATATATGGCTAAATATATGGCCCAGCATAAATCGAGAAAATCCCCTTCGGATGCCGCAGGCACACACACACACACACACACACAGAGAGAGAGAGAGGGAGAGAGAGTTCATTTAGTGTTTCTAAAAATAATATATATACGAAATACATTAGGCGCTCTCATCTGGTATAAAAATGATTCTTCATAATTGAATTACATGGCCATGGGACAAGAGCGTAAACATTTTAATTACACACCTCATAATCATTTGCTTGAGTAGAAGGCCGAGTGTAGAATTTGAAGTAGGAGTAGGAAAGTTAAAGTGGGAGTAAATCCTAGCCGAAAACTTGATCAAATTTCTCTGAAATTAAATCTTACGATGCATGTCGAGAATGTTCCAAACACCAGCTGTGTGGGTTGAGGTTGTAGATCAACAACTGAATTATATGCATATGTACTTTTATATATTTCGTGGTCTATGGGAACGTCAGGGAATATTTATTTTGACAGGCATGAGGAAATGTTGCATATTGTGTCTAGCCATAAATATTTTGCACAGAAGTTCATTCAGGAAGAATTTATTTTTAGCAATTTCGAAAAATCAACCAACCAAGAAATGGTCCAGGAAATAATTATATTTTTAATTTGATCATGATTGAAAGTATATACTTTTATCTGACGAATAAATCTTTCGTCTATCTTTACTAACCGTATCTTAACTTCTGTCACATCTATTTCAAGAACTTACACTACAACTATTACTACTGGCTATTCTATATGCATAATGGCAAGTCCTAGACGGTTTGTGGCAAGTGTGTTAGATACTCTCCCCCTTCCCTTTTCGTTGCGTCTAATCTCATATTACAAGTGCAGTCAAAGCTATATAAATCAAATTTTGAAGTGTGATCTTGCTGTAAGAAAACCCAAAAAAAAAAAAAATGAGAAAAAACACAAATTTCGACGCTAAGTGCAAAGCGTAACAAGATCAACAACATCATTAGAAACATCAACAGCAGAGAACTTGGGCAAAAGACTAGCTGACTGGCTCTCTCTCTCTCTCTCTCTGAATTGGGGAGTTTTTTTGTAATTAATGCGCCACTGATCCCCTGGGGTACACACCAATTGACATTTAACATCAACCTGTGGTTTGCCACGGCCAAAAGGAGCTAAGAGATGGAGACATAGACCCAGCCAGCTTCTCTATACTTGTATAATTTATACGAATTTTCAAAACAACTGCGCAGAAAGCAATGTAATGCTCCTGGCACGAACATTATGCAACGGCGTGCAGCAAGCTAAAAGCAAAAAGACACGCGCTCCACAGGGGACGAGAGCTGCTTGGATCTTGGATCAGGAGAAATCAGGGGCTCGTTTTGCGCAGCTTCCAAACTTCTGTTGTCTTTTTTTAGGTTTTTACACGGAAGACAACGTTCGGTCTATTTTTTGTGTCATGTGCTGCTCGGTTTCCATTAAGAAAATAATTAACATTTGCTGTTGTTGTTGTCGTCGTTGAGTGAATGACTTGAACAGGAATGAAATCTGTTAAGCAGATGTCTTGCGGCTGCTGCTGCTACTCGTGGATAATGCCAAGTCCGTATTGAAGAATTTTATGCATGCATTTTATGCATTTCCAAACACCTTTTTAGTGCGTCCAAAACCTTAAAATAGCAACAACAAATGTGGCTCATCAATGAGTTGGCATTGGCCGGCATAAATATTCTGCGTCTGTGTCAACCAAAAACAATTCACAGAAAAACTCCCATTAAATGTGTTTATTTGATTTTTTGATAGCACTTCTGACACCTAACAACAAGAGTTACGCCCACGCAAAATGAACTCAAGATCAGGTAGTTAAAATCATTTTCACACTTTCAAATTGAGAGAGATACTCTCTCTACCTCTCTCTCTCTCTCTCTCTCTCTGCTTATACTTTCCGCACTCATACTAATAATCTGTTGCTTGTTGTGTTTTAGTTATGTCTTTTTGGCGTTTCCGTTCTGGGTATTTTCTAGAAGGTCAACCATTAGCATGGCACTCACGTTCCCTTGAGCCAATAGGTTTTTCTATATCCTTTTTTTGTGCATTTTTAATTACTTATCCTTACCCCCAACAATATCCTCGAAGGCATGCCGCCTACATTTTGCAACTTGTTTTCTTTGCCAGCGATCCTTGAGTTTGATATTCTGTTTCAGTTTCTGTTTCCATGGCAGTTCACATCCGCAGCAGCTATTTGAGCTATTTGGCCTGTTCCTAATGTTGTTTTTATAGCAAATGTTGTATGCTGCATCCGCTCGTTGCTTGCCGCGTGGGCGGAACTGAAAAATTATTGTTTTAATGGCATGTTTTGTTGTTTTCGTACGGCCAACTAAAATAACACTTTCAAAATGTTCATTTTTATTGATTTTTAAACCATTCGACTTACGTTTTATGTATGTCCGCTTTTATGTGATCTCAATGAAAAGAACTAAGAAATAAATACTAGAAAAAAACATCAAAATGATACGTCTGTGTAGTCCAATCCGTGTACACCCCAACTCTCCCCTGCTTCAAGAAGATTATGTTAACTACATGCAAATGCATTTTATTTCGTTTTTGTTTTTAATTCCAAGGAAAGCCACCTGCAATAACTAGGCTTGAGCATAATTGTTTTTCGAAACTTTTGTTCAAGAAACTCAAAATAACAATAATCATAATCATAATGCAGCTCCACTCGCACAATGTCGTCGCCAAACTTCCGGGTAGGCTGACGTTTGTTTTATTATACTTTTGTGTTTGTTTGGTTCATTTCGTTAAGACTTTTTCCCTTGTTGCTGCCTTTGGGGTTTAATCATAAAACGTCAAAAATAATAAACAAAAATGTTCAATTGAACGTGAAGGAAAACTCGTATTGCGCATAAACTGACTCCAAATACAAAACGGAATCTTGGTGAAGTTGAAGAGGCCGCTGCTGCTTTCTCTCTATCTCTTTATCTATCTCTATCGGCTGTCTGAACTACGCGGAATTCTAATGAAAATAGCTAAGTAAATATGAGTACGTTTTTGTTTTTGTTGTTGTCGGCCAAGCCAAATGTGCATACAAGAGAAATAATTTGAAATAAATAAATAAATAAAACATTGCCTGTAGTTCGTCGTGTATGGCAAATGGCTGCGAACTATTCTCTCCTGCCTTGGGCAGCAAACAAATAAACGAAATGTTGACTACTCCTAAGGAAACTTCTTGTCGATAGGCAAAACAGCAAAAACGAGTACAACAAGAGGGTAACATTATAAATTCAAAGTTGTTGCTGTAAATTTTTTTCTCTTTGCGGTTTTGCATTTCTGTTGCAGTTAAATTAAAAATTCAGTTTTTATGCGTTTGCCATATTTGGAAATCATTAGAGCGCTTATTGTGTTATAATTGAATTCTTTAGGTAGTTTTGCTATTTTTGAACTCGGAAACACACATTAACCTGACTAAGTTGTGGCAGTAGGCAATGTGCACTCACTCCCACTTTTTTTTTTAGTTATGCTCGATGGAAAGATAATTCCAAAGTGTATTTGGAACTTTCATTGCTTCCTTATGAGTTTTCGTTCCATAAAATTGATTGGATTTGTGAGTCAATGCTACAAAGGTAAATCTAAATCACTGCATCCGAGCAACAACAAAACTGACCCAAGAGAAATGTACTAACAAAGACAAACATCACAGTGATTAACCTGTCAACGCCATCGAGCAATCAGCGAGTGCCTCCACACTGAAAATGGTGCCCAGAGGAGCTGCTTGAAAGCGAAGGGGTTGCTTGCTCTCGTTGTTGTTAGTACTCCAGCTTAGGTAACAGATTTACGACAACAAAACAAGAAGAGAGACTCATAGGAACCAGTTACAATTCCTACACTCAAGACCCTGCAACAGAGTCAAAGTGCGTGCAGGCGAAGACAACAACTTGACATTTATGTGCAGATGCACAATTGCAATTGAATGGAAGTGCAAGTACTATGAAGTCAATGTGTGCATTTCAAGACCATTTGCGTCCCAACTGAAGGCACACGTTTGCCACACACACACACGCACGCACACACTTGCCCCTTAAGAGCGAGATCGAGCGACGAACACCGATTTAGGCTGACTGCACACTCGAGGAGCTGCTCTTGCCACTTTTTGCCCCTTGTCCGTTTTTATACATTTTATGAACTACGAAATATGCAATTTCTATGCGCTACAATCCGACTTTTTACGAGTATTCCATAGGTCCCAATGTGCGTTGCATCTGCCACATTCCCCGACCACTTTAGAAATTCCTCAGTCTGCCACATGGAGTCTGAGTTCTAAAGTCACAACTTAAACTATAGCCTTTGTGTTCCCTTTTATAGATCCTATAGTTTCCTGTCGTATGGACATTTGTTCAATGCGCCCGTCTAACAATATTTTTAATGTGCATACCTCAGATGTTGGTTGGCCTTTGATGATCGTTTTTTTCTCTCTTTTTGGATTTTCTCGCATTTAATGGTCGCTTTTGCAAGGCTTTTATTCTTGTAGCATTCTATTTAGGCCAAAACATTTTATTGACTTTATTCCTAGCAAATAGGGGAATTTGCCAAAGTATTGAAAAGGATGACTGCATTGATATATTCAAAAATTTTCCTTGACAAACAACAGAAATTCGAATTTCAACTGCAGATAGTCCACAATATCAAACTTTGACATTGATAAAACACGACATATACAAAAACTCAGTATGTATGTGTTGTTGTTGTTGGCGGTTTGAGTGCTCTTTACCTATCGGAACTCATCAAATATGCGCGACGGGCACATGACAAAACGTTGCCCGCCGCATGTATGGGATGAGAATGGGTATGGGATAGCTGGTAATCAAAGTCATGCACAAGAGACGGACAGTATTTTGATCATGCGAAAAACGCAAGCAAAAGAAAAACATGCGCAGGTACAACAACAACAACAACAACAACCACAGCAGCAGCAACAACAATGTTGTTTGGAAAACTGAGCTCTCTCGCCTCGTGTTTGAGTTTTCCCTTTGCGCATTCGATTGGCAGAAGCAGAGGCAGGGCCAGCGGCCGAGCGGGCAATGAGTGGGTGCAATATGGTAACCATATTTAAACACTGATCCCGCATGCGTGTGTATATGAGTGTATGTGTGTGCTGTGCGTGTGCATGTGCGAGGGAGAGTGAATGCTTCTGCAGTCCGAAGAAGAATAACAGAAAGAAGAAGATTTAAAAAATAACCATAGCGTCGAGGGATTCTCTATGCGAGCGGAGGCAACAGAAGCAGCGACGCGTTAGTCGACGCAGACGCTGACGATTCAAGTGCTTTTGTTCTCGTTGGAGTTTCTACAATTTATTCTGTTTCGGGATTTCAATGCAGACGCACGCGCAGCGCGTTGAATAACTCAAAACGATAAGAAAAAGCCGTTACAATTTGAATTTGTTTGGCGCGCTTTCGTTACTTAATCAATCAAACTGACATTGCACACAAATAAAGCAAAGTGAAATCAAAAGGTTTATTTTTTGTGTTCTTTTAATTTATTGCTTTTGCCATTTTTGGCACAGCAACTCTCGAAGCTCGTGTGTGTTGGTGTGAGTTTATGACTTTTCGGCGCAAGCGCATGCGCCGTGAAAGTGCAGCGAATAAGAGACTCCCACTCTCACTCTCTCGCACTTTGTGTTTCTGTAGCAGTGAATATGCATCATAAATTGCAATTGTGAATAGACGAGCGAAACAATCGTGAATAGATTGTCCAAGTTATCAAACGAAACTGAACGTAAGAAGCCCGAAAAACGCGGCCAAATACGAGCCCAAGATGTTTTTAACTATGGATAATACAAACGCATTCTTTTCAGGTAAACTAAGGGAAATAAGTTTTTTAGGTCTGAAACTTGTTATAACAGAGTTGAAACTAGTCTTTCGTTATTATTTATATGTTAATTTTTCCCAATTCATTATTACTTTATTTGAACACAATCACAATAAAATCTTTTTATAACCCAAATCTAAATTTTTGTTTATACTATTATTTTGTGTGTACTTTCAGATAATCCCTGTTATTTTTGTAATGACACGAAATCGCCCCGCACACCGGATTCGCAGTCTTCCGGCAAGGGCTTTTCGATATTCAAGAGGCGCAACTCAAAGGGGAGCAGTCCACGTCCGGCATTGGTTGCCAATCCGGAACAGATGCGTCTCATCACATCGGCCAATCTGGATACGACAGCAACGATGGCATTTGGTAGCCCGCGCGGCAGCTTCAACTCTCTGGGCGGTTTCTCACAAGTGAGTTCTCCTCCGCATCCATAAAATTCCAATTTATCATGTGCAATCTTCCGCTCTCTCTCGCTGCCTCTCTCGTTCCCTTTCTCTGGGGAACTTCCTGTTTTGCTTCGCCCAATAACTCTTGCATTCTGTTTACCATTTACCATTTACACAGCAATCGTTTGAACTGCAGCCGCTGATGTATCGCCAGCATTCGTCCAATTCGCATTCAGAATCGTTCCGTGAACGCCTCGGCTCCTGCAACGAGACGCACAGCTCCCAGTGCCCGGGAGGCGGCGCCGAACACGACGATGTCTTCAATGCAAGGTGAGTGATCTTGTGGGGCATGCTGTTGCGTGGTGACAGGATGCAGCTGTTGACAGTTTGCCAAAACTTGCCGACTTCCTTTCTTAACACCCCTTCGCATCAGCACTCTCATTCCCATGCCCCATTCCACATTCTCATTACCGAATTGAGTGTGCTAATCGTGCGTTTCTTTTACGTTACTCGCCGCTCCTATCTCTAGCAAATCACAGCGCCATCACACTCTGCCAAGCGGTGGCACACGTCGTCATTCCTTTGGCAACTGGGCACAGCAGCAACATCACCAACAACAACAACAACAACAACATCGTCAACTAAACACATCCGCATCCACATGCACATCGCCATCGATTGGACCCAGCTCACCGGATGAGGTGCCCAACATGCTGGCACCCCGACCCCCAGTAATTTCGCCCAACAAATTTCGCGCCCCATCATATCGACGGAGAGGTAAGTAACAGACAAATTTCATAGCTATGATATGCATTACAAATGACGATCTAAATACAAGAACCAAAATATGTTGCTCTACATATTTATAAATACCGTTAGAAGTGCGACACTAATATGCAACTCGTTGAACATGCTGAGAAAGTTAAATGAATAAATGCATCTATAGTTCAACTGTGTTACACATTCCGCATAATGCGCCCTCGTTTAGCGTTCGCATTTTGTACTTTGGCGGCTGTCAGTATGACAGGGCCGATCCCGAGAAACACGCACGCTCTGCCTCTCCAACTGCATCACGTTTGCATATTAAGCGCTGGTGCTTTGTCCACCTCCAGCTCCATTGCCTCCTCCTAACCCTCTACACCACCGTCCCATGTTGTGTTTGCTCTTATAAGGCGCCAGGGGTCTGCTCTCTCTGCAATTTTCTTTTTTATGCATTTAACAACATTTAAATGTTTACGCAAGTGATAATTGTACATGTACAATTGATGTTGCTGTTGTTGTTTTTGTTGTTATTGTGTGAGTTTTGTTGCTTGTTGTTAGTGGCAACCAGTCGCCAGTATGTCGCCAGTATGTCGCCAATGCTGGCATTGTTTTTGAGTCGTAATCAGGTTCTCCATCCCATCTCAGCCTGGCCTGGTCTGGTCAGGTGTGTTGTAGTCGGGCTTTTGACATTGACTTAACTGTCTGTCTCCCCATTGTGATATATGCCACTGAAATGTGGAGCTGCATGCCTGATGATCATAGCCACAAAACCGTCATATCTCTCTCTACAGCCAAACAATACATTTGCTTTCAAGGTTTCCAAATGATAGTACAGACAGTGAATTGGGCACTTGAATAATTTTATGTACTTATGTACCTAAGCCGAAACGATTATTAACTATAATCATGGATTGTGATCTTGAGTAGAATTTAAGACGAATGGCTTAGACTTCATTTAAACGAAATGAAGACGTTATAAAATCATCATTTGAGATCATATCATATTCTGACATTGCAATTAAAAAGTTGTGTCTTATAGAACCAAAAAATTATACTGTTAGAAACGTCAAAAACGATGGTTCGCGAGACCATTTGTGAAAAGTAACTGAACAATACCACTTTGTCACAATTGAGCGCACGGCAATTGACCCAGTTGCAACTTAAAATTTTAACACCTTAATTTATGACCACAACAATTACTTCTTCCCAATGGCTGACCATATTTGTGTTGAAATGTACACGAACGAGTTCATAATTTTTAAGTATGTTCAAATGCTATCAAATGGCAATATGCAAATGAAATAAACATTGGCACTTTATGTTTGTGTGTGTTTGTGTGGGGCACACATTTCCGGCAAAGTGAAGTTGCAGTTGCAGTTTTGCAGTTTTGCTGTTTGACTCTTTAATTGTTTGTGTATTTATGTGTGCAACATGGCGGATGCGCAACCTGCCGCGCAAAAGGCAACTAATAAAACAAACAACTGTGTTTGGGAGGGTGGGTGTGGCACCATGACAAGCATAAATTGAAAATTTTGCAAAATTATCAATAAAGCAATGAGCCAAAAGGCGACAGCGTTAAGAGGTGTGTTGTTGTTGTTGTTTTGGCCAACAGGAACTTTGCATAAATGTTAGCCAGTTGGCCATTAACTGTCCGGTCATATGCTGTACGTTGTTGTTGTTGTTTTTGAAACGTGTTAATAGCACGGAAGCGTGAACTTCCAACATGCACTCGAAGCTGTTTTGCATATGGCGCGTGCCAGACAAACATTTTGGCCAAATTTGGCATACATCAAAGTACAAAGTACAAAAAGGGGAGTGGAGTGGGGTGGGTTGTGGTTAAGACTTTATTCTTTGTGCCATAGCAGGCAATGTGCCATATATCATTTACTGTGTAGCATGTGGCAGGCAGGTGATATTGGGTCAAACATCGAGAATTGATATTGCTACTTCATTGTTGCACTTGTGTATAGTAAGTAAAGTAAGTGCAACAAGCAATTCTCAGAACATCTGCTCATCAGATTACACTATACAAAGAGAAGCCGCAGCTAAATCTTTAACAGCTGCCTCCATTTTGCTTTTTGCTGCCTCGAGTTCAATACACTGGCTAGTTTCTGCTAACCATAACCTTGTGTACTGCATAACAAGCAGCAAGAAAACAAACAAACAAACAAACAACACAAATCCTATTAAGGGAAAAGCACTGCTAAAAATTTCCTTGACCGTATCCCTCTTAGCCATATTCATCGCCTTCGTCTTCTCCAAAAATGCCAACACCTGTTGCATTCATAAAAATAAATTTTATACACACAAATTTCGAGTCCCAACTCGAAGCATATTTAATTTACATAATTTTGGGATGAGGTCTGCCTGGAGGATAACAAGCATAAACTAACAAGCACGCTTACATTTTACTCACGTCTCAATGTGAAGTTTCCTTTATCATTTTTTTTTCGATGGCTGACTATTTTTAAACCTTTTCTCACATATGTATGTAGTTAAAGACGCAGGCGCACAGTGGTACAAGTCTTGATTATTGAGGCAGACAAGTAGAAGTTTTTCTCTTTTCGTTGCTACTGTGCAGTAATAAAGAAATCCTTGTTTATTTCTTCCACAAACCATTTCAAATTCAACTTAAAACGCAAACGCATATCCATAATACTCTTTTGCACGATTTATGCACTGAGTTGGGTATATATGTATATATATATGACACATTTAAATTGATTACGCTTATAGCTCTGTTGCTCTGTTGCCCTTGTCTACAGTTTCTGTCGTCTGCCATTTAAATCAAAATATTTATTTATACACGTCGTCTTGTCTGTCTTATTGCGTTGCTTTTTTATTTAACTCCCGGTGCCGATTCCTAACTGTTTTCATCGTCTTACGCCGCATTCGGCTCAAGAATAACGCATCGGGCGAATCTTTAAAATAAAAATAGCAAAGAAACAATCAAATTGGCGCTGTTGCCCACTTAAAATGCCATAATTCCGTTTATAGATTCGAAAATGGGGATTCGAACTTCGATGGGCCCTCACTTAAAATGGACAACGTGTTGATTAAACGTCACGGGCACGTACAACAACAACAACAACAAAACCTGTGACTTTTATTATTTTATAATCTTTTAAATGCATTATTTATTAAAAGAGAGAGAGAGAGAGAGCGAGAGAGACTCGGTGAAACAGAATGAGCGTCGCTCTCTCGCATCGATTGCTCATTATTATTCTTGGCATTCAAATTGAAATTGGCGGCCCAAGCTGAGCTTAGCTCAATCCGACAGCTTTTAGCCAGTTGAAGTTGAAGGACTGTGGCAAGTTGACGTTGCGCATGCGCATCAAAAACTTTGACTTGACTTAACTTAACTTCACTGAAGCGCCAGCGTGTGTGTGTTTGAGTGTGTGTGCGATGTCTCTTTAAAGTGTGTCTATTATAATATAAACCCTTAACAAAACTCGAATATTATCTTGAACAATTTACAAAATGTTGCTCAAAATCGAAGACATTGAAATGGAAACGTTCTGCTGCGGTAAGTATAAGTTTTTTAGTGCATTTTTCTGGACCCCACCTAAAGAAAAACAATGCGTAAAACACTTGGAACGAATGCAACTCGATTTAAAGTGCACTCGAAATTCTATACACCTAGTACGAGGCAGACATGAGAGTCCATCGATTTGCTTAATAAAAACACTCCAATAGGGATAAATAATAAAAACAAGTTACAAGTCCCGACTAGACGATACCCTGAACCCTATACATTACGCGTACAGTCAGTGCTTGCAAGTATGTGTGTGTGTGTGTGTGTGTGTACGCGCATTTGGCATACTGCATACTCAACTTCAATGTATCATATCTGCGGTGTTTCTCAACCGATTTTAATAAACAAATTTTACAGATTGTCACTATTTTGTCTAATATTTTAAACGCCGTCTCAAAGTTTTCCAAACTCAATATTTTTTTGTACTGCCTAGAGATTGGGCGAGCTTATGTTCCAAATCTGGAGTCTCTAGCTATTATAGTCTCTGAGATCGATGGACATGGCTATTTCGACTCGGCTGTTGTTGCTGATCAAGAATATATATACTTTATGGGGTCGGAGATGCTTCCCTCTGCTTGTTACATACTTTTGCACAAAACCATTATACCCTTTTACCCATTTTTAATGTGTTCAGGGTATAAAAAAAACAAAATAACAGAAAACTGTTTTAATGTAATTCAAGCACGATTTTTAAACCAAACTCAAAGCAAATGCCGTCACTTGGAGCAAAAGGGTTCATAGGAAAAGCGGCATAAAAAGGGAGTTTTTAGTCTAGCTTTGGGGGCCTACTGTGTAATTAAAGGATTTCAATTTCCGTTCAACAATTGACAGCCAAAACATGTATTCAATTTCCGTGTACGTGCGGGAGCTCAAAAAACGAATTGATTACCCAAAGTGCATTATAATCCTGCATTACAATACAATTAATACACAGCAGCACGTGTGTGTGTGTGTGTTTGTGTGTGGAGCAGACAGACGCTTCAAAAATATATATGATTGGGGGAAGCAGCACTCGAAAATAGAGCAGAGATTGAATTTCCGCTGAAGCTGCGCCATTTAAATCGTCTAGACTAGGTTTTTGTTTTTTAATTAATAGCAAAAGTAAGAGCAGAGTACAAAAAACATTACAAAAGATGAAAAAGATGAGGGGCAAAGCCGGGCCAGACATTTAGTGAAAAAGAACATAAAAATACAAGGGGGGATCCTTTGCTACTGTTCGGGGTACCTTGTGGCAGCTGAGCTGCCTACCCCGAAAAAATAAAAGAAAAAAACACCAGATGTGGCATTCAGTTCTAGAACAAGAGCGCGTGCTCTCGGCTAGGCTTCAACATATTCATACGTACTTTTACGTAGTGTTTTCCTCTTGCTTTTTGCTGATGTTATTTTGTGATTTTGTGATGGCCGCGTGCCGACGTCAAAGCAAAATAGACGGATAAAAATAGCAAAGCGCAAGCAGGCAGGCAGCAATTATAATTGAAAGGGCTGGTGCGTGATGGAAATGCATAACCAAGAGGGTGGAAGGGAGAAGTTTAGAAAGAGTGGGTTAAGAAGGGGGTGTGCTGACATGAGGGACACAAGGCGCAGGCGCAACGTCTGGTGGCTCGCAATTGTGCGGCAGGTGCCGTTTCAAGCAACTAGCAAGATATGAGCATAAACAAAAACATACATATGCTTGTGTGTGCGTATGCCCATGTAGGTACAGTAACAGTAGCAATAACACAAATATACAGAAAGTAACGTACAATTTGCAGCTGCAGCGACGCTAACAGCGACGCAGGCACCGGAAATCGCTTATAGAAGGAAAAAAATGAAAATAGCAGCAGCAGTGAAAGCATAAATGCGATTGCATGCATGTATATATATATATATATCGCAGCTTAAGCTTGCATTAGAGATGGCAGCGTGATTGTTATCAAAAGCTCGTGACAACTACTTTGTGTAATTTTGAGTATCGAGTAGTTTGTTTTCAATTTTCTTTCGACAGATATCGGTTAACATTTGGTTATAAGTTGGTTAGAGAAGAAATGTGTAAACATAGTAGGTAGACTTAATAATGACTTGACGTTATTAATATTCGTTGTCACGCAACCATCTCTAACTTGCAGCATAAATTGCGCACAGGAAACGCCGCAACACACACAAACACACGAACACATACTTAAAACTGAAATGCATACTAACTAATCCAAAAATTCTTTGTCTCATTCACACACACACAGCATCATTTTCTCTCGCTTGCTTTCGGTTACTCCCTCACTCGTTTTCCGCACTCTGTTGGCACGGCATTAATAAACGGAAATGAAAAATTTGAGTTGATTGTTGTCAAGTTGTTGTCGCCGCTGTTGTTGTTGTACCAAAAAAAACCCAAAAAAAACATACCAATAATACATATATGTAAATGCGACACTGCGCTAAGTACTAAGTTAAGAGAAATGCAAATAATACGGGCTTTTTTTTATGTATTAAAATTATTTAACTTAAACTATTTTCCTCACGTCAATTAACCTTGAGCGCATTGTTAAATGGAGTCTGCAATATTAAATAGATATTAATTTTGGTTAAAGAGAGTAGAGCTTTTTTACTTTTAAATTGAAGCTTTTTAAAATGTTTCGCATAACTCCTAGAAATTTAAATGATGTGTGAGACATGATTCTTTGAAAATTATTCAACGGAATATATATGACATGCTTTTCATTTGAGAATACGCCTCGATTGCATTTCATTCTTGATATTTATTTTGGCTGACATGTCGCATTCAAATTTATGAAGACATTTATTAGCATATAGAGATGCGCATAGATCTAGAAATGGCTGCCAAAGTGACACCAAATGCATTTCCCACCCAAACTTATATTTCACATTTTCAGATGCATTTCCCCCAAAAAAAAAGAAGAACATCAAATAAATAACTTTACAAAAAAAAACTCTCATACGCGCACACCTTTGAAATGCTTGATGAAGTGTTTGACAAAGTTGTCGTTACACAGAATACCACAAACAAAAATGGGGGTGGCTGTGTGGGGGCGGACGGGTATTAATCAACGCCTAACTGCGATAGGGTGGATGATGGAAGAGCTCGTACTAAGACCACAAACGTTGCTTTTTACACGATCATTTTGAGTTCTTGTTCCTCGGTTTTAATATATGTACATATTTCTGTTGAATAATGACAATTTGGGGGGAAAGACATTTGACACCTGCTGCACAATTATTCAGCGCCCCTTAATACCAATACTGGGAAATCTACAATTCGAAATAGCTTGTGCCCTGTACTAAAAATAGGAGCTAAAAAGAGTTGCCTGCTGTTGCATTGTTATTATTATAAGAAATGCAGACAACAACAACATTTAGTGTGTGTGTGTGTGTGGGAGCCTGATATCCCCCTTCTATACGTATCTACACACATACTTGTCCATGTCCAGATCCAGCCCTTTTATGACAAGCGACAGCAATAACAACAAAAACTACAAAACAAAACATTAATGTCAAAAACATCAAAAACAAAAGAAAATAACATTCAGACATCCCGATTCGAATTCAGAGTTGAGAGGAGTTTGTTGCATATAGTATCCGACAGACCTCCAAAGTTGTTTACAAAGCGCAGAACTGCATTAAAATGCACGACATGTGGCTATAAGAGGACTTCAACTAACTGGTTACAATATGCAACAATTGCAACAACATCAATAATAATGGACTTTGACTTTGTTTTATGAACTCTCTATATCAAGCACGATCGTATAAAGATTTTTCCATTTCTTTGCCTAGCGTTCAGATTTGTGTTAACAGCTATAAAGTTTATAACTCGCTCATAACAACACGCAACAATGCTTTTTTGGTGCTGGTACATCTGCCTCATGTTGCGCGTAAATGAACTCCTGAGCTCCTTGCCTAGATTTAACGAAAAATATTTTTTAAACAGAAAATGAAATAGTTGTTTATGTTTGCTTTAAGAAAAACTTGCTGAAGCGCAATTTTCATCGATGCAACACACCAAGACTTTTTATGATGTGTTTTTAAATGTTTTCATTATGAGGCGTGTTTCTCACTAAGCAAATAAATTTTGTTATTAACTGGGTCAAATTGTTTTAGGTTTTGTTTGCCTTTAATGCTTAAGAATGTGAAACAGTAAAGAAAGTTCTGAAAAAATATATTTATGAGTTTAACCATACATGCATCTCGAATGCATATCGAATAGTTTATTCGATGGGTCGTCAATAGTTTTCATTAGTGTTGACCGCAACAAAACAAAACTATAAAATAACATACTATATATGCACTGATTGAAAGCACTTATCACAGTGTAATTTTGTATGCAGGCGCATTCAACAGCCAGCCCAAAAAAAAAAAAAAAAACAATGCAATGTCATTTATAATCGTTGTGACCGATATATGCCTGCCACCACCCAGCCCCGTCTGGTTTAACCAATGTCCAGCCAACACATTTGTTTAATTCTCACAGTCAATGAAGTGAGCACGGCAGCAAATAGAATACAGAGACATCGAGAGAGTGTGATTGAGAGCAATCTACAGTTTAATGAACGTCAAACTTTTGTACATGGTTGGCTGAGGGGTAAATTATGCCGTTAGACGGCGGGTGGGCGGAAACTGAAGCATACATATGTATGCACGAGTATGTATTTTTTTTTGGCGTAGGGGAACTTAAAGTTAAACCCATAACTAAAACAATTTACAGACCAGCCGTTGATGAACGTTGCCAACGCGCATAAATCTAATAAGTAAAAGATCAGATAATAGTACTATATACACAACTTAAACAGACTCAGAAATAAGTTGCATATTAACTTTAACTGCATTCGAACGGATTCATGCTTAATTGAGCATAAGAATTCAAAAATCTCAGACGGAAATCATCAATTAACCGAAACCAGAACCAAAACTGAAACAGTTTTAATCAAGTGGCCTCAAATTAAAAGATGCGCTCATAATTAAGTTACAGTTGACATAATTAAATGATAATTGTTATGCTCGCACAAACAAAACACACAGAACACACAAAGAGAATTTGTTTGATATGAATAACTTTTGAATGGGGGAGGAGGAGGGTTAATTTGTGTATCGTCCGGTCCCCGTTTTCTGTTTCCATTGCAATCCGTCTCATGGCCTGCGGCAGTCCATTTGAGCCCGCATTTTTTTTGTTTGTTTTTTTTTCGTTGATTTATGTCTTGCTAAAATGTCACACAGCTTTGGCATTTATTCAAATTGTCAAAAAAAAAAGCACACACACTCGACATACACACTAACACATGCACATAAGACTGCCTTTTATTGGACTGCAGTTTTGGGGACACATCATAAAAATTAAACAAAACAAAAAGTTTGTTTCCAAAAAATAAGCTTGATGAATTATATGGTATTTTGACATTTTCGTTGAAATCGTATAGAAGATCCCATTAGATGGTTGGTTCTTGGTATAAGAGTGTGGCTAAATATGGTTGGTTCTTGGTATAAGAATGTGGCTTAATATGAGATTAATCTTGACAAGAATTCTCTATTTTGTTTAATACGTTTTGTACTAAATATTTTAAGACTTCGGATAACGAAAACTAAGGCAAGTTAGTTTAATGATTACAGATTTTTTGCTTCTAATTTTGCTCTCTTATTCTCTATCGCTATCTCTGTTCATCTTTCTTTGCTCTCTTAATTAAACTGAATCCAACCCGTTTTATGCTCACACCCACATCCAGCTGATCTAGCGTCAGTCACAACTCGGCCTGTGACTATTTGATTATTTTAATCAATTAATTAAAAGTAGTCGCACAATCCTAGGCAATCAGTGGCTTATCCCCCCAGTTAGCCCCCAGTCAAACGATGGAAACAGCTTCAACCTCATTTTACTGCCAGTTCCATTTGCGATGTTGAGACGACAATTAGCGCTGCGTGCGGTAATAATTAACATTTGTGAATTATTTAAGAACGAACTATGGCCAAGAAAAGCAGTTGTAGTCTTTTTGGCGCCTGTGTATTGGGCCCTAAATCGAATGGCGATAATTCAGAGTATGTGGACATGAGTAAGTTAAGCGGAGAGAAAGAAACAGAGACAGATATGAGATCGTTAACAGATGCAGCTGCATTTGGCCACCATTAAAAAAGCATCGATCAAAAAGCGCCATATAAGAAATAAACAAAAATTTTTGCTAATTGTTGCGGCAACACACACAGATATTTTATTATTGTTGAATGTGAATGTGAATGTGAATGTGTACGAAATAACGAAAACAAAGCGAGATTGCAAAAAGCGATCGTGAAACAAAGGGTCGCATTTTTCTTACAATTGCCTCGACGACTGTTTAACAATTACCAGATGTTCGTATCTCGCTAAGAAATATTGCTCACTTTGCGGAAGCGAAGGAGCAAAATCGAGTGTCTGGAAAGCAAACTAAACTTCAATGTCAGCTTGGTGAAAACTTTGCACTTGCACATCTTTGTGCAATTTTCAAGAGTCGGCCAAAAGTGTCGTCTGTCAAGTAATTGAGTGATAAATTTCCATGCCACAAAATCAAAGTTTTAAAAATGGTAAAATGGCAAAATGGCAAATGCCCGAAACAAAAGTCATTTAACGGAGGAGCAAATTTATTAAAAATAACAAATAACAAAAGTCAAAACTTTTTCATTCAGGCTCAAAAACTGTCGGCAAAAAAATATAAAGCTCAAAGACAGGCAATTTTCAAGTTAATTATGTTGTCGTGCGTTTAGAACAACAAACAGAACCTAAAAAAAAAATATCAAAAATTGCAACAATATTCAAATGTGGAAATAGGAATAAAACAGAAATCCAAAAAACAGAAACGCTCCAATTGTCATTCATATTTGCACAGCCTTTTTTTTTAAATAATAAAACAAGTCAGATTATGAGTAAAAGCGACTATGAGATACCCTATACGTAAAATGCACAATAAAAATGTATGGAATTGTTCAATATAAAGTTAGGATGTACTCCCCGGGATAATCTGATCGAGAATCTATAGTTTTTGTTAGGTTGGAGATGCTTTGTTCTAACTTTTACATTTCGTCATACTCTAGTTGGCCATTTTTATTGAAGGCTAGAGGGTATTTTAAAAATAAACTAAAACGTCGCTTGTGCCTTGACTCCCTTGGCCATATAATGAGCAGCAGCTGCGTATATGCAACAGGAAGAGGAGCTGTGGCAGGCAACTCTCGCAATCGGAGACTGCGGCCAAGAGACAGAGACCAGAGACTGACTGATGAGACAGACAGACAGACAGACAGACAGATAGCAGACATAGGGACGATGGCAAACTGTCGCTGCTGTTGATGCCGACGACGACGCCATTTGTGGGTGTCAAGAAGTTCAGAAAGAACATTGTGCAGAGCGTCTAAATGCAACAGTAAATTTTGGTTTGGCCAGAAGATAACATCAACATCGCATCGCATCGCATCGTGTCGGCATCGGCATCGGCATCGCGTTTTCCGAGTTTGTAGTCGATTAGGTTTTGGGATTTTAATTTAAATGCTTTAAACGTGACTGAATTTATGATGGCCAAGCAGCCTCATCACAAGTTGATTAGTTACTAAAGTAGCAGGCAGACAATTTATTACGACTCACAACTTGACAAAATAGCTGTCGAAAATTGCTTTTGTTGTTGCCTATTCACAATTTATGTTGTTTTGTTTAGCTTAAATCTTCGAATGCGACAAAAGAACAAAAACAACTGAACAGTTCTATATAAGTTCTCCTTGTGGAATGTTTCAACTTGTGTAAAACTGCGGAAAAAGCTTACAAAAGAAGAGTGAATTTGTAAGAACATTTTTTTAAGTTTAAAAAAAGGATTAACAAAAACATTTCAAAATCAAAGTGAAATTGGTTGTGAAAATTCTATTACCCAATTTTGAAAAGATAAAATTAACTTATGTTGTCCTAATAAAAGTGCAATTATAATTTCAACAAAATAAACTTAAATAAGTTATTAGTGTACAAAATTAAACATTTGTGAAAAAAAACAACAACACTAACAACATTTAAACTTTCTCGTATTTTCAAGATTTTGACATCTGTCTTTGGAATTTTTTTACATCCCGGCTATGACCTGTACTCTTTCAATATTGTTGCACAGGTCTTAAGGAATGCAAAAACCTTATCCGGTCCATCGATTTGATAAGACTCTGGTGACACAGTCCACAAAAACAAATACCCAACTGACCTTTTTTGTTGTCTTTTCGATTACTTAACAAAATTATCTCACATGTAAAATTGCGCCAATAGACAAACATTAGGTATTTGAGAAGTCACAGCGAGGGTCATAAATCGCTTAAGTCAAATCCTAAGTAAACACATTATTTACCAAAGAAAGACACACACACACTTACACTTACACATACATTCACTACATTTGGGGTCGTTCGGGCCAGTTCTTTATCAGAAGCATTTGCCTTTTCGCTCATCGTGACGATCGGCTTCATCTTTTTGCTTTCATTTTGCAGACAACTGCGGCAACGTGAACAACGCAAACGGCTCTGGAACGACAGCGGGTTACGGATACGGTCCACCAGGCTATAACATGGACGACATACTAATCATTACTGCCAAGCATAGCGAACGCGCCTACATCCGTGCCAATTTCCTGAAGAACCATTTCGACAAGATCACCAAGCAGCGCGGACGCAAACCATTCAAGTAAGTACAGCAACCACAACTAAAGTATTTTAAATGTAAAGCGAGGACAAAATCTGGCGGGATTCACTTTATTAACTTCTTAAACTTATTATACCCCACTGTTCTCCTTCTTTTAGTTTTCTGCACATAAAAATTGATGATGGCCCCTTCAGCGAGGAGATTGCACAAAAATATTACAATACAGCATTACAGATAGTCATTTTGTGTCCGGCTCTGTTGGCATTGCCACACAGCTTTCTGATGGCGCAACTGACATCGATCATACGCGTGGAGAAGGTGCTGGCCATATTGTTGGATGTGGGTGAGGATAAGGTCAAGGAGATGCACAAAACAGCGTTGCCAAGCTACTACAAGTGGCGTCGCTGTGTCGTCCGGGACAATGATCAGGCACAGATCAGTAACATTTTGGGCATTGCTACCGATATATTGGGGCGTGCTCTCTGCCAGCGTCCTCCCTGTCAGGACAACAGCAGCAGCAGCAATAGTAACAACAACAGCGGCATTTCACGTAGTATTTCCAGTTGCTCGGAGGGTTTCACAGTGCTGCCCAAGAAAGTTAAACAGGGACAGAACAAAGTATTGGCGATGCTTGCGGAGCCGTTGAAGCCAAACGATACGTTGAAAGTGTTGGTGGAGAAATCGGGAGAATTGATTGAGATAAGGAACTTTAAGTGTCGTAATCCTTATACCGTTCAATTTGCCATTCCCGAATCCTGCATGGAGATCTCCACAATGATCGAGATACGCATCGAGAAAAACAACAAGAGTCTAGGCGCTCGTCCCATCAAATGCGAGAGTCGTCTCCGCGAGCTGGAGCAACTGCTGCGCATCGAGGATTCCCCAATTGAGTTTATGTGCCATGCTTTGGGTGTGGGACCCTTGGAGCGGGATGCCTTGGATCAGCATCTGCTACAGTGCTTCCAACGGAACATGCCACCAAATTTCCATTTGCTGAACGGACCCAGCGAGCGACAGCCTCACTTTTTTACACGCCTCGAATCCAGTCCCGAGGAGTATCCGACCCTGCTCCACTTTGCTGCACGTTGGGGTCTCAATCGTCTGTGTTTGCAGCTGATGGAGTGTCCGGGAGGGGATACGGCGTGTGGTGTGCGTAACTCCTCTGGACGCACACCTGCTGAGTTGGCCGAACAGGAGGGACACCATAAGCTGGCCCAGAACCTGGTCAGCTTTTCGGAGTTTCACAACCTCACCATGGTGTATCACTACTTCAAGGGTGTGGCCAATGCCAGCAGTGGTGTCAGCAGTCCTGGAGCTCAGACCAAGCCGAGTAACTGCAAGTCAGCTCAAGTGGTCGTTGGAGCGCTGCCACCGTCGCCCAGGAGCAAACCGCCGAAGGAGCTGCCGCCGAGTGCTGAGTACATGGAAATGTCCAGTGGCTCGGAGCGTGAGAATACGCCAGAGGTGCGTACCAAGACTGAGACTATGGCCATATCGAATCTCAATTACATAAGCGTCGAAACCGAAGATGAAAATCTGCAAAGCTGCTCTACCGAAAAGCATTTAGAGTCCAGTAAAGTTCTGGAGTCAGCAACGGGACCCGAACAGACCACCAATGAGCTGCGCATCAACGAACCACCATACTATCAATCCAAAGAGCAAAACAAATTCTCCCACGATGTGGTCGATGGTGGAGCTGCCAACAATCAGACAACGGATAAGTTCAGCCATGAGTGCTCCCAGTTGCTAGAGAATCAGGATATAGCTGGCAATGATTATGTTATGCAGCCATCTAATATACCAGTGCCTGTACCCTCCACCATTGTGCCCGATGATGGCAATTATCTTTTCCAACCCTCTAATCGGCCGGTTGAGGAGCCCCTGCGCCTCAGTCGCTCCACAACACGACTGCCCCAGACCAATCCAGGTTATGGGACCTTGAAGCGCAGTGCCAGCGATGCCTCCAGCAGCACACGAGCCAATGCCGATGACGAGCTGGCCGAGATCATGCATGACTTTAAAAACAACGTTCTATCCATTGAAGATGTGGAGCTGCTGGTGGAAAAGTGGAATCATCGCAACGATGTTCAGCAAAGTTTCCGTGAAAAGCAGGATCAAATCGATCAGCTCAGACGCGAGTACGAGAGAATACAGGAACATGTCAAGTCCCAGTTGAAGCGAGAGACACCCTTCGAGAAAATCAAGAAACTCTTCTCCAGACAGAAGCCACATGCGGCTGGTGCAGAGAAGTCAGGCAGTTGTGCCGATAGTCTGCTGGACGAGACAAAGAGTTCGATTGCAACGAGTTGTAGTCTGAAGTCATCGGCGCGTCCAATTAGCTCTCTGAGCATGCAGAGCGTTTCCAGCTCGAGCTCCTCATCGGGTCGCCTCAGTACGGGCAGCAATTGCAGTGGTGCTTCCCTCGGTGACTCTGGCACTCATTCGGATCACGAGGAGCGACGTCAGTTTGGCTGCCGCCTGGGCACACCTGGTTCGCTTATGGATAACTATTTGGTACCACCGCCTCCGAGGCCAGTTTTCACACCTGTCTCAACGCCCGGCGATGAACGCCATCAGATTGTCTTTCCGTCGCCTATGTCCAGCTGCCAGCGTTTGCATACGCCCACCAGTCCCACTGGCTCGGATCACTATCAAATGTTTCCCTCTAACATACCCGTCTATGGCAATGGCAGCCAGCCACTTTCCTCTTCTCAGAGCAGCAGCTATCTCAACACCATTATGGAGGCCAAGGAGCAGGATACTCAGCAGCAACAGCACTATCAGAACGGTGTCACCTTGCAGCCCATCAAGCTAAATGAGCGACCCAACATAATTTATGGCAAACTGACCAAAAGCAACTCGAGCAGCGGCTGCAGCTCATTTAAACCCAAACAAGTCGCTTGTCCCCAGGTGGGCAGCATTGAGGTCCAAGCAGAGGTCTATCAGAATGTTGGCAGCAACCAGTCGGAAGAGGCAACCATACCGGATGTTCCGGCCAAGGAGCAGACTACTACTACCGTTGAATCGCCCAACTACATGAACTGCTGAAGTCCTTTTTATAGCTATATAAGTTTTCATATTAAGTGCATATATAGATTTTCGATATTTTGCTGAAATGAGTATAAACTAGTTGAACGAGGTGGTTGTATTCAGCCCCCAACACATTACATTATACATTACATTACAATGGTATTTCGCTAACTACATAAGTACTATATCTATAACTTTTCATCATGTGTGTATTTTAATTTGATATTTTCTTTAGTTTTCGTTATCGATCTTTAAAACAAAAACAATGTACATTATTTTACAACAATTGCAAGCAACCAAAATAACATATCGTATTTTATCTAAGAACAGGTACATGTGTACCAACGAATTGCGTGTATGTAATTCTAGATCTAAGTATTTCCCATATTTTGTATTAAGCCTTGCATGCAGCAAAGCATTAAAAACACCAACAGTTCATAATTTTTTCGCACAAAGTTAAATGCAATAAATTTAATTCTTTAAGCAAAATAAACGCTTTTCACTTTACTTTTTCTCACGTACACAAAAAGCGGAGCTGGTGACACCTGGATCAGAAATCGGGAAACTACACGCAAAACAGTATGGCAATTGCCAACGTTAATTTTAAAAAACTAACTACCACAAAACTACTAGCTTTCTTTGGAGGTCCGCAATCCTAAATAGTTAACAAGCATACTAACAATTTTGATATCCCTAGCGCCATCACATACTAACTAACATATATACATTTACATTCATATTAGTATGATCGGAAGTGAAATGCACAAACAAGCAATTTTATTCGAGTTTAGTATTTATTTATGTGCTGATGTTGTTGAGTTGCAGCAAATTAAAATGCATATTTTGAATGTCAATTTTTTCAGTTTTAATACAAGTTCTTAATAGATGAATTATTATTTTTAAACATATTAAGTTCAAAAATTATATAGCTATTTAAAATTTTTAGACCTTTAAATTGGCTTCAAATCAAATTTAAATCAAAGCGCCAACTATATAAGAGATAGCACATATCGATATTTTTTTCGAGTTGGCTCCATCAAGGGACTGCCAACTTAAGTCAATACCTATTCAATCCACAAAATCTACTTGGCTTTCCGCACAAGACAAGATGATTTATCGAAAATACTGCTTAGACGATGGCTCCATTTTAAACTCTTTTTGAAATAAAAGGACAATGACGCGAATCTAAAATCTTGTATTATTTGATTTTAGGAACAGCACAGTTAAAATTGCCTTATTGAGCTTAAGACATTTTCGATATCCTTTATACCAGATTAATCGATACAAACTTACTCAAAACGAATTCCACATAACCCACACTTGTGGTGGCTTGTCGATATTGTTCGATTTCACTAATGCTGCTGAGACAACTTCGACTTTGTGTAACTCGAGTGTTAAATAAATAAATCTTTATATATTTATGTGACGAGCATTCAAGCCAGCTGACGAAGCTGGCCAATTATAGAAAAATTCTCACCGGCGACAAGCCGTATTCGTGTTCCTACTGCCACATGCACTTCAGGCAGCAGGGCACACTCATCAATCATATGAAGACGCACACACATCTAAGCAACCAGCCGCAAGTCAGAGTGGACCACTCTGTAATGCAGGCTCACCTAGCATCCGGAGCACACCAGCTGACCAACGGTCTGCTGCCCAACAATCTACATGGCGCAACCCCAAACTTCCTTCAGCTTGACCACCATCCGCTGCTGCATTTCCTCGAAGGCAATGCAACAGTCAGCTCTCTGGTTGCCAGCAACGCAGCAGCTCAAGCGGCAGCGTCATCAGCAACAGTAGCAACAGCAGCGACAGTCAGTCCCAAAATCGAGCCCAACCAGACGACCGAGCAGAGCCCTCGCTTGAATTATGGCAACATCAATATGCTGAGGAGCGACAATCCAGATCGGCCGTTTGGCTGCAGCGTCTGTCGGCGCTTTTTCTCGCAACAGAGCACGCTGGTCAACCACATTAAGACGCACACGGGAGAGAAACCGTACAAGTGCAAGATCTGTGATGCTAGCTTTCGGCAGGTGGCCACGCTTAACAACCACTTGAAGATCCACACCGGAGAGAAACCCTACAACTGTTCCTATTGCTCTAAACAGTTCCGGCAAAAGAGCACACTGCAAAATCATATAAGGATCCACAAGTGCTAGTTATGGTTAAGCACTTACAGTTTGTCTAAATACAGATACGGTTATAGTCGAGATACAAACAAATACGCATAATAAATATATAAATACATAAATATATAAAAATATTCATACGCATATACTCAAAAAGTGTTATTTACCTGCCATGCAGACCGCAGTTTCATTTATGTAGAAAGCTCATCCAACTGTAAGATTAAATCTAGCCGTTCTTTTTCTAATGTACTCGAATTTCATTTTTTATCTACTCGCCAAACTAAGTTACAGATTTTGATTTTTTTAAAACAATAAATATATACAATTGTAGCTCGAAAATTGGATTGATTTTAATTAGTAAATGAATAGGACAGTTAATATTTATAATTGTAATATACTAATCCATTTATTTTCAACTATTTTAGTGCTGTATTAACAAAAAATTAACTATAGTTATAAAAAAAAATTTTAACTCGAATTTAAAATGATATATATTACTTTATTGATTACATGAAAAAAAAATTGATCGTTTATATATATGAATGCAGTTTAGACAAAAGTTTAAAATAATACAATGTTAAAGAGAAAGCAAAACGCTGTTCTTTTAACAGTGGTGCAGAATGTTAAATTTTCAGGTGACACGACGATTACAGATAGCAAGAGATGAACTAGATTCGTTCAGTTCAGTGATTCCATCGATCGAACTAATTCCAAACTCTACAACAAATTATACTTCTTGAGTGAAAATCTTAATTAAATAAGCAGAGATCTCGAAAGCCTGTTGATTGAAGTGATTGTATAGGTAAAATGATTGGACAACTACAATTAATATTTTGAATTGCGCACGTATAAATGTGAAAATAAATAAATAAAAGATTCGCGTGTACACCCAATTTGGCAAGACTTGTGTTGTTGTTGTTGCCCTCAAACATAAATTTAAACAGTGTTAGCCAATTTAGCTAAATTGAGAGAATAACATCTTAAGAGAAACCGGATTCAGCCTGAAAATGGCTGAGATAGCAACACTGGTCAGCCAAAGAGACACTTTTCTGATATTTTGTTTGCAGTTTTTCAGTGAACTGAAAGCGTTGAGCGCGTACGTTGACAAACAAATTGATTGACGCGAGCTGCAAGTGCAACAAGTGAAAGCCAATTACCCAGAAATATGCCGCCCGTTCAGTAAGCAAACGAATCAAGCAGAACGTTTTGAAAATCGAATATTATCGACATTACATCATCGCAAAACGCCCATGTGTTGCGTTGTCCAGTGCTAAATGTGCCCCAAATTAATTTGCTTCTTTCATTCATTCAATCACTTGGCAAGGGCTGTAAAACTAAAGATGAACAAAAATCACAAAACTCACGTTAAACTCCAATTATGCAAATCATTAATGTTGTTTGCTTTCACTGCTGTTCAGTAAGACAAACGATGGATGCTTCTTGCCCGCATAATTTGCATTTTTCTTGGTGTTAACGCGCCAGATGTTTACTACAGCGACGACGTCATGGGCAACATTCAAATTTATTTTTAGACGACGTCGCTGTTGCGCGCTTATGTGTGTGTAAGTGTATGTGTGTTGTTTACCTATCGCAGTATGTACATATGCATGAATGTGGGTGTGTGTTGATGTCTGTTGCTTTGGCGGTTCATTCGAATCATAAATCCATTGATGTAGTATTAATACTCCCTGCCCGAATCTGCACTGCTTAACGACTGCACTTCAACTGTCGTCGCTCGTAACTGCAAAAGTAAAAGCTTCTTCTGATTACATTGCCAAACTCTCAGTCCACAAGGAATGCTACTAGAGCTTTTGTTTATTCGTCAAAAATATGATTCATTGTTTGCTTGATAAGCAACTCACGCAAGTTTTTTACCCCCAGCGTCTCCGCTTTCAGTTGCCTTTCTCATACGCTGCACCATAGTTGTGCGCTTAAGCCATCATCATGATGTACTCCAAAGCTGAAGTGTAACTCCCTACTAATTAAATAAATATCAAATGATATACTAAACCCTTATTGTTTTGTGCCTTTTCAGAGTCCAGGCTATCAGTATGTCGCTGGGTGCAATGCATTGCACGAGATGCGCCGACGGTTTCGAGCCCACCGAAAAAATTGTCAACTCAAACGGCGAGCTTTGGCATACACAATGTTTTGTGTAAGTGTTAAGGTACAGTAAATTGAGTATAACTTAATTTGCTTTGTTTGTTTTCCAGTTGTGCCCAGTGCTTCCGTCCGTTCCAGGATGGCATCTTTTACGAGTTTGAGGGTCGCAAGTACTGTGAACGGGATTTTCATGTGCTTTTCGCACCATGCTGCAACAAGTGCGGCGAATTCGTAATTGGACGTGTCATTAAAGCAATGTCTGCCAGCTGGCATCCGCAGTGCTTCCGTTGTCAGTTGTGCGCCAAAGAGTTGGCCGACAGTGGATTCATACGTAATCAAAATCGTGCACTATGCCACGAATGCAACGCCAAGGTGAAGGCAGAGATAACTGGTCGCTATGTGTGCCAAAAGTGCCAGTAAGTCGACATTGTGTTCATGTTTAAGATCTTCTCACTAATAAATGCTTCTAACAGCGGCCTAATTGACGAGGAACCATTGCGTTTCCGGGGTGAAGTGTATCATGGCTATCACTTTAACTGCTCCGCTTGCGGCACAGAATTGGATGCCACAGCGCGTGAGGTTAAGAGTCGTCCCGGACTGGCTGCCAATGATATGGTAAGCATAAGCTTAACTTTGTCCTCGAGTCCGTAATTATCTCAAATTTAACTTAACAGAATGAACTGTATTGTCTACGCTGTCACGACAAGATGGGCATTCCCATTTGTGGCGCCTGCCGTCGACCGATTGAGGAGCGTGTGGTCACAGCGCTGGGCAAGCATTGGCACGTCGAGCATTTCGTGTGTGCCAAGTGTGAGAAACCTTTTCTGGGACATCGACATTACGAAAAACGGGGTATGGCATATTGCGAGACGCATTATCATCAGTTATTTGGCAATTTGTGTTTCGTGTGCAACCAGGTTATTGGAGGCGATGGTATGTTACGTTATACTGTTTGTAAATGTATCATATTTAAAATAATTCTTATATGATTTGATTCTGACAGTGTTTACTGCTTTGAACAAGGCGTGGTGTGTGCATCATTTTGCCTGCTCCGTCTGCGACACAAAAATGACGCAGAAATCAAAGTTCTACGAGTACGATGAGAAGCCAGTGTGCAAGAAATGCTACGAACGCTTCCCCAATGAGCTGCGTCGCCGTCTGCGCAACGCCCACGAGATGACCATGAAGAAGGTCTAGAAAAAAAAATGGAACTGCCGTGAGCAACTGCGAATTTTTCCATCACACAAAGTCAAAAGTGCCTTTTGCCGTGCAGCACAAACCGACCGCTTAGTTATCTGTTTGTAGTTGTCCACTTCTAACATTCAATGTTTATAATTCTCGAAACTAAAAACATGTGCCTTTTTTCCACATTTCTGTAACTTTGTTGTACTATGTAATTTTTGAAGTAACAAAAGCGTGTATTGTTTTGTCCTCTATGTAGCTGTTAACATTGGCGCAACGTAACAATCAAATGATGTATTGACATCTGTTATCTAATTGAATTTTATTTATATATACAAATAATCGTACATAAATGTTTTTAATAATAATATATAAAAGAAAATTTTACAAAATATAACACTGTACATTTTTGTCTTATAGTTAAAAGGTAGTTTAAAATTGTAAAGATTTACATACAAAGAAAATTGAGTTCTTTTCTATAATAATTAGCAAAGAAACAAACCAATACTTTAACGGCAAAATCAAGTATGTTAACGCAATATTGTGCTCCTGTTAAATTTGACTGTTATGCTCGCTGTTAAGTGTGAATTATTTGTAATTTTCCATAAGCTTGACATGCTTTTTTTGAAATGAACTATATATATATATATATGAATATCTTTATTTCGTTCTTGGATACAATTTGCAGAGTTTATAGCTTGCATTACGTCTGACAGTTTAATTGACTATCGACATTTATTAATTTGTCCTGGTCGCAATACCATGCTGGCCATGATGCATCGTTCCCTGCAATTTAACCAGTCAAAGGGCCAAATCCTTTTGGGTCCATTGCTTTTCAACACATTTGGCAAATACACTACCATTTCGACTGTGTTCAAGCTGCCTCCAGAAATGAGAGCTGCCTGCATACAATATGCTCCCATTAATTAGGAACCTTCATTAGACACATGCCCATCAAGCAGGGGGCTGTGACTTTAGACATGGAAGCAACGCAATGACAAGTGCGCCGGCGGCCATGTTCACAGAGTCCAGTGTATTGTACAGTAAAAGCTTTTAATATGGACACTCTTACTAAGCCGGATATTGTGCAATTTAAAAATCCTTGAACGAAATCTCTTTTAGTTTGTAGTAGACAGTTTTGTATATAATTGGTAGATTTTCTTAAATGTATTTTTGTTTTTGCAATGCACAACTCCTATTAGAAAATATTGTTTTTCATTTTGCTAACCACTCAAGGCAGTTTTCACTGTACTTGCCAAGTTTTATGTAATTAAGCCAGACGCGCTCACAATTTAAAATTGCTGCTCGTTCTTCATACGCCTCTCTCCCTTTCTCTATCTATCTCTTTCTCTCTCTATCTCTTTATCTCAATCGCCTTCTCTTTGTTTCTCTCTCTGCGTGTATTTGTATCACGAATTGGCAATTGAGCTCAGTCCGAGCTTGCGCAATTTGCACAGAGCACCGAGCCAAGTCAAGCTCCTCTGGCCTACTCATCAAGATCTAGAGATCCTCAGGAGTTGCAGTGGCCGACGCATTTGCAGCGTCTGCTTCGTTCGCATTGCGACGTTCGCTCGTCAGCGTTTGAGCCAATAATTATGGTTATTAATCGGCTGGAGAATTGGCTGCTAATTTGCAGTTTAGTTACAAATTCTGGCCGGCAGCGTGCAATTACTCGCTTAAATTATAGCTTCAAAATCAACAAAACGCCGCAACGCCCGAAACACCAACAACGCCATACTACAACAACAACAGCTTAAACAGGATACCTTCCTTCCTTCCTTGCCCACCCTCCACTGATGCAACAACAGTGCAAACGATGGGGGCAAAGGTCATCATGATGCCAGTCTGATTTGGCAAACGCACATTTCATTTAATGTGTTTGCTTATCAAGCTCATCAAAAAGGCAACGCTGCTCATCAGCTAATGATGCCTGCCTGGGATGCCACATCCAGTTTGTATTGTTGCTGTTGCAATCATCGTTGACCAGAAACTGGACTCGATAATTAGACGCCCCAGTGCCAGTCCTGGGCGTTACTCAATCATGGCCTGATGGCACAACCCCCAAGACGACGTCGACGACGACGAATCTATCGCCAGCGCCCTGTGTTGCACGATCAGTGCAGCTACAACATAATTTCCTTGCAGACTCCAGACTTGATCCCTTGTCTAATTTTCAAGGCGCTC
This sequence comes from Scaptomyza cyrtandrae, assembly GCA_035044605.1. Classification (NCBI taxonomy): domain Eukaryota; kingdom Metazoa; phylum Arthropoda; class Insecta; order Diptera; family Drosophilidae; genus Scaptomyza; species Scaptomyza cyrtandrae. Next base: position 4,848,521 of record JAWNNS010000640.1, on the reverse strand, counting down.
GTATTTCGCGGCAAGAGCAACACTTTTGCTTTGGCCAAATCAAATCGTGTGCTGTTTATTTAAATAACCATAATTTAGACAGCGCTTCGCGTTGCGGTTCATTGGCGCATTTATTAACACACACACACACACATACAGCAGTCATTTGCCCCTGACCATGTCCATGGTTAGTGTTTTTCGAGGTTTTTTTTATAGCTGATCCTAGTTCCCAGTGCTTGCTCGTTCATTTTCTATGCCTTTGTGAGAACATAAAAATTCAATTTAATACGATAGCTGCGCTCGAGAGTTCGAGATTTGGTTTCGGCTTGGAGTGGGTTAGCAGGAAAACGTTTTGTCTACGGGCTTGCGGCAGGCAGTTAATGAAAATTTAGTTCAATCAATGTGGATAACCATGTTCGTGTCCATTTGGACAATGTAGCAAAATAATTTACATCTTCCATTGGCCCATACGTATAAGCATTTTGTTGTAGGTGTTGATTGGCTGATGGAAGTTAAAGATTCAATAATCTTTGTTCATGCTATTGTCAATGTGATCATTTTGTAGAAAATTATGACACTTGAAGATCTGAGTTTTTTGGAATTTGGCTGTTGAAAAGTGGATTATTATTGGTAAAGCATAGATCAGATTTCCATTCCGTTTACCCAGAAAAAAAAAATTGAGTACAAATAAGCATACAAATAACTGTAAAACAAAGAATTTCTTTGAATTAATAAAATCAACAATTCAAAGTGTCGCGTATTTGTTACCAATGTTGTTAATACTTAATTTTAATATGACTTTCGGATTTTTTCATTCAGTCGCAAGGTTAAAAACCGCATAGTAAAATTAACTTCTTATATAGTAGTTGATGTTCCTGCGATTTTTTCACTGGATGTTAACATATTCAAAGATGTAATAAAATCTTAAGGTTTCCATGGCATTTGCATTCGAATTATATACAAATTCCTTCTCAATTTTAGGGTCTGTTTTCGTTTAGTAACTTATAAATAATATTTGTATTAAAATGCAGTTATTGCAGCTATATTAAAGATTGTGCTGTGGTGTTTGGTACATAACACAATAAATGCCATTATTATCGATTTATGAACGCGGTAACTACTACAAAATTGGCCAAGTACGATATTGTTGTTGTTGTTCACTCGGCACGTCAGGTTTACAAAAACAAAAACAAAAAACGAAAAAAAATGAGCTTGTTAACGCTCGATGATGAGACTAGTTAGTGTCCGGCTGCCATGATCTAAACCATATAACCCCAAGCATTGAGTCGATCACTAGATGGATGACGTCCATGGTTCTTCGCTAGGTTCAGTTCAGTTCAGTTGGTTAGAAGGATGGATGCACTGCTGCAGCATCGTCATTAGAGTTTTATGCAAAAATTACAAACACGATAACACGTAATCATTAGCGTTGCTGTTGTGATGCATATAACAACGGTGTGAGCAAACAGTTTGAAAGCCAACAGCAACAACAACAACAGCTTCAATTTGCAGTTTCATTATCAAGCGAGGCAAAGAACATAATTTGACTGAGGCCAAAACATTTGGCAACGTCTACGTCTATGGCTAAAAGAGACCAATTTGCAGTTGCTGTTGTTGTTGCAGTTTTTGCTTTGGCAAGTAGTCAGTCTATCGATCACGTTTACAAACTGAAATGCACGACCATGACGACGATGTGGCTCCGATTATGGCCATGCTTGTTGTTGGTGCTGTTGTTGTTGTGGTGATGCATAGTTTGCACAAGACGCCATTGTTCTATAGCGGAAAAAATGGGCGATAAAGTGAGGGGAAGTCGAGAAATGCTGACGGTTTAGAACTTTGAATGCAATTAATTGCAACAGTTTTGTGGCTGGAATGTGTTTTGTCTGCTTTACCAGTTTCTGTCCTTTCTACTTACCTCCCTCAATGCAGCCGTTGCTGCTGCTGCTGTTCTAACCACTTGCCGTTAATTTAAAAATTGTGCTCACGTTCTGGCAATTTATCTGACCACCCACATGCAAATGCAAATCAAACCGATCCAAACCGCCCGTCTCCACCTGAATTCGATTCGTGGAAAATTAGACGCCAGGCATTTTAGTTTTCAGTTTATTTTTTTTCAGCTTTTCGCTACCCAACAGCGGGAATTTCATTTGCTTCGTTTGCCAGTTGCAAGTTTGTATTGAGTCTGCGCCTGCTCTTTGTCTAATTTGACACTTGGGGCAGTTGCACAATTGACTTGCAGGCGGACAGGTAGTGGAGCACACGAGGCGCCTCTCTTTTTTTTCTGCCTCTCTTTGACTTGCATACAAAGCAGCCAGTTGTTGTGCAATCCGTTTTGATCTGTTTGGCTTTTTTCTTTCTTTTTGCATTGAAGAACTACATTTGCAATGGGTGTTAATGTGAGTAGGTGGATTAAATGATTCGTATATGCCAGTTATTTTGTGCAACGGCATTCGTTTCAGATTTTGCCACTGTTAAGTGAAGTTCGTTATTCTTGGTAATTGATCTTTCAGCTGTGGATCAATTAAATCTTGAAGAGTCTTTCATCATATTATCAGTTGAATGTAATTGATTCGGTTGATCAAGTTAGTTTAAGGTTTGATTTACTAAGATCAATTTGAACGTGTTCTTCTCAACATAAGAAATTATTCTCACGCCAAAAACACTTTAGAAATTGCCTGCATTTAAAAAATGCGCTAAATCCGAAATTTCATGACAAATTAACAGAAGAATAAACCAAACGTCAAGCGCTTAAAGCGAAACCAGCGAAAATGCCCAAACCAAAACAATGACAACGCAAAAAGAAAGAGTGCCTGGCATTGGGTTAAGCTTCCTTGTATGGCTGTCAAAGCTAGTCGGAGGCGCTGTTGCCTGCGGACATGTGGACACAAGAGGCGCGTAATGCTTGCAAGCGAATCAGAGAGTCAGAGACTCAGAGTCAATATATATTCCAAAAGGAATTCCGCAAATAATTGCGGAGCATATCCAAGTAAAACTTATGGCGAATGTGTGGCAAAAGCAGCCGTACTCTGAGCCGGGCGGCCACATCGCATACATCACGTGCAACAGCAACAGCAACAACACACAATAACAACAGCAACAACTCGTCGACTGTAGCAGCAAGCAAACATTTTCGAATGCAAATAAAAAATCACGCCAATAAACTAGACATTGCGACGGCAGCAGCGACGCAGCCGCAGATGCAGACAGTGCGGCAGACAACAACAACAACAACAATGCTGTGGCAAAGACAATAGCAACAGCAACAGCAGCAACAACTAAAGCAGCCCTCTCCAAGTCCACGACGTCATGTTGTCTCGCTGGGATTTGGATTTCAGCAGCATGCTCTAGTCCCTTGCAACCCCTTCTCGCTTCCAACCTTTTCCAGTCTTTTGGACGATCGCAAAATTGCATACAAATCGCTTGTTTGGTAAATTTAACATAAGCGCGTCAGTAGCGCCTCTGGTCCACTGTGTGTTCGTTGCAAGCTTGGAATAACTTAGCCACAAAACGAAAAGAAGCAAACAAACAAAAAAAACACTTCAACATCATCAACAACAACAACAACCATAATATTGGGGCGCGGGCTTATCTTGTTCTTGTTAAGCTGGTACAGAACGGGGTCCATCTCTTGCCGCTCCTGTCTCTTGTCGTGTAGCCATCATGTAAAACGCGTTGGGCCCAGCCCAGCCCAATCCTATTGGGTTGCTTCTGCCTGACTTCTTAGTGTATTCACGTCGGTTTCGCCGCGCCTGTTGATCAGTGTCGTTGTCCGTCGACATCCTCTTCCTCATCCTCAACCTATTCCGCGTCAGTCAGGCGTTTGCAGGCAGGCGGCTGCAATTTGTTTGAGTTACGGCGCTTGTAAGCACACTTTAAGGATCCATTGTATTCCAATCAATAAGCGGGGCATGACAATGAGACACAAACTACAAGCGAACCAGACCCATTGAATGTCACCCAAGCGTGTTCAACTGAAGCGCCGTTTGTCGCCGCCTTTGCAACAGCAAGAAACTTCGACTTACAGTATTTTGACTTTTGTTGGGTAGTGCTATATGTGCTATGAAGTAGTGAAAACTAGAAAGAACTTTTGATGGCAGTGTTCACAAATGTTGTGACTGAATTAATCAAATTAAAAAAAAAAAAAAATTATGCTTTGCGAAATAATAGTATTATTATATCCGATAAGAAACATTATTACTTATTCGTTGAGACATCGGACTGCATTTGAAGGCTTATATGATATACAAAATTGATTTTTAAATATGTTGCGGGTATAATAAACCGCATATTTAAATATATTATTGTTCTTCTCAACACTGAATTTTTGCACCTGAAGCAAATTTAAATTACTGCCAAGCAATTGACTTCCAATTAAATGTGTCAAGAGACACAAACATGTAACAACCACAACAATAACACGCAAAAACTCAAGTTTAAGTACAATTTTCGATATCCCCAATTGAGCTCCGAAGCTTCTGAGTTTCGATGCAAATTTTGTGAGGCTGAGTGGCGCATGTCCAAAAGCCAAAAAGGTGCACTTCATTAGCATATCATACTCTCTGTTAGAAGAAGTTGCGGTGTGACACCTTTACAACAAGAGCAACAACAAACAAGTAAGAAGGCTCTAGTCGAGAAATCCCGACTAGACGATACCCTGATCCCTATACTTTACGCGTACAGTCAGTGTTTGCAAGTATGTGTGTTTGTATGTACGCACATACTGCATACTGCATACACAACTTCAATGTCCCATATCTCCGGTGTTTCATAACCGATTTTAATAAAAATTTTACAGATTGCCAATATTTTGTTAATTATTTCAAATGCCATCTCAAAGTTTTCAAAATTCAAGGTTTTTTTGTTATCGATCACATGTGTATATCAAAAACGGGATGAGTTATCGAAAATCGGAAACAATTTTATACTGTCTAGGGATTAGGCGAGCTTAAGTTCGAAATCTGGAGTCTCTAGCTTTTATAGTCTCTGAGATCGGTTGGCTCATACATACGGACGGACAGACAGAGAGACGGACGGACAAACGGACATGGCTATATCGACTCGGCTGTTGATGCTGATCAAGAATATATATACTTTATGGGGTCGGAGAAGCTTCCTTCTGCCTATTACATACTTTTGCACAAAACCATTATACCCTTTTTTCCCATTTTTAATGGGATCAGGGTATAAAAAGAATCTAGAGTTAAATTTATGTACGTGTATGTGCAGCATTGCGGCAGTGCAGTGAAAAGGATTAACGAGGATTAGCCTAGCAGGCAGCCAAGAAGGACTAACTGACTGACAGACAGATTTGGCCAACAAATCGGCAGACAGTTGGGCTAAAAAACGCATGTCGAATGTGGTAAGGAGCTCGGATTGTGTGTGTCGCTACCGTTGATGGCATTTACGATAAATTTACGCAAGTCATTTGACAACGCTGTCGTCTCTGACTCAATGGAGCGATGCATATGCTGCTGTTCCTCATCATTATAACTTGGATGCGCAATATGCAAAACAAAGTTTTCGCTTCTTATTGTTCACCTTAAAAAAAAGAAGTAAGATGGCTCTAGTCGAGTAAGCTCGACTAGAAGGTACCTTATCGAAAAAGGAAAGAATTATTGGTAATTTGTTCTGCATATGGCTTAGGAGAAGTTACGTTTCAAATCTGAAGTCTGTAGCTCTCATAATCTCTGAGATCGACGCGTTCATACATACCGACGAATAGACGAACAGACGGACATGGAATATATCGACTCGGCTGTTGATGCTGATCAAGAATATATATACTTTATGGGGCGGAGATGCTTCCTTCTATCTGTTACATTTTCAGTGAGTTCAGGGTATAAAAAACAGTTAACGTTTAGTAGGTTGGAGCTCAGCCTGCAGGCTGCCAAAAGTTGTTAACAGTTGGAAAAACAAACAAAATGTCGTACATTAAGCAGCTGAACATTTCTCAAGTGTCACGTGCATGTCATGAGTGCTGCAGACATCAGCGGCAACAGCGCCAACAGCAGCAACAGAAACTGCAGCAGTAGGCAATTAATTAATCCTGCACTTGGCCACAGCTCGCAGTTAGCAGACAACTACTAGCTAGTGGCTGTTAGAGCCACGTAAACAACTTGGCTATGGCTAGCCATGTCTACGTCTCCATTTGGCTTTAGCTTAGTTCCCATTCATGGCTCAGTGACTGGCTTATTAAAACGTGTCTAGGAACAGGTGAATATAGCCACATAAATTACCACCTCTTCATTAGCTTATGCACAGTGGTGCAAAAAAGTAACCTAATATAGTTTTTAAAAATATATGATTACGTATAGTATAGGAAGTCACCTTTTTAGGAATCCTGAATAGATCTAGCCACTTCTAGTAGATTTTTTACAATCTTGTTTAGGAACTTTTTTTTTTTATATTTGCTATCTCTTTTCGACATACCAAACGTAAAAGATTTGTTCCTACGTTTTCCAATCATTTATTTATTTTTCGTATTTTTTATCCAGTGTAAAACGTTGAGTTACTTAGAATTCCAACCCCCATTGCCCATGCTGGGCAAATTGACTAAAGCTCGCGTAATGGAATTTAATTTCTTGTTAGCCAGGTTAACTGTTTGCCGTTTGCAATTTTTATCGAGATAAGTCCTCTACGTTCACGTATGCGTGTCTGACCCCATAGGCTAACGCAGCTAACCCAGCTCAGACCAGGTAGTTCACCTGTCACGTGTGCAGACTTGTGGGCCGCTTTTCCTGTGACACACTTCTGGCAATTAGTCATAGAAAATCGTGTGGGCTCGCCTCGCGCGGTAAGCGTGTCTACCAGCCATTGTTGAGGGCATAATTTTAATTACTTCCCTCGCAAGCGAAGGATGTGTTAGACTAGTAGGCGCTTGAACTACGACTAGCGCTGCTTGCTGGCCCAAATGACGGCAGATTGTTTTACAACATAATTAAGCGAACTTGTTGTTGCTTACTTAGAAGTCTCAGGAAAAGGGAAACGCAAAGGGTTGTTAGCTTATGTGTATGGAGTATGCAATGTCATTTGTGCGAGTTATGAAGTGCAGCCAAGTGCATGTTTTGTGATAGGGGCATGCATAACCAGAAGGAAAATATAAGAAACGTTGGTCATAAAAACTCCAAAGAACGCCCTTGTCATTGTGTTGCAAGGGAAAAGGCGATGTGGTTAAGCCAAAAGAGCTTTACGTTCCTGTTTGCAACTTTATTTTCAAGCCCAAGGCGCGAGAATAACATCAACAACAACAACTACAACCACAACAACTACAACGGCAAGCAGAAGCAGCGACAACTGCAACAAGTCAACAACAATTCGACACACACTTGCCAATTTTGGCTGCCTGGTGTGAAAGCGTGTTTGCTGCCTCTCCGCAAAGCCCTGGGCCCGTGTCCATGTCCATGTCCCTTGTGCCTGCACCTTACTTCTTGGTGTTGGAATTCGCTAAAGCGTTCAGCATCGATTCGTTATGATTGCATGTTAAATGGCTCCCGCTGAGTTATTACGAGACAAAATCCTTATTTATCGCTTTCTGATTTATTTGTAAACGATTTTCGCTTGCCCATCTTTCTCTCTCCTCTCTCTCTCTCTCTCTCTCTATCTCTCTATCTCTCTCTGTCTCTCTTGTGCGCACTAAATGGCCACGGGCCTCATCTAGATGCCCAAAGCCTTGTTTGTACAGCCCTCCTTTCCGCCCCCGCCCAAATCCATTCAGCAGTATTTTTAAGTCATGGCTATTTTTCCTGATTTCAACGCCTTTTTTTATGGGCGCTCACTCGCTAACAACTTGAACATCAAACATATTCCATATACTACTCTCCCAATGGAAAGTTCTTTACGTGTTCTGCCTGTTTGCTGCTCCTGCATTTGTTTGTGGTTCATCCATTGTACAACAGCTTATCGCAAGTTTGTTGGTGTTGTTGACTTGCGGTGCTGTGTGAATTTGTGGCTGCTTACTTAATTTTGACATATTTATTTTTATTATGTTATGGCTAAGTGTTGGTCAAGGGTTCGCAGCTGTGGTTCAGTCATGCAGCAGGTTCAAAATTATAGTACAACATTCTAGCCATCGCAGAGGAAACGTTGTGGAGGTTGGTTGTTACGAACGATTTTGCACACAGCCAATACTAAGCGAAGAATCCATATAAAAACCACAAATTAAATAGTAAACCTGTATATATCTATGTCCTTATTGTCGCGAAGAGTAATAAAAAACTGACAAGTGTTATAACTCAATTATATAGCCATCGCCTCAGTTTGGAGTAACATAATAAACTTTTATTACTTGACTCAATTTGTGCTTAACCGTTAAGTCTGTTCATTAAACGCCGTTATGCATTCCCTTAAAGTTCCATTAACCAATGTCACTCAAATTGCCCAAACCAAACAAGGCAACAAACAAACAACATGGTTATACGGACAAAACTCGAAATCAAAATTCGTTATGCCCAGGAATTCAGTGAGAGAGTTTAGACTGCGTATTTAACTTTATAGCAATGGTTGTGTGTTGCTTAAAGTCCAAATGACCAAAACGTCGTCAACATCGACGCCTTTCGCTAACAACTGCAACAGAGGCAAAAGAGTCAACAGAACGACTAAACGAATGAACGGAACAACCGCCGCGTGTTTGGCATGGCTTATTAAAACGCAAACGGCTTTTTACGATGCGCAATAAATTGGCGCTGCTTTGCTGATGCTATGCAAAAAAATAATACAAAATAAAAAAAAATAAAAATACGTAAGGGGCTGCAAACAAACAAGCCAAAGCTGCAGCCAACACACGAGTCCAACGCTTATGGCTTAAATTAATAAAATAAGCTTTGTCAGACAATTTACAACGCGTCTTCAGCGAGCAGATTACGAGCACGCGGACACGATTCAAAGAAGGTGGTGAAGGAGGAACTGCAGACGAAAGAAGAAGTTCTCTTCGACGACTGTTGCCTGTCTGTCTGCCTTGTTTCTTGGCCAGTTAGATGACTGTTACTGCGACAGAGACACAGGGAGATACGGTAAGAGTAGGGAGGGAGGCTAGGAAGGCTGTTTTATTTTGCTGTTGGTTGCGGTGTTTCTTCGTTAATTAGCCAACATATTTCGTATAATCGGTGTCATATTAGTTATAAATTGGATAAAAGCGCAAAACGACAACTTAATTAATTTTAAATTCCAATTCATAAGCAACAAAAAAGAAGAAGAAAAAGAAAACTACATCGTACAACTACATCGGGCAACAAAATGCGAAAACCCAGCACCATTCTCAGTTGTTGAATGCTGTTGTTCTGTGTTGTCGATGATGGTGCCGTTGATAACGATTATGGAACCGCAGCTCTGACCAAGCTAACCAGCTAATCATGTGCAGCTCTCTCGCCCCCTCGTTTTAGAAATGACCAGCAATAAGCCAGCAGACAAACTGCAGCCAGTTTTGCCATACCAGATACCAGATACCAGATCCCACATCCCGTTCTTCTCGTTTTGATCCTGCCAAAGCTTCATTTAAATTTGGTTTTTTTTTTTTTTTTTTGCAGCCTTTGCCCATTTGCCCATCTCAATTCCGAGAATCGACTGTAGTTTGTACCTTTGCGTTGTTTTGCTTTTGCTTTGGCTGTGTGCTGCTTCTGCTTTGGCCACAATTCGATTAGGTCGCGGGTCTTGGGCCACGTTACCGCTTTTTTGATATATTGCAGCGATCAGCAGTGATGATCATTTTGTTCAGCAGATTGCGTTTCCGATCAGCATCAGCATCAGCATCAGGCATCAGGCATAAACTGTAAATTATCTTATAACTTAATTCATTAATAAATTTATGAATTGCCCATTTTAAATTGTTGAGCAATTTATTGGCCTCGCTTGTGACATTGAAAAGGTTGGCTCTGTTTTACAAAATCCCGCTGGATCGCTGGATCTTCGATCTTCGATTTCATTGTCTATCTCTGTTTGTGATAAATTTGTTTGTTGTGGGCAGACAACAGAAAGTCTTTTCCGTTTCTTTTATTTCGTTGGCTTGCTGCTCGGTGGGTTTGTTATAAATTGTTGGCTCATTTGTCAAGCACTTTTTAAATGCCTCTCTCTCTCTTTTCATGCTCTAAGACGTTGTAATTAATGTGGCATTTAAATTTAAAGACGATTTACTTAATTTATTTTGATAAATTTCAATTATTGAGTCATCATCATTATCAACATCATCATCATGGCTGAAGAAATGTCCAATAATCTTTACTACGAATGGCTAAAGTTAAGACCGATTTTCTGAATGAATACTTTAACAAACACAATCGATTCTCTTTGTTTGGAACTTTAACATCATAAAACTTGCGTTTAGGTCAGTTAAAAAGTACCGTTTAACGAATAAATTAATACTTTTACGATTTGATCGAAAAATGAAGTTTGTAGTTTCAAGAGAAACTTGATCAATTTATTGAATGAATTGAAAATATCGATTATTGACGTCAAAAGTTTTTATAAATAACTTTTATTTTTTTTATCGATTGTATTAAAATGAAAAGTAAATAAAATAATAAGCTTTTCGTACTTCACCTGAAAATCTGCGACTTTTCCGTTCAAAGTTTAAAAACAAATATGTTAAAGGTAAAATAATTAGTAATTCATCTTAAAGAAATCTAAAGAAAAAGCTGAGTCTTATAAGGTCCATTAACATTCCTTTCGAATTCTACTGGAATTAAACGTGTTGAGAATACTAAACATAGAAGCAAAATTGTTTGATTATAGCGAACTGATAAGTTGAGGACTCCAAGCGCTGACAGCTGGGATCGCAGCTTCATTGACTTAAGTAAAAAGAGAGAGAGTGAGAAATCTTTTAAAAGCTGTTGCCGCATTAACTTTGCTAATCCTGTTGCGCTTACCATGATGATGATGATTGTTATGATGATGGGGACGACGATGATGGGGATGATGATGGGGATGTTGACAGTGAGGGAAAGACCGAGGCAGGAGCAAAGCAGCTCAATGGTCATGCCGACTGATTTTATATGGTTATATTTCTGACTTTTGACAGCTACAAGGCTCGTTTGTCGCCATTGCTTCAAAAGTGTTGTTGTTTGTGGCTGCTGCCGTTCCCAAAGAATTTCAGACCGTTCTCGTTGTCAAATTAACACACAATGCGCCAGCTAATACATTATACAATATGCGATCCAGCCCAGCCAGCCAGGCAGGCAGCATTTCCCAGAAGTTATAGACACTTTTTGCTCAGCTAAAATGAGCCGCAAGATCAAGTCTAACATATAAATACATATGTCTGCAGGTATGTAGGTACAATCATACATATATCAGTAGCACTCATTCTCTTTCTATCTCTCTCTCTCTCTCTCTCTTTGGTAAAAAATCGTAAATTATATCAATCTTGTAAGGAGCTGCCAACATTTAGAAACAATTCGGTTAATCACTTAATTTATGCGGCTGCTACAAATCGCAACCTTGTTGCATGACACAAAGGGGTACAAAAAGGGGCACTGCAAGTTAATCCTTTGCATATTATGTGTGTGTGTGTGCGAATGGGGCTTGGAGTCTTGGCTAATAAACGATCATTTAATAAGCGTTTTAATGCCAAATTTACGATCGTTTTATTTGCATAAATTACCTAAGTTGCCAACTGTATGGACATTAATTTTCCAACTAAATTGCCAATAAAATATTATTTATGTTGTATGTTAAAGAATTTTTCAACGTGCAAAATACAACAACAACAAAAACAAAGGAAAGAAGATGACTCTATATGCGAGTGTCAGTTGGAGTCCAAGGCTATAAACTTTATAAGCATTTGGTGGCCTTTACCTGATCTTTATGAGATACCCGCTAATAGAGTCATTAAGATTGGTATTTAAGCGCGTTGCCAGAATTGATATTGGTTCTAGCTTAATTAAAATGTTATGTAAGTGTTTTGTCATCTTTCTAATATTCTGTTGCTAGTTTCATTTCGTATTCTTATCTATTGATTATTTAAAGCCCTGTTGTTAAAATTGTAATAAGTAGGCCAAGTTAGCAGTTTTATCGTAAAGACTACGCTTAATATGTTTGATAAACTGAAGTATGACATTTTACTGGTGATACAATAATAAGCAAACATTTTCTAAATTCAAGTCGCTAAAATAAGCTCAGGTTGTTAAATAATATCTATACTGAAAATCATCGAAAAATGCATAATAAAGTATATCTCCCAAACAATTGCACAGAATCACCGCAGCACCTTTTTGGCAGCAATTATAGATTTTAATGTCGATTCACAAAATGTTGACAGAGTTTACTTGGAAATCTCATAAGCGATTTCTTAGGCATGACCACTTGCTACTCGAACACAATTATATAGTTGAGCCGTAGATCAGTTGAGATAATTTATATTTTATGCGACCTTACGTTGTTAACTGATAAGGCCAACGGAGCCGTGTTTTAACGAGCACATAATCATAAAAAACATGTTGACCACGAAGATTCAAAGATCCCAAAGACAAGAAGATCTCAAAGAAGAAGAAGAAGAAGACAAGTGACATTCAGCTTCAGAAAACTCGAGCAGCAGTGCCATAAAGCATATTAGTTTAATGTTCAACAGTTAGTTCATTAAAAACCTAACGCGTTTCTCTGTAATTGCGCCAACTAAGAAGCGGTTCAAAGGGCGTACCGCAGCCAAAAACATTTGGGTCTTGACGTTTTAGTTATTATGAAATTTGGCAAACAATTTTTTGGCGGCATTAGAATGGAACGTTGTGTGGTCTGTGTGTGACAACGATTCCTCAGATCTGGCATATCTGACGGCCAATTTGCGTTGGGAATGTGTGCCACATGACAAGCAATTAAGCCCAGTTCGGGGCAGTGTCAGAGTGCGTACGTGCCAGAGAGGTAGTAGTAGTGTAGTACAGTGAACCCGTACGTTGCGCGAAAGCTATAAATTTATGACAAATTTTCAAAAGAAATGAACACGCTGCGTGTGGTTTGGGCTTTGCATTGGTTGTTGTTGTTGTTGTTGGGCCGCCAGCGATTCTGGCTCTGGATTTTTGTAAGACGTGGCAGCACTTAACACCACGCATCATTTTAATTATTTATTTGGTCATAAAACAGTCGAAGCAGGAGGCGGCGGCTGACCATTTATAGCCGTTTTATTTTATTTTATTTTATTTTTTTCTTTGGGCTGCTCAACTTTCGGCACAGTTTTCGCCTGCTTGAGTCGAAAATCGTTAAATTTAACAAATTGCCAGCGATTTTTATCGCGCCCGGCCCTGGAACGACCATAGATTGTTAGTGGGTTTGTAAAGTTTTTTTTTTCACTTTTTTCTTGACTGCCAAATTTATTTATGACCAGTACAAACATAATTCAGCTTTTGTTACTGATTTTTTTTTCTTTGTGAGCTTGCGAAAATATCGCATAATTGGCCCTGGAGTTATGAGACGAACTAAAATGAATGCAGCATCTTAATGACTCATGTGCCCCAGCAAATTGCAAGATCACAGTTTTCATATTTAAGCAAATGTTATAACATTTTCATATAGCTTTATTTTTAATTATATTTTTAAGATTTGAGATGAGAAATTTAAATACAATATGAATTACTATAAATATTTGTTGATTAAATTCAACTTTGAGTTAGTGAAAGAAGGTTCGTTGTCTAAGTCTTTTGAAAAACATATTTATTTGGCTTGATTTTACTTGAGTTGGGCATTAAGCCAATTAACCGACTTTGTGTTTTAGCAATGCTTAACCATTTTTTCCTAATTACAAAACCTAATTAAAGCGTAAAAATGTTTATTTTATGAAATGATTTTTGAATCTGAAATCTCAGCTAATTGCTTGCCATTTATACATATGCAATAGCAACAATAACAACAAATGGCTGGCGTAGTAAATTAAACTTTATGGAAGCTTGTGGGCATTCGACCAGTAACCACAACAGCAACAAAACACACCAACAACAACAACTAGCTAACCAAACACGCTCAGTGCAAACAACAACAAATAAAAGTTAATAAATCCGTTTGCTTGTATGTTAACTGAAAAAGTAACCAGTAATTATAATAATTATCTGTAAATTATATGGCGCATTTACAATTGCACACGAATTCATGAGCTTGTCATAAAAATTTAAAACAGTTAACTTTGCCTCGTTTTATCTTTGTTGGCCAGCCGCCATACTGCTTTGCTTATTTTGCAGACATTTCTCTAGCTACTGGCAATGGAATTGGCTGACCAAGTTCCAGTCAAACAAATAAGTTAGTTAATAGAAAAACAAGTAAGAAGGCTCTAGTCGAGAAATCCCGACTAGACGATACCCTGATCCCTATACTTTACGCGTACAGTCAGTGCTTGCAAGTATGTGTGCGTGTGTGTACGACCATACTGCATACTGCATACTAAACTTCAAGGTTCCATATCTTCGGTGTTTCTTAACCGATTTTTATAAAAATTTCACAGATTGTTATTATTTTGATTAATAATTCAAATGCCATCTAATTTTTTCAAATTCAAGATTTTATTGTTATCGATCACATGTGTATATCGGAAACGGGATGAGTTATCGAAAATCGGAAACAAACTTGTACTGCCTAGGGATTAGGCGAGCTTAAGTTCCGAATCTGGAGTCTCTAGCTCTTATAGTCTCTGAGATCGGTTGGCTCATACATACGGACAGACAGACGGACAGACGGACAGACGGACAGACGGACATGGCTATATCGACTCGACTGTTGATGCTGATAAAGAATATATATACTTTATGGGGTCGGAGATGCTTCCTTCTGCCTGTTACATACTTTTGCACAACTTCATGATACCCTTTTTTCCCATTTTTAATGGGATCAGGGTATAATAAATGATACTTTAAAATGATAGAAATAGTGTGTGTCCAAGATTAATTTGTCCCAAAATAATATTTAAATCTATTTAACAGAATTAAAACTAATAAAATGTATTCCTTTTTGCACTTAAATACCAAATGCAAGTGTATGCAAACCCCCATTTCTTACAGTGCATTCATTAACTTTTTGTTCATCTGTATTAGAGCACAATCACATACTTGCATTTTATAAAGTCAGACATGAAAAACGTGGACGAAAATGAAATCAAATCTCATTCGTATGTGGAATCGTCGCACACTTCTGGCCCATCCGGTTGCCGTCCAGTTATTGCCGGGTCTGGAGCTGGAGCAGGGGGCCTCTGTTGAGGTTGAGGTTGAGCGCTTGATTCCCCATAATTGAAACGAGTTTGCCACAAGTGAACATATTATTTTTGTTGTTTTCATCATCGTTATGGACGATGTTTCGCAGTTGAGTGTCGGTTATAAAGTAATTAGCCTCAATTTAACGTTTATACTTTGTTGATTATGATTATGTTAATTATATGATTTTATATGCGACAGTTTTTGGCGGACGTCATCCACTAACTAATACAGGGAAAACTTGTTGATGGTAATTCAGGTTGGCTTCAACTCCGATGAACTCGGAAGAGTGACATGCGACCATTAATTACGACTCAAAAGTTAATTTTGGCCAACATTTTGAACGTTGCCTAATTGTGAGTTGGCAAACCAATGGTCAAAGGTCGCGTAGGCGAAAAAAATATGTGTATGTAACTGCAGCTGGTTAGTTACAAGGACAACAACAACAACAACTCTTGGGAACAGCAGAAATCGTCTCATGAATAAGCGACATAAAAACGTTAAGTTAAACAAAAGTTAAGCTTGGACAAGCAGAAGCTGCTTTTGGACACGACTCTCCGTTATATTTGGTCAAGTGAGTGAAAAGGCATTTTGCACATAATTTTTTCGCTCGAGCATTATTTCGCGGCAAAGATTGTCGCACATTTTCATTAATCAACCGGGCAAGTTTGTTGCCTCAGTCTTTCGTTAGCTCTAATGGCTTTCTATTAAAAACTACTTTTATTAATTAAGCAAACAACATAATTTTCTTGTAAATTGCTGCATCAGCGCCAAATCATGGCAGCTGCAGTCGCCGCCGTAACCGTCTGCCTCACTAATTATACCGCAGCATCTGCAGCTAAGCAACATAGAGTGGAAGTGGAGCCCAGAAGATAACCAAAGAGGAGATGCTTCTTTTCTCTGTCAGACACCTGATGTTGCTGTTTGCTGTTTCTGCTGCTGCTGCTGCTGCTCAACGTTAAAATTAAAACACGATAAATGAGTTTAATAATGGCGGCAATTAAACGACTACACAGCTGAACCACGCACCATGCACCACGCAACACCACTCTCCACACTCCACAAGCCTTCTTCTATATTTGTAGCTGGGACAACAGCTTCGGCATCAGCAACAGCGTCTCAATTACCGCTGCTCTGCATGGCGCTTCACGGTTGAGAAATTCGACGCCACTTTCAAAAACGCATCACTCAAAATGTTGCAAGGCGTTGAGGCTTGTTATGTGCCCCCAGTCGTTACAGATACCCAAAACAAGTAAGTAGAAGAACCAGAATTCACCAGACGTGTACATGTATCTGTATCTGTATCTGTATCTGTATCTGTATTTATCTGCTTTCTTGTTGTTGTATAGTTTGTGTTGTGCTTGGGAAACCAAGCGCGCTCGAAAACTCATCAGCAATTTATTAAAACTCATCAATACTCATCAAAATGCCTCGGCCATAGAATCTTAACTCCAACTACGTTTTGGACACGAAACAAACCGAAATGAATGCCTGCGGTTAATTTGGCGCAGTTCAATACAAGTTGGCCTAACAACGAAATTGAAATTTGTTTGTATATCTTTATTTGACTTCTTCCGTTGCGCTACACAAACTATTGGTTTTTGAGGTATATCAGTTTAAGAATTAGCCATGTACATCTTACAGACTTAAATTTGTTTAGCTTATAGGATACTAAGACATCAATTTATCGATAATAAATGTCAAAATTATCAAAACCTTTTTGACAAAGATAAGCTTTGCTTTAAAATTCATCAATAATCTGATACTTTGTGAAAAAAACATTTTAATGTAACTCAACAGTTTTCTATTATAACAGTACATCATTTTAAAACCGGCTTGGTTGATTTTCGGCCATTACAACAGGCAACTTCTTCACCTTCTTGTTAGTCATTTGTCTGAATTTTCAGCTCATTTGTTTGCATAGTTTGTTCTGGCATTATCCGCTAGCGTTCAACAAAATGTTTTGCATATGTCAGGAGAGACGCATAGTCAGAGTCGAATGCCCAGCGCCGCATGCCCATCAATCTAGGGCATCAATTTGGAAATGCATCAAAGTTGGCAGCCCGAACAGCTTGATTAGTTAGTTGTACAGCTTACAGGCAGCAGCAAAAACAACAACAACAACAACATTCTTTTTGGCAGCCAAAGTGCATGTGGCTCATTAGTCTGGTGCCGGTGAGGAGGCTGTGAAATTGGGAATCGTCTGGCGATGGTGTCTACATCAAAATTAAGTTTTAATAATTGGCTCACATTTATATGCTGCCTTAATTTGATTGTGCCGTCGAATGTTTTTCCAGCATTCGACTGATCAATTAATCATCTCTCGTTGATTGTTGTTGTTGTTGATCGCTGTTCTCGTTGTGGGCGTGGCAGCCCTAATGAAGGTGCCCATGTTGGAGGCGGGCTTAAAAGCGATTCGATTTAAGCGAACGCAAATTTCATTTGCTAACTTTCGCCAATTGTTGAAGGTACACAATAATTGACTTTGTTAAAATGTTTTGACTGGGTACAGAGTATCTGCTAGTCAAACACACCCGAATGTATCACATGCCATGTGCCTATAGAATCTTTGCCAAATTGGGCTGGGAAACAATTTCATGGGCAGGTTGTGCACACCGAGTCAGCTCTTTGGCAGACCTTTTGTCGCCATTGCCGCTCCCAAATAAAAATTAAAAGCGTCTGGGATCACGTCCTGGTGTTTCGAATCCCAGCCGGCTTGTTGAAATAATGCTAATCAGTGTCATCGCATCAGCGGCAAAAGTGTTTGGATATTTGTTTAATGAAAGCGAAACGCATGCAGTTCTGGCCAAAAGAGAGACAGAACCTCCTTGGCCTCCTATCGTGCTGCAAAAATCAAGTCATTGGTCGTTACCAACGTGTCCTATGCCCTGCCAACCTGCCTGTCTGGCTGTTTGTCTGTTTGTCTGTTAGTCTGGTTGCCTTTTGCCTGGTATGCATTCGTTGCGCAATTAATTAACTTGAGCATTTTTAAATGTGTTTGCTGCTTGCTGGCTTTTCGGTCGGGTGTTACCATTTTAATGCCCAGCACTTCAAACAACAAAAACAACTTGAACAAGTTCTTTAACATGTCTAATTAGTTGTTGGGCCTGAGACGACCCTTGTTCAAGACTTGGTCGCTGCTGCTGCGTGCGATAAAAAAAAAAAAAAAATGCATGGCACTCATTTAGTGTTTTCTTAAGCTGAGACATAAATTTGCAAGCTGTTAAAATGGACAACACAGCAATGCAATGTGATTGCTTTTGCGAGTTTTGTTGGCCAGATAAGCAAAGTCAAAGCATGCTGGGCTTTATTTTTTGTTTATGCTGATCATTCAGCACAATCCACAATACGAATGCAGCATCGATGATGACTTAAGTGGATTAATTATAGAATTTGTTGCTTAAAACAAAAGGTGACACCCTCAACTAGCTTGTGAATGTGAAAGCAACATTTATTCATCTTATTGATTTTTTGATCAGTGAAACAAAATGTTATGTTAAGAGGAGATCTGCCAATTTACAAGCTGCAGGATTGTCAATCAATAAAAATGCGTTTTCCAAATTACACTTTATTGCTCAAAAAATAATTGAAATATGTTAAAACGTTTCTGAAATATTAAATTTGAAAATTAATTTCTCTAATAATAATTAGTTTCAATAATGCGCGGTTACTTTAAAAAATAATTGTTGAATCAATCGTCTGGTTGTTGCTGCTGCTGCTGCTGTTGCTGTTGCTCGTGTGCATACAAACAGTGAATTAAAACAAATAAACGAATTTAATTTACCGACTTATGGCTTTCTGTGTGTGCTGTGTGTTTGTGCTAATTTGAATTTAATTGTTGCCGCACATTAACACATGAACACATTTTCATTTTCAGTTGCAAGCTTTCCAAGTAGAAGTAGGCAGCAGTCGTTGCTGGTTTTGGCAATGTGTGTCGGTTAATAATAATTGTAAGCCGGCAGCACAACGCTTGTGTTTGTTTCAGTGGCTAATGCGAGTTCCGCATATCCCAACAGAATCCCCAGAATATGCTTCTCGTGCGTGTTTTGTTTGTGGCTCTATGTCATCTTAATGGCTGGCGCTGTTGCTCTTGCTGCAGTTCTTGCTATTGCAAATGACCAATGGCGTTTAAACTGGTTGCCGCAGCTGAAGTGCCCACTCATAATGCGTGCTAAATTGCACCACCAAAACCACCATGGAATGAATACAGACAGACAAGCGCGTCTTGCCTCCCGGTAGCTGACCAGACTGACAGACAGGCCAATGGCCAGTTGCAACTGCAACTGCAACAACGTCCAAAAGACGTCTGCTGCCAGTTCGTTTTTTGGTGTAATTAATCATGTTGCATAAATTAATGCCAGCCAGCAGTTAATTAACTTAAGTTTATTTAAACAGCATTTGCAGGGCTGAACAATTTATTTATTTATTTTATTTTTTTTTATAGAATAACAAGCCATAAAATACAACTCAGAATAGTACATTCAAATTCACACCTTAAGAGTTCTTGTCAGCTATAACTCAGAATTAACAATTTACTTTGCCTTAGTTGGCTATTAAATCTGAAAAAAAAGAAACCCAAACAAAAGACACAAAGGTGTTAATAAGCGACCCATTGTGCCAGCTGCTATTGTGATTTAACATTTACTTCTGACTGCTGAATTACCAGGTGCACCTACTACCTCTATGACTACATGGAGAGAACAAATAGTGAGGTACATATAGATCTTGTGATAAGAGTTTGCTAATTCAAACGTAGGTCTGGTTGCTTGTTTGCTTCTTGCTTTGAAGAACAACTTTATTTTTTTTCGCTCAGTGCACATTTTAATGTAACCTTCAGTGCACTGGCTTATTGGGAATGCGACCCCATGAGTTGGTCGATTGTCAGAGCCACAAAACTCAACAAAACGTTGACTTAAGCACACTTCGGTTCATTGTAGTTTAGTTCAGTTGCCGTTTAGCTGCACCCACTAATTATTTTAAAGTAGTTGCCCAACGCGAGGTTCGCGTTTACAACACAACTTTTGGCTAGATTTATTGACTGTGTTAGTCAAAGTTTTTTGCGATTCTTGCCATTCCACGCCCACAATAAGCCTTTGTACAAATACCTCCTCCCGTTGTTTGGTAACATCAGCCGCTGACGGCGACAATGCGAATCGGCTTTTAAATTGAGCTTGCCGCATGTTTTGTGGGCGTGTCAGCGCCCACATCTCAAGCAAGCTTATTGATTTTAATATGGCCAACTGTGAGCTCCTTGTGAGCGATTCGGGACAAAGGTTAATTGGCTAATTGTTCAAACAGGTTGTTCGAACTTGAACTTTGGCCATGTTCGCATGTTATGCTATGAGAGTATTCAAAATGTTTGGGGTTTTAGAAGGGGGGTCTTGAAAGAACAATTTGTTTTAGGGATTAGCAAGGTTATCCAAATTTCAATTTGTTTGATTTTTCCATTACTTACTGTTAATTACTATCTGTTAATGTGTGCTTTTTTAAATTGTCCTCACATCTAACGAATAAAATACATACAAATACAAACTATGGTTTTTAATGTAATTTTCATTTGTTTTTTCTTGGCATTTAATGCCTTGTTATCCAGTTACCCAAATTGACCGCTAACACCGACTTATCATAATCATAATTACTCAAAAAGCAAAAGGCTTTCAATGTTGCTTAAATTATAACTGATAAGTAAAAAGCTACATGAGGAAAGTGCCACTCCTTGGACTACATCAATTTGAGGGCACATCATATTAAAAATATCCGTCAGTGTCTTCAAGTTGCACACCCATTCTGGATCATCAGTTAGTTTGCTCTATTGAAGACCACACATAACCAAAAAAAAAAAGAAGAAGCAAAACAAAAGCAGAAGAATAAAAGAAATACTTAAACCAAAACTCAATTAGGGAAGGACGGCGCCCAATTTCTTGAAGGCGCCTTTTAATACAAATCGTTTGCCATTTGTCTTGTGTCATTAATTTATAAATATAACTAAGGCAGATTCTACAAAAGCTCTGTCCACTCGACTCTCTCTTTCTCTCTTTGCCCGCCTTGCGTGCGCATTGTGGGCGTGGCTGAAAGAGCGCCAAATGAGCGCTCATTAATTTTCAGAAAATTAGTTTTCAAATAAAGCCGAAAGCCATTAAATTGAATTTTTTTTGTTATTGTTGTTGTTGCTGCGTTCAAATTGCGGCGTTGGCGTGCTTAAAAAACATTGTGCATTTTTTCCATTATATATTAAGTGAAATGCACGCGCCACCAATAATTTTCCACACGATCTACAACTTAGTATCCGTTCAAAATATCCCATAAACTATGAACAATTATAATTAGTTATAAAGTCAGGCTATGCAAACTGCACAAACTGCATATTTATTATTGTTAACACAAAACAACAAAAAATATCAACAACTTTAAAAACTAGAATTAGTTGCAATTGAAACGCCGCAATTTAGTTTATTATCAATTAATAAATTTTAATTTTGCAATAATATACATATATATATACATATATTAACAATTTTATTTGTTGTAATGTAAGAATAATACATTTATAATGTATACAGAAGGGCTATACGTATTGTAGAAACTTTCGAAACTGAAGTTATACGCAACTTAATCCAAGGTTTCCGAATAAATCATAATTAAATAAAAACTTCTCGTTCCTTGAAAGCAATTAAAAGTGCATTAAAAACGTAGTCATCAGTCTTTTCCAAAACCTTCAGCTCCTAGATAAAGTGGTGATCACATTCCATGTGGTAAAGTGGAAGCTTTCACCTTTCGAACACTTTATTTAAGTTGCAAGTTTGATTACTGTATTATTTATGGTTGCTGCAAATTAACTTTTCCACTTGGCTGTCATAGAATCCAATTTGCCAATTGACGCTTTGGTCATAGGCTGTAAAAATGGGCAACGCCTTTGCTTGGGCATTTTAGACCTAGCCAACTTAAGATCTGGCGTCTTGGCGTCGCTCTACTCATTTCAATTGAATTTATGTGGCGGCAAGAGGCGCCACAAAAGTACGACTAGCCCGTTGGCACATAGAGCATAGGTGCCAAGTCTTGCAATTCTCTCTTTCTGCGTCTCTTGCTGATTTATGGCCAAAACGGGGTTTGGGGCAATATACTCGATATCGAATTGTGTAAAAAAAAAAAAATAACCAAAATCAAAGTATAGTAAGAAAGTAATACTTGCGTGCCTGTGTACATGTATGCCAATGGTATTACCTGCACTTTTCTTTATTAATCGACGACCAGCGCCAATGGACCGCCCACGTTGCGGGCTGGCTCATAAAATGCGCCAAATGCAGTTTAAACAGCAATTCCGATTGCATTTTGGCTGCCTCTGTTTTGCTGCCACCTCTTGCCATACAAATGGCCGCTAAATAGCAAAAGTCAACAACTGCAACAACATCAATACGAAACTAGTGAGACGCCTACGCTGTCGCCGGCACGTCCGCTGGCTGCACTGCAGCATGTGTCAGGCCATCAGACTGTGTGTTCCCCCCATTTCAGTCTTCAGTCTTGCCTCTATACCACTTCAATACTCGTTCCCTGTTCACCTGCTGTTGTCAAATTTGCGCTGCCTGCTGCACTAATGACGCCCTTAATATGCTCCAAGTGCTTGCCTCAGCTGGCTGGCAACTTCAGTCAGTTGACGGTTTGGTTGTTGACTTGGCTGAAAGCCATTTCCCTCTTCATTTCCCCCGGGTTCGTTTGTGCACATTTGTTTTCAAAGTCGTTGCCGTCGACGCCGTTGTTGTAGTTTTCCGCACTCCTTCGACCCGCAAAACATTTAAGCATATATGCTTACAGCTTATAAACAGTTGTGTATGAAGTTGAGGCATTTATATTGCCATATTTGTTGCAACTTACCTTTAACTGCTCGAAATGTTGGATATTCTGTTTTAAGCAAAAGTTATTCTATTTATATTTTTAATACCTACTAAGGTGTTTTGTGGGCTTTAAAGATTTTAGTGTTGAAATAGCAAATCATTGTTTAAATAAATTAAAACAAACTTAACCTAAGAAGCGTATTTAACAGGGTTTCCTTGTTTTGTTATTATATGATGAATCATTCGTGCATTCAGTGCATACAGAGAAAACTATTTTCAACATTTTATTATAATACACTAATATTTATCTCTCTCAATCTCTTTCCGACCACTTCCCACTATGATATGTTGATTATTTGATATGTTTTAAATAGAAAAGAGCCTCCAACAAACTAACCGACAAACCTAAAGAGGATATGTACATATGCATATTGTTATCATAATAGTTACCCCTTACGTCTATCCACAAGAACCTGCACTTACCTCTTACCATTCGGGGCATGCCACAACTGCAGTAGACAACTTCATTGTCTCTAGGTTTGTTGGCTTTTGTTGTGTTTGGTATTTATTTTTTTTTTTTTGCCTAAAAGCTCATAAATTTCACCATTGAGGAACGCCTATCCCTCACTCGAGATACAACAACATCCCACTCTAATAGCAATTAAGTAATTCTCACATCGTTTATGCAAAATACGAGAACTTTCAGCCACTCGTCGACCCCGCAATCAAACTCAAGTGTTCCTTTCCAAGTGCTCAAGTCTCTGTGGGTTCCGCTTTTTGTTTACCACCCAGCTCTAGCTGCTTGCTCGCGTGCAACCTCAACACCCTTTGCTTGTACTCAAGTGGCCCATAAATTGTTGGCCAAGTTTCCACACGGGCCACGCCCACTTTCCGTTGCGCTGCTTTGACAACAGCAATTACCTTGAACTTTTGTCTGGCGTTTTTTTTTTCTTGCACTTATTTTCAGTTTCAGTTTTTGTTTTCAGTGGAAGCCCTCGCATACGAAATTTTGCCATATCAAAAACGAAATTTATTTATATTGTACTTTGGGTTAGCTGCCGGGCACCAGTCGATCTCTCTCGCTCTCTCTTTCGCTCTAGCCGTCTCCTTTTGTCTGTCTGTCTATATTGTTTTTTTTTTTTGGTTTTTTTTTTGTGCGCCGGTTTTTTTTCAGTTTAATTTTTTGGTTTATTTCACGTTTCACGTTTAAATGACGCCAAATTGCTGGGCCATTAGCTGCTTGCTCCATATGCATATTGCGTCAGTTAAAACGACGCCCCCGGGTCGCTCAATCCTTATTTATATATAGTAGTAAATAATTTTTATAGTCAATCGTTTGCATTTTAATATCAATTTTGCATGGTTGTTTGGGGTACTCGTTTGGGGTCCTCGTCTAAGACTTTGGCTTTGGCATCCAATCAATTCTTCGTTCCGTTATCGACTGACGTTTATTTTTTGGCCGCTTTATGAGACCGTAACTCGTAATTCGTAATTGTTGATTGCATTTTTACTGTCAACGTTTAGCACACAACGTGCTTAGCTTTGCCAGCAGTACGACCCAAAGGGGTAACAACAACAACAAAAACAACAACAACAATATTATCCACATCGACAACTCAATAAGGGCGCTTGTTAGCATTTGTGCATGTCATGGAATGCTCACCGTCTGACTGGCTGACTGACTGATTGCTCCTTGGCAGCAGATCGATATTTATTATGGTCGGATTATCATTATAGTATACAATTTGCTAGAAAGGGCAGCAACTAGCTCCAATCAGCGGCAATGCCTGCACATGCATTATAATACCCTTACCCAATCAATCAATTTGTTAAACAAATAAGAAGTCGGAGGTTGTTATCCATTTTCTTAAAAATGGGTAAAAGAGGTATAAACGATGTTCCTATAAACATTTTCTTCAACGACAAAGTTCTATTACCTTACTTATTGCTGTGCAATAAAAAAAGTTCTTTGCCACCTGATTTCCACTGCTATTTCTCTGCAAATTGAGATTCGGAGAATTCGTTGGATAAGTTTTTACTTGTTTTCTTTTTAGCTTCTTCACAAACACATTTATAACCACTCATCTTAAGTACCATATAATAATTAATTTATGTTTTAAATTAATTTATACACTTTTTAAATTAATTAATTTACAAAAGAAAGGAACACAAAATCGCTGACACATTATTTTTTAGGCCAATTCAATGGAAATGGCTTTTACTGCTTTTCTCGTTCCCGTTCACGTTCTCGCTGCCTCTCCCGCTCCTTTTCCAGCAGATAGATTTGCTGCTGTTGCATGAAGTGTTGCTGTTGCTGTTGTTGCTGCTGTTGCAGATGTTGCTGATGGTGTTGCAGCAACTGTTGCTGCTGCTGCGGCGTCAAAGCAGCTGCCTCGCCCTGTTGCTGCAGCAACTGTTGCTGATGCTGAGCAATTTGCTGCTGGAACTGCTCGCGCAGACGCTGATGCTCCTCGGCGTCCAGATCGCTGCCATAGTCATCCATATCGATCACTTCATCCTCATCATCTTCTTCGATGTCCTCTTCGTCCTCCACATCCGTGGAGCTGTGCTGGGAGCCCTCGTGCTTGGCATCGTCATCACCATCGCCACTGCCTGCACCACCACCACCGCCGGAGGAGCTGCCCTTATTGCTCTTCGCATCGCTGCTATCGCCGCCCTCTTGTTGCATGCGCTTGTGCTTGGTGCGGCGGTTCTGGAACCAGACTTTGACCTACCCGGGGAGAGAAGAAACACACACAATAAAACTTTAGTGCTCTGCTCTCAGTTTAGTTAAGTGCAGTGCAATGATTGGGGAGCTCAACCCTTTTGTAGTAGGTCGTAAATAAGTTTAACGAGTTTTTTAATTCTATTTGCCTGACTGCGTCTGCCGCCCAGCTATGCCCAAAGTCACCCACCCTTCAGAAAGCCCCCTCTTAGCGCTAATAACTTGGTAACTCCCGGCACTTGGTGGGCTAACTACCAGCTGACATGCAATCACTTAACGCTCGGCCATAAGGGGTTGCTCCCGCTTATATGGGGGATGAGTCTGTCCAATTGGGCAAGGTATTTATTGAATTTGATGCGCATTAAGCACAGCCAACGAAAGGGTTAACCCGCCCTTAAGTGGGTTGTGAATGGGAATGCGAATGGGGCTGGTCCTGCTTACCTGCGTCTCCGTTAGGCTAAGTCCTTGGGCCAGCTGCTTACGCTCCGCACCCACCACATAATGATTGCCCTCAAAGGCGTGCTCCAGCTTAAGCAATTGCGTTGGCGAGAAGGCGGTTCGAACGCGTTTTGGCTTGCGGAACGGTTGCAACAGGAAGTCTGTAAGGGTGATAGATAACGATACATGTGTGGATCAGCAAGGGTACTTAAATGTATTTAATTCTAAGATAATTTCTCAACAAGTCTTTTTAATGTTGCATGTGAGATATATTCAGTTATCGTGTAGATATTTATAATGTGTGAAATGTGTGCTGGATCATATATTATTCAATTTCCAAAATGTTAAGGAAAAATGAAAATATAAAAAAGATTTGCTATACACTTTAATTAACTTTAAACAAACCAAAATGCTATTAAAATAATGTCGTTTAGTTGGGTGAAAGTAAAGCTAATTCAAATTCTTTTATTAGAGCTAATGTACAAAAATGATTAACCCTGTGAAAAACATTTCTAACTTGTCAACAAATTAAAACCTTACTTAAATAACTCAGTTAAGTATTTGCCATTATGAATGCCACTATTACTCTTCCACTTTTTATGGCTTTCACACTTTAAATTTGAGCGCTTTTCCGAGCGTGACGTAGCTTGTTTTCTGGGTTGTCATCTGGTGTTGAGAATAATACAAACATGGCCGCCTATACGAAATGGCTGTGCCAGCGTGACCAACACAAACAAAAAAATTGGCGCTATAATTTGTTAATTACTTGCTGGCAACATACACAAACAAACACACGCGAATCGTATAAAGGTCTTGCCGTCATCCATATTGTTGGTGGTGGTGCTGTTGTTGTTGACGTTGGTGGTGGGATTGCCAATTAGGCGACATGGTCTCCTCAATTTGCTGCTTATGATTTCCGCGAATGCGGCAAAGCCTGAAAGATGCCGCACATTCAAACCTGGCCAAACTCATTACAAAACAATAAACAAATTTCCAGACATGGAAGACATACATACACACAACCAAAATAAAAAGCAAACAAAAACAATACAAAGGCCAATGGATCGTGCCGCTTCTGCTGTCGGCGGCGTCGGCGCTGTGTCTGCCATGTCTGAACATCGCTGATAAGCGAAACAATTGCGCAGAAGCCGCCAGAGTCAGAGTCAGAGTCAGAGGCTCGATGTGGACCTGGATGGTTGGTTTCTGTCCTCGGCTGAACGCCAAGTTGAACACTTTAGCGCGCCTAAATGTCGACAAAAGCCGCCAACGACGCCTCCTTCGATGCACCGACATGGCCCCATTGTTCAAGCTTGGGGGCCCTCTCGCACAACGTGATATTTTGACGTTTATCACGATTTCTGGAATAAGCCAGTGGCTTATGGCTTTGTACTCCCAGCTCTCACGTGTAGCTGCATGGAGTAAGCAAAGTTTTCAATTGAGCCACAATTTGAATATTTATATGGTTATGAATATAAACATGGAGGAGCACAGCACAAGCTACTGTTCGAGATGCAGCTGAGATTTGCAGGGAAACGAAACACAGCAGCCAGTTAATCTATCTATGCCATAATTATAATGATTAAGTACGAAATGGTGTGGTTAGTAATCCTTAAGTTCTTTCACCTGCAGGAAACTCGCTTTTAGCTTGTCACATTACAAAATCAATATTGACATTGCAAATTGGCAAAGGATAACACATCGCATAGGGATATTTAGCTCAGGGCGCAACACATATACACATATACACACACATACACAAACAGCAGAAGCTAAGCCACTCACAATGCAAACAAAAAAAGAATAAACAGAAAACAAAAGTGCTGAGCATTAGTTCAGACCTTTCTCAGGCAGCTTACAGCTACTTGTATATCTAGTCGTATTTCCTATCTTGTTAGTGCTAAGCCTGGCAAAACAACAACAAAAAGCGAGCGAGAACTTGTCAATTTGACACTTCATAAATGCAGGCTGTGTGTGTTTGTGTGTATGTGTCTTGTATCTGACAGATGCTGGCGAGTATGTTTGGCGCGAGATGCGTGTGCCTCGAACTTGACAAACAATTGCCTGCAAACTGTTTTGCCGTGATCCACTTTTTTATGCTGCTGCTGCTGCCGTTGCTGCCTACCGATTGCCTGACATTTGTTACATTTGACAGGTAACAACGCCGGCAACAAGATGCAACTGCAACTGCACGACTTATAATTGATAGTTGTGCGCCGCACAATGGCCACTTAATTATTTTCTTTCCATAGACTGTCCTCCACTCATCGAACGTTTTTCTCTCAATGAACTCTGCGCGGGTTGATCGTTGAGTTTCTCGCTTTTTTTTTTATGGCGCACAAAGAAACCGCCGTGCGAAAATACGCGCAATTGACAATTAATTGATGTGTCCGCTTTCCTCTTGCTTCAATCTTGTTGTTGTTGTTCTGCTGCTGTTGCTGCTCACACCCTTGTCAGCTGTCATTTATATACTATACTTTTTGTATCATATGATTGAAGTGCTTGTGCCTCAGTTGCCATTTTCAGCTCCCTTCTGATCACTGATCGATCGAAGTGGCTTGTGTGTGTTTTTTTGTTCACGTTATTATTTATCACTTATGTACAATTGCAATTTTTTGTGTTGTTTTAAGTGAGTTTCAGGCAAAGTTTATGCTCTCATGATTTTTTCATTAATTTATTGACAATCGTTGCAGGAACTGCAATTACGCCGCAGGACATTGACACCCAAGGCTACATCAAATATTCAATATTTAATATTTGCAACAAAATATTCTGCCAGTTAGGCGAAATCGTCATCAATAGGAAGTTGATTCTATACTCTTATAGTATAGTTAGGGGTTGAATAATAAGACTTTGTGATTTGTTTCGTGAAATGTTAATCGCAGGGTGAATATTTAATATTTTAAGCAAATTATCTTAACTGTTTGCTATCTTTATTTTATTTATTTTTATTTTTTTGACAAAAGCAACCCTTCTCTGTTATCATTCAATCCTTTAACAACGAGGAAAAACATCTTGCTTTAGGTTTGTGCCTGTTGTAAAAACTCTAATTAAGCTGTCAGCATCATTATTGATCATCATCATGATCTTTCACTTCCTACACCTAACGCCCTTCCAAACAACAATATTATGCGCCACGAGTTATACTGAACGAGAAGCACTTACAATTAATAAAATCGTTATGCGAAACATTGACATTTCCATTTTCACGATCATAAATCAAGCGAAAATTACAGTACTTAACTAACGATACCGAAACAACAACAAAAAAAAAAACAACACTAACGAAAAAAGTAAAACAACGCCTGCTTTTTTTTAATAACAACATCATACAACATAATTAGGGCGTAACGGAGTATGATGAAAGCAGGTGAAAGGCGTGTGAGTGTGCCGAAAATAATTTAACCCCAAAAAAAAAAAAAAACGTTCTTAGCCTAATGTACTTAACATGTGAGAAATGGCGCTGCATGATAATTCAAATTGTAATGAGAGTAGAGCGAAAAAAATTCACGTAGACCGCAGCATAAAAAGTTAAATAATATAAATAATAAATGACAGTGTTGTGTGGCGCATGCGGTTTTTGGTATATCATTCTGCATGTGGATGGATGAGTGGATGAGGAGAAACACGACAATGTCGGAGAAAATGGGAACTGGTTAATGGTAAATGAGAATTTGACTCTTGCCTTGTGCTGCTTTGTCAGTTCTTCGGCGTTTTTGTGTGTGTTGTGTGTGTTTGCTTGGATGCCCCAAAACCTCAATTAAAAACGCATTAACATTTCACTCGTTGCACTTTTTATACCCTGATCCCATTAAAAATGGGTAAAAAGGGGATAATGGTTTTGTGCAAAAGTATGTAACAGGCATAACTAAAGTAAAGTCGTAACGTCGATATAGCCATTTCCGTCTGTCTATCTGTTTCTCCGTATGTATGAAAGCGTCGGTCTCAGAGACTATAAAAGCTAGAGAACATAAGCTCGCCCAACCCCTATTCGGTTTTCGATAACTCTTCCCGTTTCTGAATTTGAGAGATGACATTTAAATAACTAAACAAAAAATAAAGATCTGTGAAATGTTTATTAAAATCGGCTGAGAAACACCGGAGGTATTGAACATTGAAGTTGAGTATTCAGTATGCACACATACACAAATATAGCGTTCAGGGTATCGTCTAGTCGGTATTTCTCGACTAGAGCCTTCTTACTTTTTTTTTTTTTTTCTACCACAGTGTGTCTGTGTTACATATACACCGTAGGGGCTCTTTCTATCTGCTCTGCTCTCAGCGAATGGCGCCTTCGCTTTTAAGTCCACACACACATACATTCTAGCACACACCCATCTCACACACACACACACACAGTTGGATGGGCATTTAGGTACGCTGCTTGACCTAACGATGTGTGTAATGTTGTTTAAACAATTTAATTAAAATGTAATTTGTTTGAGAAATACTTATGAAAATGGGTTCGGTTTGGTTTGGCTCTGTTTGCCACACAGAACCCCTAGCCCTCCCCCCACTTACCCCTGCCCATTTCACTGCACTCAAAGTGGTCATTGCCTTCTGCTGCTGCTGCTGCTGCTGCTGCTGTTGATGATGATGATGATGATCATGACGCTGAGGCTGATAGACGTCTAATTAGCTTGTTATAAATGTTTGCAATTTGCTTATTTTACTTTAATTATAAAGGTGCAGCGAACAACAACAAGAACAACGACAACAGTTGCTACCTTTAAGTGAGTAATTGCGTGGAATAGAAAATATAGCTAAAGAACTTTTTATACTTTGTTTCCAATTGCAACTTATTATTTTAGAAGGTTTTTTTTTTTGATATTAAAGTGAATGCATGTTGATTTTCATTCACGATTGTCTTAAGGTATTTAAAATTGTTTTTAAATGCATACCTTAAACGTTTGTTTAACTTATAAATTAATTGAATAACTCTGAATAACAATTTATAAATGCAGAAGGTAAATGTTTAAAGAGAAAATGTTAATTTTTTGCGTTCTTTTTTAGTTTATGTGCAAAAATATGAAGATTCTTGCAAACTTCTATTACCTATTTTAATTTTTTAAACTAACTTTCCTACTATCATGATAGAGAAAACAAGTTTTGGGTATACCATAATAATAAAGAATTGGATATTCAAGTTAAACTTTCTTGAAATAAAGACTTCTTTTTCTCCTCTATTCCTTTGATAACTCTGCCTAGGCTTTTTCTTTCCGAATCTTTATTCTGATCCATTAAATGCTTTGTTCGTAAATACTTACTGCCTGGAAAACGTGGAAAGATGCGTCCGTGCCGACTGAGTAGCCAAGGATACAGTGGATAACTATCACGAATAAGATGGGGTGCAGTCACAAATGGATGATGTCCATGGGGCGGTGGATGACCCAGATGGGGGCCACCTGGAAATATGCCTAGCGGATGTCCGGGTACCAAATGCGGTGGCGGTGGGCCATGATGTGGTGGCCCCGTTGGTACGGGCGGATGCTGAGAATGCTGTTGCTGCTGCTGTTGTTGCTGTTGCTGATGATGGTGGGCCAGAGCGGCGGCCATATGGAACTGAGCGGCGAGGAATGGCGGAGGACCCGCCGCTGTGGGTCTGACTGGCGACGGATTGCTCGGTGCCGTGCACGTGGGTGAGGCGCTGTCGGTGGTGCGTGGTGGAGCGCCAAGTAAAGCTAGATTTTGTGGTGCCGGCAGCGCCAACGGTCGAATAAGTCCCGGCAGCGCGATGGGTGCACTAGGCGCAGCTACTGGAGCAGCACCCAATGGTGATGGGGATCGGCTGGCCGACGGCGGCGGTGGACTCCGTGACCGATCGTCCAGCGAGACGCGTCGACGGCAATAGATGAAACCGCGAGGACTATGCCGCTCAATGGTCGGTGATGTGGGTGAAGCAACCAATGGACTCTCACCACGTGTTGGCGACGCAATGACGCTGACACGTTGCGTTTGAGTTGGCGGCGGTGGACGTTTCGCTGGTGAGGATGACTCCGCTCCGACAATGGAGTCAATGCTGAAGGCCAGCTTTGGCTTGCTGCTGCTGCCGGCGGAACCTGGCGCTGCTGATGTTGCTGGGGCGGACGTTGCTGTTGTGGAGCTAACGGACACCACAAAGGGATTCGTCGGCGCCATTGGCAGCATATTGAACGCTTGTCTACCGCACGTGACCATTTGGCAAATAAATCGAGAGATACCGCACAAGGGACAAAAACAGTTGATGATGTTGAAGGGTTCGGGCTCAGCTGTGGTCAAGTATTACAAACACAAATGCAACCACACTCATACACACACTCGGAAGCACATAAACAGTGGTTACTATACTATAGTTAAGTTGAATGCATCAACGATTGGCATCCGTCGTTGACATTGATAAACTGGAGCGCGTATTCGACAGAGGTTCTACTGAAGCGTTGCCGTCGCACTTCACTTAACAATTGACGGCAACGTCCGACATCGATTGCGGTCGTCGCGTTGTTGATGAGGACTGTCAACGCCATTAGCATTATGCGAGCGCGTCTAAAGGCGTTTAATAGCCAGCTCTGCTGCTGTTGCTGCCGTTATTGTTGTCTCTGGTGGGGGCGTCGGCAATTCGAGAGTCGAGTATCGAGTATTTTGGAGAAACGTGAAGTTTGCGGTCGCGTGGCGGGTGCCGCTAAACGCGCGCGCGAATTGTGTGTCTTGGGCACAGAAAATCACAAAAGCAAACTGGCTGTCGCTTCATTTTTTTTCGGCCTCGCAGCTCGCATTCCAACGGGGAGCTGGCAATTCTGTCGCCCTGTTGCCGTCTCGCTTGCCCCCATGGTTGTTGGCGCATGCGCCAAAGCAGCGCAGATAAATAAACTACTTCATAAAACCTGCTCCCCAACCAAACTCACACTATACATGTGTGTGTGTGTGTGTGTATGTGCTGTCTGGTCCACATTTAGCGCTCTCTCTCTTTACATGCTCTCTCCTTGTCTCTATTGGCTTTGCTCTCTCGTTCCGCGGGGCAGCGTTTGGCCATTTTTCGCACCAGTTTATGACAGCGAAACAAACAATTTGCGCTAAACAAAACAGCATCATTAAAGCGTTTGTGGTTTTAGTGCCTAACTTGCTGCTGGCAGAGAGCACACTGATGATGATTGTGTTGGTGCTGGTGCTCGTTGGTGTGAGGCGCTATTGGAAAGTGGGCAGTCATTGTAATAAGGGGCACAGTGGTTTTTGCCGGCTAGAAAGTGTGTGCAAACTTAATTTTGAGACGAAGTAAGCTGTGATTACGAAATTTTATTGTTTCGATTTTATAAGCAGTATTCAATCAAATAATTTTATAGACCTTAAAACAATACATACATATTTTTGTACAGTCTTGTTAATCACAGCAGCCAATATAACAAACTATGTTACGCTCATGTTGTTTCCATATACAACTGTGACATTAGGTTAGGGACCAAATTAGTATTATTGATTATATTATATTATTTATATTATAAGAATATTTTTTTTTTATTAATTACTTTTTAATATTCAAAAACAAATCAATAAAATAAAAAGCAAACTTCTTCCCGTTCAACAAGAGCATCCTGAGCTTACCCAACAAAAGTGTACCACTGTATTCACAATTCTGCGACGGCGTCAACATCATTGCTTATATTCTATAGACGCCCCGCAGTCAAAGTGGTTGCTCTTGCTCCTCACGCTCTTGGCCCGCATCCCTATTTGCCCTTTTGCCCCTGCTTGCTGCAGAAAGTGATGCACGAACTGCATCGTCATCGGGCATCGAATCTTTATCATGTTGTGGCTCCTCAAGACTCGGCAACACGAAAATGGGCGGGCCCTCGTTTTCTGCACCTTCAATAAAGAGCAACGGCAATCGCACACATGTACATAAATACATACGACACACAAACACATATTAGGTAGGACATACGTAGATACACAAACACAGCTTAGCAGCCTCCTTGGCCCTGAGAGTTGTGAAAATAAACACCTCGTTAAAGCTGCAGAGGAGGCATAAAACATGCAGCGCCAACATCGACATCGACATCGTCACCATAGGCATTGGCATACATAGGTAAATATATCTTTCTACACACATATATAGGGAGCACTTCAAAACATTGCTCAGTTGGGCTGCTCCTGCTTCTGCTCCTCTCTCTCTCTCTCTCTCTCTCTCTCTTTCACAAGAATCTCGATAGACTTCCGAGGCTGGCAAATAAATTGACGTGCGCTTTGTGCTATGGATTTGTATGCATCTAGATAAAGTTTCCTGCTTGTCGTCGCTGCTCCGCTCTCCAGATTATGTTCTGGATCTTCTTCTGGTTGCCTCTCCTGCTGCATTCGTGCAACGTGTCTCCGTCTGCGCCTCTGTCTGTGTGTGTGTGTATGTATCTTTTTGTGGCACCTCTGGGTGCGGTAATTGTAATTGGTTTTTTGTTGCCAGCTGGATTCTTCTCCTGCTGCTGTCGTTATTTGCCTGCTGCAAAGTGTTTGGCTGCCTCACGTTTCGGGATAAATCATTTAATTAGTCAGACAATGAGTTTGCGCCTGCAACGCTAGTGCTTCTTTCTCTTCTTCTTCTTCTTCTTCTTCACGGTCATCATCATCATCATCATATTCATCATCATTGACGCCATCGCTGTTTTGCCGCTCTCATGCAAAAGGTTTTCGCAGTTTTCGTAGTTTGCTTTAGTTGGGTCATGCAGATTTCACATTGCCAATGGCGAAAAAAGGCGTGTTGCATATCGTTTTATTTTTTTTATTTCATTGTTCACTGTAAGTAATTGAAATATGACCAATGCTATGGCCAAAAACAATAATTAAACTTTGCTTATTATTTGTCTAAGATATTCCATTGATTTCGTTTGTTGACGCGCCCAGTTCCAAGAGCGCCGAAAGGTTAAAGAAACGATGGAGAAAAAATCACACGTCCATTTTTGCAACTAATTAAAGCCACTTTGTTTTAAATTAACAACTTTATATGGACAGAGGATACATAATGAAAGCTTAAGCTTGATGTGTGTGCTTATGTGTGTGTGATTTAAAAGTGTATATAAGTAGCGTTTGTTTAACTGTGTGCATATACAAAGTTCAACCATGTAAAACTGCAACGCAAGCCGAATACGTTCCACAAACTAAAAAATTTCCACGTTCCACACTCACAGCGCAGATAACCAGAAACAGACAAACGTTTGCCATTGGCTGTCTGGCTGAATCAGTGAGCAACAGAAAATGAGAGAGAAAGAAGCAGCGAGCGAAAGAGAACGTAACTGTTTAAAGGGGGCGGCCGTTTAACGAGTTTGTTGTTTGTGTTATTGTTGCTGGTGCTGCTGCTGCTGCCGGCAACATAGTATAAATCCAATTCATTTAATAATTGCCAACGAGATGGAGCTCATTATCGCGAGTACTTTGCACGGCTTTGCCACAGACTGAGAGAGAATGGGGGACTGTATGTATGTGTTTGTTTGTGTGTGAGTGAGTGGTCATATCTGGTTGGCTGTCGCTGTCACTGTCTAGTTACAGTTACAAAAGCTCTACAGCTCTATGTATTTCTATGCAGCAACACCCCCCCCCCCCCCCCACCCGTCCT
This sequence comes from Scaptomyza cyrtandrae, assembly GCA_035044605.1. Classification (NCBI taxonomy): domain Eukaryota; kingdom Metazoa; phylum Arthropoda; class Insecta; order Diptera; family Drosophilidae; genus Scaptomyza; species Scaptomyza cyrtandrae. Next base: position 4,812,830 of record JAWNNS010000640.1, on the reverse strand, counting down.
CATCGCATCAGAAACGAATTGATTGCGCCGCCTAAGAGTTTTGAGCTAATGTGTGCAATACTTTCCCGTGTTTGTGTGTGTGTGTGTCTCGTTAGCGTTTTTATTAGACGCACAAATGAGGAGACTGCGATTGTCTCATCTCTGATTTCTATGAGCATTTGCGCGTGGGCAGCAGTGTGTGTTCTGGGGGCCAGTTAATGGCGATGATGGCGGCAGCATCAGAGTTTCAATTAAAGCAGCTGCTCTTTGTTGTTGTTGTCTGTCCACCCCGACTCCTGGCTCTTTAGCGCATCATAATAGGGAGTGTATATATATGTATGTACGTATCTGTAGAGACACCAGCCAGCACAAGTGCCACAGATTGTCAGCGTTGTGGCGACTCTCAATGTTGACAAAACTAATTGGCATTATTTGTTTTAATAATTGAGCATTTTTGGGGCGATGGCACTGATTTAATTAAAATTCTCGTCGTTGGCCGCCTTAGAGATGTGCTGCCAAAAAAAGGGTTGTCGTCAGGTTGGGTTGCAAAAGAGAAAATTTTAATTGAATTTTAATTGCGCGGATTTATGTGCCGCGTGACCTGTTCGACTCATACTTTGCACTTCCGATTTGCCGTCGCTAAGCTTGCGACTTAATTAAATGCAAATAAATATTTTGGATTTGTATCGCAGCCAATTGAGCTTAGTTTAAGATCTGCTGTTTCCAGATGCAGTCCCAGTTTCATCGTGTGTTTAGTGCAGCAAAGCCGAAACTTAACTTGGAATTTGTGCGCCTCAAAGCCAGTGGAAATCCGAGATCAGTGCTGGACTAACGGTAGGATCAACCAAAAGTTCGTTGCTGTCGCGTATTTAATCCAATTATCGATGCTCGCTTCGCTTCGGAAGCATTGCCAATCCTTTCGAGCCAACAAACAATTAAAAGCTGACTCAACTTTATGAGTGGGCGGCCCATGGGATTAAACGCTCGTAATGTGCAGGCCAACAGGCTCTAACGCTACCAAAGACCTTTGTAGAGAAAGAGCGAGTTGTTGGGTTTCAGCAGCCGCTGTGACTGGTAAAAGCAACAGATTATCGGCATTACCGCAATTATGGAACTTGGGCAGGTCCTGGCGTAATTTCAATGCGGTTTTTCGACGATCAGCGTGACCAATCGACACGAGGCTCTACCTACAGTGCCGTACAGTATATTTATATACTTCTATGTAAGAAGGTTTAAATGGATATCAAAGTAAACCATTTTTCCCCTATTTTTGGTCATATTTAGTATAATTTAAATGTAGAATATTGGTTGTAAATAAAATTCTCGGCTTACAATTAACTTCAATTTCCATTAAAAAAATTATTCAAAAATAATACATATATTTTTTGTTGTTTAATATTAGAAAAATGGTTAAATTTATAAATGCTTTTAAAAGGAAAAATTTTAAATGATCTTCTAGGTATTTTGCCTCTTACAGCTTCCCTATGTACCTTTATTATCGTTCATATATTGTTTAGGGTATAATTAATACAAATTTGTAAGCACATGTTGCTTTATTTTGTTTTACAACTTGTTTGTTGGGGACTTAAGCTCTCTTTCTTTTTACCACATCCTTTTTCAACTCCTTGTGACCATTAAAGATGACCCCCTGTCGTTTATGGCTCTTTAACTTGTTCACTTAACGCTGGAGATATTCACATTTTGTAGTTGCCATTGCCTTGTTCACTTTTTTTTTATTTTTATTTTTTGTTTTTTGTTTAATGCCAATTCGTTTTGCATAATGAGCTAATAAAATATTTGGCGTGCATCCCACGCTCCAAGTGAATTGCGCTAATTTGCGGCAGTTGTCGCGCCTCGAATCCGAATATGAGTTACCCCGAACCTGAACGTGAAGCCCACTCTGGCTTTTAGGCCGCCACTTGCCACACCCAGGGGCTTGTCATAAGACTCATTAAATAATGGGCATCGTTTGAAAGCTGAGCGAAATTTTAATTAATCAACTTATCCAAGATCAGCACAGAACTCAGGCTGCCTGCCACATTGCGTTGAACTCTTCGGTTTTCGAGCAGGGACCAGAAAACATTCCAAGAAGCGAACACAATGAGTGTGGCAGTTAGCTACCTGCCTTACTACCTTGCAACCTAGCTTAGCCCATTCAACCGCCCACAATATAGGCAAGGCCGCGAGAATCGCCGTATCGTTAATTGGATTAAATGCGCCATTCGGTGATTTTTGTTGATCCGCAGATCCGCAGATCCTGTGTGATCCTTTTCGCATGCCAAAACGCTAGTCCTGGGTTGATCTTGGATTTTCAAATGGCTTTCGGGCGCACAAATTCCACGCTTAGTTTCGGATTTGCCGCACTAAACACACGATGATCAACTTTGATCATCTGGCAAAGTTTTCAGATCCGGCTGCAGCTGGACTAACTTCGTCTTGATCTGCGTTTTGATCTGCGCCTCAGCTTATTTGATCTGGATATTGTTGCTCGATCCAAAATATTATGTTGCGCTTACTGGGGGCGCTCACAGCAAATATTTCACAGGTTTTATTGTAAATATAAATATTTCGGTATTAAGATCCGGAGATTTGAGATGATCCATTTGAACAATAATTTCTTAATATTGATTGGGTTTTATTTATATTTTTTAGAAAGCAATTTTATTATAATTTTTGTGTTTGAAATTGAAAGCAACTTGTAATTAATTAAACGATTGCAGACCAAACCAATAAAAAGCCAACACACACATTTTGTCCATTATTCATCCACTTAAATTTGCTATTACACAAATGGGCAGCACTGTGGCAGGGCCGAAGAATGCAACCAGGGAATAAAGAGGAGTGGCTGTGAGTTTTCAATACATAGACAAATCGCTGCTCATTAATATATTCATTCATATTCACTCATCATTGCGGGCAAATGCATTGCATCGACTATCGATTCCAACTCAAACTCGAACTGGAACTGAACTGAATACTCATAATTGTGTCTACCGCAAATTGCACTCTGACGGCGTTGATAGATACAAATGGTAGCCCCGTGCACCCGCGCCCTGCTTTCTCGCCCTCAGGCACGTCCTCGTCGTATGCAACGCCCCCGCTAAACAACGTAAAGTGAAAAATGTTTTCTCCTTTTCTTTTTCTTTTTCTTTTCTTTTTTTTAAGTCAGCGTGAAAATTACAAGCAGCTGCTGTTGCTGTCGTTGAAATTGCACAGTGGTTATAAAGTTATTGAAAAATGTATTTCACTCTTAAATTAACTATTTTATTATGTTTTTAATTATGTCCTTTTGTCTTACTTTAATATTTTGTAAATATTTTTAAATACATCAATCTTGTACCACTGTGCACCTCTTTATTTTTTGTTAAAGTGAAGGGCGACGATCTTCTGTCTGCGGTTGACAGCAAATTCGGCTGCAATAGTATCTGTGTGTGTATCTGTGACACAAAAGACATTTGTCAACACCCCCCACTTAATGGTTGAGGCCACCGTTTCTGTTTTTGTTCTTGCTCCGCCAAATATTTTGACGCGTGTAGATCAATTAATATTCGGAGAGAAACAACCAACACACAACCACACACGCAGCAATCATAATTTCTGGTATGCCAAAAGTAATCTATAAGATACACAAACCATGCATATCGACAAGATGCAGCTGCAAGTGTTGATAGCTGCACTTAGTTGTTGCCTTGCATCCCAACTCTTTGGCGCTAATTGGGTGCGAACGTGCGGCAATTAGTTGCACTCGAGTAGCGCACGAATGCATGCAACAGCATCAACGCTTGAGCTCTCAAAAAGACCAAAACCAAGAGGAGAGTAGAGAATCGTGCGCTCATCATAATCTCAGCAAGCGCCATGCTGATCACCCGAACAGCGATCAGTGAGATTAGAGCCAAACAAACAACTTTTTGTAACGGTTAAAGCTTCCCAGGGTGAAGAAGGTGTCAGTAAGTTCAGGCCTGTCCAGGCCCATTGTATTTGTAAATGTATCTATGTATCTGTTACTGTTTCTTTAGCTATTGTTAAGCTACATGGCGCCAAGACCAAATCCGACTTGCTTAAGAAAAACACATCGAAGTTTTTTTGTTTTTTGTTTTTCTGATTTATTTGGGGCGCATGTTTTTGAGGGGGTTGCCACAGTAAGAACTTCACAAATACACAGATACACGTGCTGTGTATTTTGGCTGGCAATTAATTAATTCTCCGTCTTCGACATTTACAAAATGTTTTCTTTAATTTGTTGGGTGTTTTCGATTCAGAGATTTCTGTTTCTGTTTCTTTGCGGTTTATTGTGGGTGTTGCCTGACACTTTTCTGGGCTTGTCTCCTCATTAGTTGTGCTTAACTGGAGACGCCAGCTGAAACGGACTGCCCAAAAAAGTTGACAGCCAAGTTGAATGCTCTTATAACTTTTGATACAGATGAACTTGTCGTTGCCTATGACAATGAGCCTTCGTAATCCCCAAAGGAATTTAGTATACCTTATTGAGTTATGGAGTGATAGCTCGCTTGCTCCCAAAAGATTAAAATATTTTCTATGGTAGCCTTGCCAAAGAAATATTGTATCATATCTAGTTCTTTCAAATCTTGAACAAAAAAAAACAAGTAAGAAGGCTCTAGTCGAGAAATCCCGACTAGACGATACCCTGATCCCTATACTTTACGCGTTCAGTCAGTGTTTGCAAGTATGTGTGTTTGTATGTACGCACATACTGCAAACACAGCTTCAATGTCCCATATCTCCGGTGTTTCTTAACCGATTTTAATAAAAATTTCGCAGCTTGTCATTATTTTGTTCATTATTTCAAATGCCATCTCAAAATTTTCAAAATTCAAGATTTTGTTGTTATCGATCCCATGTGTATATCGAAAACGGGATGAGTTATCGAAAATCAAAAACAAACTTGTACTGCCTAGAGATTAGGCGAGCTTAAGTTCCAAATCTGGAGTCTCTAGCTCTTATAGTCTCTAAGATTGGTTGGCTCATACATACGGACAGACGGACAGACGGACGGACGGACGGACGGACGGACGGACGGACGGACAGACGGACATGGCTATATCGACTCGGCTGTTGATGCTGATCAATAACATATATACTTTATGGGGTCGGAGAAGCTTCCTTCTGCCCGTTACATACTTTTGCACAAAACCATTATACCCTTTTTTCCCATTTTTAATGGGATCAGGGTATAAAAATTACGAATGAGCATATTAAATTTTGGAACTTATAAGAACTTTGATCAAAATGATGGTTTCTTGAATGAGCTGAAAAACTTATTAAATCTTTATATCTTTAAGCATCAAGGCTTTTTCTCATCTTCTTTAAATTACATTATAAACAAAATATTCAACAGTCTCATTTATTTTAAGAAATTTCCTTAAAGTAGGTGACATACCTTATGCCTGCTATTGTTGTTGTTTCAATATTACTTACCTTGACTCTAGAAATAATAGAAATATGAGTTTGGGCTTGTGAATTGTTTTGAGAGCTGTTGTTGCATTCATTGTAAAATTCCATTCTGTTATTTATTTATTTGCGATATCTCTCATTGACTTCTGTGTGTCATTGTGCATGTTCTGCTCCGATCGGTTCGCTTCGGCTCTCGCATGCCTGTGGCAAAGTGTTGACTTTGATATTTTGACCACACGCCGTGTCAGTGTCACCCAGCCTTATTATTCTTTCATTAACTTTGAGTTTGTTGCAGACGCACATAAATACAGACACATATACAGAAGTAGTAGTTTTGTGTTTTAGTTTTGAAAAACGGTGCCGCGAGCTGTGAAAAGTAACTCACTGGCCATATGCAAATTATAGATCAGGTGCAGCAGCAGCAATTGGATGATTGGATGTGTAATTGTTGGCCATAATTGCTACATGCGGCAAGTGGATCCGTTTGCTATATATACATACATACGTATACGTATATATATATATATATCTGTGCTATATACCCTGCAGTTATGAGCAACTAACCGAACCATTTGCCATTTACATTTGCCAATTGCAGCCCCAACATGCAACATCTCTGGCAGGAACAGCAGCCGCAGCAGCAGTTGCATCTCAGCAATTGCAGTTGCAATCTGTATGTGTAATAGACAAGCCAACTAATTTTGTAGCAATTTGGCCTGAGAAACCCATACGAAAAACCGGGCCAACAGACAGACAAACAATCGCTTTCGCATTCGCATTCGCATTCTGGCAAACGGTGGCAATCGTCTCAGCTTCCCCTGCATTGTGACCCACCATGCACCACCATGCCACATCTAAACATGAAGAAATTAACAAATGATGGACAGACGTCGAGTCTTGAAGATCGTTTGCTTGCAACGATCGCCTCTGCATGCAAATGGGGCGTCCTCGAGCACTGGGGGCGATCTCTCTCTCTCTCGCTTTATTTGTGAATGCCACCACGTCATGTTATTAGCAGCAATTTAAGCAAATAATCAGCGCAGCAAAGCTCTCCTGATGACCAAGAGGCGCACAGACAGCGGCTCAACGCGTGACTCTTGTACATACAGACACACACAACACACAACAAAGATTGCACAAATTTAATAAGCAGGCAACAAACATGCGGTGATGCTGAGCTCTTGAGATGAATTCTAATGCAGCTTGTTGTTTTCTTTTTGTTTTTTTTTGGATCTAGCTGGTTGTTCTGTTGCTGCTGCTTGCTTGCTAGCTGGCTGTAACTGGGTAATTACCATTGGGATTGGCTCTGAATTTGCATTCCGTTTGAAATGCAACTGTTGTTTTGCGCCTTGCGCCTCACGATCTCCAGCCACAGCAATTTGGCACAGTTTATAGTTTGTGGTTTGGGTTTGTGGCTGATTTTCACAGTTGATTTTCCAAGTGGGGGTTTTTTGCGCTGGTTGCTGGTGTGGCTGGCAAATCGCTTGATCGCTTGATCGGCAGATCGGTAGTTTTATTTACAAAAAATTAGCACAGCTTTGCTTGTTTAGTTACCAGCCAATACACCCCGCAAATCGCTTGACTCCCCACTCTGATCTAAGAGCGCGCACAAGCGTTTTAGTTAATTTTGCAAATTGCTTTTATTAGGTTTCGTTTATTTGCATTTTGCGCTTTAATTTTACGGTTGGTTTTTTTGCTGTGGTTGCTGTTGCTTTGACCCTCTGCTGCCTTTGTTACGTTCCTTATTGTTGTTGCTGTTGTTGTAAATGTTAAGCGTTTATTTTGCAGCCGTCCCTTTTGCCAGTTCCGATTTATTGTTAAATGTTGCAATTTTCAAGTCGCAAAAAATTTAAATTTTTTTTTCTGTATCTTTGAAAGCCAACAACAGAAAAAAAACAATGCCAATTTGCAACAAAACGTTTTGTTAACAGTGATTTTTTTTTTTGGGTTTTTGTTTTGCGTTTTGTTTAACGCCAGTTAGGAGTTATGCAATCGGGTTTTTTCAAGTTTGAACAATAGGATAAATTTCGGCTGCGTTTGATTTCCTTCATTTATTGTTGAGTAGACTAACGGGTAAAGGTGTAGTTTAATCTTAACTTAAGTTTAAGGAATCATAAATAAATGTTAAAAATTCCATTTTAGTTTTAAGATAAATAATTTGATTGCTTCATAATTTCCATTATGGAATAAATGATGTAAGTTCAAAAGAAAATATTAGGACTAAACTCTTAAGTCCTAAAAACATTCACCTAATTTTTGAATATTCTGCTCATTAAAACTAGACTTAAGTCGAAGTTCTAATAATTTTCATATATTTTTCAGCTGCTTGAGTAGCTGGCTCCTTGCTGTGACACTTGGAACTCAGTTAACTTCTTGGCTTAAAAATTTTCTTTCTTCGATTTAATGCGTTAGTCAGCTCATTTTTTGTGGTGCCAGATTATCGCTTCTCCTTCATCTCGTCATCAGCCTCATCCATTTATTTAAATTGCAGCATATCGTTGGCATTCAATCGCCCAAAACGCCAATCCCCCGGCTTAAACTGTAAAACTCTTAACTCTCTACGGAGCACACACACACACACATACACAAATACACACACCCATAACATTAACAATGGCGCGACAAGCGAATCAAATTACAACAACAATGGGCATGTAAATCAACACATGATAACAATTTGAAAGCCTGGCAAAGCAAACAATCGCATCATATGTAGCTGCTGCTCTCAATCCCAAGCCCAGTCCCAATTTTGTGCCCCTGACGATTCTAAGTCTAACCTCAGCTTGAGTCTGAAGCGCGTGCGCCGAGTTAGTCGGTCGATTTAATTACTGATTACCATTTATAGATAAGCATAGAGCGCGGGATGCTCAAACCCAACCCAAACAAACGACTTCGATTGAAGTCTTTTGAAACTCTCTTTGGCTGACTCTTGCACGTTAATTAAGACATTAAATTGTGCCTCGTTTGCCGCTGCAATTTTGGCATCTGCAATCGGAAAGCGTCAAATCGGTCACATCCGCCCCCAGACCAAGACTGAGACAGAGCCAGTGCCAGTAAGTCTGAGCCTTATCAGCGCCCACGTGTCGACGTTTATTGTCGGCGACTTTCCGGCTATTAGCGTTACCCGGACGAAGGCGTTGAGAGTACTTGAACTGACAATTGTGTAAACTTCCTATCGATTTGTTGCTGCCCGTTTTTCATGTTCGACTTTGACAACGACACCTCACCAATTTGAGTTACTCCCCACCACTTAACCAGTTGGTCTTTGCCATAACGGAAGTACCGCTGTCACTTTCGTTCTGGCCAAAAAAAAAAAAAGAAAAAACAAAGCGCTACCTTCTTAATTATGATCGTCGCCATAGTTGCTGTGCCTCATAACGTAATTGTTTGTCCCGTGCTGTGATTTCCCAATAGTATTTTGACTGTTTGTAAACAATCTTTAAAAATTTCAAACGCTACACACAACAAATATTTTAATTATTTCCAATTGTCTTGAGTTTTTTCTCGAATTCCGTGTCTTCTATCGGATATCAAATCTTGACTTTGTGACAGTTATTTATTAAGATTTGGAACATGGTTTGGGGTTTTAAGATTGTGAGCTCAAAGAAAAATTATTTTTTTTTTTTAAATTAGTACAAGAGTTACTAATATTATGTCAAATGAACGAAGTGATGTTGTTAGAAAGAATAATAAAAAAAAAACTTATAGAATCAGTTCTCATACTCCCAAACTATATACTTATAAGGTAGTTCATCATGTAGAATAATCGTCATAAATATTTGTTTTAATTGGTTGTGTATGAACTACTGTTGAAATAGTTTTGAAATGAGCTTAGATCAAGTTTCACAAATGAGCAAATCGTTTACATTCTTTGGAATTGCACACAGTAGTAGTTATTCACATGCCAATCGATTGACACAACACACACATAAAAATCGAAGTCAAATTCATTTGTAATTTGATATTTTGCTACCAAACGAATGGCAATCGGAGGCAAGCGCCAAAAACCAAATCAAATTTCAAAGTCTATAAAACTTGCAATAAAATAAATTGCCGCAACAACGGTGATGTCGCCCCGTTGACCGACCGACCGACCGACCGACTGTTACAATGTAAGTACTATATTGAAAACTGTATGTAGACAGACAGAGTCTCGATCCACCTGACTGCAGAGGTGTAAAGCAATCAAGCGACAAACGACAAAAAAATATGTGCGCCAAAAACATAAAACATTTTTATTGCTTTAAAATCGACGAAGCGTTGAGTAAAAGTTGCACTTTCTTCTCAATGGAAAGCCAATGTTTTTATGGACTCGAGGGAGTGCTTAAAGTCAAGCTGGCTTGTTGCCGTTCATTGTGTGTGTTAATATTACAGTGGGCCATAAAACCCTGCGGACTCTCCTTTTAGTTTTGAGCTAGATGATTTGCGCTGAAAGCGCCGGCTATACTTAACCGTTACAGTTACAGTTACAGTTTGTGGGCCACAATTTATTGCACAACTGCAATAAGTCTTCTCGTTCTTCCCTGTAGTTGGGTTGGGTGGGTTGTTTGTAGTTGCGTACAATGAAACTGTCATGGACCGCGTTTTAAAACACAACACAAATGGGCTAAAAGCAAATAAAAACTGGGCCATCTGTAGTTTCAAACAAAACACACACAAACTAACACAGAAAAAAAACAAAGGTCAAGTGGCTCCACATACAGACTTAAGACTTTACAAAGTGGAGATGGGGACACTCCTTCCAGCCGATATTCTGGTCCCCTTACAAACCGCGTGCTTGGTGTGTGGGCAATATTCTCACTTTTTACATTACATATGTACCTCAATTCGACAGGCGATTGCGATGGCCCGTTGGGCCCTCTTTAATTGGAATTGGGACCGATCGCTGTTTATGTGTGTGTGTGTGTGTGTACCTTGGACTAGGGACTGCTGAGTGGACGGATGGACACAAGCAATTGCAAATTTACGAGCCAGGCGTCAATTAAGTATCGAATTACAACTTGTTTAATGTCAATCTATCTGACTGTGCAGGCAGAGTAGACGTGCTGCTTTGGCTGGCTGTAATTTCACATGGGGAGTAAATTGGCCAACTTGGTTTGCTTCGGTTTGTTGACTTTGTTGTTTGTAGTCGGTGCTGCCACATGTGCTTGTTGTACTTAATGTAAATGTCTTACAGCTTGACGATCTGGCAACGCCGCAACAGGCCTGTCAAAAATCGCACAATTATCCAAGAAATTAGCTTGTAAGGCACTCACTAAACATGGCCGGCGCGTCACTTTGTCTCGAATTGAACCCACTTCCCCTTCCCCTTTCTCTACCTACATACAATTACATTACATCCCACCAGACTCAACTCCCCCTCCTGTCTGTGATTTGTTGGATTGGAGCCCATTAATATGCCAGGCCAGACGCATCGCGTGGGTCGCTGGGCAATTACCCGCGCTGACAGTTGCTTGTGTGAGTTTTGACAGCCCGTTGGCTACCATATAATATCAACAAAGATAACTTATTAACTGCATATATTAACATTCAATTTGAGGCGGCCATTGCTGCAGGCATTGCTGCCCCTTTGTCGCACCCAGACCCCTCCGTAACGCAGTGACATTTGCTGTAGATTCATGAGCATAAATCAAAAATCAAATATCGAAAGAAAACTCCAAAGTCGTTTATGAATTGACAATTGAGCCAACGCCAACACGGCGAAGGCATTTAGGTATCACCTTAAAATATATATATATACGTGTATATAAACACTGAGGACCCAAATGCAACTGTTCGACGGTGTTTGAGTGTTCAACTGTGGGCTGTCCTCAACTGCTGCTGCTGTTGTCACGTTTGGGCTGTTAACGTGTTTTGGAAGACAGTGATAGAGAGACAGGCAGGAAGGGAGGAACAGGGATTTGATGGAGGAATCGGTTACGAGCTGAGCTGGGTGAATGACGACGACGATTGGCTTGACACCGGCACTTGTACAACTTTAATTAAACGCCACTGGTATTGATAATTGATCTTTGTTTTTGGGTTTTATGCACTGAAAGAAAGTTTTTATTGAGTATATAATATCTTAAAGATTATCTCAAAGTTTTTTGTTACTTGAGTTTCTTTAGCGTTCCGTTCAAACAAAACATCGTTAACAATAAAACACCTTTTCTCACATTTTAAAGCGAGTTTTTCTCCCAGTGCAACCCTGTCTGCTTCGCTCTTTTGCCTCTCCACCCACGCTGCTTGCGTTTCAGTTTCATTGACTTACAATTCTAGGAAACTTTTAAGCCACAATTTATGCTCGTTTAAGGCGATAAATATAACAGGGCCGGAGTGTGATTGAAGCTGATTGCATTCCACAGCACCACCAGTACCCGACCTGGGCGTTGTCCCGTCTGCCCGTTGAGCATGTGAGTCATACGATGGTAATTGAATGCGTATCATTCGAATGGCGACGCTCAGAGAGTGAAAGAGAGAGAGAGAGAGAGAGAGAGAGGGAGATAGAACTTGTTCCGTTCCAGGCAGAGTCTGGCCATAAATAAATAAATAAAATGTTGCAAATGCAAACAGCGGCAATTAATAATCCGCGCAAAATATTTTACAAAATGGCCGACCGACATCATTGGCAACTGCATTTTTACGAGCTGTTGCCGCTGCACAAACCGAACAGCTACCGAACAGATTCCGGAATGGAATCAACTGATTTATGCATTCCGCTCGTGTGTGCGAATTCGAATTTGAATTCGAAGTCGAAATTTGCTTTGCACTCGAGTATTAATTGGCGAACGCATTTGTAAATTATTATTGCATTACAGAATCTGCAGCTAGCATTTTTGATTTATGGCCAGCAATTAAAAGCGCATTTCGCTTAAAGCCGCAAGCGCTAAAATGGCTAAGTGCCAAAGTAAATATGGCCAACAGAATGCGACTGTCGAGAATTGTGCGTAAGCGGCATTAAATAGATTTTTAATTGGGTGCTATAAAAATGCAAATGCTTTACATTAAAATCTTGGTGGATAAACTGACTTTTAACATCAACGTTGACTCATCTCAATACAATTGAAGTTTGTGCATTTCTTTGAGACAATTTATTTTGACTCATTGCTTGTGGTTTACTTAGCTTAGTTACGTCCACTGGTCAAGTCACACCTTGGCCCATTTTTCGAGCACAACTTTCCACTCACCTGCCCAGTTATGCCACAAGAAAAAAACCGAAGGCAAAAGTGTAAACAGCATAAAGGCCACTGTGGACATAATTAAATTTAAAGCGAAAAAAATTCCCCTCTCTAAGCTGAAGGGCAATCATAAAAACTAAGTGATAGCATCTCTAAAGTGCTGCAAAGCGCAAAAGCAAAAAGCGAACCATTAAAATTTCGCACGACCAAAAGACAAAAGCAGCCGCTGCGCGACAACAATCATAACCAACTTAAACCGCATCCGAATCCCAATCCGTGGCG